>BTRK01000003.1:17012252-17612252 GCA_036245805.1 Pristionchus mayeri | reverse complement strand
TCCATATCAACAGCGTCATCCTGACATATTTATATTCAGATATGTCAAAGAGTACATTACTGTGTCCTTTAGTAAGGAATTATAACTAGTGTCGATGATAATCTCTCAATTGTTAAACTAGTGTCGATGATAATCTCTCAATTGTTCTTACGTGCATGTTCGTCCCTTCGACTGTCCCATCTCCCTCGCCACCCTCGAATCGATCAACCACCGCATCTTCAGGCCCCGTTACGCGCCGTTGCTTCTATGAGGGTATTGTGCGCGGCAGCCGCTAGTACCTTTGAACAAAACGTATTACTTTTTTCAGCACATTGAATAAATGTGGGTACCTGGAGTGGCAATCCATCGAGGCCAAAGTGCTTGTCGCACCAACGAATATCCTCTTTTGCCGCTACTCTAGTGCGAAATCTTTCCAATTCCCGTTTAGCCACCTCTTCGTCCAAACCAAGCGATTTCACCCACAGGTGCTGGTGAACGCGCTTCGAGTTTCCGGGGAAATTGAACAGAATCGTCGCGCTCTGTCCACAACGAGCGCACTTTCGTTTACGCATCGTACTTCTAGGAAGGATTTGAATGCAAATAACGCGAAAAAAATGTACTACTCAAGTAACGTGATTCAATGTTAAGGCTTGCACAACGAGTAAGACGGGAAAATGCCAGTCAATTTAGGTCCAAGCGCTGCCACTACACTATACTAATGCGATGATATAAAACAACAATAAAAATATTCACTTAAATTAAGTAAAAACAAACGAAAACGAAAATGCGAACGGATTTCTCGCCGATCGATTCAGTTGGCTAATTGCCAGGGGAGGTTTACTAAATTCCCGGCTCAAGTCAGAGCCGGCTCCCTAAAACCCCACCACCAATCGACAACTATTTTCTATTTTATTATATTTATTTTATAAATAATATTACATTATATATTTTTTTATTTGGCAATTCGTTTAGTGATAATGATTGCTATAAAATAAGTATTAGTGTTTAATCAATGTGACATCCCTTTAAGCATGAAAACTCAAAATGAATTTCCGATTTCCAAAGTTATATCATTTTTGGTTCACACGACCGCTCCGCACCAGGATGAGCACCAGGAATGATCATTCCAACAGGAAAGTTGTAGCGCATGTTATCAGCTTTCTTTCGAAAAAAAGAACGACTTTCTATCGTTATTTTAAACGATTTTATGATCATTTTAGTGAGCGCGATTTGACTGTCGAAAAGTGAAAGTTCCATGTTTGGCCGTCTGAATCTCGACGATGACGTCAGATATCGAAATTCTGACGACGCAGTTTGAAAGAGCATCATTTGAAGTACTTGCCATCAAATTTGTTTCAAGATAGGACAAACTTTTTTCCTACCGCCGCTCACCCCCTTCAAATGGTCGATTCTCTCGCGATTCGCCTCATATTATAATAATTCAAACTTCTCAGCGTTTTGATGCTCCTCTTTTTCTATAATAGAGTGATAAAAAAAAGTTTAAAAAAAGTATTTACAGTTGATCAAGAGCATGAAGACCTCGGACTACTTGCTGCACTGTTTCGCATTCTCCGAAGTTCTTCTCCAGCTCATTCTCAAGTAGGTCTTTGAAATTTGAAATTTAGTTATTCCATTATTGCTTAGGGAGAGATGTTCATAGTGCAAATTCCATGTCACTTCACATTGTCGTTTTAAGGGAATCAGTTTATCAAAGAGATTGACTCGAAGTTCCATTATTTTCAAACTGTCGAGAAAGAAGGAGCGAAACTTCCCTCACTAATCTAGTGAAGTAATTAATCTCAAATCGTTGCTTTCAGACGTGAGAAGTCAGTTGGCAGGGAAGGGACCAGTGCAAGTCATCGTGATCTTTGATCTCTCACTCATCAACATCAATGGTCAGCAGTTTTCTACAATTTTTATGCATTAGACGTAGTGAGCGGACACCCTTCATTGCTCCGTTATTGTTATTATTATTATTATTCCGATGAGAGTAATACATTGCACATAGAATTCACCAGGAATGAATATGGGGTGGCTGAAACACATTTCTTCAGATTACCTCAATCCAGTGAGTGGATATCTCAAATTGTGGCAGTTGCGCGCAGAAATGTGGCAGTATTGGTAAGATTTGATATATTATTCGAAAAAGACAGGCAGGTCTCGCGAGATTGTGAGAGAAGATAAGAGATCAAATATCATGTTTGAACTGGCAGGTACCCCGACATCATCCAGCGGATCTTCGTCGTGAATCCTCCGAGAATGTCGGGAATCCTCTGGAAGCTGGCCAGGCTCTTCCTCAATGAACGAAGCTGCAGGTAAAAAATCGATTTTTTTAAAGTCTACAGTGAGCAAAGTTGTATTCAGAAATGATGAATATTTTTCAAAATTTCAAAATATCTCGCTAGAAAATTGTTTTGATATGTTTCAAGAATACTACGTCTGTTTAGTGGAAATATCGAATTGATTGATGGAAGAGATCTTTTTTCAATACAATATAAATAAAATTAGCATTTTCCAGACTATTCGAGGTGATGCCCGCAGGCAAGGAAGGCGTGAGGGAACTGCTCAAACAACTGCCCCGATCCTTCGTGCCTCAGGGGTATTACCCCGAAATGTAAATTTAATTTCGTAAATGCAAATTTTGGAAAAAAATATTCGGAAAAAAAATTATGGAAATTCATTTTTTGGAAAGGCAAGAAATGGAAAAGAAATTTCAGAATTTCAGAAAAAAATGCCCGCTTTGGAAATTTTTCTGCGACCGGTAGTACTGTAGCCGAGCGGAAAACTACCGTAACCTATGGAACATTTCCGTCATTTATCAGCCAGTTCGAAACATAGTATTATTTTCCTTTATTATATTACTATTGTAATTAACAATACAAATAATAAAAGAAAGAAAATATACAAAATAATGCAAAATCAATGTTTGAATTTAATTGTTCTATTTCGCGGTTCTCTCTTTGCATCGAAAAATACCGTAACCAGTGGAAAAATTTCCAAAATGGCTCTTTCTAAAAATGTTTTTCCAATTTCTTTTTTACCACAACTGTTTTTTCCAAAAAGCAAATTTCCAGATATTTTTTTCTAAATTTTAGTTTTACGAAAAATTCGTTTACAAAATGAAATTTCCAAAATAAATTTTACAAATCGGGGTAGTACCGCCTCAGTACTTTGGAGGTGATTTCCATGAAAATTTCTCACACCACATTGGGCTATTTGACTTCTTTCCAGTAGAAAAAAATGGAAGTCTAAGATTTCTGTCCAAGAAAAGTTTTTTTCTTTTACAATCTTCCACCATTGCAGGCGATTTCGTGTACACTGGCTCAGACGGGGACTCCTCCGGATGTTCTCTGAGGAAGAAGATTACTACTGCAGACCACTACAAATCACTACAACACTACAAGAGGAAGGGAGTCAGGAGAGCGAGGCCCACGCATAAGGCCAGGCATTATGTGGTGTTAAAATCGTTGCGTATATTAGATCTTTGTCGAAGATTCTGCAAGAAAGAGTGCAAAGATCCGATTTTTGCAGTGATTTTTACCATCGCATTAGTTAGGTCATAACATATCTATCCATGGTGGCTGTTTTTTTATTTATTGCAATTTATAATTAGCCATTCATAATTAATATTTCAGGAGATGCAAGCATTACTAATAAGGCCGCGACAAATTAAGATATAATTTAATATTGCAGGAATTGCTGCCCGCCGA
This sequence comes from Pristionchus mayeri, assembly GCA_036245805.1. Classification (NCBI taxonomy): domain Eukaryota; kingdom Metazoa; phylum Nematoda; class Chromadorea; order Rhabditida; family Neodiplogasteridae; genus Pristionchus; species Pristionchus mayeri. The sequence goes on along the minus strand of BTRK01000003.1, from coordinate 17,608,563 downwards.
GTCCTTCCACATTCCGATCTTCCTTCTCGAGGGTCAATCTCTGTGCTGGGACTTCCTCTCCAGTGGGGAACTCGACTTCCACGTTTACACTAATGACGTGAGCTCAGTTTATACGCAATCAACTATCTTTCGTTGATAAAACGGACAGATTTTATTTTGGTAAAAGTTTTAAAGAAATTCAGATAGGCTACATCGTTGGCTGAAATTGTAAACTTTCGGTTCTGCTATATTTCGATTATATCAGGCTCTACAAAAACTCTCAAATTTATCATAAAAAATAAACACAAATATAAAAATAAACGGAAATAGAATCAAATGACCTCTAGATAAATGTGCTAAATTCAGGACGAGTTCGACATGGTGTTTCCCCTGCTTAGACTGGCTACGTCTAAACTGCCGGAAGAAGGAACACTGGAGAACCTCGTTACAGGTATGTTTTTTTTAAAATTTACTTTTGAGTTCAACACATTCAAATACGTTTCAGCAGTTCCTCAAAGTATATCAAAACGGTGAAGTTACAATTGTTCATCGAAAAGGGCTTCAAGAAATAAAATAAAATCACAGAAGGGGAAGATAATGATTTCAACTTCCCATCTCCGTTCTTGCTCATAAATCCTGATTTTACTTCTCCCCTCATTCAGGCGAGTACGTTCTCCGCTTCTCCAATCCCTCCCAGCTCTTCACCGTCCAGTTGGACTACTCGATCACACTCGTAGGAGAGGGACGATACTCTTTCGACTGACCTTTGATCTTTGGCCTACTCATCACCAATTGTTCATCCATAGTCAACATTCATGTCGTGTACATTCAGCCCGGCCTTGCCCTCCATTCCACACCTAGACAGCTCAGTGTAGTCGCACTATCAATTCGAAGTTATACTCTCACTCTCTTCAGTTTACGTACTCTCTCGTCAGCGAGAGAGAGAAAAGTGTTGAGAGAATGAGAGAGACACCCGATTATCAGCCTTATCTCCCGATGTTTTACCATATGAGAGAATCGATTACTCGAGTGAATGATGCAATCGATAAAGTATTATTTATGAATCGTGATGTACTAATCGCTCTGGATTATCGAGATAGGAGAGACTGTAGTTTGTTAGTCGTGATAATTTGTGTTTAAATCTACTGAATCAGGGTTATCTGATCATTTATCGATACTCCATTTCTACAGTACTGCCGGTAGCCTCAGTTCTTGGTGCAAACGTAGGGCAGTGAGTATGCCTCGCACTGCTCATTGAACCACATGCCCGAGCTGAACCTTGCGACGCACTTTGAAAACAATAAACAATAAAAATATAGATATCTGTTGCCGGGAATTCTTTACTTTAGCCTACATCGGCCAAAAATCCCAGCCAATTTTGCGTCGATTCCCCTCGACTTTCCCGTGCCATTTTCTGAGACCGTCAATTCGTTTCAATTACGATTCGTCCGCCGGTGAATCATCTCTGCATCTTCGTCTGAAAACAACTGTACGAAAATAGCGCTCAAATGATAACATTACTCTATCGTTGTAAATTTTTATTTATTTTTATTATTACATCAAAGCGCTCTCTTCATCATACGGAACTCATTCACCTTTACTTCAATCAATGACGAAACATATTTGAAATAGTTTCCGCGTTGTACATCTCACAGCGTGTAAGAAGGGGGGAAAAGGCTCATTTGCGTGGCAGATAGATTTTCGGATCGAACTCGAATTCTCACTGCACCTCATTATCACACCTCGAGTCGGTCGATGGAAAGTCATCACTAATTTTGAAAATAGTGGGCAAAATGTATCATCGAAATTGCGAAACATATTTGAAATCAATGATATCAGCGAAAGCTTGAGAAAATCAGAAAATACGATCGTTATTGTCCGCTGAAACATAGTTAAAACGATATTTAATCAAACGAGAGACAGAATTGGTTCTTTTGCTTTGATTGAAGCACACTTTCAAACGCATTGAAATGGCTTTAAAACATCAGTTCGGCCTATTCAAATTAGAACTCCTCAGAGGAGAGTGAAGCTATCGAGATGGCGTTTGTGCACAAAATTGCGTAAAGACTTTCCGCACAATTCTACGTTTTTCGTTTTTCCGATTTCGATCTTGTTTAGTAGATGCACACAAGAATGTGCGAAAAAAACAGCTTTAGACGCCGCTTTTCCACCCTTTAATCCGAGAATGAGAGGGATTGGATCTGCAACGCAAATGAGCTTTTCCCCCCCTTTTACACGCTGTGCATCTCTCGTTCTCACCAGTCGTAGCGAGAGAGCGTACAATTCTAGGAGAGTCAGACAACAACAACAACTTGAAACTTGGTAGCTCGATATTGCGAATAAAAAATGCAGTGTTATTCATTTAGGTCGTAAGAATCCAAATAACATATATATAACATATAAATATATTTCGTTGGAAATCAGCAACTTGAAAGCAAAGAATGTGTCAGAGACTTAGGAATTATGATTTACCGTAATCTCTCAATGAGAGTGCATATGAAAACTATTTGTAAGGTTGCCGAAACTAAAGCAAATCTTATTTTCAAAGCTTTGCATGCAAAAGATGAAAAAACTTTACTTAACGCGTATTGCATTTATGTAAGGCCTATACTTGAATTCAGTTCTAGTGTATCACGCCCGATACACTCCACTGATAGAGATATGATCGAAAAAGTTCAAAACTCAGTAACGCGTAGAATTTTCTACAAAACTCTCAAGTGTTCGTATACTGATAAGCCGAGCCTCGTTTACACTAATGACGTGAGCTCAGATTATGATTGGATTAGCTTACTATTAGAAAACGGGCCGATTGAAATTTGGAATTTAACAGAAATTCAGTTAGGCTTCATCTTTGGCTGAAATTGCAAACTTTCAGTTCTGCTATGATGGGAAAGCTGCAGGCTCTACAAAAACTATCATATTTAAAAATTAACATACATATTCAGGACGAGTTCGACATGGTGTTTCCCTTGCTTCGATTGGCAACATCCGAATTGCCGGAAGAAGGAACACTGGAGAACCTCGTTACTGGCATGCATTTTCTAATTTGTTTTTGACTAGAGTTCAACACACTCAAATACGTCTCAACAGTTCCTCAAAGTTAATCTAAATGGTGAAAATATAATAGTAGCCTAGTAGTCATTGTCAGAAAAAAAGTACATCACAGATAGGAAAGATAATGAATGTTACTTCCCATTTCTTGAACTTCTTCCTCGTACATCCTTTTAACAATGCATTCATTCAGGAGAGTATGTCCTCCGCTTCTCGAATCCTTCCCAGCTGTTCACCGTCCAGTTGGACTACTCGATCACACTCGTCGGAGAGGGGCGATACTCTTTCGACTGATCTTTGACCTATTCTTGTCCAGTCTTGGTTCACACATTCATTCATTTCGTGTACATTCAGCCCGGCCTTGTCTTCCATTCCACACCTAGACAGCTCAGTGTAGGCGCACTATCAATTCGAAGTTATAATCTCATTCTCTTCAGTTCATGTACTCTCTCGTTCGCGAGAGAGTATTTGAAATTGAGAGAGCGAGACGCTCACTATATTGTCAGCCTTATCTCCCGATGCTTTACCATATGAGAGAATCGATTACTCGAGTGAATGATGCAATCGATAAAGTATTATTTATGAATCGTGATCTACAATCGCTCTGGATTATCGACATAGGAGAGACTGTAGTTTGTTAGTCGTGATAATTTGTGTTTAAATCTACTGAATCAGGGTTATCTGATCATTTATCGATACTCCATTTCTGCAGTACTGCCGGAAGCCTCAGTTCTTGGTGCAAACGTAGGGCAGTGAGTATCCCTTGCACTGCTCGTTGAACCACATGTCCGAGCTGAGTCCTGAGAATCGGCATTTCGAAAACAATAAACAAAACAAAAACAATAACAATAACAAATATCAACCGGGCAGGTTCTGAATCTGCGCGTGCATGCAATGACCGTAGTTGATGTTGGGAATTCCTATAATCTGAGGTGATCCTTGATCTCTGCTTTGATCTCACCGGGTCCGAAGTTACTGTAGTTGAGATCGCTTCCGTCCGACCACTCGAATCCGGTTCCCGCGCTGGAATTTCTGTGTTATGAAATAAAAAGGAATCATAATTTCACTGGATCCCCCCACTTATTGATTAATTTCCTCTTCTTTCTCAGAAACTCTAACAAATACTCTTAGGTGCACCGTTCTGAAGGAAGTAGTGAACAACTTTCGGACGTGCGGAATAGTTGCTATGGCCAAATGAAAGTATTATCCTTACTTCGAGTCAGTCAGTCCGATATGAAACGAGTCATAGATTCCCGCTTCACGAGCAGCGTTGCGAAGGAAGGAATTGAACTGAAACCATTAACTTTTTTTTGATTCTCATAGCATTTCGCATCCCGCTCTTGCAGCGGATAGAATGTGAAAGCGAAACGAGAATACCTTCCACATATCCAAAATTTAAAAATAAGAAAACGTTTGCAATCTCTTTTAACTTGTGGAATCCTGACCTCATTATCATGGATGGACGCCAGATGCCCTCCTCTCTGCACACAATTTCCTTCTGCCCCCGTCCACGACTTCCACGTCGTCTGGATGGAGAAGCACGTCTCCTGGAGAGAAATTTATACACAGTAATCGTGCCAAGTTGAATACGGTAGATTGACTACGGTAGCTTGCCCGATGCGGGGTTGGTGTATGTTGAAAAATCGCCACAGGCTCTTTCAGAGGCTGAAGTTATAAAGTATCATGACATATTTCCGTTTTGTGCAATAATATTTTTTTCCTTTAGAAGGAAGAATCGATCATCTATTGATGCCCACGTTCACGTTAGTGTGAAGAGCAAACGCTGAAACATACCCGGACTCGAAGGCGCAGCTCCACAAAGGTAGAGAAGGAAAGAGGCAACGATGAAAGATCTCATCCCAAAACGTGGAGATATTGTTTTCGAACCCGAATTATACCCTTCCCCAGCCCTTATCGAAGCGCTTTAGAAAATACAATCACATAATCCCTGTCTATCGAGGAAATAGACTCTAGTCTGAGGGAAGTATGGATTCACTGAACATGCCTACACTGTTCAGCCATAGTTCCTTATCCGCATTCAGTGATCAATAAAGGCACGTCATACACTTCAAGGATTCACATTTTGAGGCAATAAAATTGAGAATAATAAAAAGTTGTTGTTCCTTCTCTTGACGTGCACTGATGGCTCATTTCGATCCCCAGACTCATTAAACTAGATTTCGTTATTGTGTGTGCTCTCTCGCTCTATCTGATCACCGAGTGAGAATCCTGAATGAAGAGGGTACGTGTCTTATTGCGAACACCACATCAAACGACCATAACTTCAGCTTCATGGGCGAGAGAGCATTGGAACTGAGAGAGTGTCAGATACTGCGTTTGCGCCTTTTAACAGAGCTTTTCTTCAATTGCTCCACAGCAATGCGCCTTTTCTTCTTTGTCCTATTCGCCCTCTCGGCATGCATAGCGTACGTTCATTTAAAAAATATATATATAAATAACCATAATTTTCAGTTTCGCTAATCACGATTATCGAAGGGTCCTGGAAGAACAACCCAAGCTCCCCGATCTAAGTGGTCAGCTCTAGATTTACTTGTGTTGACAATCTTAAGCATTATCATACGTGTCTAATCTTGGTTGTGAGGCATATCATGCTAACTCCCGCTCTTAGAAAGATTGAAACCATTAATTTCAGTGCTGCCAACACGTGCGAATCGCATAGATGAATCGGGAAATTCGGAGGCAGTGGCCACAGCGCTACCTGATATTGGTTTGAATATTACGGGTGGCCTGGCAAGAAATAGCTCTCTTCGTATCTTCTTCCACATATCTGATGGAGAAGGCAGAATCAATAGAGAAATTTCTTGCCAACAATAGGATTTACTGTATTTACAAGGCAAAAAATATGGTCAGGCGAGACGATCGTAGCCGGAAAGCCGCCTGTTGATACAGCAGAGTCGCAACCTGTGATGGTCGAGCACAAGCTACCCGATCTCTCCATGTTCGGTGAACAGACAAGTTAGAAAGCTCCCAATTTATTGGTTTTCAATCAATCGTCTTTTAGCAAGGAGCCCAAACGCAATCTGATTCGTTACCTTGGAGTCCTCAATGGAGAAATAATAATTTACAAACGTTGGCCCAATTTTCGCAAAAGTGAAATAAAGTGTAATGAATAAAGCTTACCCCTTGCTCTACTGTTTCACTTGTCTGTAAGGGAAAGACGCTTGGGGCTCCTCTCACTCTTGCAATAAACTCTGGTATGCGCGTCCACGCGTTGACAGACATCAAGCAGAGATTGCGATTCCAATTCGCCTCCAGACTTGATTCCAATTTGAAAAAAACGAATTTCTCTATTGTCCGCACCCTCTCGCATCTCCTTTTCTCTTGCTCTCTCTTTTCTGCTTGATTTCAACTTGGAACCCACGAGAGAGATATCGAGACAACGAGATAAAAAATAAAGAGAACAGAATATGGAGATATCAGAGTGGTTTCCAAGTCGCGACCAGACGTGGACGCTACTTGGAGTAACTCGATTCCAAGTTGGAAGAGCACACCAGAGAAGGTGCCCGGCTGGTGGACACAGCTGTTTGATAGGTGACATGAGACCTGGCAGGGTGATCTCTCCTGGGTCTTTGAGCAGACACCAGAAAGTAACAAGCAGAGATTTGCCATTTCTTGTATTTTTGGCCCTCCCTGAGCAGTTCCTCTTATATTTTCTCTTTTAACCCTTACTGTTCGGTCTCATTCTTTCCTTTCCCCCCTTTCGAAGAGGAGTGCTAGCACCACAACTCTTCGAATAGTATTCCCAGCATTTCAATTGCATCCTTATCTCGCCAATTGTTGTCTAGCTAAGTGAAGTGTTGTATTCACATTTATATTAATTAAATAAAATTCCCAGGTTGGCCGATCTACACTCGACCATCTCATTTCTGTAATTTGAATGCATATTTTACGAAGTAATTGAAACAATGGAGGCAACTGGTGAGAAGATAGGCGCTCAAGCAATTCATGAATGACTCGATTTAGAGAGGGTCCGTGAGAAAGCGTATTACTCTGCTAGATCTAAAGAAGGAATTATATTTGTTGTTACTTTCAGGTCATTGCTATTCGATTGCATCACGATAATGACAATCAAGACTTCAAGGACATGGAGCTATTCAAGGGGAGAGACTGTGAAGAGTCCTGTGAGACGGGAGTCCGCGACCTTTCTTCGCTAAAGATGAGGTACATTTACTACAACGAAAGATCAATATTCAGTATGAGAAAATAAAATATTATATTTCCTGGTTTTTATGCTCTCGGCCTTTTTTCGAAAGGTAATCTCTAGCTTATAAATTCGAGAAGGGTGCAATTGTATTCTTCAAAAAAAAACAGAACTGATGTGTCGGTTACGCTCTTAGGATTCCCCCTCTCTCTCTCTGCGAGCCCGACTCCGCCCACTCGCCTGCCTGCCTCCGTCTCCGGCGGAGACGACGGAACCCAACCGACGGAACGACGACCCAGTAATGGGGTTGCACTTGAGCAAGCCTGAGGGACTCACGGCCGACCACATGTACACGAGCTTGAGCGCATTTGACAGCCAATTGGAGTACCTGGCCCAGCTGCCTCCCCCCCCCCATCCCCGTCCTGCTCAGCCCGTTCTGTCCCGCAACAAGAGACGGAAAGAGAAGAAGAGGGCTGCCCGTAACCACCACCCCCATGCTGCTGTCCCCCATCAGCTCCATGCTGCCCGTCCCCAGCAGCCCCCGGTTGCTAACCCTCGTCCCCATGCTCTACCCCGAAACCGAAACGATCGCCGCCGTATCCGTCAGCCCTCTCCTCACAACGACCAGCAGCGTCGTCCCATTTACCCTCCTTTTCTCTCTTCGACCAATTGTTGCTACTGTCTAAACCGATAAAGGTTCCCTCTTCTATTGCCGATTCATCTGTATCACAGGGGATGCAGAAATCAGCCTTTCTTATTGATCCACTGGGGGATAACTTCTTCGGCGCCTCACTTGGGAGGCATATTTTATTGTCTTCCCAGACTTTCGCGGCTCCATTGGGGGAACCACTCAAGTCTGTCATATCCATATTCCTCCTATCTTCCTAACCTCTCTCTTATCCCGTACTTCCCCTCTGGTCCTTCCCACTCCTCTTCACATTACTGTTTCTCTCTTCCCTTCCTCCCACCGCTTGATCCTTCTCCATTCTTCCAGTATCATTGTTGTCTCATTCCGCAGCCCTAGGCCGTCTATTGCTGAGCCTGAGGGGAAGGGAGAGTAAGATAAGCTATGCGCCCTGAATGCACACTTACTTTCGCAAAAAATATTCATAATTCCCAATGAGATGTTTCCACTTTCAGACTCATCTCATATTTCCCACGAGGAGGTTCTCGAAACACACGACCCAACCACCTGAACAACTTTGACGACTTCACTAACACTGCAATAAACCTGACAAAAACATCCAGACAATTTAATGAATAAAGATTTATTTGATTTTGCGAATATGAGAGAATTGCCTGCTTCTTCGGCCATAGAAATCTGCAGAAAATTCCTTCAGAGAATATGCAATTGCTTGTATTGGAAGGATATATATGGAATAACATATTTCATGTTCCACCTTGTCGGTCAGGTAATGTGAGAGCATTCAATGGAGTTCCCCCAACTGTCGCAATAATGGTGCCCGTCTGGTGGAAACAGGTGTTCGATAGGTGACAAGAGACCAGACTGTGCTCTACCTGGAACCTGTGAATCCCTCCTGGGAGTGAGAGCAGACACCTAAGCCAGACCGAGACTCGTCACTCTTTCCATTTCTGACCTTTCCAGAGCAGACACTCACTTATTCTCTGCCCAACCATACAGATCTGCATCATTATTTGATCTTCGCTTCCTAATAGGGATAGTTCTAGTTCATCGGCTTGCAATCTCTATAGTAGAAATTCACAGCTCTACCGCTGTTTGTGTGTATTTTCAAATTGAAAATATTTAAAAAAAAAAGATAATCTAGCAAGTTGGCACACTCGGCTACTACGGATTCATTTCTAGAATGGCATAACATATTCAAAAATATGTGAGTGGATGGGAAAGCACCAGATGTGAGTGGACTGAGAGAGAGCAAAATGCAGGGAAAGACAAAGTTTGTTTTGCAATTATCAACCATGACATACAGTGTGCATCTCCTTGCCGAGATCGTGCAGTCAATGGAGAATCTGATCTAGGTTCGCTTTAGAAATGGAGAGGAGAAATGGAGAGGGCAAGACGTAAATTTCAGAAGACCAATCGACTAATTGAAGAGGTTAAAAAGCGCTCCAGAAGTAACTCAAAGATGAACAACGCAAGCATCGCAAAGCTAGGAGAATAATTGAAGGAGTAATTACTTCGAAGGTTTAGAGCATTTATTGTCATATTCAACTTGATTTTGTTTCCCTGAATAAAGTCCTTCACCATACACTATGAATTGTCTCAAGCAAGCTAAGATAATTTTTTTCTCGAAGAAAACAGCATTATCACTTACAACACTTGAATGGCAGGAAAAGTAATACAGGAACGGATGGATGCATGCACAAAAATGTAGGATCAAAAGCAATAATTCCTTCTTAAATCTGCGCCTTCCTTTCCTTGTTTCCCCAAGAAATGTCTCCTCTAAAATCGACCATTTCATCTGCCACAAACACATTTCAAGCCACTGTTAGGAGTCGAAAACAACGAACCGATCAATAAAATTGACGACTGCTCTCTCTTCAATCAGATGGGCGAAAGTAGTTTGAAAATGGAGAGGTTCAGATTTCCTCCTCTGTCCATGTTCATGAATCAGCATAAAAGAGCTTTCGTCTCCTCAGTTCCATTGCCAACAATGCAACTTCTAACTACCGTAATCCTCGCTATGATGGCTGGTCTGTTGTGAGTTTCGGTCGAATTACTATTTTTCAACTTACAACTTTGTTAGGCTGCTTTTGCCACATTGCTAGAGCATTTTTGGATCTTTGAAACAGGTTTTTTTTAGTTTTCTATTTCTCAAATTCATAAGTTCATCAGGCCTTAATAATACACATAGCCGGACACTCAATTTTGAAAGTTAAAAAAAAAACAAAATAAAAGTGTGAAACATCGATAAAGTGGAGACGTTTTAGGGTGGCCGAGGGCGACTATTTTCGCCGTCGATGTGTGAAGTTCCCTCCCCACTATGACAATGGGAAATGGCAGGTAGAAAATGTTTTTCCTCAAACTGTTTTTGTTTATCCATTCACCAACTTCTAAGGACTGGCTTTTCTTCAGGGAGACGTGAACGGGATGACCACTGAGCAGTTGCTCGAGCTTATCCAGCAGAGTATGACGAAGCGAGAACAGGAAAAAAAGACTACAAGTAAGTCCGTTTAGCCTATTTTGGATGCAAATATTCGAATAACGAGACTAACACAGAGGTTCCTGCCCCTGCAAAACCTGCTGTTGATCAAGTGAGAACTCGCCCGCCTCTACCCGAGATCCATCTACCGGATTCAATCAGTAAGAAAAATTGCAACTCTTACAATCAAGTAGAGAAAATAGTATGCAATTTCCACCAATCAGTGTACAGATACCTCTACCTATCCCGGATGTAACCAGCAAGAAATAATGCAAACTATTTACTTAAGTATAGAAGGAAAACAGTATTTCATTTATATCTTGCAGAACTCCCAGGTAAGGCAGTGAACAGCCCGAGACCGGCAGTTGATGTGGGAAGAAATGCCGCTCCTCCTCTTCCTGACTTGGGCGCAGTTCGCTCTTCAACAAGCGAGCATTTATCGATTATATCGACTGACCAGACTCAATCTCAGGTGTGAGGACCAGTGATGCAGTGCTGTGATCAGAATAACTGACAAGATCCAAAGAAAATGCATTTATAAAAATGTTTCTTGCGCTTTATTCCACAGACAATAAATGACATATAAATTGAAATTCTCGCCTGTACAATTTTTGCCCAGTTCCGAAAATATTTTTATCATGAAAAAATTCACACAATCTCAAAATAAAAATTCGAATCTATAAATTATTAACGCAATAAAGCATCCTTCTCCGTTTAGGAATAAGCGGAAGCAGAGATCAAAGATTAATTGAACATTCCTGGGTAGAGCCCGCGAAGAACGCAGACTGTTCCCTGCAAGAAAACATTCATTTCAGGCATTTCTTAGATTGATTAGTTAAAGATCGAAAATAATGAAAAGATCAAAGATCCAAGATTACTTACTTGATGAACTAAAGTCTCCGGGCACAGGCATATTCCTCCCACACACTCGCTTCCTCCCGTGCACTCGGTCGATGGCTGACATTGACCGCCCGGAAGAGCCTGAGGAAAGAGTTCAACGATTAATCTCTTAGAATACACTGTTCCAAAAAATAGTTTATTTGATTTGATAGAACAGGCAAAAAGGCAAAAATTGAGGACTACATCAAACGCTGGAAGATGAATCATGTTTGAAGCATAACTAAATTCCAACCTGTGGATTCTTCGCTACCACTGGTGTGGCACGAAATCGGAGATCCGCCATGTTTACCTGCAAATATTTTCCTTTTTTTCAACATTTTCCGGACATATGTATCAGGTTGGTTCATAATTTTCGTTTCAAAATCCTGATTAAGGTTTTCGAGCACTATCTAGCTCCGGTCTTGAGCAATCCTCACGTGGTTTCTTTTATGGTATTAGTTTATGTGTACTCTACGTAGCGCACATTGAATCGCACCTCATCAATCAGAATTACCGATGATACATCACTCTAAAATCTGTAATTTCTTGTGAATTTTTCGATTGATTAGCACTCTTTGTGCGGCTAAAATTGCGCCGATTCAACACCATTTTTGTGAAGTATTTTGACTAGTTATCCTAATGTGGCAAGTGAACTGGATTAGTCTTAAAACAATCTATCGAAATAGGCACGTATTCCGGAATTGAGGGGTGTTGCTTTTGGCCGGTTTAGAAGATATTCAGAGGGATTTTTTTTTGCTGGATGAGCTTGTAGTCTCAAAAGACGCTGAGTAAGAAGAACTATCACGATGATGCTATCACGGAACGTTGGTGAAGATTCATCATTCCATTCGAGAGATTTCACAATTGTTGGCAAAACCATCAAATTTGAACGACGAAATCGGAAAATTTGGCCTTACTAGTTATTCGTGGAAGCTTGAAACTCCGGTTGCACGTTGTCAGTGGAAGCATCCACCCCTACTCATTAGTTTCTCAGAAGGGTGAGAGCTAATTGGCATTCGTTTAATTTTTGCGATGATTTATGTTGAAACTCCAAAAATATTGAAATGTTGCCAATTTTCACTTACTATTGTTTTTCGGCGGTTTGGTATTGGATCGATCGGGTATAAACCAATCATTGTTTTGACCTAACACTGCCTCAGATAATACCCATGCGAGGTTTGTAAAGATGAAGCATTCGCCAGCAAATTTGGAAAATACCTTGTAACGAAAATTATGCACCAACCTAATACTTTTCTGAATTTAAATTAGAATATCTACGGTATTGTGCTGCGCGTCGAGAGTTCCGGTGCTGTAGGTTGGTTGTAGTCGAGGCGTCGGTTGGAGGTAGTGAAAGTCTGGCGAGATCAGAGATTGAAAGGGTGGAGGAGGGAAGGACTTGAACGAGGTACTGAAATGAAGGATTAGTGTACAATACAATGCTAAACAATCAAGCACAAACAACTACAATCTTCCTTGTTTAGGGATTGATTTGCCGGGAGGGTGACAATTGCCCAACTCGTCGCCGTTCCCTTGGCATTTGGTGAAGCAACTTGGGAGTTATTTCATTGTAACCACTATATGCTCCGCTACATGTGCATATGTAACTCTTGTTACTAGGTGATCATGAATTTTACACTTCATCAACGACCCGGGGTTCATGGTCCAAAATTGCCAATTTGAATGGAAAATCATGGTTCATTAAACACCCAATGCCGTAACCAATCGATAACCATTTTACTGAGATAAAGTAAATATTGTGGTACTAGAATGTCGATTGGTTACGGTACTCTCTGATTATCTAGGCATGATTTTCAACTAAAATTCTCAATTTTGGACCATGAACCCCGGGTCGTTGATGAAGTGTAAAATTCATGATCGCCTAGTAACAAGAGTTACATATGCAAATGTAGCGGAGCATGTAGTGGTTACAATAAAATAACTCCCAAGTTACTTCGCCAAATTGCAATCGAACGGCAACGAGTTGGGCAATTGTCACCCCCCCCCCCGATTTGCCAGTATTTTCAATTTTTCGCGATGTGACCGACGAAATAAATCGCAGAATGAGCAGATCCAGTGGTAAGTTACTGCCGTCCTCACTCACACGATTGGATTCGTTGGCTGTGGTCGAGACTGCAGTTGAAGGGCGCGCAAATCGGGATTGATGGGAGAGGGAGCGGGAGGCGGAGGGAGGGACTTGAACGAGGAACTGCAATAGCTGAAAGTGCGCTGCAACATTCACTTTCAACATAGTTTAAAGGGGTGCTCCGGGGAATGTTCAGTCATCAATAGTGACAGCGCGGATATCGTAGCGGCCACACACCCGATCAGAAATCACTTTGTACGAAGTTCCACAGATGCCTCTGAGGCTATTTACATGCGCACAAAGTTCATTGAAAGCGCAGGGTCGCGCCTGGTTGCTTCATGTTTCACTCGCTCAATATAATTATCGTCTCTTTCTCGTGCAAAATTCGCTACAGTATCCCACTGAGAGCGCAGAATTTTCGTGGTGGGACTCCATAGCATTTGTTCCCCGGATCACTCCTTTAATCTAGGGATGGATTTGTAACAAATATGCGTGTTCTTTCGAGACTTGCGAGAGAGCAAACAGAGCGCAGAGCGAGTAAGCATTTCCTTGTCCTTCCTTCTCATCCGTCGGTCACTTCATTCTAGAGTTCGAGAAATGAAACTGTAGTCTCCTCTTTTTATACACTCTCTAGCCAATCTACCGGTCGAGAGAGTGCGGGAAATGAACAGACGATTACCAGAATTACAAACTCTACTTCATTCTCTTCCCCACTCACACGATTGGTTTCGGCTTTGGTAGTTGCTCCTCCATCACTTCATCAATGCTAATCTGGCGAGCGGTAGGGAGGGAGAGTTGAGTGGGAGAGCTGTTGGATTGGTGAGAGTTCTCGAATGAAGGGGAGAGGGGAGCGGCCTGAAGTTGAGAGGTATCGTAGGTGATGGAAATTTTATTGTGCAACGAATATTGTGCAATTTCCAAAAATAGCACATTTCGTGGACTATGGTGTATTTTCATTGTTAAAAATTGGATTTCTAGCCATATTAAAATTCACCATAATTCACGAACCGTGATATTTTTGGAAATTACACGATATTCGTTCTTAAATTTCCTTCACTTATGATATGTTTCACAGTAAATTTAATTTCTGAAAAATTGATAGACTGGAATGGTCGATATATGTTTCGTGAAACAATAATAATAAAGAATCGTTCTTTCAAAACTTATTATTACTAGGGATAATAACTGGCAAGAGTAATTAAAATTTCCAAATTACCTGAGGATTGTACTGCTCTGCAGTCGATTCTCCTACGTATTCAATGCTTATCTGACGGGCACTCGGAAGGGGTGGGAAGAAGGAAGGGAAAGTTAGAGGGGCGACCTGAACAAGGTTATATACACAGCGTTCTGACCCCCATTGTTCTCTCCAGAAAAGGGCGGACAAAGGGATTAAGATTTTGAATTTTCCCGCAAAACCCCGGACTGCAAAATGCGGGAATCGATATTTGATAAGACTCTGAAACACAAAAGCAAATCCCCAATTTGAACGCTCTGAGCACTTTTGCTTCTTATAGGCGGAATGAAACATAAATCGACATGGTCAGACCCGTGCATTGAACGGGAGATTTGTGGAGTGTTTCAGTAGGGTCTCAAGTTTCCTGTTTGCAGTTTGATGGAGCTCCCTTTTCTGTCGGGTTAGAATGCTGTGTATACTTCCTCTAGGAGAAAAATAGAGGCAAATATTTGAGAGAAGAGGTAACATGCAAAATGTGTAGTTTGAATTCCTTTCCTCAGCCATTGAAATGACGATGTGATACCCTTGGTTGCTGGTGCTGCTCAGCAGCTGTTCCAACATCGCCAATGCTGATCTGGTGAGCCGACGTGGGAGAAGAGAGTTGAGCGGAAGAGGAGAATGGCGGAGAGAAGGATCGTTGAGTGCCCTCAAGTAATCCTGTTGAAAGTGCGATAACCGCTGAATACTATAGTGACCGTGTTGGAAGTATTAGTTTCATAATCAGTTCACTATAGTTATCTTATATATTTTTTTGCATCTGAACCGATCTACAATCAACTGCAAACTTTCGATCGGCAATTGTGCCACGGGTGAAACATAGAAATTGTAGGCGCTCATGAAATATTGATTTTGCCAGGGATCACATTGAGCAGAGCTTGTCTGGCCTGACACGCTGTGGAGGTACATAAAGACAACATGGATGATGAAGATAGCGATGTATTTGCTGTTAGGGATTCACAATGCATGCATCTCTCCTATTTGCATACTATCACACCTATCAGGCGGGAGAGCGAATGAATAGAGCCATTTATTGCGAAGCCATCCCTAGGTGCTGTATAATACAGCACCTAGGGATGGCTTCGCAATATTTTTTTACCTGCTGCATCTGTTGCTGCTGCAATTCTGTTGAAGGCGAGTACGATCGGAAGGAGATGGCTGGTTTCTCGTGAGAATCCCGCTGTGGAGCATCGAACGAGGGCTCCAGGACTGATAACTCTTCAATTTATTTGTCTTTGTCATTTTCGTAATCAGTGTTTTCGCAAGTTAGGCCTCCGTTCTTCACCTCTCAAAGTCTCTCGATCGATCATTCGATGAGAGAGTGTGGGAAATGTAGAAACGACGTCAAAAATTTTCGAACTCTACTGCCTTAAATGAAATTGATCACCCCCACCAGGGTCCCCGACGACTCTTGAGATCACTGGGAAGACACGTGAGAGGGGTCTAAACTCCGGCGCGGGATGGGCGATCCGAGCGGGTGGAAGGAAGATGGCCTGAGAAGATCAAAGAACAGACTACAACCTTCACTCGTATTGTTTGCCGTCACGCGTATATAAGCATCATAATTACGCCACCTATCCTTTATTTGTTGTTTGTACTTTTAAAAGGCAGTGAATTGAAAAAATCGTCTTCGAGCTGAGATTTGTGGCTATTAGACAGGTGTGAAACATAAATGAGACATAAAATGAGAGGTTGTTTGATGGAGAGGTTCAGACAGCAGACAGAGCGAGAGAGCATGCGTTTTGAAGAGACTCAGAGCATCCTCACCTGCTGCGGTGCATTCCTGTGCAGGAGTCCCTCGGGAAGTGGCAGGAGGAGGGGAGAGGCAGCGGGAGGGAGCGAGAAGGGGGCTGAGGCGAACACCTGAGGGAGAGAGGAAGAGAATGTGAACTATGGTGAAATAATTTCAAGTCATGAAAACTGCTGCTAATTTGAGCCAAGTAGTTCGAGTCTATTATAAACTAGGCAGCTATTTCAAGATACTTCTAGATATTCTGTTGGAGATTCTTGTTTCGATTGCAGCATTATAATTACACAAATTTGATTTTTAGGTATGTTGAAAGAGAAGACTAAGAGCAATCGACTTCTAGCTGAGGCTTGAGACTATTTAAGATTTGTGAAACATAAAAAAGTTCATTGGACTTTGATCCGGAAGCCATTAAAATAATAGATATGAAGCGATCGATCATTCGAAGTAAATGGTGTGTGTAGGTTACTGTAGGTCAGCAGGGTAGGTCACAGTCTCATACCGGCGTGGGTGCCTCCGGCGGCAGACAGATCCTCTCATCAACACAAACTGCGGGGTGCTCACAGGGACAGGAGTGAGAGCACGGCTCGAAGACCGAGGCTGAGAGGGAAGGATGATTAGGAGGAACTCCTTAACCAACTACGGAAATCGAAATGCCAATGGTGATGAACCTGCTAATTGACAAAGGTACTAAGAAAAGGCCGAAATATCATACATTTACTACCAAGCGCATGCCGTATATACTTATGGTCCAAATGCGAACCTATAAATTTCACTTCAATGAATGACACGTACCACTATTTGCCAGGCACAGTATCGTAGATGAGAGGAGGAGTAGAGGCGGAAGGAGCGGGGGAAGGTGCATTCGCGAGGTGTCAACTGTCCCAGAATGCGCGAGATTCGGTACTCTCTGGTTTCAGCAATCCCCTCCCCCCTGCTCCTCCCATTGTTCGCCCTTAGACCATTGTCTAGTCTGGGAACTACCGAGGTTTTACGTGTTGTTTGCACTGCCCTATGGATGGCTTCGCAAAGCACTACTCTCTTCATTCTGCGTGCTCTCTCGCCAGTCTGACAGATGAGAGAGCACATGCACCTATGCCTCTGCACTTGTGAGTCAGAGAGAGGTGCGTGTCGACCGGGGGAGAGATCGCGCTTCCTTGTTCATGTTGGCATGGAGGGAACGGTAAGACGGGAGTTGTTGCTTAGCCTTAGGTGGACATTGTTTCGGACAGTGCTCACGCAGGATACACAATGGCTTGGTGAGATAGGGCGATTTCATTCCTCGTGTTTTTCGCCACAAGAACTTTGTGATTTCAATTTCAAGTATGAAATTTATTGAGAAAATTTAGGTCTCAATACAGTTAAAAATAATTTTAAAAAAGGTTGAAAAGCTATTCGAGAAAGAAAATAGCAGTCAATCAATCTTCGAGTTTGTATTCGTTGCTTATTTGGTCAATCATGTCGACAATTTCAGCTTCTCTTTTCACCTGATTCGTATCAGTCCACCAGTAATGAGTGCAGTTTGCCGGGATGGCATGAATTGTCTGGAAAAATGTAAATATGTACAACCATGGAATAGTGGAGTTTGAAAAAAACAAGGTAATCCGATAGTCATTGCGGAGTACTCTCATAGAGTTTGCAAGAGTAAACTTGAGGCTTTTAGCACTGGCGTATAGCAACTTACATTGAAACCTTGCTCGGCGTACTCCGCAATCTTACGCAACATGTGGCCTTCCATAAGTAGAGTTACCGAGGAAACAATTTCGGTAGTCATATTGGCCATCTCCAGTAATGCCGACAAGAATTCATCTCTGCCTTCCCAATTCAATGCGGTTGCAATCATTTCAACGCGTAGAAAGACCAGTCCGGAGAGAATTTTCCTTTAACATTGTCAATAAGATATAGGAAATATGAAAATAATTGTCTAAAAATGAGCAAACTGTTTGGGAATACCTGACATTGTTCGGACCACAGTGTGAATAGAAATCCGTACGCAGGTAAATGTACAAGATTCTATTAATGGTAAGTAGAATTTCCTGAAATTTCGAATAAAAGGGATGTATATTAGGTTTGCCCCACTATTCTCTCATGTTCACTCAGATCACCCAGTCCCTCCGGAACTGCATCGAAGAATTCGAAGATTTCACAGAAATATGTGATCAGCTGAAATTTTAAAACGTTAGGTATTTGTACTAGATCTAATGGAAATCACTCACTCTTTCGGCACTTGCGCTTCCGATGAACTGTTTGAGAGCAGTCAAGACGTTCGAGCGAAGACTGGCGATTTCATCGACAGAAAGAGTCATGGAGGAGAGATTGCTGGATAGTAATTGTTCATCAAAGTGAATGGCAATCGTTCATGAAAATGGAGATAGATAATAGAGAGGAAGGCACAAGTAAGAAGGTGATGGAAAGAGGGGGAGATGGAGAGACGGAGTGGGAGGGATGAGCGGTCTCGGCAATTCAAAGGGATGGGATAATCTTTACACGACTAACGAGCTAAACAAATGACAAATCATGATCAATGATGTGGCAACATGCCCCAATGGCCATCCTTTGATGGTGTTGAGATTCGGCATGCGTCGTGTTGTATTAATCCTCGCACAGGTCTATTATTGCCCCTATTTCTGTTATGAGCTAGAGAGTACGCGGGACGAGGAGAGGCAGACACATCTCTTCTTGAATAGTGGCATATCGGAAAACGGGCGATATAACAATAGTTGTGCTTAGAGGAGGACGGCCAGGACTGATGAGGAAAAAGAGCATAATATGCAACCACGTCAAGCGAGTTTATGGTCGTCAAGATACGACTACGCTAGGTGGTGCAGTCCACGGTTTCAATTTTCAGGTCATCTAGTCTCAATTTCGGATACGTTTCTGGAGCGCTACATAGCTAATTCGATTTTCAGTTATATAGCACACTTGAAACACATTCGAAAACGACCTAAAATTACCTGAAAATTGAAACCCTAGTGCAGTCCGTTCAGGCCGGCTGCTGCTACGACTACTTATTCCTGCTGTTCAAAATGCTTCTGTGGAACATTACCTTTCGCAACTGATGTCAGTACCAATTTACCGACCACAGCAACTACAGAAAAATACGAAGGTCAAGAGGCAGGGCTAAAAAGTAATTGAATGGGATGTTGGGTGGTCAGAAGGAGAGAGATGGGAGGTAGAAATACGGTGAAAAGGAGCAAGAGAATTGATGCTTTTCTATTGAGGAAGAGGAGTGAGGCGTGTTGATGTGTTTCACTAGTAAACGTAGACCATCCAATGGCAAGAGAGTCAATGGCAAATGAAAACAGAGCAGGAAGAGGAGACATTTCACTTCTCTTACTTGTAATTGGTACTACATTAGCTGTTCATTTCACCAATTCTTAGCCACTTTATCGGCATGCCGAAAAGGGGAGATGATCCTCTCACTGACAAGGAAAGGCTACGAGGGTAAGGTTGAGGTTTTGAACGAGACATAGCGGGATCGAAATAGGATCAAATTCTAAGAACTTCTACGTCTTTCATATCTGCTGAGGACCTCTGTGGTCGGCTGGGTGGTAGTGGAATTTCGGAACATAGCTTGAGAAATGAACAGCTTTATACCTCTCCCCACGGGGGCGGACAATCCGGCAACGGATCGCCCTTCGCTGGAGATTCGAGCTAGCCACTTGGGTGTTGTTTCAGTGTAATCAGTATGTGCTACCCTAACTTTGCATATACAATTCTTGTTGCAAGGCGAACTTGAGTTTTACACTTTATCAACGACCATGGGTTCCTGGTCCAAAATGGAGAATTTGGGTGGAAAATCATGGTTAGATAAACACCAAACATCGTAACCAATTCATATTCCAGTATTCCATTAACCATTCTATCCCGGTAACATGAGTATCGATTAGTTACGATATTTGGGGTTTATCTAACCATGATTTTTCACTCAAATTCTCAATTTTTGACCATGAACCCAATACATAGATATGGAGTGAAACTCAAGTTCGCCTTGCAACAAGAATTGTATATGCAAAGGTAGGGTAGCACATACTGGTTACAATGAAACAACACCCAAGTGGCTAGCTCGAATCTCCAGCGAAGGGCGTCCCGTTGCCGGATTGTCCGCCCCCCCCCCTCTCCACTACGAGCGCAGACATGCGCAGTGGCCCTCATCAGATATGACAACAGAGAAGTTCACAGAATTTGATCCTCTTTCGATTCCGCTGTCTCGTCCAAAAACTCCCTCACGACCATTCCTTATGAGTCCCCACAAGCGTCGCGGCTGTTTGGGTTACCCAGGTGTTTCCAACACAGATTGATTGCGCGTGCCGAGAATATGGATAATCCGTGTTCGGAGCAACAATGAAAACACTAGAACAGGTGCTAATATGCGTCCATGCTGTGGCTTGCGCAATTCCCCAAATGTATGGCTGTGCGCAGAACATTAATGATACAATACAACATATATACAGGTGCTCCTTGTCCTTATTTGTGGCGATCGCGTGCATTCTTAACTCATCTCCCATTCTTTTCCATTCATGCACAGGTCGTAACTTCTCCCCATTGAGGAAGAACCTCTTCTCCCTTCTCTCTCCTCTTCCATAACCCCTCCCCTCTTTCCCACTCTACCATTCTATCGTCCACCTTATACATTATCATTCAAATGGGAGCCTTCACCAATAGGATTCTTAGAAACACAGTGTAGTTGTAAATTCCACCATTGAATTTTATTTACGGGTAGGTTAAGTGGGAAAGAATGAGAGCGACTATCACGTTACCGTGATTGGGAGGAAATGAGGGGGGGGGGCTTAGATATAGGGGTACGATCGGGCATTGGGTGCACGGATGATAGTACAGAATAGAGTCAGACATGTGGTTCGGTGTACCGATAATGCACTCACTCAGCACACTATCATGGAATGATCACTTTTGGAAGCCGCGAAATGATTTTCCCATTTTTCAAACAATTTGCTGTTTTTTGTGTTATCCATTTGAACTTGCGCAATGCGATGCGTCAAATTGGACATTACGTAACCTTTTGGTCATTCGGGTAAAAGTACATCCCGTCTTCGAGACTGGGCTCGCGGGAGAACACTACTAGGACAGTGTGATTTTGGGCTGATTCAGTCTGGAGTGCCCACCTTTCGCTAGACCTATTTACCTGATCCAACTTATAAAGTCACGTTAGCGTATGGGGACTCACCCAAGGATAAAACAGGGCTGATTCCAACTTAGGCGCGTCCACCTGTGTGGAGAATAGGGATGGCGCCGCAAGAAATATCTCCCTTCATTCTATACACTCTCTCACCGATCTAACCGACGGGAAACTGACGCGCACATTTCTTGAGAAGTCTTCTCATGCCTAGTGGAGAATGCAAGCAAAAGCAGTCGTCAAGTCATTATCTACCCAATTCGATTGTTTATCGATGAATACCATCGAAGAAACTAACTCATTTTCGTGTTGACTACGGCGGACTATGGATAATATTGTTCAATGTCGGTCAAAATTTCACTTTGATGGGTTGGATCGCTCGTTTTTCCATCCTTAAGGACAACAGAATATCATATTCGATCTATCGATTACTCGCATGCCATAGTTGTATTATCTGGGAGGAGATCAGGTTAGAGAAGTCGGGGAGAGAAGTGGAGGAGAAAGGTGGGCGGAGAAAAGGGCGGAGCTTGTGAAGGGAGGAGGCGGGAGGAGATGGAGGGGGCAGGAGATGATCCATCCATCAGTTTCTTCTCTTCACTCCTCGAGATAGGTACGCTAGATTGATGCTGACGACTTGTTAGTTTTTCCGATGGACTTGAGTGCCCACTGTCCCGTTGCATCCCGACCTACTCCTGAGGCCATCCACTGGGAATGAACCCTTAGGAAATGCACACATTAGGAGTATACTGCTTTTACCTATTGTTTTGTTCATTAGATCACTAGCCAAATTATCGATCTAGGAATTCGGTACTGTGCACTTTATCTATTTATTCTCTTGATCGATCCACTACACCCGTCTATGCATGTTTGATCATTCCATATGTTGAAACTTTCCAGTGACTGCTCAACTCGATGCCTCCCTCTACTGAAGAAATCGCCCGTCTTCGTTCGAATGTCTTCTCCTTATTGGAGAATGTGGTCGAGAACGGAAGCGAAAATGATAGAAACATCGAAAGTGTACGCTAGTCAATTGAATTCTCGAAGAAAGAAAATTTTACCATTTCAGGCCCTAATGTACAAATATCTCTGCGAGATCTTCGAATTCTTTGATGCAGTTCCAGAGGGACTGGGTGTGCTGAGTGATATAGAGAAAGTGGTTGGTTGATCATATTTTGAATTCCTTATACCCAACAATTTCAGAATATCCTGATTCCCACTCGTCAATTCTTTTTCACGTGTGCCCGTATGAGGTCGGATCCCAACTGTGATCCGAACGATATCAGGTATTCTCTCTGGTTTCTCACAACCGGTAGGTGGGCAATTCCCCACCCACTGGTCGGGATACTTATTACCAACTGATCAGGGAACTGGTGAACCAGTGGCGCTATGCTTCGCTATGCTTAGCCTATGCTCCGCCCACACTAACTGGTCGATCACTGGTAAAAAAACAGCTGATCACTGGCTGACCAGTTGCATGACCAGTTGGTAACCAGTATTCTGACTAGTGGGAATGGGGTTGCCCACCTACTGGTTGGAAGAAAACAGAGTTTATCAACATATTTAAAACAACGTGGATTTTTGCAGGAAAATTCTCTCTGGTCTTGTGTATCTACGCGATAGAGTGATTCCGATCGCTCTGAACCGCGAAGAAAAAGAGAGCGGTTTCTTAGCTTTCTTTCGCGAAAGAGATGGATGTAATGCCGAAGCTGTCGGCCCTTTGTTCATGATGTGTGAGCGTATCGTGGTGACAGTTCTGCGCAAACACGTCGAGCAAGGCATCCTTGTAAGTTCATATGGTGAAAGGGGTGCTCCGGGGAATGTTCAAGCACCCATAGTGATAGAGTGGATGTTGTAGAGCTCACTCACCCGATCAGAAAGCACTTTGTACAAAGTTTCATAGACGCCTCTAAGGCTATTTTCATACGCGTAGGGTCGCGCCTGGTTGGTTTATGTTTCACTCGCTTTACTTAGTTACCACCTCCTTCTAGGGTTTGCTACAGTTTCCCATTTTCGTGAGGGGACTCAGTAACATTCATTTCCCGGAGCACTCCTTTAACAGGCATCGAAAAGTTACTGATTATTCAGTAGTGTGGCTAAAACAGCTCACAAATTTTCGCCTTCTGGAGCCTCTCTTACGCAGCATTTTTTGCGCGTCGAGAACGGGTCGGCTGATCTTCTCACGCCCTTTATTCTGTCCGTGCTCATCGACTATTGAGCTCTCTCGAGCCACCGAGCGGCTCGAAAGGTCGACCCGATGATCTGTTTTCACCACCCTAGTATTAAGTGTTATGTTTTTTTCTGACCACAAATGCTGACCTTCCCTTAAAAATACCCGGCTGCTTTGTTATTTTTTCTAACCGTTCTACTCCCAAATACTTAACCTTTTCCAGCAACCCCATTATCTCCCGGCCAACTGCACTCACTACTGGTGGGCTGATTTGGAGAGAGTGAAAGGACCGGAAGAAACGAATGAGGAACTTCAAAGAAGAACTGATGAATGGATCAAGGAGCACAAGGAAGAATCGGCTAAAAACACTTCCGACATCGATCCTCCCAATGCCGTAATGGAAAACGAGGTTAGTGACAAAGGCGCTCAAAGATGAAACCTCTGAACGCCAAATATAAGGCTGTTGCATAAGTTCCTTTCTTTTTTCTTTTGGACAATTCTGTTGAAGTACGTGGACAGACGAGATATTCTGATTACCCTGTGATATGGTCTTGATTGTGGATTACACCCATGAAATGGTTTTGAATCTGCTCACTATCTTGGGTGGTTAGCACGTTTCAGAAAATGAGCATCGAAAAACGGCGATTTTTAGCATTTTGAGTTGGGCTCTTGTTGCCGAGAATCCGTGGCATTCTGATTCTGCGCAATCATCCAGTACTAGGATAAGAGTTGATTGTTCACTTACGTGCAAAAAATCAGTATTCAAATACGTGTGGTAAACAGGGGATACCCAAATCTGTTGATTTCAACGTGTGAATCTCTTTTTTTCAAAGAATTCAGCTCGTGAAAGGATAGGCCAATATTTTCCTAAATATGATTGCATATATGCACGGTAAGGTACTTCACAACCCATCACAATTCATCCCTTCTCATTGATGTCTATGAATTATGTCTCAAATAATTTGACATCCTTATTTTCAGAAAGAGTGAATATCTCATCGGGCCCATATTTCATGCAGGGTTTTTAAGGCGCAATTCTCGCGATATGTCATATGAGATACCCCATCATATTGCTTTAGAATAGTGTGACAAATTCAGCACATCACTGCTCTCCTCGGAGCTGTGAATAATTGAACATTCGGATCAAGCATACTAGTACGATGACTTCCGATCTAAATTGACCCATGCTCACTGATATAATCGAACCAAGATCGTGCGCGATATAGAGTGTACTCATGCCCCAATCAACTGTAACAAACCATTTGTTGATTGGTCGATTGCAAAGAACAGTGGGGCTTACAATGTTCATGCATGAAAAAAGAAAGGAACATGCAACAGCCTAATACGTCCACTTAATTTTCTATTGTCCATTCACCCGATTTTCTTTTGATTTTCAACAAAACCGAATCAAATAAAAAAATATGTTTTTTCCCTAAACATCACTATTATGAAACGTTAACGATCTATGAGATCCGCATTAGGCCATTTTCTCTAGGAACCATTCTAAATACTACTTCCAATCATTTTAAACTAAACGTGTGCTGATCAAATTGAAGATGAGCTTGATGCTTAGAGAAGGCAAGAGCAGACGAAAATGCTTGCTATGGAATAATTTAGCATATAATTTGAATTGTAGGAACACGCGCGGGTGCGGGTTTCGAACCTCTCCCTATCCCCTCCGAGTGGGCGGAGCTTGCCTTCTTCGTCTGTAACTCCCTCTGCTGAGGAAATTGCTCGTCTTCGTTCGAATGTCTTCTCTGCATTGGAACCGGTTGTCCAGCACGCAGAGGCAGATGAGCAACATGTCGAAAGTGTAAAAACTTTAAATAATATCGATAAAGAACCAACATTTTATTGTTACAGGTTCAAACATATCTCTGCGAAGTCTTTGAATTCTTCAATGTCGTTCCAGAGGGACTTGGTGATCTGACTACTAAGGAAATAGTGGTCTGTCAATTAAAATATGCATTCCTCGCAACCAAAGTTTCAGAATATTATCAATCCCATTCGTAATATCATCTTTACGGTGATGAAAATGAAGTCGGATCCTATCTATGACTCGAATCCGAACATTCTAAGGTATATTTCACTGCTCAACTGTAGGCATAATAGGAACTGCGACAAAAGGCTCTCTTCATTCTGCGTGCTCTCTCGCCGGATCCGAGAGAACGCACGCAGAATGATTAGAGTCAAGCTACTAACAATATCGATTATTGACCCTTAGTCGATCAGTGCGGCAATATCAAACAGATGCCTCGGGTATGTATCATCGGTTAGTATGACCATATATAGATAAAGTTCTGATTGGTCAGCGGTTACTTTTGGGCATCCCTTGTAAAGTATCTATTGTTAAAATACCGTCAGAAATCGTTGCATATTCCTGATGACATGCATGATGTTGCAGGAAAATTCTCTCCGGGCTGGTGTTTCTTCGAACGGATATCCTTCCGCCCATTCTGAATCACGATAACAAGGGCATACCGATGATGTTGAAGATAAACTACTTTACCGCCGAAGGAGTGTGTCCTCTACTGATCTCTATGGAGTGCGAGCTGCTGGAGATGATTGTTAAACATACCGAGCAAGGATACGTCTTTGTGAGTTCCCCCTCCCACTGTAATACTTACGAGGACTCTGAACGATAAAATAGGGGTTCATGTTTATGATCAAACATACACTTAGATTTTGAGATTATGGTGGAATCTGAACGACAATCGAGGGAAAGATTGACTATTTTTCCAGGAATCCGATCTCAGTTCAGTCAATGACACTCACTTCTGGTGGAATGCAACGGATTTAGTGATGAGAGCGAAGGAGAGAATTGAAGACAGACAGAAGATGTGCGATGAATACAATCCGAAAAAGCCGGTGAGACCTACTATCTGCGCCAATTATTTAGAATGGAATGTCGAAATTCCCGGAATTATTCAAGTACAATTTAGCAACTCCATTTCTCCACGACTAAAAATTGAGAAGATCATACTTCGTTGTATTGAGATCACTAGAAACCTTTCGAATCCCTGTCTCAACTCGTTTTTTTGGGATAATAACGTACTAAAAGTTCACAGATTGTGCTGTTCATGAGATCCTTAACTAAATTACCTAGTAACTATCGAAAACCTTTTGACCGGCTAATTTAGTTGAAAACTTGAATTGAAGGCGCCCTTGCGGGTATCCAGAGCAATTGAACACCCTCCAAGTGGGCGGAGCTTACAATCTGCCTCTGTACCTCCCTCAGAAGAAGAAATCGCTCGTCTTCGTTCGAATGTCTTTTCCGCATTGGAGAATATGGTCAAGAACGGATGCGACAATGATGGAAACATCGAAAGTGTACGCTAGTCAATTGAATTCTCGAAGAAAGAAAATTTTACCATTTCAGGCCCTAATGTACAAATATCTCTGCGAGATCTTCGAATTCTTCGATGCAGTTCCAGAGGGACTGGGTGTGCTAAGCGATATGGAGAAAGTGGTTTGTCAAACAGATTTTGAATCCCTTAAAACCAACAAATTTAGAAAATTCTAATGCCAACTCGTCAATTTCTTTTTACGTGCGGGCGAATGGGATCGGATCCAAACTGCGATCCGAATGATATCAGGTATTCCCAAACACTGCCCATTTTAATTAATTCTTGTCATGTTTATCAACATGTGTAAAACAACGTGTGCTGTTGCAGGAAAATTCTCTCAGGACTGGTTTATCTACGCGATAGAGTGCTTCCGACAGCTCTGAACCGCGAAGAGAAAGAGAGCGGTTTCTTGGCTTTCTTTCGCGAAAGGGATGGATGCACAGTCGAAGTTGTTGGCCCATTGTTCATGATGTACGAGCGTATGGTGGTGGCTGTGCTACGCAAACACGTCGAACGAGAAATCCTTGTAAGTTTCTAAGCTCACCAGAGAACCACAACCATCTGAGTATCCGGTGCTTTTTCGTGTCTGCGTCTCAAAATCACTTATCTGAATTTGACGTGAAACTGCATAGGAAATACCCGGATTCTTCCTTGTTTTCTAACTGTACTATCACCAATTATTTGCCTTTTTTCAGAAACCTCATACCCTTCCAATCAACTGCACTCACTATTGGTGGACTGATTTGGAGAGAATCAAAGAACCGGAGGAAACGAATGAGGAACTTCAAACAAGGAGTGATGAATGGGTCAAGAAGCACAAGGATCGCTTGGAAGGACACCTTTCACACAATAACCCTTCCAATGGCGTAACGGAAAACGAGGTGAGACTTTTAACGTTCCAAAATTATAATTTATTCTTTCACTAAGTGTAAATCATTAGCAATCTTTATTTTTCAAAAAATTAAAAAAGTTTTCTGTTAATGTTTTTTGGAAAAGAAGAAATGCTTTTAGTATTATGAAATGATCTACGAGAAGTGCAGTAGGGCATGATCACTAGAAATTAAACAAACCCCTATCTTTCCGCGCAAGGGCGGGCTCTGCCACCCCATCGTCGATGGGGTGGCAGAGCCCGTCCTTGCGTGGAAAAATGCCTAACACCTTTACCTTTTACCTTTACCCTATCTCTACTCATGTTTTCTTGATAAATTCTGGACAAAATTTCGCCAAGATACGCAAAAAAGGAAGTAGTCAAAATCTAAAAAACGTTCACGACCGACTAATTTGGTTGAGAACTCAAAAGTACAGCTAGAGGATCTTCGTGTGCATAAAGGGGTTAAAAGAGGTGTGATCATCTGCTTCCTCTGGAAGTAGCTTTACTTTTACAATAATTACTGAGTTTCCCCTATCATATTGCAAGCGCACTCGCGGGTCTCGAACGCCTCTCTTTCCTCTCCGAGTGGGCGGAGCTTGCGATCTCCTTCTGTGCCTCCTTCAGGCGAAGCAATTTCACTTCTTCGATCGAACGTCTTCTCCGCACTGGAACAGATCGTCCAGCACCTGAAGAACAATGACGATATCAAGAATGTGAGCTTTTTCTCAATTTTATTTTTTTGAGCGACTATTATTTTACCGTTTCAGGTGCTCGCGCATAAATATTTCTATGCAATCTTCGAATTCTTCGATGCAGTCCCAGAGGGACTAGGTGCTCTCAGTAATGAGGAGAAAATGGTGCGCCCCTCCAATTTTGCCTTCCTCACAACTAATAGTTTCAGCATATTCTAATGCCCATTCGTCCACTATTTTTTGCTTGCATGCGAATGGGTTCAGACTCGACCTGTGATCCGAATGATATCAGGTATTTCCAAACACTTGTATTTCCAGTCAATTTATGTCATATCGTATGAGGAAAAGAAATGAATTTAAATGAAAATATAAAAAAATAGCTTGGAAAGTGTTATTCGATTGTTATTCTGATCTACCATTGTATTGTAAATTTTGCGATGTTTGAGGAAGATTCTCTCAGGATTTGTGTATCTACGCGAGTAAATGATTCCTTCTGCACTGCTTCGCGAGCAGGGAGGCAATAAGTTCTTACCTTTCTTCATCGAGATAGATGGCTGCAATGCCAAAGCAATCGGCCCTGGTTTAATGCTCGTCGAGCAGATTATGGTGGATGTGTTGCGCAAGCATGTCGGACGAGGCCTCAGTGTAAGTTCCTATGCTCATGTGCAGTCGCACAAATTGTAAACAGCTGCTCAAAACTTATGTGCCTACTCCTACGCTTAAATTAAGAGGCCGGATCGGTAAAAATCGACCATATTGGCCACCCCCCGGACATGCGGCCCCCCGGAATGAAAACCGCGCGCCCCCACTTTGTGCATGGGTTCCCCTTGGTTCCATGATACTCAATATACAAGTCATTACTCGATTCCCCTTATCAACGAGAAATTATAAGGTCCCAAAGTTGAAAAATCGAAATTTCGTATTTTTCGAACGCGATGAGATCGACTCAAAATCTCGTTTGCGGGGTGGCCAATAACCAAAAAATAATGATCCTGATCTAATCTTTCTCGATTGGAAAGTCGATTTCATCTCCTAATTTTTCAGTTTTTCGAGGTTAAATTTCCAATAGGAGAAGAGCGCACGATCTCATTATGCCTAAATTGTAGCCCAGTGAATTCTACATCGAATTCATCCAAAAAGTAACAAATTCAAAGTTTCGGTTTTCCTCATACCGAGGTGCGAATAGATCGCAATTTTCAGATTTTTTCGATTACATCACCCAAATGAACTTGAAACGTGTACATTTAGTGGAAAATAAACCTACACAATTATAAAATAGTAATTATGTTCTGAAAATCGATGTTTAGTATTTTCTGGGAAATTACATTTTCGCGACATCGATTTTACCCAAATTCAAGCGCATTAAACGCCGTATTTTCAATCGTAAAACGATGATCACTGTGCATAACGTAAAGTAGGTTTCCACATGAGTAAGAAATTATCAAAACATCACACTTTTCTTAACAGTAGGACTTGGATATTTTCAGTCAAATATGCGCCATTAAGGTTGTCAATGAAAAATTTTGGATTGAAATTTGATGAAATCGATGAGGTTCAGTCACTTTGAATTATTTTACATTCAAAAATGTGAAAAACTGCTCAACAATTTTAAACACTCCAAAGTTCGGAAAATAATGTCGTCAGATCCCCGATTTTCCTCCACTTTGCACATCGAAAAGTCAAGATTTCGTATCTCCTACTCCAAGTTATTGACTGTCAAAGGGTAGTAGAGTAGTACTTTAGTAAAATAAATGTTGAGGAGAGCCATCCACCACATTCTTTTCCCTGATATTATTTATCAAAATTCATTAAAAATTCATTAAAAAAAGAAAAAAATCGTCAAATTTCGAATATTATCGTGCTATTTAAGTTATATTTTATTGTAAATAATTCAAATAGGTCAGCTGTGTTAGAAAATTGAATTATTTTTTCGGTTAACAAAGGTTTTGAAATGTCGAGGTTTCGAGTGTAGAAGAAATTCTCATTTCTTTAGATCGAAGTAATTTGATCTAACGTATCTAGTTTTTGAAAGAATATATACAGCTAAAGTTAAAACACTTTGTTGCACATTGAATTACGATCTAATAACGAAAATTTCGATCCAATAATCTGACCAACCTTCTGATTTTAATGAAATTTGATTAATAATACCAAGGAAACGAATGTAGTGGATGGCTCCCTTCAACATTTATTTCACTTAAGTACTACTCTATTACCTTTTGACAGTAAATAACTTGGGTAGGAGATATGAAATCTTGACTTTTCGAAGCGCAAAATAGAGGAAAATCGGGGATCTGACGACATTATTTTCCGAACTTTGGAGTGTTTAAAATTTTTGAGCAGTTTTTCACATTTCTGAATTTAAAATAATTCAAAGTAACTGAAACTCATCGATTTCATCAAATTTCAATTCAAAATTTTTCATTGACACCCTTGATCGCGCATATTTGACTGAAAATATCCAAGTCCTACTGTTAAGAAAAGTGTCATATTTTGCGAATTTCTTACTCATGTGGAATCATACTTTATGTTATGCACAGTGCTCACCGTTTTACGATTGAAAATAAGGCGTTTAATGTGCTTGAAGTTTGGTAAAATCGATGTGGCGAAAATGAAATTTCCCTAAACCTCGATTTTCAGAACATAATTACTATTTTATAATTGTGTAGGTTATTTTCCACTAAATGTGCACGTTTCAAGTTCATTTGGGTGATGTAATCGAAAAAATCTGAAAATTGCGATCTATTCGCACCTATGTATGAGGAAAACGGAAACTCTGAATTCGTTACTTTTTGGGTGGATTCGATGTAGAATTCACTGAGCTACAATTTAGGCATAATGAGATCGTGCGCTCTTCTCCTATTGGAAATTTAACCTCGAAAAACTGAAAAATTAGGAGATGAAATCGACTTTCCACTCGAGAAAGATTAGATCAGGATCATTATTTTTTGGTTATTGGTCACCCCTAATAGAACGCAAACGAGATTTTGAGTCGATCTCATCGCGTTCGAAAAATACGAAATTTCGATTTTTCAACTTTGGGACCTTATAATTTCTCGTTGATAAGGGGAATCGAGTAATGACTTGTATATTGAGTATCATGGAACCAAGGGGAACCCATGCACAAAGTGGGGGCGCGCGGTTCTCATTCCGGGGGGCCGCATGTCCGGGGGGTAGTCCAATCTTACCGATCCGGTCTCTTAATTTTCGACTTGCAATCAAGTATGATGGGCTTCTTTACAATTTGGAAATTGTCTTGAGCGGGGGAGGCTCACACGTTTAGAACAAGCCTGTTTACAACTTGTGCGACTACACTGGAGTGCTCACCAGACATCCGAAAATACTACCCAGTTATTTGGTATTTCACCATCTAAATTCACTGATCTGGCTGTGTTTGTTGCTTTTCAAAATCTTCATTTTTACATTTACAGCAACCCCATGTACTCCCTGTCAACTGTACTCACTACTGGTGGACTGATTTGGAGAGAGTGAAAGGAAGAAACGAAAGAGAAACTTCAAAGAAGAACTGATGAATGGGTCAAGAAGCACACGAATTGATTGGCTATTTGTTCGATCTCTGGCTGAAATTACAACCTTATTGCCTTTCTCAATTTCTGAGTAATCGCTATACACATACTCTTATCGCATGAATTTATCTATACTTTTAATATTTATGTTACATGCAATTGAATAAACTATGATTATCGCATCTTAAAAATGGAGTAGAATTTGAGCTCACAGCCACCTCGGTACTAAGAATTACGGTAGAACTCCCAATGAACAGGGACTCTCTCAATACCGTCGAAAGAGAACCGGTGATAAGATGCTAACTTTCCCGGACAATAAGTTGCTAATCAATTGAGACGAATTAGACTGTGGCCCTGGAGATATTCACATCTCATTTCACTGAGACAATTGAGGTCACGGTATTGGAAATAAGCGTAACATCCACTTAAATCCCATGTCTGGTGAGCACTCCAGTGTAGTCGCACAAGTTGTAAACAGGCTTGTTCTAAACGTGTGAGCCTCCCCCGCTCAAGACAATTTCCAAATTGTAAAGAAGCCCATCATACTTGATTGCAAGTCGAAAATTAAGAGACCGGATCGGTAAGATTGGACTACCCCCCGGACATGCGGCCCCCCGGAATGAGAACCGCGCGCCCCCACTTTGTGCATGGGTTCCCCTTGGTTCCATGATACTCAATATACAAGTCATTACTCGATTCCCCTTATCAACGAGAAATTATAAGGTCCCAAAGTTGAAAAATCGAAATTTCGTATTTTTCGAACGCGATGAGATCGACTCAAAATCTCGTTTGCGGGGTGGCCAATAACCAAAAAATAATGATCCTGATCTAATCTTTCTCGATTGGAAAGTCGATTTCATCTCCTAATTTTTCAGTTTTTCGAGGTTAAATTTCCAATAGGAGAAGAGCGCACGATCTCATTATGCCTAAATTGTAGCCCAGTGAATTCTACATCGAATTCATCCAAAAAGTAACAAATTCAAAGTTTCGGTTTTCCTCATACCGAGGTGCGAATAGATCGCAATTTTCAGATTTTTTCGATTACATCACCCAAATGAACTTGAAACGTGTACATTTAGTGGAAAATAAACCTACACAATTATAAAATAGTAATTATGTTCTGAAAATCGATGTTTAGTATTTTCTGGGAAATTACATTTTCGCGACATCGATTTTACCCAAATTCAAGCGCATTAAACGCCGTATTTTCAATCGTAAAACGATGATCACTGTGCATAACGTAAAGTAGGTTTCCACATGAGTAAGAAATTATCAAAACATCACACTTTTCTTAACAGTAGGACTTGGATATTTTCAGTCAAATATGCGCCATTAAGGTTGTCAATGAAAAATTTTGGATTGAAATTTGATGAAATCGATGAGGTTCAGTCACTTTGAATTATTTTACATTCAAAAATGTGAAAAACTGCTCAACAATTTTAAACACTCCAAAGTTCGGAAAATAATGTCGTCAGATCCCCGATTTTCCTCCACTTTGCACATCGAAAAGTCAAGATTTCGTATCTCCTACTCCAAGTTATTGACTGTCAAAGGGTAGTAGAGTAGTACTTTAGTAAAATAAATGTTGAGGAGAGCCATCCACCACATTCTTTTCCCTGATATTATTTATCAAAATTCATTAAAAATTCATTAAAAAAAGAAAAAAATCGTCAAATTTCGAATATTATCGTGCTATTTAAGTTATATTTTATTGTAAATAATTCAAATAGGTCAGCTGTGTTAGAAAATTGAATTATTTTTTCGGTTAACAAAGGTTTTGAAATGTCGAGGTTTCGAGTGTAGAAGAAATTCTCATTTCTTTAGATCGAAGTAATTTGATCTAACGTATCTAGTTTTTGAAAGAATATATACAGCTAAAGTTAAAACACTTTGTTGCACATTGAATTACGATCTAATAACGAAAATTTCGATCCAATAATCTGACCAACCTTCTGATTTTAATGAAATTTGATTAATAATACCAAGGAAACGAATGTAGTGGATGGCTCCCTTCAACATTTATTTCACTTAAGTACTACTCTATTACCTTTTGACAGTAAATAACTTGGGTAGGAGATATGAAATCTTGACTTTTCGAAGCGCAAAATAGAGGAAAATCGGGGATCTGACGACATTATTTTCCGAACTTTGGAGTGTTTAAAATTTTTGAGCAGTTTTTCACATTTCTGAATTTAAAATAATTCAAAGTAACTGAAACTCATCGATTTCATCAAATTTCAATTCAAAATTTTTCATTGACACCCTTGATCGCGCATATTTGACTGAAAATATCCAAGTCCTACTGTTAAGAAAAGTGTCATATTTTGCGAATTTCTTACTCATGTGGAATCATACTTTATGTTATGCACAGTGCTCACCGTTTTACGATTGAAAATAAGGCGTTTAATGTGCTTGAAGTTTGGTAAAATCGATGTGGCGAAAATGAAATTTCCCTAAACCTCGATTTTCAGAACATAATTACTATTTTATAATTGTGTAGGTTATTTTCCACTAAATGTGCACGTTTCAAGTTCATTTGGGTGATGTAATCGAAAAAATCTGAAAATTGCGATCTATTCGCACCTATGTATGAGGAAAACGGAAACTCTGAATTCGTTACTTTTTGGGTGGATTCGATGTAGAATTCACTGAGCTACAATTTAGGCATAATGAGATCGTGCGCTCTTCTCCTATTGGAAATTTAACCTCGAAAAACTGAAAAATTAGGAGATGAAATCGACTTTCCAATCGAGAAAGATTAGATCAGGATCATTATTTTTTGGTTATTGGTCACCCCTAATAGAACGCAAACGAGATTTTGAGTCGATCTCATCGCGTTCGAAAAATACGAAATTTCGATTTTTCAACTTTGGGACCTTATAATTTCTCGTTGATAAGGGGAATCGAGTAATGACTTGTATATTGAGTATCATGGAACCAAGGGGAACCCATGCACAAAGTGGGGGCGCGCGGTTCTCATTCCGGGGGGCCGCATGTCCGGGGGGTAGTCCAATCTTACCGATCCGGTCTCTTAATTTTCGACTTGCAATCAAGTATGATGGGCTTCTTTACAATTTGGAAATTGTCTTGAGCGGGGGAGGCTCACACGTTTAGAACAAGCCTGTTTACAACTTGTGCGACTACAATGGAGTGCTCACCAGACATGGGATTTAAGTGGATGTTACGCTTATTTCCAATACCGTGACCTCAATTGTCTCAGTGAAATGAGATGTGAATATCTCCAGGGCCACAGTCTAATTCGTCTCAATTGATTAGCAACTTATTGTCCGGGAAAGTTAGCATCTTATCACCGGTTCTCTTTCGACGGTATTGAGAGAGTCCCTGTTCATTGGGAGTTCTACCGTAATTCTTAGTACCGAGGTGGCTGTGAGCTCAAATTCTACTCCATTTTTAAGATGCGATAATCATAGTTTATTCAATTGCATGTAACATAAATATTAAAAGTATAGATAAATTCATGCGATAAGAGTATGTGTATAGCGATTACTCAGAAATTGAGAAAGGCAATAAGGTTGTAATTTCAGCCAGAGATCGAACAAATAGCCAATCAATTCGTGTGCTTCTTGACCCATTCATCAGTTCTTCTTTGAAGTTTCTCTTTCGTTTCTTCCTTTCACTCTCTCCAAATCAGTCCACCAGTAGTGAGTACAGTTGACAGGGAGTACATGGGGTTGCTGTAAATGTAAAAATGAAGATTTTGAAAAGCAACAAACACAGCCAGATCAGTGAATTTAGATGGTGAAATACCAAATAACTGGGTAGTATTTTCGGATGTCTGGTGAGCACTCCAGTGTAGTCGCACAAGTTGTAAACAGGCTTGTTCTAAACGTGTGAGCCTCCCCCGCTCAAGACAATTTCCAAATTGTAAAGAAGCCCATCATACTTGATTGCAAGTCGAAAATTAAGAGACCGGATCGGTAAGATTGGACTACCCCCCGGACATGCGGCCCCCCGGAATGAGAACCGCGCGCCCCCACTTTGTGCATGGGTTCCCCTTGGTTCCATGATACTCAATATACAAGTCATTACTCGATTCCCCTTATCAACGAGAAATTATAAGGTCCCAAAGTTGAAAAATCGAAATTTCGTATTTTTCGAACGCGATGAGATCGACTCAAAATCTCGTTTGCGTTCTATTAGGGGTGACCAATAACCAAAAAATAATGATCCTGATCTAATCTTTCTCGATTGGAAAGTCGATTTCATCTCCTAATTTTTCAGTTTTTCGAGGTTAAATTTCCAATAGGAGAAGAGCGCACGATCTCATTATGCCTAAATTGTAGCTCAGTGAATTCTACATCGAATCCACCCAAAAAGTAACGAATTCAGAGTTTCCGTTTTCCTCATACATAGGTGCGAATAGATCGCAATTTTCAGATTTTTTCGATTACATCACCCAAATGAACTTGAAACGTGCACATTTAGTGGAAAATAACCTACACAATTATAAAATAGTAATTATGTTCTGAAAATCGAGGTTTAGGGAAATTTCATTTTCGCCACATCGATTTTACCAAACTTCAAGCACATTAAACGCCTTATTTTCAATCGTAAAACGGTGAGCACTGTGCATAACATAAAGTATGATTCCACATGAGTAAGAAATTCGCAAAATATGACACTTTTCTTAACAGTAGGACTTGGATATTTTCAGTCAAATATGCGCGATCAAGGGTGTCAATGAAAAATTTTGAATTGAAATTTGATGAAATCGATGAGTTTCAGTTACTTTGAATTATTTTAAATTCAGAAATGTGAAAAACTGCTCAAAAATTTTAAACACTCCAAAGTTCGGAAAATAATGTCGTCAGATCCCCGATTTTCCTCTATTTTGCGCTTCGAAAAGTCAAGATTTCATATCTCCTACCCAAGTTATTTACTGTCAAAAGGTAATAGAGTAGTACTTAAGTGAAATAAATGTTGAAGGGAGCCATCCACTACATTCGTTTCCTTGGTATTATTAATCAAATTTCATTAAAATCAGAAGGTTGGTCAGATTATTGGATCGAAATTTTCGTTATTAGATCGTAATTCAATGTGCAACAAAGTGTTTTAACTTTAGCTGTATATATTCTTTCAAAAACTAGATACGTTAGATCAAATTACTTCGATCTAAAGAAATGAGAATTTCTTCTACACTCGAAACCTCGACATTTCAAAACCTTTGTTAACCGAAAAAATAATTCAATTTTCTAACACAGCTGACCTATTTGAATTATTTACAATAAAATATAACTTAAATAGCACGATAATATTCGAAATTTGACGATTTTTTTCTTTTTTTAATGAATTTTTAATGAATTTTGATAAATAATATCAGGGAAAAGAATGTGGTGGATGGCTCTCCTCAACATTTATTTTACTAAAGTACTACTCTACTACCCTTTGACAGTCAATAACTTGGAGTAGGAGATACGAAATCTTGACTTTTCGATGTGCAAAGTGGAGGAAAATCGGGGATCTGACGACATTATTTTCCGAACTTTGGAGTGTTTAAAATTGTTGAGCAGTTTTTCACATTTTTGAATGTAAAATAATTCAAAGTGACTGAACCTCATCGATTTCATCAAATTTCAATCCAAAATTTTTCATTGACAACCTTAATGGCGCATATTTGACTGAAAATATCCAAGTCCTACTGTTAAGAAAAGTGTGATGTTTTGATAATTTCTTACTCATGTGGAAACCTACTTTACGTTATGCACAGTGATCATCGTTTTACGATTGAAAATACGGCGTTTAATGCGCTTGAATTTGGGTAAAATCGATGTCGCGAAAATGTAATTTCCCAGAAAATACTAAACATCGATTTTCAGAACATAATTACTATTTTATAATTGTGTAGGTTTATTTTCCACTAAATGTACACGTTTCAAGTTCATTTGGGTGATGTAATCGAAAAAATCTGAAAATTGCGATCTATTCGCACCTCGGTATGAGGAAAACCGAAACTTTGAATTTGTTACTTTTTGGATGAATTCGATGTAGAATTCACTGGGCTACAATTTAGGCATAATGAGATCGTGCGCTCTTCTCCTATTGGAAATTTAACCTCGAAAAACTGAAAAATTAGGAGATGAAATCGACTTTCCAATCGAGAAAGATTAGATCAGGATCATTATTTTTTGGTTATTGGCCACCCCGCAAACGAGATTTTGAGTCGATCTCATCGCGTTCGAAAAATACGAAATTTCGATTTTTCAACTTTGGGACCTTATAATTTCTCGTTGATAAGGGGAATCGAGTAATGACTTGTATATTGAGTATCATGGAACCAAGGGGAACCCATGCACAAAGTGGGGGCGCGCGGTTTTCATTCCGGGGGGCCGCATGTCCGGGGGGTGGCCAATATGGTAGATTTTTACCGATCCGGAAAGAGATACAACAAAGATAAAAGAAAACGGAATTCACCTATGATCAGCATCACATAATCTCCAATAAGAATCGAAGGCTTCGCTGGGAGAAAACGAAAATTGAGCTGGAGTATGCAACTGGAAAGCTATTGCATTCTACGAGAAAACGACGTGATTAATAGGCGAGCATAATAGTAGCGAAGAATAGAAGAGATAAAAGTTTGATGAAATTGTAAAACATCTGATATATTGAAGACGGTCAATCAAAAACGATTCACGGACGATCAGAGGGAAGGAACGAGTGGAGCAATTCAATCGATGTGAGCGAGCGAGAAAGAAGAGCAGAGAAGGAACCCCCCGTTAAGGGGAGGGGGGCGAGAAAGGGAAGGAGAGAACGAAATGCATCGTGAAACCCTGAAGCGCATGAATAATGGTCAGAGAAACGAGTGATTCAACGGAACAATCAATGTGCTTGGTCGAGAGAGTGGAGCAGAGGATTGAATAGGACGGTTAGAGAGAAAAAAATTGGTTTGGAATATTGAAAACGAGGAAAGGATGGTGGTGATCCGATTAGAATGGGATTATGGGCAAAATGGGGAGATTATACAAACACATGGAAGAAATTGTCATTTCGGATATTGTGAAGACAATCATGCAAATTATTTATTCTCTCGTTTTGGTTCAATGCATACTATTGGGGTGTCCGGAAAGTTCGTATAATGCTTCGGAAAAAAGTCAGTTCGCGATCAAATGCAGTGATTGCGCAATCTCTTTGTCAACAATGTATTGCATCATTCTGACGTTGAGTAGTGAGAGGATTTAATCAGTCTCCTAGTTGCTACATTGATTCTTGTGATGGACTCCCATCTCTACCTCCGAGCAGTTTTACTTCATTACTACCGTCTTGGCCGATCCGTGAAGGAGGCCCACTCTGCCCTGGTCCAGTCGGAAGGAGCTGACGCCCCCTCCATACCCTTCTGCTATAAGTGGTTCTCCCGCTTCAAGAAAGGGGAGTTTGGTCTCGATGATCAACCCCGCTCTGGACGCCCTCCCTCCCTCGATCAGCCTCTCGTTCTCCGCACACTGCAGCGCAAGCCCATGGCCAGTGTGCGTGAGTTGAAGAAGGATACTAGTACTCCCAGATCAACGGTGTCCGATATCCTCCATCGATCTGGGAAGAAGCTGAAACTCCCACAAGTGATTCCCCATGACCTCTCCCCCGAACAGCTGAAAAATCGTGTTCAAGTCTGTCGGGAACTACTCCATCGTAGATCCAATCTTCGATGGGTCAATTCCATCATCGCTACAGATGAGAAGTGAATCACGTACGATAACCCTGTGAGGAGACTGCAATGGATGGATGCAGATGAGAAGCCCACGCCCGTCCCGAAGAAGGAAGAGCACGGAAAGAAGGAACTCCTCTGCTTCTTCTTCTCAGTGCTCGGTCCCATCTACTGGGAGATCCTCGCCCCTTGCACCAGCATCAATGCACCAGCACCTCTTCTCTGAACAACTGCAAGATGTCGCGATCAGAGTCCCTCCCAGACTAATGAACCAGGGCAAAATTCTTCTTCTGATGGACAATGCTCGCCCACATCGAGCGAAGATGACCCAGAAGAAAATGGACGAGCTGAAGATCGAGAGGGTTCCCCATCCACCGTATTCCCCGGATCTCTCCCCATGCGACTACCACTGCTTCCGCTCTCTCTCTGACTTCTGCAAAGGAAAGAAGTTCAAGAATCGAGATGAAGTTGTGAGGGCTTTCGTGAACTGGACGGTCTCGAAGAAACCCGCATTCTGGAAGAGAGGAATCGAGACCCTGCCCAATCGCTGGAGGGAGGTAGTGAAAAAGAAGGGGGCATACATTGGTCACTGAGAATTGTAAAGCATTGAATAAAAAATAAAAACAAAAAATTATACGAACTTTCCGGACACCCCAATAAATCGTTGTGTTTTCCATTACATAATTGTGTAATACTTCACTTCTTCCAATTAAAATTTATTCTGAATAAGATAAAAAATAAATCAAAATTTAGTCCCATCCATTTGAACAATCGAATTCGATTGCCAGCAGCTGCAATTTCATTATTTGAGCGACTGCGTTAATTTGATAATTTTACTCACTGAATCAGTGGCGTACTTTTCCGTATATACTGGGTCTGCGATATTTTCGCAGCCGACTCTGAAATCACAACAATAATGTTATTAATAATTGTAAGCTTACACGAACAATTCAAGGCTAATACTCTTCGATTTAGCTTGAAAAGTAAATTACGTCATTTATCCGGACAACTAAGCGTTTTCTGATATATGAGGCTGGTTGCCTAAGAATCGAGCATTCCGCTGTTGAGGCTGGTACAGTGAAATCGTGAAAACTAGTGCAAAGAGGTTCTCAAGGATGCTGATCATCATGAGCCACTTCATTCTGCACCAATACGACCGGTGCAGCCAGGCTGCACGTCAGTTCTGCCTCGTTATTTTCACAAATTTCTTCATAACTCAAGAAGCTATCAAGTAATTACCCTGAAAATTGAATGCTGGGTGAATTGGACCCTACCGATTCCAAAAATGTTAAATTCGTCATCGATTGCTTACCCGATAATGAATTGAAAATATTTTCTCGAATACCAGCCAAGTGTTAGACTAGCTCTATGTGTGAGGGCATGCGTCTCGTTCTCACGATCATTTTTCTTATGCTATGTGTGGACTTCGGAGGTGATTATTTTTTGCTACAACCAGTTTTCCATTATCAGTTTTCCAAAACATTTGAACAAATAATGGAGAACGAGAAATTGAAATATGTTTCAATTGCTGTTAATTTGCCCATATCGGTGGTAGGTAAATATATCGTGAGAACGAGACGCATGCCCTCACACATAGAGCTAGTCTAACACTTGGCTGGTATTCGAGAAAATATTTTCAATTCATTATCGGGTAAGGAATCGATGACGAATTTCACATTTTCGGAATCGGTAGGGTCCAATTCACCCAGGATTCAATTTTCATGGTAATTACTTGATTACTTCTTGAGTTATGCAGAAATTTTCTGAAAATAACGAGGCAGAACTGACCTGCAGCCTGGCTGCACCGGTCGTATTGGTGCAGAATGAAGCGGACCATGATGATCAGCACCCTTGACAACCTCTTTGCACCAGTTTTCACGATTTCGATGTGCCAAGCCATTATTGATTCTTAGCCAACCAGCCTCATATCGAGATTAAAGCGTGGCAATTTACCTGTGATAAGTGTCAAATAATATCCCAATAATGATCGAAGGATTCGCTCTCAGAATGCGAAAATTGAGTTGGAGTAAGCAACTGGAAAGAAATTGTGTTTTATTCGAAAATAGCTTGTAAATCAGGACATATAATAGTAGCGAACAATAGAGAGGAAATAGATCAATGTACGAGGGGTTAAACGAATGGAGCAATTCAATCGATTTGAGCGAATGATTCAGGAGAGCGGAGAATGAAAGGGTTTTATAGGGGAAACGAGGAGGGAAGGAGAGTGAAAGCCAGAAGCATGTGAATGGTGAGCAGAGAAACGAGCGATTCAACGGCACAATCGATGAGATTGGTCGGGAGAGGAGAGCAGAGAGAGGCAGGGGATTGTATGGGGACGAGGAGGGAGCGAAAAGTGATGTGGAATATTGAAAAAAAGGAGCAGAGGGGATTGAATAGGATAATGGGCACAACGGGGAGATGCAAAACACGTGGAAGTGAATGTAGTTTATTACGATGCTGATCATGCAAGTTTCTCTGAACTGTAATGATTTTCAGCTATCACAACAGCAGTGAACTGTTTTTTTGAAATATTAGGATTTTATTTGCTCTCGATATTTCCCGTGTTCGCAATAACGAAACTAATTTCATGTTTTGTTCAATATTAAATGTAATTCAGGTCATCATAGATTTGTGTATCTCTTTTTTATCTACAAAATATTTACGGAACATGGATTTATCCATCGGTTATAACCGAAAAACAAATTTTTTTTTATTCAAACAATTCGTCCCGTCCCTTCGCACAGTTGAACTCGATGGCGACGGGCTGTAATTTCTGGTGCCGGTGCCGTGTCTCGGCTGTCGTCTCTGAAATATCGTCGATAAGAACGTATTATCATTGTTTGCTCACTCGAACAAGCCGTTGCTATACGCTTCTGCATTCGTGATCCATTTTACCCTGAAATTATAGTTCATTAACAATCGGTTAGGTCCTACTCAGGATCAGAGATTATGACGATGTGTTTTGCATACTTTTCATGTAAGAGAAAATAGAATTCACCTTCGTATTTTATTTTCGTACAATCGCTCGCATTATGCAAGCGGTGAGTTAAAGTATGCAACTGGAAAACGATTGTGGTCAGTTCGGAAATTCCTTGATAGGCTGGCGAACAAAATAATGGCGTACACAACAGGCAATACAAAATTGATATAATATATTGATGAAGCTCGAGCTGGTAATTAGGGCAGTCGTATCTTCAGTGTCTGATGGATGGGAGAGTGTGGGAAATAAAGAAAAGGTGATCCGACGAACACTACAAATAGGTCAAAGACCGATCATAGGTGTGGAAGGAGGCAAGCATTTCAATAGATTTGTGCGAGTGAGTGAGAGGAGCAGAGGAGGGAAAAGGTTTTATAGGGAAACTAGGAGGGACGAGGAAAGGAACACAACGTTATGGCAACTCGGAGCATACTCTCCTCATTTCACGCGCTTTTTCTCCGTTCAGACAGATGAATAGAGCGTATCAAAGAAGGATTGAGCGAGCCTATTTACCATCAGAAGAACACACTGAAAAAAAACCATCACAATGGCGAGCGAAAAGGAGAAATCCAATTAAATTTTTATGGGTTCAATAGGGAGATGTGGGAAGCACATGGATGGGTTTGTCAATGCACATTTCTGATTTTTTTATCGATTTCGATAAAACCGGTGTCAGAAATATGAGATTAATAATATCATTGCATAGATCAGTTTATTCGAGTACACTAAGAGAAGTTAGGCCGAAATTTATCTACACTTCACAAAATTCTTATTGCTAATTAAGAAAAATGATCGTGAGAACGAGACGCATGCCC
Source organism: Pristionchus mayeri (assembly GCA_036245805.1). Taxonomy (NCBI): domain Eukaryota; kingdom Metazoa; phylum Nematoda; class Chromadorea; order Rhabditida; family Neodiplogasteridae; genus Pristionchus; species Pristionchus mayeri. The sequence goes on along the minus strand of BTRK01000003.1, from coordinate 17,565,122 downwards.
TCACACATAGAGCTAGTCTAACACTTGGCTGGTATTCGAGAAAATATTTTCAATTCATTATCGGGTAAGCAATCGATGACGAATTTAACATTTTTGGAATCGGTAGGGTCCAATTCACCCAGCATTCAATTTTCAGGGTAATTACTTGATAGCTTCTTGAGTTATGAAGAAATTTGTGAAAATAACGAGGCAGAACTGACGTGCAGCCTGGCTGCACCGGTCGTATTGGTGCAGAATGAAGTGGCTCATGATGATCAGCATCCTTGAGAACCTCTTTGCACTAGTTTTCACGATTTCACTGTACCAGCCTCAACAGCGGAATGCTCGATTCTTAGGCAACCAGCCTCATATATCAGAAAACGCTTAGTTGTCCGGATAAATGACGTAATTTACTTTTCAAGCTAAATCGAAGAGTATTAGCCTTGAATTGTTCGTGTAAGCTTACAATTATTAATAACATTATTGTTGTGATTTCAGAGTCGGCTGCGAAAATATCGCAGACCCAGTATATACGGAAAAGTACGCCACTGATTCAGTGAGTAAAATTATCAAATTAACGCAGTCGCTCAAATAATGAAATTGCAGCTGCTGGCAATCGAATTCGATTGTTCAAATGGATGGGACTAAATTTTGATTTATTTTTTATCTTATTCAGAATAAATTTTAATTGGAAGAAGTGAAGTATTACACAATTATGTAATGGAAAACACAACGATTTATTGGGGTGTCCGGAAAGTTCGTATAATTTTTTGTTTTTATTTTTTATTCAATGCTTTACAATTCTCAGTGACCAATGTATGCCCCCTTCTTTTTCACTACCTCCCTCCAGCGATTGGGCAGGGTCTCGATTCCTCTCTTCCAGAATGCGGGTTTCTTCGAGACCGTCCAGTTCACGAAAGCCCTCACAACTTCATCTCGATTCTTGAACTTCTTTCCTTTGCAGAAGTCAGAGAGAGAGCGGAAGCAGTGGTAGTCGCATGGGGAGAGATCCGGGGAATACGGTGGATGGGGAACCCTCTCGATCTTCAGCTCGTCCATTTTCTTCTGGGTCATCTTCGCTCGATGTGGGCGAGCATTGTCCATCAGAAGAAGAATTTTGCCCTGGTTCATTAGTCTGGGAGGGACTCTGATCGCGACATCTTGCAGTTGTTCAGAGAAGAGGTGCTGGTGCATTGATGCTGGTGCAAGGGGCGAGGATCTCCCAGTAGATGGGACCGAGCACTGAGAAGAAGAAGCAGAGGAGTTCCTTCTTTCCGTGCTCTTCCTTCTTCGGGACGGGCGTGGGCTTCTCATCTGCATCCATCCATTGCAGTCTCCTCACAGGGTTATCGTACGTGATCCACTTCTCATCTGTAGCGATGATGGAATTGACCCATCGAAGATTGGATCTACGATGGAGTAGTTCCCGACAGACTTGAACACGATTTTTCAGCTGTTCGGGGGAGAGGTCATGGGGAATCACTTGTGGGAGTTTCAGCTTCTTCCCAGATCGATGGAGGATATCGGACACCGTTGATCTGGGAGTACTAGTATCCTTCTTCAACTCACGCACACTGGCCATGGGCTTGCGCTGCAGTGTGCGGAGAACGAGAGGCTGATCGAGGGAGGGAGGGCGTCCAGAGCGGGGTTGATCATCGAGACCAAACTCCCCTTTCTTGAAGCGGGAGAACCACTTATAGCAGAAGGGTATGGAGGGGGCGTCAGCTCCTTCCGACTGGACCAGGGCAGAGTGGGCCTCCTTCACGGATCGGCCAAGACGGTAGTAATGAAGTAAAACTGCTCGGAGGTAGAGATGGGAGTCCATCACAAGAATCAATGTAGCAACTAGGAGACTGATTAAATCCTCTCACTACTCAACGTCAGAATGATGCAATACATTGTTGACAAAGAGATTGCGCAATCACTGCATTTGATCGCGAACTGACTTTTTTCCGAAGCATTATACGAACTTTCCGGACACCCCAATAGTATGCATTGAACCAAAACGAGAGAATAAATAATTTGCATGATTGTCTTCACAATATCCGAAATGACAATTTCTTCCATGTGTTTGTATAATCTCCCCATTTTGCCCATAATCCCATTCTAATCGGATCACCACCATCCTTTCCTCGTTTTCAATATTCCAAACCAATTTTTTTCTCTCTAACCGTCCTATTCAATCCTCTGCTCCACTCTCTCGACCAAGCACATTGATTGTTCCGTTGAATCACTCGTTTCTCTGACCATTATTCATGCGCTTCAGGGTTTCACGATGCATTTCGTTCTCTCCTTCCCTTTCTCGCCCCCCTCCCCTTAACGGGGGGTTCCTTCTCTGCTCTTCTTTCTCGCTCGCTCACATCGATTGAATTGCTCCACTCGTTCCTTCCCTCTGATCGTCCGTGAATCGTTTTTGATTGACCGTCTTCAATATATCAGATGTTTTACAATTTCATCAAACTTTTATCTCTTCTATTCTTCGCTACTATTATGCTCGCCTATTAATCACGTCGTTTTCTCGTAGAATGCAATAGCTTTCCAGTTGCATACTCCAGCTCAATTTTCGTTTTCTCCCAGCGAAGCCTTCGATTCTTATTGGAGATTATGTGATGCTGATCATAGGTGAATTCCGTTTTCTTTTATCTTTGTTGTATCTCTTTTCTAACAAAATCAGCGCGAAATCGTCGTTAGCTCTTATCCGGATGAGCTATGTCAGAATGCGCTCAGCCGTCCGGATTATTGCCAGACTATTATTTCAGGTTAAATCATGCCTCACTGCTACCTACAGCAGTGGATTGTTCTTGTAAGCAAGCAATTATTAAGTAAATTTACTTATGCGATTTCTGCAACAATTGTGAATTCATACCGCACATGTGTTCACGGAGGAGTACGAGACTGACACAGTGAGTAAAAATTTTCAAGAAAAAGTTTCGTAAATCTTTCCTGAAATTGTAGCTGCTCGCGATCAATTTCAGCTGCCTTAATGGATGGGACGTGTTGGTTGAATTATTTGTTACCAGTTATGATTGTTCTGTAATTATTTAGTCGACAATAAACAGCTATACAAATGCAGTAATTTCTGACACGTTGCACGCCGATAACAAATGTATTCCTGAAACGTCGTAATTTCAATGAAGTGCAACCGGGATGATCAATAATTGGCATGTTTCTCAAGCCAATTCCGATATAATAAATGAGCCTTGACAATCCCATGCATTTTGCTTGCTCGAATTTCATCATTGTGTCCATATTTCAATTCTAATCGGATTCCTATGTCATGTTCATCTTTGCTCTGCTCCTTTCAATGCTACACATCACTATTCTTTCTCTTATCGTTCCCTTACAATGCCAGCCCATCTCTACTATCCGATCTTCCCCAAGTAAATATATTGTGCGGTTGCATCGCTTGTTCATCCTATCTGACCACTATTCGGCTCTTTCTTCTCTTTTATGATATTTATTTGATGTGATTAAAGGAGTGCTCCGGGGAATGAATGTTAGGGAGTCCCACCACGAAAATTCTGCGCTCTCAATGGGACACTGTAGCGAATTTACTCCATTGAAGAGGCGAAACATAAGTGGAGCGCGTGAAACATAACTGAATCAATCACGACCCTGCGCTTTCAATGAACTTTGCGTGTATGTAAATAGCCTCAGATGAGTCGGTGGAACTTCGTACAAAGTGATTTCTGATCGGGTGAGTTGCCTCTACAATATCCACACTGTCACTATGGGTGACAGAACATTCCCCGGAGCACCCCTTTAATCGAAACACCATCGCCCCTCTCCATATATACCCTTCTCAAAATTAAGAAAAACGGATATTTTTTTGCAGTTTTCTATTCCAATTCAGCCTTTTCACCAAGGCAGTCTATGTGATCATTTATCAATGTAACAATGACTTTTTTTTCGAAAAAAGGGGAAAAATATTTCTTCATTATCTCGTAGAATATGGGGTTCATAGTATCTGTAGTTTTTTTAGGGTAGCTTAGCCTAAACACCTTTCAAGCTACTTTTTTTCACAATGAATTTTTGAAGCACTTAATTTCAGAGATACTATCTCAAACAACAGAAGGGCGGCAAATTTATTCATCATTGCAGTCGCTCATGAGCGCATTATCATTCATGGCTGGAATATCAGTTATTCTCCAATTTTTGTACTTCCGATGAATATTCGTCATTCGCCTAAGTCCAGCAAGGTTCCCCTGATTTTTATGACCACTTCAGTACAAATAAAATATAAAATAGATTTAAGTTCGAATAGTCGTTTGCAAATAACCATCGGACAGTACGCGTATTTATTGTAATACGACTTCCGCTGTTTATCTCTGCTATCTGCAAAAGTCTTGCACGAAAGGGGGAACGAACACACGGTCCCGAGACAGAAGGCCAATGAGCTTCACCACTACACCATGCGGACAGGTGCTTGAGTCGTTCTTCTGACGATACTTGATTACTAGGCATCGGAATAGGCTCCGCCCACATGCACCTTTAGACGGTCACCCGTTGAACTACTCGAGAACACTGTTCGAGCCATAGCATGAGTTAGAGTTGAGATATCGACAAACGGTCAAAAGTATCATCTCAATAGGTTCCTCACGGACATTTTGCGCAATGATTGCCGTTAACTGCGTCAATTGGGCAATCCACGTTGTGGTCCCTAAATATACCGTGGAATTGACGAAATCTGAAGCCAACCGAGGCTCTATGTACAAAATGAATATGCCCACCCTTCTCATTACCATCGATAATAAAAAAACGCAGAGTTATCTATTTCGAACTCGGAAAAGCTCGAGAGCAAATTAACACCTGATAATTCGCAAGCAATTGCTGCAATGCTGGTGGAAACCTGCAAATCATTGATATCGAGAGAATCATGAAAGGAGGAGTAACGGCAATATTCATTTTTGAAGCTTTCATATGTACACCCTAGATCTCCCCAACGATAAGAAGCCCCGAAATTTCCACATTTATATCTACATTCCGAACATAGCTATCGGTAGTTGGCTGGGAGCCAAATCAGGGAAAGCTCAGACAACGAGCGAGAGAGAACGCGACTTGAAGAGAGTTATCTCCCTACTTGAAACATATTTGTGTTTGCCTTTACTCCTCCTTTAACTTATATGACTAACTCCTTACTTTCCGATAGTTTCCTATATGTCAATACCTCCCATGTGCTCAAAATTTTATTCATAATTCAATGCAAATCGGATCTCCCTTCCGCTCCTGATTCTCAATATTTCACGTTACTTTCCTTCCCTCTCTCTGCTCTCCTATCGCGACCAAGCACATCGATTGTGACGTCGAATCACTCATTTCTCCTTTTTGGCAACTATTCATGTCCTTGCAGCTCCTGGCAATCAAATTCGCATGCATTAATGGATGGGACGAATTGTGTAAATTATTTGTTTTCAGTATTCTGAATAATTTTTTATTGGCCAGAATTGAAGCAAAAAGTAAAAGGTAAAGGTACATCCCGTCTTCGAGACTGGGCTCGCGGGAGAGCACTGCTAGGCCAGTGCCAATATTGCTCAAATATGTAATGCAAAACACTGCGAATAATTATTATTTATTAAATAATTATGAAATTTTCGATTTCATATTTGCCAATCCCTTCCATGTGTTTGCATCTCTGTTGAGAATATAACCCCGCCCCTTCTAACTGGTCAACAACTGGCTGGGAGAAACATGAGTGTCTCATATTTCTGACAAGCGAGAGATGACACAAACTGAAGAGATGAATTCTTGCGAAGCCGTCCCTAGTATGAATTAAACCGGAATTATTTGTATGGTTATCATCATAATTTTTAAAATCATAATTTTCCCTTCCTTTTGTTTGTATCTCCCCCTTTTGCCCTTAATCATATTCTAATCGGATTCCGCTCTTGGTTTTAAATGTTCCACGTCACGTTTCGCTCTCTCCTTGTCCTATTCAACCCGCTTTCTGTTCTCCTCTCTCAACCAAGCACATCGATCGTGCCTTTGATTCCCTCGTTTCTCCTAGCTAACAACTATGCGTGCTCTTCTTCTCGTTTATTGATTTGATTAACATGAATATTTTAAATCACCGTCTCTCGTCATCTTTACCATTACGCGTACCTATTTACACTTCTCCAAATTAGTATATACCGTTTTTTTCAGTTGCCTGTTCCAACTCAGCATTTTCACCATGCGCATCGTCAATCATCACTGGAATTTGTGTATGTGGGCCACAATATTTAGCAGAATTCTCATGTCGATTTTAGAGAAAATGAGGAGGCAACGCATGCTACAATCTACTTCACTCCGTACCAAAGTGACACGGCGAGTATACAATCACAATTCATTAATTGAATTCTGAATTTGTAGCTGTTGGCCATGATTTGGGTAGTAGGAAGAGAACTGAAGAAATAATCTCATCGATATGGAATATCAACACTTCAGTCATGGAGGTAAGAAGTTCTACCGGATAAGCTCTGCTGAATTTGTAGAACAAGCTTTTTTTGTAGAACAAGCTCAAGATATGCGAAAATCATTACGGGAGATACAATACAATATTTATCTGTTATCGCTTTCTGGGCGCAGATCAAGATGTGGGGTCAGAAAAGGTCGTTCTTCTCATTTCAAGATGGTCTTTTGCGGTGTGCTTGCGAGAGGATGTTGGATTGCATTGCATAGATAGAATCTCACTATAGGTCGTAGACGAAGCCTTGCGTGTTCTAGAATCTTCTCTGCTCGAATCCTCCAGACTCAATGATCAATCTTTCAACGAGATGATCGAGTCTAGATTCTGAAGGACCAAACATCTTAGTAGGTCATACCCATCACACGGTGAAAACTCCGGCTTGGATGGGGATTCTCTTTTCTTGATGAGTCGAAGGCGGAAGCGAGGGGTATTAGGGGAAACCAATCCAAATCAGAGAGAAAATGGAGAGGGACCGCTCGCGACGACTAACAAGGAATGGGAGAAGGGAGAAGTCATGAATATTGTATTGTTCAAATCAGTTGCGAAATGAGAAATAAATATTCGTACAAATTGTTAAAGCAGCTCACTGTTGGACAATTTCGTAAGCGTCTATTTTGAATCGGAGGAAATCAAGGCAAACTCTCCCATAATTTTGTGATGTGCATACGAGTTGGGAACAACATGAGATGTGGAATCATTTTTTTCGGGGGTGTATTTCGTAGTTAGCATTTATTGTGCTCTACAATTATTGATTGGTTACGAAAATAAATGGAAATTTGTGCACAATTGAGGCAACACCATGGCAGTATTTATCGGTTTATCATGCGAATCATGTGTCAATTGAACTTAACAGTTTCGAATATGGCTAGCCCTGTTGAATGAGTTGTGGAATGGGAATATAGGAAAGATGATTGAAAGAAGTAAATAAGTGAGAAAAAATCGATAATTTCTGATCAAACGCCAACGGCGGTGCGGGCGAGTTTGAGGGTACTCGGAGTCTCGATGATACTCTCCGATGACTCCACTCCCTTCTTTCCGAGGATCTTTTTCATCTGAAATACGATTAATCAAATTTAAAAAAATAGATAATTCATACACAATTTGACCCCTTTTGTGCAGTAATCTGAAACAATTTTCCAATGTGAAGAATGGTAGACATACTACAGTATCCATGCACTACAGTAAACCTCGGCTACCGTACCTGGGCGTCCTGCTTTCTCACGATGTCGTCGTTCCTCTCGGCCTTCACTTGAATGCGATCCAGCATCTTGTTCTGCGAAATAATAGTTATTTTTTGAAACTGGAAAAACAGAAGAATTAAGAAAAAGTTTTATACTCGACGGATAAGAGAGCTGTGAAACACATCCAAAATCTATGTGAATTCAACACATATTCGAAGCATCGAAAGTTTATCTTTGTCGCGTTCAGGATATATGACGAGAAAAATCGATATCTGCCGTAATCCTAGCCACCGTACCTGATCCTCGATCTCGGAGCCCAGCGCGGTGCCCAGCTTCTGCAGATTCTGCAGCGTGCCCGCCATCATGTCTGTAATTATAGATTTTCTTCATACCGTATCACTAATAGTCCGATGTAGATCAAATAATGAAATTAAAAAAAGGGTTCAAAGGGCCAGCTCTAGTTACCTCATTGATTAATAGCTACCGTTGTACAGTAATCCAAGATACCGTACCCAGATTCTCATCGATCTGCTGGTCCATCGCCTCCCATCGGGTGCCCTTGATCGCCTGTCGGGATTGTTCGGAGAGCGTGGGACCTGATGCGCCGCCAGAGCGCATTGGCGTAGCCTGAAGGCAGAGGTTCACATACTAGTCAATCGAATATTCATGCATTCGATAATTGACAAAGAATTTAACAAAGAAAGATCAAATTGAGCTTCCATTAAGTTGAAGAACAAAGTGATCAAAAAGTTCAAATCCATCTTTAGAGGAGTGTCATGTATAAACGCGTTCTTTCGGATTAGTGTGGAATCGTCTGACTCTCCTCGTTTTGTTCGCTCTATCGTCTCTCTAACTGACGAGAGAGTGTGTGGAATTGAGAGAGCCAGATCATGGCACGTGTTAGTCATTGACGATACACTCACAGTCACGTATTCCGCAGTTTCTGCTAGGGCCGAAGCGCTCTTCGATTCTTTCTCCAGGGCGGAAGAGGAGGAGGAGGAAGAGAGGAAGGAGGGCTTCGATGGCTTGCGACTGGAATAGGACACTGATCATGTAATAGTGCTACAAATGAAGTACACATCATGATACGCATAACGCAATCATGATACACATAATGAAATCAAATCACGATAACATAATGAAATCATGTTATATATGACGAATTTCTTACAGCTTATTTTTGAAAAATCCACTGAATGCATTCTTGAGCGAGTTCAAACTGCGCTGGGATTCGACTGCTGTCCTGTAAAAACAAAATTCAGTTTTAGTTTTTTTTTCAGTTTTATTTCTTTTTATAGATAATTTACATCCAAATGAATATTTTAGTTTCCAGAAAGCGGCGAATCTCACTTGTGGATGTGATCGAGGTTCTTCTCCGTCCGCTCCAGCTGCTCGCGCTGCTCCAGTAGTTGCTGGAAAGCAGATTCATCAGATTCCGTTTCTTTGTACGTCAAATATAGAGGCTTTTTTAATTGTTCATGATATTCATTATCGTGTTCTATCGCACCTGAGCAGTCGCCACTCCAGTCTTCTCCGAGCTTTCGAGATGGCGTCTGGAGCGCTCGGTCGAGTCCAGCGATTCCTGCATGTATCTGAAAGTTTGACAATTTACATTTTATGGTTCACATGAAAGTTTGTAGCTACTTACTTTTCAATTTCCTTCTCATAGTAATCCTCCTCATTAGCTGGTGCGACCCTTTGAAAGCTCTTCACGGCTGGAAATATCTTTATCACGCTATTTTTCAGCCAAAATGCTGTGACATCGAAGGAAGAATCGTGGAAACTCACTGGATCCCGTGGCATACTTGCTCGGCTTATACGAGTCGTCGAAAGTGGACATCTTAGAGGCTAAAATAAGCGAATTATAGAATGTGAACCGGATCGAAAGGAGTGAAAGGGAAATGCGGACAGATAAGGAAATCGCCGAAGATACGACTGAGGTCAGAGACTATCGCACCAAATGTCGAAGGTCCATATCTCCATGTACACAAACTCGTAAAACAACAGACACGACGAAATACCTGACTCAAAATAGACTGTAAGATATGGATGGGTAATATCTAGGTACTTGAAGCCTGCTTCACCGCCATTTGTTAACGGAGAAACGCCATGCCGAGCCTTTTTATCCCTAATGGTTTCAAATAAACAACCATTCGAACATATTGTTTTCTGGCTAACACTAAATAGCACTCTATGTACACAGCGGTGTACAGCTTTATCCATACAGCAATATTATTGGCGGCCAGAAAACTGTTTGAGGGTCAACAATAGTTGGTTTTCCGATTTCACAAGAAATGAAAAACGTACAGTTATGGGTTTACTCATTCTATTTTCCTGCGTTGTACTCATCTTCAATAGTTCCAATGAATTCAAATTAAAACAATGCACGTACGCAAACACAAAGGGTATCAAAGTAATACCACGTGAGATGACTAACCCTCCCACCCTCGCGAACCTCTTTGCTCCCTTTCGTGCATACACCCACGGCCTAGGTCGACAATCACTGCTGACGTGGAAAATCAGTAGAACAACAATTTTTGTGACTAGAAAAGGCAAGATATTGAATTTTGTGAAATCAGTCACAATAGGTTGGTGATAGGAATTAGAACATTTCTTTCACAACCGGATGTTTCGAAGCAGAGAGAACAAAGGTCGGCGGATTAAATCCCTTTGTCCGCTCGGACAGGGTGAGTTGAGAACAACGTATTCCTACTCGGCTCACCGCATGTAATAATGACGCGATTTCGCACCAAAGTCACGAAAATTGAAACTGATCAATATTTGGGCAAAACTGCAAGTATTCAGGGGTCACGGTCTCATTATTTGCTCTCTCACTCGCAAACCCGACGATAAGGCATCGCCTCTTCTTATCTATTCCATGGATGCTGCGGGTGAACACACTCTCTTCATTAGTCGTGCTCTCTCGCCGGTCAGAGAGGCGAAAGAGCACGAGCAGTAGGAAGAGAGGCAGTCCCTGCCAATCCATCTTTAATCTACTCGTCATGGTAGGCACATGACGCGCGGGACCTAAGCTATGGCTCGCCACGTCTCCCAGAAAATGAGTTTCTTTGGTTTGGTTTCCAGTCTCTGGGAAATTTCATTGTCTAGCTGGAAGGGAGAGTTGTGAAATGGTGCGTGCTACTGACGTCAATTTTTGCGTGGAAAACGTCATTTGATCTTATCAACTCGTCATGGAAGGAACATGACGAAAAGGAACCTAAGGTATGACAAGCAGCCGTTACCACATATTTGAGAGCGTTGTGAAATAGAGGGAGTTACTGACTGTGTTAAGTTCAAAGCGTCGCTTTCTGTTCTATACTCGTCATGCACAACCTAAGCTATGGCACGCAACTACCAGCAAATGAGCGCAGTAAGCGGAACAAAACTTGATCCTTTTTCACTGCTCCAGCGAAAGTTACAGCATGGCAAACGGAGAGAAACGCTCCTAGGGTTGGCACAGTCAGTAACTCCCGCGATTTCGCAACACATTCGTCCAGCTACACGCTGAAATTTCCCGAATATTAACTAGACGAAGTACCGCAAATGGGAACATAAAATAAGGTTCGAATATAAGGAAGTGCATGAAGGGAACGGAAGACACGAACCAGAAGAGGGAGGGGGGAAACCGGGCGGAGAGAAAAAGAGAAAGCGAGAGAGAGCAAACAAAACAGTGGCTGACTCACACGGGATGAAAGATGAACGAAGGGGGATAGAGAGGGAGAGGGAGATGGAGAGGGGAGGGGAAAAAGCGGGTGGTAGGGAGAATGGGTGCTTGCCACATGCCTTCCGGAACTTACTTGAACGAGAGAAAGACATGCATTTTCTGTTGCGTATCTGCCTTGAGCATAACGCTGAACTGATATAGAATATCAGGCTGATTCATAAGTTTTTTCCAATTTTACCTTGCGAAGGTTTTCACGTATTCCGGCTTTTGCTTCAAATTAATTTTTATTTTTATCCTCAAAAATTATAAGTGCGTGGATACTCTATTTATCGCACTTTAGTGCATACCTATTCAAAGAGCCTGATGGGCATAGTGCGAGGTCAAAGTAGCAGCGGCTAGAGATATAGTTAAGAGTTTCGAAGAATATATCTTTCCAGAGAGTAGTGATTATGAGAAATCATCAACACTATCGTGAAGTGTGGTGAATGCACATCACAAATATACATGATAATCGGGTTTGGAGCAGAATACCTGCTCACATTAGGTGTTAATTTAAAAGCTTGGATCAGTTAATCGTGACCAAATTCAGTTCCGTTCACCTCGCTTCCGTACACATTACCTTAGCAATACCAAACCTATCTCAGCTGCAGTCATCAACATTTGTATGATGAAATTTGCTCATCGAAATCAGTGTTTTTCATAGCTTCCTGATTAGATGATAGACAGATGTGGCACGTTTTTGTGTTTGATAGGATCAGCTACCCTTGAACTATCCCGCTTTAGCTTAACATAGTCAGGGGATACCTACGCATTCAGAAAATGGACTCTAAAAATGATCAATAAAAGTCAAAATTTCGGTCGGATAGGCCAATATTCGGATTTTTGAGAAATCTTGTTTTTGAAAAGGGGATGGTACGAGGTATCGAATTTAACTAATGGTTAAGTTGCCCCATAGTGTAAGATTAAAGCGCCCCTATATACAAGCCAGTCCCTATAACATGCAAGACAGGAAAGTTGAGATCTCACATGAGATTTCTTTCCAGCTTGCATGATTAGTCATTCCCTAATTCTGAGAATGATTATGCTAGCACCGACTTCAACCTATTTGTTGAAAGCGCATTCAAGGGGCTTCACAAAAATGTATGTAAAGATGTCCAATCATTTTTCCCTGCAAAACAGAAGCGAGCAGAAGAATTTCGAACTTTTCTTGAAAAATTCGCTTTTGGTTAACGCTCGATTTCTTGCATGATTTAAAAGCACGTCACAATTCGAAGATATGATAATAATTGTGAACTATACCCCCAGTTATGCTACGCGTTTGTACTGATAGGATTTGAAGGGCGCCTTTTATGTGACTTTGAACTGCACCTCCAAAATTGGAAAAAACTTATTAATCAGCCTAATAGAAAAGCTGGGAAAACGAAAAAAGTAAGACTCGCTACATAATTTGAGTAAGACTGATTGGGAAGGGAGAGCTGCTATTATTGCATCAGTCTTGCACTAGAAAGAGCGTTGAAGGGGTATTGCTCGTCATGGCACGAGAGAAATCCTCATAAGGAACCCACAAAGAGTATCGGAGGCAGCAAAACAGCCGCTGTGAAATAATACAGAGAGCATACAACACTCATAACGACTGGAGAGGATTTCCACTGCCAGTATTCACTTCCTCAATGGATTAATGAGATGAATATTTCAAGTCTTGCTGAATAGACTCGTCTCAAGAAATTGTTAGCTCATGTTTACTCAATGTGTGGCACCGGCATAGTCGTTTGTCCTTGTTTTCCTGAGTTGGACACTGTGTTTGGCGGGAAAATCTTCGTCCCCACTCCTTTTCTACACTTTCATCGCATGGTTCCATCTCACTGTTTATCGTGAAAGCCGATTACATTTTAACATGGATCATCCTATCGACACACCGCTTCAATTGAGCGGTAAGATTTTTTAAACCCCTACAAAATTCTAAGTTTCAAATCTATGAAAAAAATATTTTGCCTTCGAGTTTCTTATCATTACTGGGGGTGAACCGACCTCAATTGATTTTTTTTTAATTTCAGAAACGGAAGATGCGTTGATGGTATTGCTTCGAGCTGCTGCTAAGGAAAGACTGGTCTCTGACGGAATTTCGAATCCGACTGAGAGTGCTCTGGTAGCCACTGCGGCCTAATGTTTCGGGCGCATCTGCAAAACCATAAGGTTAATTCTTAGTTTCCATATTAGATGCACAGCAATTTCTTCAACGGATTCCTAAGAATGTATCATCATTATAACAAATTGAATCAATCAGGTAGCCGAAGAAAAAACAAGTCTTGATTTTGGAGATGACGTTCCATACCTTTCGGACGATTGTCTTCGACTGATTTTTCGTGAATTGACAGGGGCTGAACGAATTTCCCTATTCAGAGTGTGAAGAGATTTCGAAGCATTGACCTCACCCTCGGGGAAAGAAAATTCGATACGGTCCGTTATATATGTGAGTGAATAATTATTTTTTAATTGGAAAATAAAACGTTTCAACAATTATCGATTACGAGATATATATTTTTTGATTTTGTTATTCTTCCAAATCGTCTGAACTAGCAAAACACATTCAGCAACCGACTATGTTTCGAGTATTAGGCAAATCTTCGGGCGCGACTTGTAATGTATCAGGAGATTATTCGAAATTTGAACACCAAATGCTGCTTTTCGAGAAATCCAATGCCACGTCACTACATATCGAGGTAAGGATTTATCATTTTAGAAGAAGAAAATGTGAAATTGGACATTGTAACAGTATGCAGTATGTACACTCGATGATCAACCTATTCAGTTCTTCTTGTCAAATGAAGTGGGAAGTGAGGCCGAATTCATTTCATACATTATATCAAATGTATCATTTCATCACTTATATTTGCACATTACAATCACTCGATTTTATCGAGGGTAAGTTCCAGTCGTTATTAATTTTCGGTAATTCGTCGTTCGTCGCAGTCATTAATTCGTAATGATTTTTTGCAGAAATTGGAGCGACGTTACGAATGTTGTCGGAGTACGGAACATGGAAATCGCTTGCGTCGACCTAGTTTTTAGTTTTGGTTACGATACTACAACTGGTCGCGATGTGTTACTTCAAATGCCTAAAGTGGACAAACTAAGAGTTCAAAGCGCCGATTCAAGCTTGGTTTGTATTTTAAAATTCGAAATTCATTGTTGGAAAAATTGGTGAATTTTCCAGGCAAGCAGTTTAAGAGGGACTGGACGACTGCCAAACAATAAACGATTAATCGACGATTCTTCTCTTCTCTACCTTACGGAGAATACGAATCACTTCTCTGAGCTATGCAACTTGCACCGCTTCGGGAATTCTTGATTCATTCGAGGTATTTACTAATGATGAATTACGTAAATAAGTATAGATTATAAAATAGGAAATGTTTCAGTTTGAACTGTCGGAATGTTTTAATCGTTTAATTAATCGAATGCTATTTCAGATTGTTTGCCAATCCCCGAACGAGTACAAATACGTCCACTTCGTAGTGATCGGATCGATTGCCAGCAGTCTGAATGCTGGCCGATTTGAGCGGCAATCGATTCCTAATGGATTCTGCCTGATCGATCGTGAAACCAACTCCATTCTCAAAGCCACCTACTGCCTTCCCAACTATGAAATCGAACTGGGAAAGATGAATGAGCAAGGAGAAATTACATGCACGAAAGTGGAATGGTGTAGGAGCTAATTATGGATAAACGTATCTATTATATGTTTTTGTATCATGATGTGGAATGATGAAACGAATAGTGGACAATTAAAACCTGTTTTTAATAACATACTTCTGTGGCTCGCAAATCTTCATAATTGCTTACGCTTTTTCGTTTAAAAATGTATGTTTATTATGGCTAGTACAATAACATGAGCTATTGAGTGCAGAAACCGCAAGTCTTTCTACAGTTTTTCTTCACTATGTCGTAATAGGGAGGATTCGTGCACAGCTGGGGCTGAAAAAATTAGTATATTTTGTTGTTAAAAAGACTATATTCAGAACATTACCATCATATAATAACTATTTTATTAGATATATTATTAAAATACATAGTACTGTATTGAAAATCTAACTTTACCTTATTGACGCAATCTTGGCTGAGATCGAAACATGGTTCGCGGGTGGTAGTGGCGGGTGGGCTGAGATATTTGTTTTGATTTTCATAAATATATGACTAATGTTTGAAAGAAAACATGGATAACTTAGGGGTATTTATCTCAAAAATTCTCTATAATTCTTCATATTTTGTACTCTGTCTATCTCTAAGGTAAGCAAAAAAGGGAAACACTTTTCGAAAGTTCTACTTCGTTGACTCACAGAGTGGTGGTAGTAGTAGTAGTGACCAGGGGCTGTTCATCATCGCATGGGAATCCGCACGTCCCCTTGCAGAACGTGATCATATTCTTCTTGAATGGTTCGGTGTTGCAACGATGAGCCTATAATTGATACTTTTTTAAATGTACTTAAAATTTTACATTACATTTTCTTTGCAGACGTGGGCTTTGGCAGGATCGTCGAAGCACTTCTTAACGGGAGCAGCAGTGGTAGTGGTGGTAGTGGTGGTGGTTGACCCGCTGAGTAATTTGATTAATGTCGATGATCAAAATATATTTTTCATGCCTTATTTTTGCCAATTTCATCCTTCGCCGCAGTTCCAAATAAAAAAAATGTCATCAAATCGTCATGGACATGGAAAATAATGGAGAACGATTATTTCTCTCTCTCTCTCGTGTTGAAAGGAAGAGACCGCCCATATAATAAAACAAACATTGAACGAGTTTTCACCAACTGACCCGTCATCATCGCAAGGGAATCCGCACGTTCCCTTGCAGAATCTCATCATATTCTTCGTCTTGAACGGCTCAACTTCGCAGCGGTGGGCCTATAATGTAGATTTACTATAATCTGTATACACTTCCAAACTTGCATTCTCTTTGCAGACTTGTGCTTTTGTAGGATCGTCGAAGCATTGTTTAGGAGCCTCCGTGGTTGTGGTGATATTGCTTGAAATATTAATTGATTTGTGTGATATAGAGTAGGGTTGACTATTCGAGGTCGCGTTGCTACATTTCAATTCCCCTCCCCATCAGATGTCGCAATCGTGTGTTTGAGAGGCGTTGCAAGGTTGCAACTCCTATCTTTCAGAGCATTTCGCAACTATACAAGAAGAGGGTGGCAACGTTGCATCCCGGTCCCGAATGCCAACCCTACTACATTTCATCGAAATCATATTACGTAAGATTCGGCATTGCACTGAATCTATGCTTGGCAGCTCCTACCGGTCAGGAGTGCATGGAAAACCGCACGTTCCCTTGCAGAACTTCACCATATGCTTCGACTTGAACGGTTCCACTTCGCAGCGGTGGGCCTAAAATGAGAATTTACTATAATTTACATAAACTACTTACATTTTCCTTGCAGACATGAGCCATTGCAGGATCGTCGAAGCACTTTGTAATCTCAGGAGACTCCGTCGATCTCAAGGATTTATTATTATTTTGACTGTTGACCGTACTTAGAATGTACAAGAATTATGATTAGTAGCGAATGATGCAAACGATATCGAGGTTTATCAGAAATTTGACTAAGCTCACGTGGTAGGCTTTGGAGTGGTGGGGTCCACTATGCAGAAACCGCAGGTAACAGGGCATCGCTTGAGCATCATGCCTGCGATATGAGACCATATCAAGATCTTACAACTATAGATTCTCCATGAAGAAATCGAAAATAATCTCATGCTTTTTAACGAAATTTCAATTTTCTCGACAGAAGTTCTACTCACTCTTGTAATTTTTGTTTCTGCAGAGCCCAGACTTGACCTCACAATCCTTGTCGGTGTCGATGCACTCTGTATTTCGATATTAATATTTAATTTAAAAATTATAAAAAAGAAAAATAATATTTTGTTTAAAAAACTAACCTTCGGGCTCGGGTGTGGTTGGAGGAGAGCTGAAACGAATCTATGTGATAATGCAGTTCAGGGGATATGGACAGCTTTGAAAGAATTCTGCGTTTTCTTTTTCTGCTACTCCATTCTGCGTAGATTTCCAGAAATGCAACCACGGTCTCTTCATGCTACACACTCTCTCGCCGTTCAACCGGTCGAGAGAGTGTGTAAAATGAAGAGACCGTTACCCGAATTACGAACTATAATTCTGCGTTTTCTCTCACTGATCTGGCACTAGATAGATGAAACAAATTGAAGATGCTTTCCTGCCTCGCCATTCTAATTTAAAACCCACCCATCATCGTTGCAGTAGACGCAGGTCTTGGCGCAGTTGATACGCATCCGAGCCTAGAAATATGAGAGTTTATGGGAATAATTAGCCCAATTTTGTGACTCATTTCGGACTAAATTTAAAGATAGCATACAACTAATTTGTGCTAGAGTTGAGAATCATTGGTTAATAAGTCGTTTACTTGCTCCTGGTGTACACAAATCATGATTAACGCCCACTTGGAAGGGTCCACGATGACAGTTGCTGAGGTTCGATCTGCACCAGGAGGAGGACTTCTTATCAGCACACTCTGAATTTAATTTATTTATATTTTCAAAAATCATTCAAATAAATATCGTTGAAGTGACGTACTCGGCTGCCCGGGCACGACTCTGCAATGGGCGTGTTGTGATTGTTGTTGTTATTATTATTATTATTGTTATTGTTATTGCTACTCACACAGAAGTGCACTCTCCGCAGGTCTTCGGACAGTCCTTCTTCACGTCCTCAAGAGCGCATCCAGCCGCAACTCCCTTCACCGTTAGCGAAGCATTCTTCTGGCCCTCGCACCACGAGGTCTCCTTCTTGTCCACGCATTCTGTGATTAGTTCGCGTAATTTTTTAATTATATCATAAAACATAATTATTTAAATTATGTAGAGGTTAGAAAGAGGTTAGAAAAAGAAGCCTCGAACGCACCGGGATTGGGCACGACCCTGAAATGATTCCGATTTGAAACATCATCGAAGACACCCTGGGTAATTCAACTCACGGAACTTTGCAGCATCCGTTGAGGCACTTCGTTCCCGATTTGAACTCGGCGCATTGCATGTCCGACCTGCACTCTTCCTGTAATGAGATAGGTATTAAAGAAGGGGTAACACGAAAGAATGCATGGAATGAAAGAGTGCATGGATCCTCAAAGTGACACTTTCACCATACGAAAATTTTGTTCCGCCCTTCGATTAATTTCTATTCGGCATTGCTTTTTAGTGTAAATAAGTACCGTGCAATTCTTCAATCCTGGCTTCACGGTCGTCGAGCAAACTTCCTTCTGCAGATCGTCCACGAAGGCGTAGTCGAGAGACTGCCAATTTTTAATTTTTAGAAAATGTTTTTTGAAAATAAAAAACAACTAAAAATGAGAATATCGTAAAACACACTGCGTAATCCTTGGCGATGAACTTGTGATCCTCATTGTTGTTGCAGATCGCGTTGAGATCGGCGATGGCCGCAGGCTGGAAATGATATGATTTTGATATTTGTTGTTGTTGTTGCTGTTGTTTTCGTTGTTTTGCTCACCTTGGTCAGGAAGGTGTCGGTTCCAACGGCGACAGCGAACAGATCGATTCCTGCAACCAACATTGTTTTCCCGACTAATAAGTCAGGCGACGATACCCTGTGCCCGTGAGGCGGTGGTCCTCGCGGGTACGGTAGACGGTCCTTCTTGTCTCTTGCCGTTGATGCCGCAATCCTCATGCCCGTCGGTGATTACGATGATCACGCGAGGACGGGGCTGTAGTGTGCGGATGTTTCTTACTTTTACTAATCCCATCTCTGTCGAAATTTCGACTGGCGACGTTTCCTACTGACTACACTACGAACCTGTCCATCGGGAGAGTTCACGGCTAGCAGCAACTCCGTCGCATTGCCGATCGCATCTCCAGTGCACGTTCCTCCCTGAAGTAATTATCGTAATTAATTAATTTATTAATCAAAATTAATTAATTTCGAAAATCATACAGCAGGGTACTTGATCGAGTCAATCTTATTCTTCAGGCAGTCACGATTAGAGCACTCGGTGATGCCTTGCGTCATGAACACCGATCCAGCATACACCTGTGAATGGTGCGCTCGTCTCTGCTGTTTCCCAAAACTCTCAATCTAGTCGATTTTTTGACAGGCGACGAATCCTAACAGACGCACCACGATGCCGACTCGAGAGCGCGTCGGGGAGACGACGAAGCGATCGATCAGCTCCTTCGCGAAGCTCTTCGTGTACGAGTTGAAGATGGGCTCGGTGATCGATCCGGAAGCGTCGATCACCTGCGTGCGGATGATTCTGTGTTTTCCCAATTGTCGCTGATTTGGTTGATTTTTCAACAAGCGACGTTTCCTAGCACTACACCACCATCTCACCAGAACGACATCCACGCTGGCGTACTTGCACTCGGTCACGAATATCGGCTCGATGGGCGTGCTGAAAACAGTTCACCGTTCTGTCATTTCCCCAATCTGCACTTCTGCAGTGAAAATTTCGATAGGCAACGTTTCCCAGTGTGCACACCACCGAGTAATTCTCACTCACATGGTGTCCTTGGCGACGCAGCAGCCGTGACGGCAAACTGAGCCTGCCTTCTTGCGATCGCAGAACCCATCCGTGCGACACTCTATCTGTAATATGGTGCGCGCTCCTTTCTGTCGTTTCCTAATAATCGATTTGTCGAAAATTCAACAAGCGATGATTCCCACCGGCCGCACCACTATCGTACCTCGCAGTTCTCCCTGCCCCATCGGATGAACTCGTCGGAGCAGATCTCTCGCTGGAGACGCTCGACGAACGAGCTGTTCAGTGCCTGTAATTAGGAGTGGTGTGGGCAAAATAAAAGTCGCCCTGTCAAAATAGTGACGACGATTACTACTGCGCCACACCACCACGCACGTTGTAGTCGTTGGCGAAGAACTTGTTGTCCTCATCGTTGTCAGCAATTGCATTGAGATCGGCGATAGCTGCGGGCTGCAATATCGAGTTTGGACGACCTGAGCAGGACAATTCCCGTGGTGTAGTATAGGAAATGTCCTACTGTCAAAATTGACAGGCGACGAATTCCCCGTTACACTACTTTGTTTCTGAAGGTGTCTCCTACAGCGACAGCGTAAAGCTCGATGTCTGTAATGTTATGAATCCGAATGTTATGAATCCTTAAATTCAGTACTCGATACCGTTCTCTCGCGCGGCATCGCTCTTCGCGGGTACGGTAGACGCACCGCCTCCGCACTCCTCGTGCCCGTCAGTGATCACAATGATAACGCGTGCGCGATTGCGCTCCTGAATAATCGAATGGTCTCTTCTATGTGGCGTGTCCTAGTAAAAGTCGTCTCACTGAAATTACGGCAAGCGACGAATACTAATAGTTTGTTATCCCTCACGTAGAAGTTGGGAGCTTTCGATCGTACGAGGATCTCATTCGCCTTAGCGATGGCATTTCCAGTGCATGTGCCGCCCTGCAGAAGGTTCAAAGATCAAACGTGTATAATTCCATTTAATTAATGATTTAATTAAAATTATTCCGTTTCG
Organism: Pristionchus mayeri; assembly: GCA_036245805.1. Taxonomy (NCBI): domain Eukaryota; kingdom Metazoa; phylum Nematoda; class Chromadorea; order Rhabditida; family Neodiplogasteridae; genus Pristionchus; species Pristionchus mayeri. The sequence goes on along the minus strand of BTRK01000003.1, from coordinate 17,544,317 downwards.
AGGAAAGCAACCATTAGGTAAACTTAACAAACTCGAATATAAGATATGATTGTGAAACATAAGTCGAAACATTGGATGGTCTAACACCCAGCTCTCTTCGGCTATTCATAATGGCAAAGATCAAAGATCAGCGCACAGCAGGGTAGTTGAGCTTGTCGATCTTCGCGTAGAGGCAGGAGACGTCCGAGCACTCAGTTACTTCCTGAGTGTAGTAGACAGACGCAGAGTAGGCCTGAACCGGAATTTTACGTTTCTTGTTTAACACGAAGTATGCAATTGTGTTTACTGTTCATCAAACTAACGATGAAAAGTAGGCAAATCAAATATTTGCATTGCGACAATTCAAGGTGAATGGTCCAAACGATAATCAAACGATAATATTATGCGGGTAAATCATACCACAATGCCAATTCTTGTCTTGAGCTGGCCGACATCGAAGCGAGCGATGAGAGACTTGGCGAACATCTAAAGAAGTTACTATTATAATCTTAATTAATTATATAAATATTAAAAATTGAATAAAAGATAAAAACCTTGGTTTGCGAGTTGAAGATGGGTGCAGTGATCGATCCCGAGGCGTCAATGACGAGGACGATGTCTGCGAAAATACCTTTGATCTTTTGTTTCTAACTTTCTCGACTGGCATTAGTACTGATCCTGTTCAGTTTGGTAATATTAGTTGTCTAGCAGAGAAGTAACTACTGAATAAATTTAACCAGATCGAGTATAAAATATTTCTGAAGCACATTTGAATTCAAGATCTACGAAACTAAAAAAATAAATGATTCAGAATATCCTCCAAGTGCATTTAAAGTGGTTGTGAGCCTGCTTTTAGTAGAGCGATTAGGCGTCAAAGATCAAGGATCACTCTCTCACCAGCGTGCAGCCCGTAGCAGTAGGTGATGGCGCGCGGCGGACGGATGATCTTGTTCTCGTCAATGCTGAAGAGTAAATGTTTTCGTAAATTATGCCTTATCTCAGTCCAATTTATTTAATGCTTTGGATCGTTTTGATCTGTAAATGATATTATTTTACACTTGGACAAACAAAATATCAAACACGACTCGCTCACTCGCGATCGCTCTTAACGCAGCAGCCGTTGCTGCACTCGGTGAGCTTGTTCTTGCGACGACAGAAGGAAGTCGTGCGGCATTCGATCTGGAGAGTATTGACGTCTACTTAGAGAGCTCAAAAATCATGGATTAGCAGATCGGAGATATTCTTCTGAACTTTAACTTGATCGGTGAAATGTATTGTTTTTTTATTGCACACTCAATCTCTTCAATCACCAAATAACTGTCTAGTGTTTGAATATTAATAATCTATGAAACATATCGATAATTAATATGCATTGAATTGAAACGAGTTTTGTGATAGGGTGGTAAATATTAGAGACCGGCCAAACCGCTTATACCATAGCAGAATGAAGAGAAATTTAATTAATTCTATCCATTTCGTCAATCGACTGATCACTCAATCGACTAGTTCCTCAATCGGATAATGAAATTATCCGTTTCTCAATCGACTATTTATCCATTTGGCCAAAAGGATATAATGGGGAGCGGACCGCTCCATTCGAAAAGGAGAAAATGGAATGAATTTGGACTAGTCAATTGCTGACGTGACAAATCGACTCGTCAATCGTCTAACAAAGGATAGTCGATTGACCCATTCGTCTATTAATTTCAATATCCATTTCGTCAATCCGCGGGCGGTCTCTAGTAAATATTCCAAGAAATATTCCATAAACTAAAAATAAGCAGTATACCTGACACTCTGATTTATCGATTTCCTCAACCGCCGTTGTTGTGCACACTTCACGCTGGAGGTTGTCGACGAAGGAGTAGTCGAGTGACTGAAATGGAGGAAATGCAAAAAATCTGGGCCGAACCGGGATTCGAACCCGGGACCTCTCGCACCCGAAGCGAGAATCATACCCCTAGACCATCCGGCCACTCAAGGAAGCGTCCAAGCGCTCATTCTTTGTTTAGTTGATAGCTTATGTTTTTCTCAGAATATTTGGGTTAAATTGTTTGAGTTTCAGATGATCTTTGAGTGTGAATGATAAAACAGTCCACAATTACAGCCAGATAGGTTTGGTCTAATCCAAAACAACAATAAATTCATATAAAATTTTTTTTGTCCACATGATGCTACTTACGGCATAATTCTCTGCGATGAACTGTCTCGATTCGTCACTGCCAGAGATTGCCTTGAGGTCAGCTATGGCGGCGGGCTGAGATCATTTAAATATTAAATTTAAAACAATTAAATACATGTTAAAATAAATGTTTAACCTTCTTCAAGAAAGTGTTGGTTCCAACGGCGACAGCGAACATCTCGATGCCTGCAATGGATTTTCAAAAAGTTAAAATAATAATAACAGAATTTGCAATCGCACCGTCTCATGATAGGGCTGGCTTCGCAAGAAATGGATCTATTAACTCGGTGTGTAGCACAGAGAATGGAGAGAATCATTTCTTGAGAAGCAATTAATTGCTACATATACCATAAACTGAAAGGGTTTTTGACTGGCGCCTTCGTTTCGAGCGAGATTTTGAAAGTATGTCCCCATCCGGAATACAAGGTCAGCAGACGAAAAAGATTCCAGAAATTTCCAGAAGAAAAATAGGAGGATTGATGGAAATCATCGATACCGTAATACAACAATACCCAAAGCCTACAGTAACCCAGTGCGCTGGGTCAGACGTTGGGTCAGATTCATGATTTCGTCGGAGGACGAATGCAAAACATCGAACCCATCCCCCATTCCGTGACCTCTAGCGATGGGACGGACGCAGCGTAAGAACCATGATTTTTCCAGCATTTGTGTAATCAATTGGGGAATACTTTCGGAACATTCCGGGATCATCAAAAATTTAGAAAAGACGTAGTTGCCCACTAGTTGCTAAATATACAATAAACTGAAAGGGGTTTTGACTGGCGCTTTCGTTTCGAGCGAGATTTTGATAGTTTCTGTGCAATCAAAATACAAGGTCAGCAGACGAAAAAGATTTCAGAAATTTCCAGAAGAAAAATTTGTACGACCACAAATATGGTGTTGCTATGTCCGTCCGTGTACCGTAACCCGAAGTGGCGTTGGGTCAGATGGTGTGTCAGATTCATGATTTCATCGGACGATTTACGGAAATCATCGATACAGTAATATTAACGTAACAAAAGCCTACCGTAACTCAGTGCGCTGGGTCAGACCTTGGGTCAGATTCACGATTTCGTCGGAGGATGGATGCAAAAAATCCGTTATTTTGCCGGCATTTTTGTAATTAATCGTACATTTTTTTTAACACGTTCATGTTGAGATGGGCGTAGTTGCCCACTAGTTGCAACATTTACAATAATCTGAAAGCTTTTTGTGTCTGGCGCTTTCGATTCGAATGGGATTTTGATAGTTTCTGTGCAATTAAAATACAAGGCCAGCAGACGAAAAAGGTTTCAAAAATTTCCACAAGAAAAATTTTTACGACCATAAATATGGTGTGTCTATTTCCGTCTGTGTACCGTAACCTGGAAGTGGCGTTGGAGCAGATCGGAGCGTTGGAGCTGGGTCTGACCTTGGGTCAGATTCATGATTTCATCAGAGGATGGATGGAAATCATCGATACCGTACTCGTAGCGTAAGCGAAAGCTACCGTAACCGCTACCGTAACCCGTGGCCGTGGGTCAGACGCTGTGTCAGACTTATGATTTCGTCGGAGGATGTACGGAAAACATCAATACTTAACTCCTACAGTAACTGAGACCTGCCGTAACCAGTCGCGATGTGTCAGATGCAGGGTCAGAGTCATGATTTCGTTAGGCAATTAGTACAATGTATCGATGCCTAGCGTTGGTTCAGACGCGGCGTGAGAGCCATGATTTTGCCGCATTTTGGTAATCAATCGGGAAATTGTTTCTAAATTTTCGGGACCATATTTTAACGTTTGGAGAGGCGTAGTTGCCCACTAGTTTTCACAAGATACTGCTCACCATCATCTCTGGCAACCTTGCTTCGACTGGCCACCGTCGATGCGCCTCCTCCGCATTCCTCTTGTCCGTCAGTGATCACGATCAGAACTTTGGGACGCGCCTAAGTGCAGATTGATTTCTGCCGTTTGCTAACTTCATCCATCTCTGTCGAATTTTGAACAGGCGACGTTTCACCACACCACACCAGGCACCTTGCCCTCAGCAGTCGTCGCGTACTCGAACATGTTCGCTGCCGTGGCGATGGCGTTGCCGGTGCAGGTGCCTCCCTGAAAGATCAAAATTCACTTCGAGACCAAAGACCAAAGATCGAACCGCGGGATAGTTGAGGTTGTCGATCTTGGAGATCAGGCAAGCTTGGTCGGCGCACTCTTCAAGGGAGACGGTGAAGTAGATCGAAGACGAGTAGGCCTGAGATGGTGCATTCCTTTCTGTCGTTTACTAATCGAGCCTTCGCTGTTAATTATTTAACAGGCGACGTTTACCACACTACTTACCACAATACCGACACGCGTGCGCGTGAAGCCGATGGTGAATCGAGAAATGAGCTCCTGAAGTGAACGGGTTTCTGTCTTTTCCTAATTGTAGAAATCACTGTCGATTTTTCGATATGCGACGTTTCACTTCATCACACCACGGGATAATGTACGCACCTTGACGAAGTTCTTTGTGTGCGAGTTGAAGATCGGGGCGGTGATCGAGCCCGAGCCGTCGATTACCTTTAATTACAATTTGATTTTGTATCACATTTTAATTAATTAATTCACTATTTACCAAAATGACGTCAGCTGCCATGAAGGTGCACTCGTTGGTGATGATCGGATCGGGAGTCCTGAGGAAGAAAATATCAACTATTACAAGCCATAAAACAGCTTAACGTGGCGAACTATGCTTCTAGGTTTTAGAAATTTGATAGAAATGCGTGGAATTATGATTATTCTTTTAGAAAACGCGCGCTTTTTCGGAATCGTACAAGTTGAATTTGTCATTTCTATTTTTTAATTTCTTTTGCGTTTCGCAAGATGTTCAATTACCTCGCAACGAAAATACAAACGATTACAATTACACTCTCGTTGAATACAAATCACTCTAACTCAGTCTTTCCATCGACGCAGCATCCATTGCGGCAGACGAAGCCCCGCTGAGCCTTGCCACAGTAAGAATTAGTGTAGCACTCCTGAAACGGTCGTAAACCCTTCTCCTCATTTCTGCCTTCCCCATCTTTCTGCCTGACAGATTATAACTCGGCATATCTCATGAAGGAATTTCTTATTCGGAATTTTGGTTTTTCTATGATCTTAGGCACGCAAAATAGCGTACAATGCTGAAAGAAAAGCATGAACTCCAGAAAATGCCAAACTCGTCTCTCCTCCTCACCTTCTCGCATCTTCCCTGCCCTTGCCAGGAGGTCGAGCACACCTGTCGTTGTAGTCTCTCGACGAAAACGCTGTCGAGCGCCTGAATCAATCGATAATTACTGTAGCCGCGTCGCGTGAAGCGTGGAGCGTCACGGTCCTCACCTCGTATTTATCGACGACGAATCGCTTGCTGTCATCGCCTCCGCTGATGGCCTCCAAGTCGGCGATTCCGGCAGGCTGTATTTGTTTTTATTGATGTTATTTGTATTGTTTTTATTGATTTGTTATTTTTCACCTTGTTGTAGAATGTTTTCGTTCCGACGGCAACCGCGAAGAGTTCGATGTCTGTAGGGAATTTCGATTTTTTCAACTGCATTTATGTATTACAATTTCTTCATGCTCACTTATTTGCATCAAGTGATAAAACACGCCATCTCTATTCTGATAAGGGATGGCAAAAACTGCCCAATCGACTGTCCGAGTCAGTCGGCTGTCCCAAAGTAGAAAGTGGTCAAAAAATATCTAAAAGAGGCGAAAAATGTTCAACTTCTCACGTACAGACATTTTTTCATTCCGAATTCTGATCTTTGACTAATTCTGATATCTCTCACCCAGTGCTCTGGCTTCATTACATCTCTTCGTGACCGTCGATGGTCCGTATCCGCACTCCTCGTGGCCGTCGGTGATCACGATGATGGAGCGAGTGCGATTCGTTTCCTGGAAGCCGGAGATTAGGCGTGGTGAAGTCGAGGGAAACGTCGTCTTGTTGAAATTGACATAGACGACACATATCCCTATGATCTCCATTTTTTGAGCTGTCGTCAAAATGCATTTTTTCATGCTTTCAAAATGAGGAGTTAGCTGTTTCGAAAATCTGTCCGTCTATCGAGAGAAAAAAAACATTGTGTTTATCCCGACTTCATCATCTTTCCTGTCTAATTAATTATTTTTTTTGTTTTTTGAAGAAGAGGGGAGTCCCAGAAATCGAACCCATTCTTGCATGCTGCTCTTTATTTAATCTCGAAACCTATTCCATTTCACTCCTTATAACTTTTCTATTCGACGCTGTCAGATTTTCTCTTTTGCAAAGATCACGAGCAGATTCGGTTCATGATGTTCACGAAATAATTCGTAGTTGTTTTCTATATGGGCAGCTCTGAGATGAAGGTAATTCTCTGAGATGAAGGACATTACATTATTGAACTTATTACCCAGGTTTGCCATATTTTTGATAAGTACAGCACTTAGATTCTTGAAATTCATTATCCTTCGTTGATGTTTTATCTCTGATCTCTGCTCACCCCTTCAACGGGCGTCGCCTTCTTCAGCATCTCCGTCGCAGCCGCGATGCCGTCTCCCGTGCACGTGCCACCCTGCAGAAGTGATTGATGTCTGATCTTTGATCTCCTTCCTCACATTTAACTTCAGTTCAACTTCAGTTTAGCAGGAAAACATGAAACTTTCGATGGACTTGATTCCTAATGTTCAAGGGAGACTTGAGGTCAGAAGCAATTAGCTATTACTTTCAAGCTATCATGATCTTTGATGTTTGATATCTCACCGCAGCATAAGAGAGAGCGTCGATGGCCGACATCAGGCAAGCGACGTCTCCGCACTCTGTCAACGGCAGTGTGTAGTAGACAGTGGCAGAATACGCCTGAACGATGTGATCTTTGATCTTTGATCTCTCCTCTGACTCACCACTAATCCAATTCTCGTCCTCGTCTCTTCTACGTCAAATCGTTCCACGACAGCCTGAAATTATTGATTTTTAAAATCAAAATTATCGATTTCCCTAAACATCGATTTACCTTGGCGAATCGCTTGGTGTGCGAGTTGAAAATTGATGCAGTGATGGATGCCGAGGCGTCGATTACGAGAACGATGTCTGAGAGGGCGATCGTTGAACTCTAATCTTAGAACTCTGAGATGTTTTGGTTTTGTATTTTTTTCCAAATCAGGATGCGAATCACTACTGATTACTCCTCTCCATTTCGAATATGATAGTCTTTTGAAACATATCGATTTTCAGTGTGGATTAACGGCAAAGTTTTCTAAGTGAAACCTCTGTTCTTCAGGCGACCAAGAAATGACTATCCTAATTCTGCATGTTTTCGTGAAGGTCTGATCGATGAGAGAGCGCACTTCATGAAGATAGTCACTTCTTCCCAGCTATATCTACTTTGATCTCTCTGTCCTCACCCGCGTGTAGATCCTTGCAGTAGGTGACCTCCTCCCTGACCTCCCTTTCAAATCCTCCGTCCGGTCTAGGCTTGGGAGGTAAGACGAGCGGCTTCCTGGATTTGCAAAGGTATTTATAATTGTTACACCCGATGCTTCCATTAAAATAACTTATAGATGAAACACCATGCAATGGTGAAACATAAGGACATTTACATTGGAACAAAATAATGAAAAGTTAATAAATTTTTAAACCTCTTTTAATCAACCAAACATACGGGTCGACATTCACGACACAACAGCCATTGGAGCAGTGCGATCCAGGGTAATTCTTCTTGCAGTAAGAGTTCGAGTTGCACTCGGCCTGAAATATTGTATTATATGTTTCAGCCTTGCTTGAAATTGCATCGTGCCGATGCCTTTCTGATGTAGACGACAAAGCTACGGGAAAATCAAATCTAATAATGTTTAGAGTTTGATCATGATAAAATTGAACTGTCACTGTAGGTTTTCTCATTGAACTGTCACTATAGGTGATACTGATCCCATGTTCTCGCTCTCTCCATATCACACACTCTCTCGCCCATTCTGATCGACGAGAGAGAGTGCGGTTTGGAGAGAGTCAGACGATTCCTCTCCGATTGGCGCAGGCTACTTCTCATAACCTCCAACTTTGATTGCTCAAGGAGAGGGTGAGTTCCGAAATTCCAACTACTTCCCTTTTCCCTGGTCTTTTCCCAGTTTAATATTGATCAAATTTTGGTTGCAACATAACTCAACAATTATTTACTCAGCATTGACACCAACCGATAACCTAACACAATCCTATGAATACATCATTAATTTACGAAATACATCTGAAATATCGATTGACCAACCACTTCGCAGTTCGTTGGCTGCTCACTCGAGCCACTCTTCCCGCTGTGATCGTGTCCAGATCGATGATGATGATGACGTCCAAATCGATGACCATGCGCTGCGACCGCAGCCAGTAAGCAAACCAGCAGCAAGATCGAGTGCCGCAGCATCTGCAGCAAGGATTACGGTAGGTTACGGTACCGCGCAAAAATTGATGGCACGGGGCTACGGTAAGCCAAACTGTGCGCGATGTTGGATGCGCACAGCGAACCCTTGCGTAAATAGTGAAACTGGGTGCCACTCCCTCCCCCCACTCTCACAGTTATCTATCGGTTTCGGGCATTTGAAGGATGCTAAGTTGCGAGGGTAGTCATGCTCTCCTTGGTTTCCAGGCTCTCTCGCCTGCTCTCCCTCTCTGCGTCACACTTAGTCTCTCTCTTGGAGTTGCGTGGGCCGAGCGAAACCGTCACACTACGATATTTGGCCACTGGTTTATGGGAAAACTTGCAGTGCTCATATTCAGCATATATAGTCTTGTAAGTTACTCATGTTGTTGTCGAGTTTGTAAGTAGCCCTGTACAAGGCATGAGCAATCCGGAATTATTCAATTGACCCGTTCTTTTGGAGAGAATGGCATCTTGCTAGTAGATGGTGCAATACGCAACCTCTGCAGATCTCAACCAACGAATATTTGCTAACCAATTCGAAAACTGTTTAGGAAGCCGACCTTGAATAGACGAAGATTGCGTGGGTTTCAACAATTTGCAAGAGTGTAACCGAGTGGACAAGTTGGAGAAAATATGGAGGGGTTAGCAAGAATTATCCCTCGTACACTATTTCGCCATAGCATGCAAATCATAGAGCCATTTCTGCGAATCCATCGTTCCATGGAACCGATCACCAATGTTGGAGTAAATAATAGGGATGGCAAGAATTCTTTCCTTCATTCTGTGCGATCTCTAGCAGGCAATACCGACATATAGCATGTAGAATGGAGAGAGTCGTGTATACAGTATGATAGAACAAGCGATCACTCGATAACATAAGCAAGAGTGGTTTATTGATTGATGGAAACGAGCATGTAATATTGCACAGAGACGACAAAAATAAGCCAATAACACGAAGATAAATTCAGAACAAGGCCATCAAGATTACTTTCAGGGAAGCATCAAAATGAAACAACGACTGACATCAGTATAAGGTGATTTAGTGATGGCTAAATACAATATTGCACAGGGAAATCCTAAATATGATAATAACACCGTGTAAAAAATCATTCTACACTGTTCATTCGTAGAACTTGTTGGCTCTTCTGGCCGCTCTCTGATCTCTAGCCCACTTCGCCTCCGCACTTCCCCGATGGGCTGCAAATGCAGCTGCTACTGCTGCATCCTGCCTTGCAGCCGCAGCCTCTGCAGCCTCCTTCTCCTTCTTAGAGAGACGCTTTCTCTTCTGCTTCGTCTCGATGAATAGGCGCACGGCAGTTAGGACACGTCCGGAGCTTCGAATCTTTCTAAAATGAATTTTTGTTAAAGCTTTGATAGGACAAATATCGCAAGGATATTTCTGGTCTATAAGAAGGCCGATCTTTTTCCCAGACTTATCAAGAGTAATCAAATTTCAGAAAGAGACAAAAGTAAAAAAATCATTGAATAAATAGCTCACATTTTGCGTGTCGAACCACTGCGCGATGCACTCGCTATGGAAGACGTGACGACAGTTGATGATTGCCTCATCGGACTGAAATTTGTTAGTTTATTCCAGTCTATATTGGAATTGAATGATGCTAGCAATTAACAAAAAGAATCTGACCTTTCTGACTCTTGCACGACAAATGGTGCACTCCGGACGGGCGACTCGCTTCCGGATGGGCGCGGAGGCGGATGCGGATGCGGGTGCGGACGCGGGTGCGGACAGACGAATGATCTCGGACTCGGCCGCTCTTGCGCCTCTACAGCATACAGCAGGCATGACGAATTTTGGAAGAGGCAACCAATACAGGAGGAGTATGGAGCGACAGACAAATGATATTAGTATGAAGTGAGGAGGGAGTAGAGGAAATAGTGCAATGAGCGAGCTTGTAGAGTGAATGAATGAGTAAATGAATGATAGGATCGAAGGACTTTATGCGGAGCAAGTTGGACGCTTCCGAAGTGGTTTTATGAGGCTCGAAAGGCATCCTTGATCCAGCTGGTGCCTGCCTCGTACCCTATGGCATGCTCCATGGCTCCAGGAGTCGGATGCGCCGCTTTCCAGTAGAACCTACTGGCATGGATCCATCAAATTGAACTTTTCCATTTGAAATTTAAATCCGGTATGCACGAGCAATCGATATTGCAAGTAAACGAAAAAAATGTTTGCAAGGTTCACAAAAATGTTCACATAACGACAAAAAAAATAATTCAGGATGACTTATATTCAATTCATTTCACTCGGGATATAAAGAGACTGTTTATAAAGGGTTCAAATCGATAATTGATGTAAGCATCACAGCTATCTAAGTGCTTCTCTCCTCGGCATTACGCCAGATGAGAACACTCGGATGAGAACCAAAAAAATTGACTCTTCTGCAGAACTTTCACAAAAGCATTTTTGATACATTAGGTGCATGCTGTGAAAATGCTGGAAAAGGTTTTTTTGGTTCTTATCCGGTGGGTACTCATCGGAGCTTGTACCCCCCTCCTCCTTCTAAAAAATATCTTATATAGGTTGGTAGGAATAGAAATATATAGGTTCGTAGATATAAATGTGTTTATCTTGGCTCAAAATCGATAATTGGCGTGTGTATTACGGTATCCTACGTTCTCCTTTCATCTCTCTTACATCTGCGCACACCATCCGCACGTCCTCTTGCATCTCCTCATCATCAGTGATTTGTACGCGTTATTGTGACAGAGACCGGACTGCAAAAATTAAGCGATAATTTCACTAATTAGCCTAATTAATTATATTAATCACCTTTATCCCGCAGTCGGTGGCGGTGTCGACGCACGTGCTGACGGTAGGAGGAGCAGTGGTGATGGGAGGACTGCGAATGCAATTGTTCTGATCATGCATTCATATAGAAGATGCACACAGAATTCTGTGTGATCTATTGGCCAGACCGGTGGGGTCACTGCTCGTAAAACCACTTCTGTGAGTACTCACAGTACGACAGGCGGTGAGGTGGCGAGGGGCGGTTCTTCTCCGCAGCCTCCACAAGTTCTCTTGCAGATGGAGACGTACTGAGGAAGGGCACAGAGAGACGACTGCGAAATATAGACATTAATCAAATTAAAATATATTTAATTTACGCTGTTGGCGCAGTAGGGGGTGTCATCAGCGCAGGCGCCAGCGGGAGGAGCTGTGGTGATGGGAGGACTGAACGATTCCGACTCACTTATAGAGATGTTTTCGCATAAATGCCTCCCATCCTTCTATATGCGCTCTAATTTGATTGGTCAAAACAGAGAAAGAGCGCTCAGAATAAAGAGTCATGCATTCCGAAGTTATCCCAACTCACAGCACTACCGGAGGAAAGGTGACTACGGGACCAGAGCAGTAGCCGCAAGTGGCGGCGCATCGCTGGAGCATCTTGTCTGAGATTGAGCATGGGTAAAATGAAGAGTACCATTGCTAAAATGAGTTCACTATCAACACTATGGGCTCTAGGTCGTGTCAAATCTATTGCGTTATATCGTGTTTGATAAAACACAGGCACACTAGTTCTCATCCGGCATTGAGTCTCACTCTCTAGACACCACAGTTGTACTCACTCTTGAAGTTCTTGTTCTGGCAGAGTCCCGACTTGGCACCGCAATCCATCACCGAGTCGATACACTCTATAAATATGCAGTTATTTTTATTATTTAACTAATTAGGAATATAAAAAATTCTAACTGCCTACGACTGGAGAGGGCGTGGGCGGGGGAGTGCCACTGAAAATTATGATATTTGATAGCAACTAACAAAGGTTTGTCAATGAGTATACAAAAAATTCAAACTCTCACCCATCAGTCGAGCAGAAGCCGCAAGTTGCAGCGCATCCACAGCGCATGCGAGCCTGAACCATTAATGGATTCAATTCGAATAAAATATCTTTAGAGTCGAAAGTTTTGACCGTTAGGCACTAGCTGAAACGAAACCGCACGGATTTACTCGACTCTTGACCAAATGGACTCATATCACGCCATTCACGAGAGAATCGAGCTAGAATGAGCTTTCATGGGAATGGAGTAAAAATTATGATTTTAGTTTGCAGTGGTTTTAGCACCCTCTAAGGATGCTTCTTCGACCCCCTAAGTCTCAGTACACCAGGATCACTTTTGGGCCCATGGCACCGGGTCGGTTAGCATGGTTCTCAACTTCAAATGCATTTATCTGGGTTCTTATGATTTTTACGAGAAATGACTCTCGGATTGACACCGGCTCATTTTTCGAGCTCTATCGATCTATCAAAACCGTTACTCCTTATTCGGTCGTTGAACAGTGCTACATTCTTCCTCACTTTTCTCAAAAATGTAGGAAAAGTCGTGCCTCAAATTTTCCCAACAGATAGAGCAATTCAAGAGCTCTTAAATGAGTGGTTTACCAAAAAAAATACGGACACAGTGGTGGTAGTTACACACGTTTTAGTTTTCCGGATCATTTGAAGTCGTTTTTTATCCATCAGATCGCGCGATTGCGAGCGTTCCGAGAAGAATGAAATCACTTTCTCCCACTTTTCTAATTTTCTGATACGTTTCACAATGTTATCAAATATTGACATATAGCTATGCTTTTGCAAGGCTAGATAACATTGTGAAACGTATCAGAAAATTAGAAAAGTGGGAGAAAGTGATTTCATTCGTCTCGGAACGCTCTCAATCGCGCGATCTGATGGATAAAAAACGAATCAGGAAATTAGAAAAATGAGAGAAAGGCAAACGCATCAGGAAATTAGAAAAATGAGAGAAAGTGATTTCATTCGTCTCGGAACGCGCGCAATCGCGCGGTCTGATGGATAAAAAACGACTTCAAATGATCAGGAAAACTAAAACGTGTGTAACTACCACCACTGTGTCCGTATTTTTTTGGTAAACCACTCATTTAAGAGCTCTTGAGTTGCTCTATCTGTTGGGAAAATTTGAGGCACGACTTTTCATACATTTTCGAGAAAATTGAGCAAGAATGTAGCACTGTTCAACGACCTAATCAGGAGAAACTGTTTTGATAGATCGATAGAGCACGAAAAATGAGCCGGGGTCAATCTGAGAGTCATTTCTCGTAAAAAATCATAAGAACCGAGATAAATGCATTTGAAGTTGAGAACCATGCTAACCGACCCGGTGCCATGAGCCCAAAAGTGATCCTGGTGTACTGAGACTTAGGGGGTCGAAGAAGCATCCTTAGAGGGTGCCAAAACCATAATAATCACAGATTCAATTTTTGCGTCATTCCCAAGGGTAGCTCGATTCTCTCGTGAAAGGCGTGATATTAGTTGAACCGTGAGTACCTGGTAGGGTCCACGATGGCAATTGCCGATGTTCGACTTGCACCAGGAGGCCGACTTCTTGTCGACACACTCTGAATATAAATATTATTGTATTTTCAAAAAAAATCTATAAATAAATGACGATGAAGCGGCGTACTCGGCTTCTCCGGCGCGATCCTGAAATGGTTGTTATTGTTATTGTTTTTGTGTTATTGTTATTGTTATTCCTCACACTGATTTGCAGACTCCGCAGGTCTTGGGGCAGTCTCTTCTCATTTCCGGTCCTGCTGCCCAACTCTGGCAGCCTCCCACCAGAATATTCTTCGTTCCCTCGCACCACTTTGTCTCTTTCTTATCGACGCAACCTGTTATTCATTAGATTAATTAATTATTAAAAACTAATTAGTTAATTAATGAAGGAAAAAAGAATCGATCGAGAGAGACGGAACGCACCGGGGTGGGGCTCGGCCCTGCAAAGATGGCATTATTGGATGAGGCTCAATGGAAAGGTCTCAGAGGCACTCAAAATGCGCTAAGCAACTTACGCTGGTTTGCAGCATCCGTTGACGCACTTCGTTCCCGAGGCAAAGTAAGCACACTGCATGTGCGAGCTGCACTCCGCCTGTGAGATAAATGCGATTATTGAAAGAGTGATTCTATTAGGAGTGACTGCATTGCATAATTGTAACTCTCGTTATTTCTAAAACCGCGATCAACCAATAGTGTTCACTAGATTTTCAAAAACAACTATTCAAATATGTGTTTAAGATACAAATCATCTGTCACACTCCTCATTTCATTCGCACTCTCACCAATATAGCGGTTCATTTGCATCTTTAAAAAAATATTTGGATAGTTGTTTTTGAAAGTCTAATGTTCACAGAGTTCAAATGGCTCTTGTTCACCTATTTCTTTTGCGGATCTCACCTGGCAGTCTCCCTTCAGTCCAGTCTTCACCGTCGTCGAGCACACTTCTCTCTGTAGGTCGTCCACGAACGCGTAGTCGAGCGACTGCCATTAGCGTAATTATTTTAAAATATTTTTGTAAAACATGTAGGAGTTTCAACCCAAACTCGAGTTGTACTCGCAAGAAGATACTTTTTTCATTCTGCGTGTTCTCTCTTCGAATTGATAGAGAACGCAGAATGACTAGAGTAATTTGTTGCTATGTCATCTCTATGCGAAAATCACCTCGTAATCCTTGGCGATGAACTTGTGATCATCCTGGTTGTTGCAGATAGCGTTGACATCGGCGACGGCCGCAGGCTGGATTTTTTTGTTTTTCTTATGCCTGATATTGTTGTTGTTTTGCTTACCTTCGTAAGGAAGGTGTCAGTGCCGACGGCTACAGCGAACAAGTCGATTCCTGCAATTGTCTTCGAGTCGATAAAAAATCAGTACTCGATACCCTTGGCGCGTGCGGCGTTGCACTGCTTGGGTACGGTAGATCCCCCTCTGCCGCACTCCTCGTGTCCATCGGTGATCACGATGATGATGCGCGGGCGATCCTGCAGAGTTTTTACGTTTCTTACAATTTCTAATTGGATCTCTGTCATTTTTTCCACAGGCGACGTTTCCGAATGACTACACCACGCACAATTCCGTCGGGTGAATTAGCTGCTAGCAGCAGCTCCGTGGCCTTGGCGATCGCGTCGCCTGTGCACGTGCCTCCCTGAATAGAATGTATTATGAAATAATTAAATTAATCGATAATTAATTAATTTCGAAAATCCTACAGCTGGGTAGGTCAACGAGTCAATCTTGCTCTTCAGACAGCCGCGATCTGAGCACACGGTAAGGCCTTGCGTCATGTACACCGATGCAGCGTAAGCCTAAAAATAGAAAATATTGACGGGAATTTGGAAAATGTCAGAAATTAAAAATTGCATTTTCCAAGAAAATCGCCACTGTATCGCTTCCATTCTGTCATCGCATAGCATGAGGATGGAGTGAAACACAATTTAAATAGTTCTCAGGATCCACGACCCTACCATCTCCATTTCTGGCGTTTCCCAAAATCCTCTTTCTAGTCGATTTTTTGACAGGCGACGAATACCAATAGACGGACCACGAGACCGACGCGAGTGCGCGTAGGCGAGACGACGAATCGGTCGATCAGCTCCTTCGCGAAGTTCTTCGTGTGCTTGTTGAAGATAGGCGCGGTGATGGAGCCCGAGGCATCGATTACCTGTTGTGCATCGGTTTCTTACTTTTATCAGCAATTCAAAATCTTGTCGAATTTTCGACAAGCGACCTTTCCCATGGCACACCATCTCACCAGAACGACGTCGACGCTGGCGTACTTGCACTCGGCAACGAAGATCGGCTCTACGGGAATGCTGAAACAGTATCGTTCTGCCATTTTCCAATCTGTTCCAAGGAAGACGAAATTTCAATTGGCGACGTTTCCTACTGGGCACACCATCATGAATGAAAACCGACATCACTTCCGGTGCGACGCAACAGCCTCGACGACAGATCGAACCCGCCTGAAGGCGACCGCAGAAGGCGTCCGTGCGACACTCTTGCTGCAACGTGGTGTGTTCCTTTCTGTCTTTTGCCAATCATCGCTTTAATCGAAATTTCAACAAGCGACGATTCCCACTAGGGATGGCAAAAACTGTCCAATTGACTGTCCGGGACAGTCGACTGTCCGAGCTTTTGGGACAGTGGACTGTCTCGGACAGTCGACTGTCCCAAAGTTGGGACAGTGGACTGTCCCAGACAGTCAACTGTCTCAACTTTGAAACATAGTTAAAATGAATGTCTTTCTGTGCACGCAAGTTTGAATTGTTTTCAAGTATGTTTCATGTGCGCTAAATATGCCATCAAATCAGACGTTATATAGCGCATCTGAAACTTATCCAACCGAGACAGTCGACTGTCTCTGTCTTTTCCATTGGGACAGTCGACTGTCCGAGAAGCGAGAGAGCATTCCCTCTCAGACTCATTCCTGTCTTTCGCCTCGCGGGCGAAGCGGTTGGTTCAGACAATTTTTGCCATCCCTAATTCCCACTGGTCGCACCACTACCGTACCTCGCAGTTTTCCCTTCCCCATCGGCGGAACTCGGTCGAGCAGACCTCTCGCTGCATGCGCTCGATGAACGAACTGTCCAGCGCCTGTAATCTGGCGTTGTGTAGACACACTAAACGTCGCCCTTCTGAAAATGTAACAGGCGAGGACTACTATTGCATCACACTACGCACATTGTAATCGTTGGCGAGGAACTTGTTGTTCTCGTCGTTGTCGGCGATCGCGTTGAGGTCGGCGATAGCGGCCGGCTGAAATATCGATTTTAGATTTCCGGAAAATAGCAGTGGTGAAGTATTGGAAACGTCGCTCTCTCGAAAATCTGAAGGCAACGAATGGCTACTTCCACTACCTTGTTTCTGAAGGTGTCTCCGACGGCAACAGCGTAGAGCTCGATGTCTGAAATATTTTTGATTTTTTACAGTAATAAAGTCAGTAATCGATACCATCTTCGCGTGCGGCATTGCACCTCGAGGGTACGGTAGTCGCGCCCCCGCCGCATTCCTCGTGCCCGTCCGTAATCACGATGATGACGCGCGCACGGTTGCGCTCCTGAATCATGCTTTGGAACCGTTGTTTTCAGGTTGTCTCCTACGAAACGTCGCCTTGTCAAAATTGAGATAGGCGACGAATACTAATCCGTGAGCTTTAATCGCTTACGTAGAAGTTGGGCGTGGGCGATCCCGCGAGGATGTCCGTAGCCTTCGCGATGGCATTGCCCGTGCATGTGCCGCCCTGCAGTGAGACCAGAAATCACCGATCAAATTACGGACAAATATCATGCGATAATATTTTTTTCTCCTTCGAGTCCATTCGGAATTGCAATTTTCGTCATTTTCTCGAACATAAAAATTCTATGAAACACACATTTTTCAGCCACGAAGTGGTATAGTGGTCTATAGGAGCCCGATTCTCTAAAAGTCGAACAATATTCTATGGGGTCTGGCACAGCGTTTTTACGAAAACCTGTGAAAAGGGGTTCTCGAGGGTGCTGATTACAATGATCAACTTCATTTTGCGTCGTCTCGACCGGTTGGGCCAGGCTGCATGTAGGCTGCATCTATATTTCTGCACATAACACGGGAACCGATTAACGAATCGTCTTCAAACTTGCACAGAGGTTAAATAAGTTGACCATGAATCCATCGATATCGACTTTGCATATTTTGAAATATGGTGAACATTTGAAAATTGAGTACTCGAATATACGGGAAAAACTCGAAGCAATGAATTACATGTTAAGATGCGCCTTGCTCTGGCGATCATTTTTCGTATGCAGAGTATGGCGTTAAAAGTCTGCTCCCGCAAGTTACAAGTATTTTTCTAACTCATTTTCGCTCTTTTGCCTTGCATATTGCGCCAGAGAGCGCGAAATGGGATGAGTTTCACATTCAATTTCGCGCAAACAAAGAAAGTTCATCTTATTTCTCGCTCTCTGGCCCAATTTGCGCGGTAGGAGAGCCTAAATGATTCAGAAAAATATTTGTAGCTTTAGGGAGCAGACTTGTAACACCATACTCTGCATACGAAAAATGATCGCCAGAGCAAGGCACATCTTCCCATGTAATTCATTGATTCGATTTTTTCCGTATATTCGAGTACTCAATTTTCAAATGTTAACAATATTTCAACATATGCAAATTCGATATCGGTGGATTCATGGTCAACTTATTCAACCTCTGTGCAAGTTTGAAGACGATTCGTTAGTCGGTTCCCGTGTTATGTGTAGAAATATAGATGGAGCCTACATGCAGCCTGGCCCAACCGGTCGAGATGACGCAAAATGAAGTTGACCATTGTAATGAGCACCCTCGAGAACCACTTTTCACAGGTTTTCGTAAAATCGCTGTGCCACATTTAGTTCGACTCTTAGAGAATCGGGCTCATAGCGCGCCTTCCCATTCCATCCCACCCGGATTCGATTCCCGGCCGTGACATCGTCTCCGCCTCACCAAGGCGCCTACCCATTGTGGACGGGGAATTGGTAGTAGTGAGTAGATCACGCAGGTAAATAGGTCCGGCGAAAGGTGGGCACACCAGACTGAATCCGCTCCAAATTGACACTGGCCTAGCAGTGTTCTCCGGCGAGCCCCACCTTTTTACACATTTTTCAGTATGTTTAAACTCAAGAAAAAAGAAATGAGATATCATTAATCGAAAAGGAGATGTATAACTCCAGAGATCAAAGATTAAACAATTCCAACCGCGGGGTAGCTGAGCTGGTCGATTCTCGCGTAGAGGCAGGAGACGTCGTAGCATTCGGTCACGTCCTGCGTATAGTAGACAGAGGCAGCGTACGCCTGAAATATTGGATTTAAACTTACGCGCATTGAAAAAAAATGCTACCAGAATTGTCTGAAAATTGGTTGAATGCTAACACTGAGGACAAGAATTGAATTACAAAGTATTCAAAAAGTGAAAGAGATAAAATGCAGAAAAATCAAAGATCAGACGCACCACGATGCCGATTCTGGTCTTGAGCGGGCCGACATCGAAGCGAGCTACGAGCGACTTGGCGAACATCTGACAATTGTTTTAATTGATTTTAACAAATTAATTTTTTAAAATCTTCTAACCTTAGTTTGCGAGTTGAAGATGGGCGCAGTGATCGATCCGGAAGCGTCGATCACAAGGACAATGTCTGAGAAGGTGATCTTTGATCTTTAATCGCATCATAATTCATTCTGATGGGCATCACCGATCTGAGTTCAGTGAGGTTCAGTAATTTTTTTTCATAAAGCCTGACAAGAAGCAATTGAATAAAACAGACAATTTCAAGTATAAAAACACCCTGAAACGTAATTGACAGTAAATCATTCTACCCTACATATTCCAGATAAAAGGTTGTCAAAATTGCACAGCACCTATAAATCAAGCATTAAAGGAGGAGTAAACTCAAAATTCAATTTTTGAAGCTATCATATGCAGCCTAGAGCTCCACAACGATAATAAGCTCCGAAATTTTCACATTGATATCTCCATTCCGAACAGAGTTATAGCTAGTTTTCACGGAGCCAGATCAGGGAAAGCTCAGGGAAGGGGGCGAGATAGCACGCGACTTGACGAGAGTGCGTCCCTAGGTGAAACGTACTCCAACCGGGCGCGCGTTTGCATTTACTCCTCCTTTAATCCGCAGAGATCAAATACCACTCCCTCACCAGCGTGCAGCCCGTAGCAGTAGGTGATTGCGCGCGGCGGTCGGATGATCTTGCGCTCGTCCCAACTGCAATTATGTTTAGAATTATTTATTTTTGTTAGTATTATTGACAATTGAGTGACGGTTGCAGAATTTGCAAAGACGCGTTCCAGTGAAGCGAGACAACAAAAATGTTAGTACACTTCGAGGGACCGAAGAAAGATCAAAGATCAAACTCACTCCTTCCAGCTGGGGACGCAGCAGCCGTTGCTGCACTCGGTGAAGCTGTCCTTGCGACGGCAATAGGCAGTGGTGCGGCACTCGACCTGCAATTGTTTGATTTGATTATTATTGGTTCTTGAAAATGACTTCAGTGAATTTTTGTATTTTGTTTTTGCAAACGGATCATGAAGCGGCCATTGAATGTTCTTCAGAGTCTATACTTTCGCAACAATCTGAAACATATTGCAATAGCAACTTATCTTCCGAATGAATAATACTGAAACATATTGGACCACAACAATTTATTACTGCGTGATCAAGTCAGTCACCTAATTCCTTCAATATGCGCTGTCGTATTAAGAATATTTGAGAAATATTTTTTCATTAGTTTCAAATATATACCTCGCACGTCTCCGACTTATCGATCGTTCCAATGGCTGTGGTAGTGCACACCTCACGCTGGAGATTGTCGACGAACGAATAATCGAGTGACTGAAAAATAAAATGCAAAAGATCTGGGCCGAACCGGGATTCGAACCCGGGACCTCTCGCACCCGAAGCGAGAATCATACCCCTAGACCATCCGGCCACTGAGAGAATGCGTTCTATACCACACCCATGAGAACAGGAATGGCTCACATTCTGATCGAAAAATCAGCATTCTTAGCAATGAGTTTCAGTTTCGCTTTGAGAGGAAATGCGAAAGGTAAAATACAGTTGTAGCCCATTATGCCGTTCATAAAAATACAAAATATTATACAAAAAAATTCCTGACAGAGAGTGCTAGTTTTAGAAGCTTACGGCGTAGTCCTTAGCAATGAATTGTCTCGAGTCGTCGCCGTTCGAGATGGCCTTGAGGTCTGCGACTGCGGCAGGCTGTAATATTTAATAATTTTATTACATTTTATTTAAATTAAACAATAATTAAATTTACCTTCTTCAAGAACGTATCCGTTCCCACAGCTACTGCGAACAAGTCGATTCCTGCAAGAAATTATAGCCATTATCTAGAAACAAATCTACTCCTATGGTTCCAATTTTGTTCATGAAGAACAAATCAGCAAATGAACCAAGGGATGCTTGAAGCTATCAGGTTGTTGCGAAAGTCTTGTCGCGTCATAGTGCTTGAACATTGTAGCGCCTATAGTCCTTATTTCAGCTATCGATATCATGTAACTAATTGCTCTCGATGAGGTATTGGGTAGTCTTTCTAGCGCACCTTACTCCCCAGCTGAAGGATCATTAGCAAATTAACAGTACAAGACGAAACACTGCTGACTGATATCACCGACATGCTCGTTTCTACATTTAATACTACTCGGAAAAGAGTGATATGGCCAAACGCATAACATAATCATAAACCTCATGACACATGCATTACCAGGGCTCATTAATAGATAGCCAGGCACAAATGACTTTCTGAAAATTTTTACATATTTCGAAATCAAGCTTGGACGAGAATTCTCGACTACATGTTTTATCGTATCATTTTCATTTCGATGGACCTGGAAATGTATATCAGCATAAAAAAACATAATATGTGAGATGATTGACTTACTATTTCAGTTTAGGGTTCTTGGAATATTTCCCCGGCCAAATTCGACTTTCAAAATAGAGATCCTCAAATTTTCATGACGAAAACTATCATATTTGGCAAAATTAGTGCTCGCAGCCGACTTAAATGGCAGGCCGATTGGGCTTATCTGAACAAGCAACCCTAACTCTATTATCATTTCACAAGAAATATTTCAGAAGTCGCTAGTTCTTTGTAGGCTATGATAAATTTGGAACATATTTTTTGTCACATTTTCACTCAAAATAAAATTCGTGAAATTTTCTGGTTTTCTATAGGAGCTTTACTAGGGATAACTAAATGGCTATGGTGCGCATGTATGCACCTAACATATATTATGAGGTCAGACAATATAAATTCCAGAGAAGCGAAATCGGTGTAGTTACGCACGCGACAAGACTTTCGCAACAACCTAATATGATAAGAATTATCTGTTTTTCTGCCAATATGATAAAAAATAAATAAAAAAGTTGACGTGCAACTACCTGCAGCTCTTGCAGCTTCGCTGCGTCTGCTCACCGTCGACGCGCCTCCTCCGCACTCCTCGTGTCCGTCCGTGATGACGATCATCACTTTCGGACGCATCTAGGTGCAGATTAATTTATATCATTTACCAATTTAGTCGGACGCTGCCTCTTTTTCAACAGGCGACCTTTCACCACACCACACCACGCACAATTCCTTCAGCAGATGTGGCGAACTCGAACATGTCCGTAGCAGTGGCGATCGCATTGCCGGTGCAGGTTCCGCCCTGGGCGATCAAAGATCACTGTGAGACCAGAAATCAAAGATCAAACCGCGGGATAGTTGAGATTGTCGATTTTGGAGATCAGACAGTACTGGTCGGCGCATTCTTCCAGTGACACGGTGTAGTAGACGGACGACGCGTAGGCCTGTAATGGTGTAGTCCTTTCTGCCTTTATCATTTTCACAGTTCTTGTGGGTTTTCCGACTAGCGACGTTTACATATAACTCACCACGATGCCGACACGCGTGCGCATGAAGCCGATCGTAAATCGAGAAATGAGCTCCTGAAGGGCACGAGTTTCTCTCATTTAGCAAAAGTTGCAATCCCTGTCAATTGTTCGACAGGCGACGTTTCGACACACCACACGATACCTTGACGAAACTCTTCGTGTGCGTGTTGAAAATCGGCGCAGTGATAGAGCCAGAGCCGTCGATTACCTGTTATCATATATTTTACAAATTAAATTCTATTAAAATTAACTAATTACCAGAATGACGTCAGCGGTCATGAAGGTGCACTCATTGGTGATGATCGGGTCAGGGATCCTGAGAAGATCGAATTTCAATTAGGATCTGTCTGATGAGTAAAGGCAAAGTAAAGTGAAGGGAATATTTTATTCTTTATTTCGAATGCGTTTCACTCCATCCTAATGTTCTGCGACGAATGAGCACAAGCGATTTTGAGTTGGCACATTAGGGAAAATAATAAAATAATAGCTTTTCTTTGCTTGAGCCAGTTCATAACAAAAACAATAGTTAAAAAATAAATAAAATGTAGTAAAAATATGATCGCACTCTGTCTTCCCATCGATGCAGCAACCGCCGCGACAGACTGATCCACGCTGCAGCTTGCCGCAGAAGGAGTCCGTGTAGCACTCGCTCTGAGGAAGTCTAGATAACATCCATTTTTGGATTTTCTTAAAAAAGCCCATTTCGGTATTATCGAAATGAGGGACCGCTATCGGAGCTCCATTCGGGAACATACTCAATCTCAGGAGAGCCGTTTGCAAGGAGGCCAATTGCTCACCATGACACATCTTCCGTAGACCTGCCATGTCGTCGAGCACACCTGTCGCTGCAGCCTCTCGACGAACACGCTGTCGAGTGCCTGAATCAGGCGATTATTACTGTTGCCGCGACGCGTGAAACTTGAGGCGACGCGGTCCTTACCTCGTAATTCTCGGCGACGAATCGCTTGTCGTCATCGCCTCCGCAGATGGCGTCCAAGTCGGCGATTGCCGCAGGCTGTAATATTATTTATTGTTGTTGTTATTGTTTATGGATTGTTAAAAAATGAAACCTTTGTGTAGAAGGTCTTCGTTCCGACGGCAACCGCGTATAGGTCGATGTCTGAAGGGAATTTACAGAATTGATCTTTGACCTTTGGCCTAACCCTGTGCTCTGGCTTCATTGCATCTCTTCGTCACCGTCGATGGTCCGTATCCGCACTCCTCGTGGCCGTCGGTGATGACGATGATGGCGCGCGATCGGTGAGTCTCCTAAATCCGTTGTTTAGGCGTGGTGTAGTCGAGCGAAGCGTCGTCCTGTTAAAATTTCGACTAAATCTCTGCTAACCCCAGGAAGAAGTAGATTCATCTTTGCAAGCATCTCCGTAGCAGCAGCGATGCCTTCGCCCGTGCAAGTGCCGCCCTGATTGGAGTGATCTTTGATCTTTGGTCAGACATCTTCTACTTTACACTACTAAAGGTTACAGAAGCCATACATAGCCAACAAGTTAATGATTCACCCAAGTCTTCGTAACCTTTGAACTTTGATAATTGAACTTTGATTTCTCACCGAGGCGTACGAAAGCGAGTCGATAGCAGAAAGCAAACAAGCGACGTCTGAGCACTCCGTCAGCGACAGCTTGTAATAGACGGTGGCCGAGTACGCCTGAGAAACGTGCTCTTTGATCTATCAATAGCTTATTTTGCCTCAGCCCATGACAAAATGCATAGGATTCGGAAAATTTTTACTTTTGATCATTGATCTCCCATCCCTTTTCACTCACCACAATTCCAATTCTCGTTCTCGTTGTTCCGACGTCGAATCGTTCAATGACCGCCTGCAATTATTGATTGATTTGCGCAAGCAATTGTAATTATTTATTTTTCCAAATAATTGATTACCTTAGCGAATCGCTTGGTGTGCGAGTTAAAGATGGGCGCAGTGATCGATCCAGAAGCATCGATGACGAGAACGATGTCTAAAGGAGACGATCGTTGACATTTACACTATCATTATTATCAATATTTTAACGCACATTTCGCAGGGGAAAATTGATTATCACAGAATATGCTTTAGTTTCAAAACAGTATGAAACACACTTTTATTTTCAGTTCCTTTTTTGAATGAAACATTTGTGTATTCGAGAAGCGCGATTATTATCCGTCGCTGTCTAAACCTCGGCGTAAAGTTTTGCGTTATTCCCTTTTTCAACTATGCGTATCTTTGTGATCTTTGATATTCCATTTCTGCTCTCTGCTCTTTCATCTCTCTTCTCACCAGCATGGAGGTCCTTGCAGTAGGTCACCTCTCTACCCTCGCGGCCGAATCCACTTCCAGGAGAGACGATTATCTCGGGAATCCTAAATTCATCACTCACAGCGTGTCAGGGATGCGAGAAAAGCTAATTTGAATGGCGAAGGGGATCGATTGTCTGAATGTTTCCATAGTTAAGAAGTTGAGGTGAAACATATTACTATTTCCCCTTTCACTTTTTTCATTGACATCTGAAACTCATTATATTCGAACACAAGAACAATGGTTGAGAAACTCAAATCATTAGAACATTCAAAAGCTATCTCCTCCGAGGAGAATCATGTAAGACCCCACTTCTAGGTATTGGGGTGTCCGGAAAGTTCGTATAATGCTTCGGAAAAAAGTTAGTTCGCGATCAAATGCAGTGATTGCACAATCTGTTTGTCAACAATGTATTGCATCATTCTGACGTTGAGTAGTGAGAGGATTTAATCAGTCTCCTAGTTGCTACATTGATTCTTGTGATGGACTCCCATCTCTACCTCCGAGCAGTTTTACTTCATTACTACCGTCTTGGCCGATCCGTGAAGGAGGCCCACTCTGCCCTGGCCCAGTCGGAAGGAGCTGACGCCCCCTCCATACCCTTCTTCTATAAGTGGTTCTCCCGCTTCAAGAAAGGGGAGTTTGGTCTCGATGATCAACCCCGCTCTGGACGCCCTCCCTCCCTAGATCAGCCTCTCGTTCTCCGCACACTGAAGCGCAAGCCCATGGCCAGTGTGCGTGAGTTGAAGAAGGATACTGGTACTCCCAGATCAACGGTGTCCGATATCCTCCATCGATCTGGGAAGAAGCTGAAACTCCCACAAGTGATTCCCCATGACCTCTCCCCCGAACAGCTGAAAAATCGTGTTCAAGTCTGTCGGGAACTACTCCATCGTAGATCCAATCTTCGATGGGTCAATTCCATCATCGCTACAGATGAGAAGTGGATCACGTACGATAACCCTGTGAGGAGACTGCAATGGATGGATGCAGATGAGAAGCCCACGCCCGTCCCGAAGAAGGAAGAGCGCGGAAAGAAGGAACTCCTCTGCTTCTTCTTCTCAGTGCTCGGTCCCATCTACTGGGAGATCCTCGCCCCTTGCACCAGCATCAATGCACCAGCACCTCTTCTCTGAACAACTGCAAGATGTCGCGATCAGAGTCCCTCCCAGACTAATGAACCAGGGCAAAATTCTTCTTCTGATGGACAATGCTCGCCCACATCGAGCGAAAATGACCCAGAAGAAAATGGACGAGCCGAAGATTGAGAGGATTCCCCATCCACCGTATTCCCCGGATCTCTCCCCATGCGACTACCACTGCTTCCGCTCTCTCTCTGACTTCTGCAAAGGAAAGAAGTTCAAGAATCGAGATGAAGTTGTGAGGGCTTTCGTGAACTGGGCGGTCTCGAAGAAACCCGCATTCTGGAAGAGAGGAATCGAGACCCTGCCCAATCGCTGGAGGGAGGTAGTGAGAAAGAAGGGGGCATACATTGGTCACTGAGATTTGTAAAGCATTGAATAAAAAATAAAAACAAAAAAATTATACGAACTTTCCGGACACCCCAATACTTTTCTGAATCCGCTCGAGTATCTCTACAATGTCTATAACTCCGATTTTTATTAATACTCTTAGTTTTCAAGATAATTAACAAAAACTAAAATTTCAAGCAGTATTTTACATTTTTTAAAAACAAAAAATATATTTAAATATCGGAGTTCTTTGTAGAGCTGCTCTTGCGGATTCAGAAAAGTACCTAATTGTGGGGTCTTACATGATTCTCCTCGGAGGAGATAGCTTTTGAATGTAAAAAATATTAAACATGTAAAAACGAACAAAGGAGAGCCGTAACTAAATCCAATCTCTCAAAAAATTAACAGTAGCTTCCTGTGAGGTTACTGAACTCTCCTGTATATGCAGGTTATTATATCTTAATTTTGTATTTGACTTATCCTAGTATATTTCGTCTGCTATTTTCCCTACAACCGTTCAACGCCGGGCAATTTCGAAAATGATCCGCCGCGCAGAACAAAGGGGGTTGTCCTCTTTGACACGCTGTGTCACTATCAGCATCTTATTTTAAGAAAAAAATTTTGAAATTTTTTTCAACGGCAGCCAAGGTGACAATGTCAGAACGTTAAATCAGAAGCATATTAGACAATTTTGAAACACAAGATAATCTTCGATTCACTATGGATCGATTAGTCACCGAAGAGATGACTAATGTAAATGAATTTCCAAATACGTTTCAGCAAGCATTTAGTATACGCAGCGGACGATCTAACTGATAGCCCTCCCTAATTTTTCGTGCATGCAATACAAAACAATTGATTTTACAATATAAAAAATTCCCATAAACTCACGGGTCTACATTCACAGTGCAGCATCCATTGTTGCAGTGCGATCCGGGGAAGTTCGTGGAGCAGAAATCATGCGAGTTGCACTCGGCCTAAAATATAAAAATGATATTCTGGGTCAGATAAGTTTCACTCTTGAATGAAATAACTTCGTATCGGTGCGGTTGCGATAACGGATCGGTTGAGGTGGAAAATAATAAATATTTTTGGAGCTCCGTGCTTAGGCTGTAAATTGCCCATTATTTCAATCATTTCTCAAACAAAACATTGATTGTGGGAACTAGAAAGAGAGAAAGTTTGAGCTTTCTCTGGCTGCACCGACCTCATCGCAGGTCGCAGGCAGCAGCTTGCCGTAGCCCGCGTCGTCCGTGCAGCATCCCGTTTGAGCATGGCAGAACGAACCGGGACCGTTCAGTCTGAAAATCAGAGCATGGAGTGAAACTTGACGAAACAGTGATAACGAAACAGGGAATCTAGACTGAAAATTAGAGTTAACAATTCGGATTTTCTACATCCATCTTCAGAATCTTACTTTTGGCAGTGCTGCGTCGTATGGCACTCTTGACGACAGGATTTGAAGACGCAGGCTGCAAATATTAGAGATAGAACAGCGCATAATCATTAAAGATAACAACTGACGATTGAATGCGCGCTGGCCATTGCAGGTGTAACGATTGAAGAAGTTGCGACGGCTGAATTATTTTAATTATCTAATTAATATATAATTAAAATAAATATATAAAGAATTTTGCATCTCTACTCACACTCCTATCTCGGCGCAGCATCCGTTGTTGCATCTCGAGCCGCGCTTCCACGTATGAATGCAGTACGCGTGGGAGTTGCACTCGAGCTGAAAAGGTTTTATAATTTCTGAGGATCCAACTCGGACTGTTTTCAGTTTACACTCATTAGTCAAAGTGAACGCTGCACGAAACAATGTTTCACATCTGCCATAAGCGAATGACTTCTCCATTTTTTATGATCGTCGTTCCGGCCCTCCTCTCCAAAAAAACTAATCTTTATTTTTTCCTTCTCCCCCCCTACGGTACCAATACCGTATCCTTCTACCGTATCCCCTTCATCGTACCGTTCCGCACTCGAAGTTCTCCCATCTCGGCAGTTGCTCACAGCATCCTCCGTGGGGGCCCGCCTGGTTGCAGAACCAGTTGTTGCCCTTCTTCCTAAAGTTGGAAACACTGTAGACGCGTTGCTGTCGCGTCGCGGCTCACTTCTGGCAGTATTCCGAGGTGTGGCACTCGGTCTCGCAGGAGGCATCGTGGGCGTCGCATGCTGCAATATCCTCGGGTTTCACAAAAAATTCTCTCTGTGATAATTTTGTACAGTGATTTCACAACTAGTCGTTGCGGCGTTCTGCAAGAAATGACTCTCTTCATTCTACACGCTCTCTGACCGGTCTGGTCGGCAAGAGAGAATGCGTAGAATTGAGAGAGTTAATTCTTGCGAAACATTTCCTCCAGTTTTTGTGTTTCAGAAACTATTTTGTGAAGGTACTTCTAAACTAGCGAGAGTTAGCATGCCTTGACTTGTTAAAATTCAGAAAGCTTTGAAGTCAAAAGTTTCGCCATGGAAATGTCGGAGAAAATGTATCAACACGAAGAGTGATTTGTGTTTCACATTGATTGTAAATTGTGAGATCACTGTTCGAAATGATTCTTTCTTATCCTGCTTTCAAAAACGAAAAACACGAAAAAATTTAAACTCACGTCCACTCCTTCCTCCCTTGCCCCCGCAGTTGTACGTGACATGCGCTGCGACTGCAGCCAGTAAGCAGTACAGCAAGAGAGAGTGCCGCAGCATCTGCAGCAAGGATTACGGTAGGGAGGGTACGGTAATCGACATCCAATTGCGGAATGCATTTGACAAATAATTAGAGTAGGAAGTTTATCGGAATAGGAGAATGAGGAATCGCCTGACATGTATCTGCGAATGCCATCCACATTGTTTGGAGCATCTAACTATGAATCAGAACATTCCTTGAACAGCAATTGTCTCTATTTAAGAGTGAGAAAATATCTAACGCCCTGATCGCCTGTGCAGTAGGGATGCTTTAGCATCTAGACAAGTAAGGAAGTGCACTATAATTCTAAAACAGATGCTGCATCTCTGGTAGGAAGGGATCAAAATGCTCGACAAAACGGTGGCATATTGTGTTAGACAAGAGGAGGCACCCACAACCCCAAGCGCATCGAGATATTGTGAAACTGCTCGGCTGCTCCTCCCTGACCCCATTTCGCAGTTATCCTCCCCTATCGGTTTCGGTAATTTGAAGGCTGCTGAGATCGCCTTTGCTAGTATCCTTAGTGGTCATACTCTCCCCAATTTGCAAACTCTCTCCCACACTCTAAGAGACGTCTCTTCTTTTTTCCTATCTCTATGCTCGGGCAGCATTGCCGAGTGAAACCGTCACACTTGATATTTGATACTTGACCACTAAAAAGTTGAGGAGATAACTAGCAAGTCTTGCATTGTCAATTCTAAATAAAAGTCATCGAGATTGTGCGTTGTCCGCATTTTTAGGAAATGCGCAATACATAAAATTACATAGTATTGAAAAAAATCGTGCTCGGGCTTAAGATAAATTCAAAACACATTATTAAATTTATGTTAGGGGAATACAACGCTTGTAGACGAGCATTCAATACGACTGTGTTTATCGAAATAGAAAACTCTTAATGGGCGACCTTGAATGATTGAGCAGGAGGGTAGGAGTTTTAACACTTGCAAAGTGGAACCTATCGTCCAATAATGGGCAAATAGGCATTGACAACCGTGCTTTGCTAAACGATGAATAGGCTGATTGTGATGATTGAACTCATAAGAAATTATTTCACTACTCTGAAATATGTTCCAAATATGCTAGTCTACAGTCACTCATAATTTCATTATTCATTAATTTCATATTCCCAACATCACGCTACTTCAATTTTTCGAATGCACGCATCGTATAAATTGTAATGCGAACTCAGTAGATTTCGAGCAACCTTTATTAAAAATTCGGCTTTCAACAGATACATTCAAGATCAAAGAAAATTTGGAAATGCTCGAGTTGCTGGTCAAAAATGCGAATAGTTTGAATATTGGGGGCGAGAGTCAGTTGAACACTGAATCATCTGCTAGTCCTATTATTGACACATCGCTGGGGGCTGATTCAGTCTCTGATTCTTATTGGGAAGATTGAAGTTTTTAGTGTGGTAGGAGTGTTTCAGACGACTAAGACGTTGAGCCTGGTGGGTGAGACGGGTACACATTGAGTCAGAATGATCAGTCAGTTTCTCGCGAGTTGGCTTCTTCTCGATCTCCTCGTCCAGTATAATGATAAACTCCACATCAGACTCGGTCCGGCAGAAGGGGCAGGGAATTTGGCCTTGATGCGTCTTTTCGTATGTCTCAATGCTCAGCTGATTTGCTCAGAGCACACAAGAAACATGGCCGCAAGCCGGGAAGAAGGCCCGTTGGAAGGGAGTCTCCAGACAGATCAAGCACTCGCGCGAATGTTTCTCCTCCTCGAACAGTCGGACGAAAGTTGTGATGTAAGAGCAAATCGGACAGTATTCCATTCCATCCGCGCAGTCGCGGCAGACCGCGTGTCCGCATGCGGTTGAGACGAAGCGGACGTCCGGATCACTGCAGGAGCACGAACGGCATGCGCGTGAGAAGCGGTCGCCGCGTGCCGCGCTGCAATTATGTAAATTAGTTTTTTTACAGTTTTCCACTGATCAGTAGTTCTAATCGTTGAAAGTCTTAAATCTATAAAATATAATGATGCCGAAAGTTGTTTCACCTTTGTTCATTCTGTTCCCTGACTGTCTTTTGCTCCTCCAGCCATGCCTCGCTCTTCAAGTAAGAGACAGATGGAGTTGGAAACAGCTCGTCAATGATTTCTTCTATGATTTCATCTAAATCTTGAGGAAAGGGATGTGGTTGATTGATGGGAGGAAATAGATTGAGAATATGGTTGGGGATCTGCTCCATGTCTAACGCAAGGTTTTGAGGAAAGAGCTGAGGTTGATTGATGGGAGGAAATAGGTCTAGGATATGGTTGGGGATCTGCTGTCCAACTCTTCTTCGATGTCGTTGAACTCGACGCGTTCCCAATCCATTCTGGAAAAGTAGAAAGGTTATCTACAGAAAAGTAGAAAGGTTATCTACGACTCGGAAGATATCATACATAAAAACTGTACAGGCAAACAACATAAATGTTTAACGGTCGAAGACGACAAGTTATTAAATACGAATAAATTCTACGGAAAATAGAGGTAATTAGACTATTAAGAGGCATCACAGAAGGGAAGGAAGTCAGAGGATGACTGGGGAGGACTGAACGATTGTGCAATTCCAGTCTCAATATTTTCGAAATTATTCACAGCATGGCCACGGGGCGTGCCTTCTCCTCCTCCTTGGCGTCTAGGGATACCTTGTTCTTAGAGTCTTGAAGCAATGAGCTGTGCCAGGGGGATTGTTTTCCGAAACATCATTTTATACAGTGCAGCATGAAAGTAGATATTTATAAAAATTATCGGCAAAGCATTGTGGCAACACTGTTCTTGTTAGTACAAATATCAAGTTAAATAATATGGGGCAATCTTTTTGGAGTTAAAATTGCTATTTTTGAATATTCCATCTGTCAGAAATTTATCGCCGACATAAATAAATGATAAAGAAAACTACCAACAGTAATGTATGCAATTCAATTATAATTGTGAAAATTACAAAAATATTTAAATGAATCCTCTCGATCTCTGAATTGGGTGATTTTTAAATTCGTTAGATTTTGCGCATCGGATATGCGATTTCACTCCTGCATCGTACTTCATGGCATCGAATGAATCTTCATCCGATATCGTCAATTTCATCGTAATATTCTTCTTTCTCAAATCTGCTGCCATTCCGTCCCAAAAATTCCTAGATCTGACAAAAAATATGTTTAAATTAAATAATAGATCGACAGTCACTCCCATATCAGACAGTTGAATAAGGAATTCACGAATTCACCTGAGAACGAAATTAATTGTGGAATTGCATTTATTGCGAAAAAAACTCACGTATATTAGAAAATGTGATTCTGGTAAAGTTTAATGATACATGACGAATGCTATGTTTTCGACACAAAACATAGATTCGCTCACTGAAAATAAACACATTTTTTTGAGAAATTGATAATATCTTAGCCGTTCTCCGAATTTTCTGATGAACGTATACGATAAAAGCATACCATACGTAGGCGTCAAATTCGAATTCTCGAATCTCTAGTTTATTGATTCGAAGGTCTCCCAAGATTTCTTGAGCCGCGGCCTTCAGGGCTCTCCTAGTATCAAAATTGCGGCACTTATCGTGAAGGTGAAAATGATTGACGACAAGAGTGTCTATGTGTGAGAAGATGGATAGAAATCGGGATAATCGAGCCCGGACTTTCCTTTCTTCAGGCCCAACGCTCTAGATGTAATTATGATATAGGCGACTGCGCTTCCGAAAAAGCTCAAGAAATAAACAATGCCGAAGATGCTGGGAAAGTCATTTTTGAGGCAATGTGCCCATGCTCTATGGCAACCTCGTAATGAAGATAATACAGCAATAGTGCTAAACACTACGATAATGGCGCAGGTGATGATGGCTATTGTCAGTTTTTCGAGAATAGAGAGTTTTCTGTCATTGTTGAAAATCTTCTGACGCCTCGTAGATAATTCCACATCGCTCTTCAATACACATATTTGATAATAAAATGTTATTTTTATAGAAAGATATGAATAGAAATGTCTACGGATAAAAAATGAGAGTTCTGAATGCTCTCTTTCCTATATAAATAGTGAAGATAGGGAGGCATTTTTTTGCGTAGCCTTCAGTGAAGCGGAAACTTATTTATGAGAGGAATCGCGAGAGAATCGACCACGCCGCGGCGGTAGGGAAAAGTTTGTTCAATCTGGAAACAAATTTGGTGCAAGTACTTCAAATGATGCTCTTTCAAACTGCGTCGTCAGAATTTTGATATATATCGTCATCGTCGAGATTCAGAAGGCCAAATATGGTACTATCACTTTTCGAAAGTCAAATCGGGCTCACATGAATGATCATAAGTCCGTTTAAAATAAAGATAGAAAGTCGATCTTTGCTTAGAAAGAAAGCTGGGAACATGCTCTACAACTTTTATGTCGACAAAATAATTCCTCGTGCTCATCCTGGTGCGGCGCGGTCGGGTGAACCAAAAAATCCATAACTTTGGAAATCGGAAATACGTTTTGAGTTATCATGCTTAAGTTGTAGTACATGTATGTGCCTCACTTCACGCCAAAAATTAGGGAAATCGGAGTATGGAAAAAAAAGCGGGCTCATTATGGTGAAACGACCCCAAAATGAGTTCCGGACAACAGTACTTCCGTATCTTCAATTAATCACATCTGGCCTCAAAATCGTCCAAAATCATCTAAAACAACATTTAAAGTTGTTCCCCCCATGTTATCACACTTTCAGTGGTCATAAATAGTCATCTGACCGAAAATTTCAAAATTGATATCTTGACCTTTTTCAAGTTGCGGGATGGGTTCTTTTGCACTAAAGTTCTTTCAAATCATGTAAAAACGTTCCTCGAAACGGCTCTGCAAAAGCGACCACTGAAAGTGTGATAACATGGGGGGAAACAACTTTAAATGTTGTTTTAGATGATTTTGGATGATTTTGAGGCCAGATGTGATTAATTGAAGATAAGGAAGTAATGTTGTCCGGAACTCATTTTGGAGTCGTTTCACCATAATGAGCCCGCTTTTTTTTCCATACTCCGATTTCCCTAATTTTTGGCGTGAAGTGAGGCACATACATGTACTACAACTTAAGCATGATAACTCAAAACGTATTTCCGATTTCCAAAGTTATGGATTTTTTGGTTCACCCGACCGCGCCGCACCAGGATGAGCACGAGGAATGATTTTGTCGACATAAAAGTTGTAGAGCATGTTCCCAGCTTTCTTTCTAAGCAAAGAACGACTTTCTATCTTTATTTTATACGGACTTATGATCATTCATGTGAGCCCGATTTGAGTTTCGAAAAGTGATAGTACCATATTTGGCCTTCTGAATCTCGACGATGACGACATATATCAAAATTCTGACGACGCAGTTTGAAAGAGCATCATTTGAAGTACTTGTAACCAAATTTGTTTCCAGATTGAACAAACTTTTCCCATACCGCCGCACACCCCCCTCAAATGGTCGATTCTCTCGCGATTCCTCTCTTATAATAATAATATAATAAACTTATTTATGACTCACATGTCCATGCCTGCCGTGAACGCGCAGCCATTTGTTAAAGCCGACAAGTCCCAACAAACGTTCGTGAACGATTGTATACATGTACAGGTTTATCTGATTAAATATATCGCACTCATCTGAAAAGTACACTCGCTCAAGAGGACCGTTATTTCTTGAATCTGAGATAAGGATATTCCACGAGCTGGAGATCTGAAATAAAAGAAAATATGTGGTAGAGCGTAGACAGTAGGGTTGGCAAAAATAGTCCGAAAGAATCGCTCCGTTCACGTGGAATGAGATTAGAATGAGTCTGAATGAAAATGATCCCTCGCTTTTGGGACTATTGATAGTTCTGTGAAACTCATCCGAGATTATTGAAAAGCCGTGCGAGCGCGAACGAACGACGAGAAATTAGAGGGCTAACAATGAAATTACACAGTGAAAAATAACTTCAAATCATCTAAAAATGTTTTTAGCTATGAAAATTAAGTTATCCTTCGAGATATGGGAGCTCAAACCCCTTAAACGACGCGCCACGATAAGGCGAATACAGCCATCCAAAAAAATCAGTGGCTTTTCGAGCGGTTTTTGAGTTATGCCCAGTTGAATGTAGCAACGTCAACAGTGAAATCCTGGACAAATGGAATTGAAGGATCGATAGAGCACGAAAAGATAGCCCGGGTAACGAAAAATGACCTTTTCATGTCTGTTTTGAAGCCAGAAGTGAATTTACGAAGGACAAAGTGCGCGAGCGACCGGTGCAGCAGCTCGATGATGAACAGCTGTAGTGACTAATCCAGTCACGGGGGGGGGGTCTTAGTTGACCTTGGAGGACCTCGAAAACGTCGAAAACCGGAAACTGAAAAATGGTCGCTTTGCCAGAATCTGTTCGATTCTCTCGTAAGAGGCGTGTTATGTCCTTCAGATGAATTCAAACAACGAAAGACAACTCTACAAAAAAGAAAAAAAACATATCCTTTAACTATCGCTTTCCAAGCGCATGCTTGAATTTGTCTCCTGGCAAGTTACTTGTCTAATGATATCATGAGGAAGTGTAACTAAGTTGAGAGTAGGTTCAATATCGATAATAAAAGCCATGTTCTATCATCAACAATGTCAAATTTGTAGAGATTGGATGCCTTTGAGCTAAAAATGCATTTAAAAATAACACGCCAAATTCGAATGCGAAAATAATGCCACGCGAGCATTCTTTGGTAATTTGCCAAGTGTTTCTTCCACTTGAGTTCAGACATTGTACTGTTCTCAATTTTCTACGCAGTTGGTTAGCGTTGCATCAGAGAAAAAGCAAACAGGGGAATGAAGTAAAGTGAAGTAAAATATTCAACGATTTTTAAAAAAAGCGTTCACCATCATGTTACACTAATGATTATCCTGCCGAAATAATTTATCTACGACTTTTTAGTTGAGAATATTTTATTTGTGAAAACGAGTCGTGGGCGCGAAAATATCGTCTTCAAGTTTGTGGAGCTGGTTCGGAAGAATATTGCCGATAAACAACCAAATGTCGGAAGCAAATATTTTGTCATTTCCACCTTGAATTTCCGTAGCTTGTCATTCAAACTACGAGCCTCATCTCGTGGTCAATGATGACTAAGGCAAAGTATGATGTTCGCATTGACCCCGTGAAGTCATTACATGATATCAGTAAAACACGCGCTCTTGAAGAAGAGTGAGAAAGACCTCCACATGTACACCGTTGTGTGTGCATTTACGGATCAACCTGCATGGAATAATGACCTGATAACGTGCGACTACAATGACTAGGCATTTGTATGTAGCCCTGTACTCATAGATAATCAAACGAGGGATGTAGTTTGAAGGGGAAATGGAATCGCATAAAAGGCGTGGAAATTGTAGATGGACATCGCAAGATGAGTCGCCCTCTTCTCATTGCTATCTGCATTCTCGGTGCTTCTGGTGAGTTCTCATACTTTCTTATTAAGACTTATTTCATCGTAATGGAAGCAGGATAATTATGCAAATGAATATTATAAGTGTTTTTGCTCTTTTTAGCTGCCATGTTCAACACGCGCCAAGTGGTTCGCAAAGCTCTGCAGGCAAACTACGCTGGGCAGTGCGCTGCAAACGACCAAGCAGTCAGTTTGCTTATTCACTTGTATTTTGTCACTCTAATACATGAAAAGAGGATACTCAGTGATCCTTGTCATGGATGTGGAATACTGCTTGTGTTCTTGGTAAGAAAGGAATGACAAGGGAGATTCTCATCAGTTTTAATTGAACCGCGAGAAATTTCGGGCAACAGCCATCATGAGTCGGTTAAGTATAATACGTGACACATAATGAAACGTGTCATTCCATCATCTGATATGCATGTTCAGAAAACCAAGTCGTGTCTCGACACCTATTTCAAGTACTACGGAATCGACACCTCCAAGGTACACACATATGCCTTCATCCATCATAATATAGGTTTAGTTGCACGATTAAAATCTTTTCCAGCAACCTTAATACTTTTTTTAATAACAAAAACATGTTTAGGGTCTACCCGAGTTTGCAGCATACGCCAACCTTACCAATTCATTGGTCCTTAATTATGACCTCGCCGGTTTCGATATCTACTGCGAGTGAGTGGAAAATTTTACATTCATCATTCATTCATTATTCATCATTCATCGTCTATCAAAGAATAAAAGTCTAGGAATTATCGTTATTTCTTATGGAAAATGATTCGAGATGCTAGTAGGCTTAAGTAGATTTCGCTGGAAGACTGCTTCTCGTAATCATATAGCCTGCGCGTGCCAATCAAGCCTGCATTCCACCTCTGAAAATTTTTCTATCTATAAATCTTTCTATATTAACACTGGTCTAGCAGTGTTCTCCCGCGAGCCCAGTCTCGAAGACGGGATGTACCTTTACCCTTACCTTTAAATCTGAAATCACACTGCCTATCGTTTCAGCTTTGAGTCGACTCTCGAAGGCTGTCTCGGAAGCCTGATGACCTCAGCTTGCATGAATCCCGATGGATTCACAAAAATGTACGGAGTGAATGAGGTGAGCCTAACAGCAGAAGATACATTGGCAGACAACTTTATTTTAGAACGACGCAGTTGGCTACGCTACCACGTTCCCCGTCGAATCATATACCTGCCAAAACAAGGACCGTGAGTTTATTATTAATTGCTTGTAGTTTAATACTATTAGTATCGTTCGCATCGCATAAAAATAGATTAATCATTGCACTACATATGCTGATTTGCAGTAGCGAAGAAGTACTTCCCCTGCATGATGGACATGGAAAAGAGCGACCACCTTCAGGTTTGCGTTCGTGTTATGTTAATAGGTCCCTTCAGAGACTGTTCATCACTATTTTTTTATCGATTCTGCTCATAGTTTAATTGAAATGAGCATACATTGGCCTTGTTCAGGGTCTCATCGACTGCACTACAGTTATGGAGAATGAGATCGAGAGCGCAACCGACCCGTGCTTGTAATTATTTATTTTAATTTATTTATATAAATTAATTAAAGTATAAATTAAAAGATTCATGATACTCGTTTCAGGCCGCTCGATCACTACGTCACTTGCATCGAGACCGTTTATGTGAAGTTCTGCGACAAGGGCATCCAAGAGTAAGCTAGGAATACATTATTTTTAAAAAAAATGTTTGCAAACAATGCAATTGAGGTTCGTTTGCAACACGGAAGAGCTCGCCTTCAACTTCGAAATGGACGGAAAGTGCAAGGATAAACTGCACCACTGCTCGTCGTCGTCCTCCATCTCATTCATCGGAGTCGCAGTGCTCTTGCTACTGCGCATTCTATTCGACGGCGCCTTCTGATGTGCAATGGGAAATGCGACCAGCGGGCGGCCTGACCCAACTGCCCCACCTAGGGTGTCTTCTTCTGGCGACAATACAATTGCCGTACATAGTTGCATCTTTAAATTGCTATTTCAAACTGATTTCGTTTTCATTTCATTTAATTTCATGTGTGCACAATCAAATTGATGGTACTGGGGTTAGCTATCAACATAAAGTGCATAACTAAATGTGAGATCCATTAAATACACATTAATGCCATCGTACGACATGATAACCATATAACAACTTTCTTTCATTATTTCATACATTTTCTCATATAGTTTCTGATTTTCTTCTTTTGTGTGTGTTTCTTTCTTTTCTTTTCCCGCTTGCTCACCTTAGCTACCAGTCTCTTTTACTGAGGAATTGATGATGATTAGCAGAAGGGGTTAGCAGTGCTAACTTAGCACTAGTCTTTCAACTCACCTTCGAAATTTCACTCTGATAAGAGACTCTCAGACGTGCCGAAGAGGTTCCCCGTGATGATAAGAAGAAGAAATGACGAGGGAAAGATCGAGAGAGGGAAAAGGGAGAAATAGAGATGATGCCAGAATAGGGAATGTATTTGAAGCGAATGGAGTCCATCCAATAGCAACAATTATTCAGCGCCGAGATTTTAACAATTTTTCCGTCTTTTCATTTCGCATAATTCTTTACTTTATTCTTGTGAATATTATTTTGCTGATTCCCTCAGCAGATGAAATATAACTATTTCGCCATGTCACATTTGGTGGGCTTATTGTAGCCTTGAAATTTTCCTTATTATATAATATAAATTTTCATTATATTATTATTATATCATGTTATATTCCTTATCATGAGGAAGCAGAGCCAGACTGAGAGCAGGTTCAACACCGATGACAAGCCATTTTCACACATTAACAGTGCTGAATTACGGGAAATGAAATACGATTGAGCTAGTGAGAAATTCAAAAAAGAACGCCAATTGTGGCCCGCGCGAGCATCTTTTGGCAAACAGCCAAACGACCTTTTTCTTGAACTGTAAAAATGGCCATGAGTTACTAATAAAATCGGAATAATACTAATGCACTGTTTTCAGTTACAGAGAATTCAGAATCATATCAGGTCACCCTGTGTGTAACGGGCCTTCCATTCGTTCAAGGTGTTTTTCCGGAATTTATGGCTGAAAACTTTTATCGTCAAGCTAAACATTCTGAGAAATATCCATATCAAAATATTCATGGTGAGCTCTGATCTGATGGGTCATGTTTGTGAGTCCCTTTCCTCCTCTCCCCTCAATTACCAAATGCAAATCAATTCATTTTAAAAGAATTTTATTGCGAAAACGTCTTGGAATATTTTGAAAAGCACAATTTTGAAGATGAGCGAAATAGCCATTTGATTGTGAGAAGTAAGAAAATAATCGAAAATGAATTCAACTGGTAGTCAATACTTGAATACGTAACAAAGAGCAAGTTATCTCCTAGCTCTATAATTGAATTTCTGAGGCTGATTCAGTCTCTGGTTATTATTGGGAAGGTTAAAGTTCTTCGTCTGGTCACTCCTTTTCTGACGACTAAGATGCTGGGCCTGACGAGTATGACGATTGTTCAAAGGAATATGGCATTCGCCCATCTCCTTTTTGTTCTCACGATCGCTTGCGTCGACTGCTCTTTCGTATCTCTCCTCGATGAGCAATTTGATCGGATTCATATATGACTCGGTCCGGCAGTAAGGGCAAGGAGTGAAGTACCAGTCCGTATTTTTGTACGTCTCATCGCGGAGTTGCATAGCGCAAAGCCGACAGGTGTTGTGCCCACATTCTGGGAAGAATGCCCTCTCGAAGGGAATCTCCAGGCAGATTTGGCACTCGCGAGAGAATTCTTCCACCTCGAACAACCGGACGAAGGTGGTAGGGCATTCCATGCAAATCGGACAGAACTTCTTCCCATCCGCGCAGTCGCTGCAGACCGCGTGTCCGCATGCGGTTGAGACGAAGCGAACTTCCGGATTGCTCGAGAAGCATGCTCGGCAATCGCGTAGGAAGCGGTCGCCACGAGCTTTGCTGTAATTGAAAACAATAAAAATTGAATTTCGAAATTATTATCAATGAAAAAATCATTTACCTCTTTTCGTTTTGATCCTTGATTATCTTAATCTGCCATTGCTCCGTCTTGGAATAGCTCAGAGGAGGTCTTGGATTGTGAAGTTCATCGATTAGATTTCGAATTGCCTCCACCAGATAGCCAGGAGCGAGTGGAAGGCGGATGATCGGGATATCGATAAAGTTGGGGTCTCGTATGATCCTGTCCATTCTGAAAAATATCAGTTCATGATTATCAAGGTTAAACATCTAATCAATCGGTGGCCATCCGGTACTATCAATGCACAAAACTATAACAAGTACTTATTAATCGTGTCTGGAATGGAAGAAGAAAATTAAAGTAAATAATTTTAAACATGATATATGGTAAATATTAATATGCGGCATTAGAAAACAGACGAAGTTTTAGTGTTTAAAAGAAAGAAGGTGCAAATGGTTAATGAATTATTCTAATAAATTATTCTAAGATATAATTCAAAAAAAGAAATATATTGACACGAAGGAGATATACGAAAAAAAGTGAATTGCTAGGGGAGAAGGAATCACGAGAGCTCAATTAAGAATGACTGAAGAATGACTAGGATAGGCCTCGCTGATGGCTCTTCCAGTCCGCGCATCCATTCATCAGAAGCAGGCATAATCCTCGCCACTGGGCATGCCCTTTTACTGGTTCTAGTCTTGATCGACTAATGGCAATGTTTAGGAAGTGAAACTGGGCGAAGAGATTAACGACGCTGTATGATGATATAATGAGTGGATTGAATTTTCAATTGGCCGCAATGGGGACAGACCTCGATCCCCTGGACGATTAAAAATAAGATGGAGAGACGAGTTGGTGGAGGCATTACGAGTGACATGTGCAGAGAATTTCCGAAGGAACCACAATCACTGGAAATACCAACCCACAGGCTGCAGATTGAACGTTGAAGTCTCGATCGCCGTTCTGGTGTGTCCCATAAAGTGGACGCGCAACTATCAGCTATACTAGAGGTCCTTGCCAGACTTCCGCATTGCACTGCATTTAATGTGTAGTGAAATAAAAACATCTGTCCGTTTAAACAATTCCAATCAATATTTCAATATTTTTATCAGTCAATTTGCTATAATCTCCAACTGTATGTTTTATCGAAAACACATATTATTTATAAACATACATGGAAACGACCTGATCGTGGAAAGTGCAATTATTACAGGTCATAAGCGAAAATTAAAATTACAATCGCGTAGCTCCGTTAATGTATGAATACACAGCAATTAGAACCTCCTAGCGATATGATCAGTCCGTTTCTGAGGCTGATTCAGTCTATGGTTGTAATTGGGAAGACGCTTGTTTTTAACCTTGCGATTTAGTTTCTGCATACTGAAAAACGGAGTCCGGCGTTCTAGATGCTGTGTCGCTTTAGAATTCTCGCTATAAACTTCCGACTCATATGGAATGGCATCGTCTCCACTAATGACAAGAAGGTCCATTTCCTCCTCGAGGGTCTTCTCACAATGCTGGTCCTTTCTATCAACGTCTCCTCTGAAATCTTCGACAGCCTTCTGTACTCTCTCCTCGACAAGAATCTTGAACCGTGATTCGGTACGGCATACATGGCATGATACCGTTGTCCGACCAGTCTTGCTGTAAGCTTCATGTGCCAATTTCTCCGCGCACAAACGGCAGGTAAGGTGTCCACAACCAGTGAAGAATGCCCTCTCGAAGGGAGTCTCTAGTCTCGAGAGTGCACTTCCTCGTCAAACAA
This sequence comes from Pristionchus mayeri, assembly GCA_036245805.1. NCBI lineage: Eukaryota > Metazoa > Nematoda > Chromadorea > Rhabditida > Neodiplogasteridae > Pristionchus > Pristionchus mayeri. The sequence goes on along the minus strand of BTRK01000003.1, from coordinate 17,501,983 downwards.
TCGAACAAAGTTGGTTGGACATTCCATGCAGATCGGGCATATATCCTTTCCGACCGCGTCCTTTCCATCCGAGCACTCTTGGCAAACCGCGTGTCCGCAAGCGGTTGAGACGAAGCGGACGTCCGGATTGCTCAAGCGACACGAATGGCATACGCGTAGGAAGCGGTCACCTCGTATGCTGCTGCAATTAACAAAAATACAATTCCAATAACAGGATTTTAAAACGCATACCTCTGATTATTTAGTTCTTTGATTAGCTTCTCCAGTTTTTGCCACTCTACGATCCTCGGATATCCTAGGGCAGGAAGTGAGAGCACAGCAAGATCGCGAAGCTCGCCCAGATGTTGAGTGAAGTCTATGAGATTTGGAGGAGCGAGAGGTAGTTGTTCGATCACGTCCGCGAACTCTTCCACTTCCCTTCTGAAGTCCGCGAAGATTCGGTCCATGCTGGAAAAAAATGATTATAGTAAAAGTTGATAAAATAAAGTAAGTATGGAACGAGAGGTCAATAAAAATAGATGACAGAAAGAAGAAGAGGCGCATCCATTCACTTCAGTTTCTGCAATGGAACATGCAATCGCCCTCAATTGCATGAACCCAACACGCACTGGCTGGGTAAAGACACGAATAAAACTAGGTAAGCACCTGAATGACGGTTTCCAGTGAACTGAGAGCGCTGCTTTTTATATAAACTGTTGCGTTATCGTCTCCAACAATCTATTTCGAACATCGAAAACAAGCTTTTTTCAACCCAATTGCATAGCGAGTGTCTTCAGCGAATTAATGGGGAAACCTAACGATGGTAAAATTGAGATAAACGAGTAACTATCTATAGAAAGGAAAAAGGTTCGAAACCACGAGTCACAGAACTGAACAAAATCACGTACTATGAGTAACGAGCTGAGGAGCGTAAAAGGAGCGTAATTGGTGGTCAGGATCAAGCCTTTTTTTCAAAACAAAAAAAACGACGCGCCAGAGGTCTTCAGTCTCTCGTACTGTCGTGCCGCATTTTTCCTTAGAAAAATGCTTTGTGTATGTTCAATATACTTCCACGTTTTTCCTTTCTTTTCAAGATCGTGACGATCTGAACCAATGCGTTGGACGCGAGACATGATTTTCCTTGTTCATGTGCGGGAAGAAGCAGAGGCGACTAGGACGATGTTTTTTCTCGCATACTGGCAAATAGTGAAAGGGTAGGGCACCCGTATAGGCTGGCATTAAATGGGACGGTAGGGAAATCCGGATCGTGAGTTAGGAAGTGAAAGTTAGGAGATGGGGGGAATAATCGTACTAGGTGGAAGGGCTAATATCACCGATTGTGTCTCTCCTGTTCTGACTTATTTGCCATGCCATCTCTTACGCTACATTGATCATTGTGATCACCTCTATTCTGGCAATTTTTGTACCAATTCGTTCTTTCCATTGATTAGGTTCACCCAAAAACGTTTTTTCAACATATTCTTTGCAGTCTTATCAAAGCGCTCAAACGCGAAACGAAAGGAATGGAAGGGATGATGATGGAAGAACGCTATGAGCTTAATATGCTCCAAAGAAAACTTGATGACTATACATCAAGGACAATACAAGTAAATCAACAAAACGAGGAGTTGTCTCAACAATTGGAGAAACTGCGGATGTCTGTAATTTAAATATTATTTTCTTATGGAAACACCCAAACATGCGGACACGCGGTCTGCGGCAAGTGTGCGGACGGAATGACACTCTGCCCGATTTGTTATGATATGACAACCTTCATCCGGTTGTTCGAGGATGAGCAATTCTCTCGCGAGTGCTCCATCTGTCTAGAGATTCCTTACGAGAGCATTCTTCGAGAAATGTGGACACCTCACTTGCCGCTCATGTGCTATGAAATTGTCCAATGAAGTTTTAAAAAAGACGTACAAGTTCCTGACTCCTTGCACCTGTTGTCGGACAGAATCAAATATGATACGTATCAAAGTACTTGTCAAAGAGATAGAGCAGAAGCCAACTCGCGCTGAATTGAGCAATCATTTGACCCGTCAGTCCCAGCGTCATAGTCAGAAAAAGTGTGTCCAGACTAAGAACTTTAGCATTCCCAATAAGAACCAGAGACTCAACCAGCCCCAGACTCGTGGTCATAATACGGCTAGGAGATAACCTGTTAACTTCGCTGTATGCAAGTATTGGCTCTTATTAAAATTTAACTTCGAGTAATTTATTTCTGTTCACTATAATATTGACTATTTTGCCAATTCCAATATTTGTTCTGTAAATATTAGTTGCGATGATATTTTCGCAATAAACAATGCTTGTTGAAACATAATTCGAAGAGTGTATTTTACTTTATTTTTTCAATAGTTTGTGACATGAGTGAGGATATCAGGCCTGTCACGAGAGAATCGGGACATTCTTGGTACAATCTAAAAAATCGATTTTGTGATATTAACAGTTCTGGGGGTAATCTGTCGTCCAGAATCCGAATCCGGTTCGATCGGCTGCCTATCTCGATCCGCGGCTGCTGCAGCTGGCTGCAAAGATTTGAGAGTCTCGCTTTGAGGCCTCTGGAAAAGGTTTCAAATCACTCCGATTTTGCTCAAAATTGACCAGTAGGCATAGCTGATGATATATTTTCTGACTTCCCCGATCGATTGTTTGGTAGATCAAAACATGACCTCTGGGCAGTTTTTGCTGGATAACTTTAACAGTTCGGAACACAAGCAAACCAAACTTTTGCATCTTATAGAGCTTTCAATTCGGCATCTACTGGAATTTTTGTGGATTTTTACCATGGGGTCTATCATGTTTCCCATACGAAAAACAACGAAAAAATGCGGGGTGTGGCATTCCGCTCATACTGAAAATCGCATAAGTGTTTACGATTCGAACTCAATGGTTGAGGGTTCGATCCCCCATCGTGGAAAACATGTTTTGCATGCATATTTACTTCATTTTCATCATTTGTGATGTTTTCCCAGCTGTCTGAAGGTTCCTTCCTATATACGGTAGAAAGAGATGCACGAACTAAAGTATAAAAATCGTCGCAAATGATGCAAATGGAGTAAATATGCATGCAAAACATGTTTTTCGCGATGGGGGATCGAACCCTCAACCATTGAGTTCGAATCGTAAACACTTATGCGATTTTCAGTATGAGCGGAATGCCACACCCCGCAATTTTTCGTTGTGTTTCGTATGGGAAACATGATAGACCCCATGGTAAAAATCCACAAAAATTCCAGTAGATGCCGAATTGAAAGCTCTATAAGATGCAAAAGTTTGGTTTATTTGTGCTCCGAACTGTTAACGTTATGGAGCAAAAACTGCACAGAGGTCATGTTTTGATCTACCGAAAAATCGATCTGGGAAGTCAGAAAGCATCATAAGCTATGCCTACTGGTCAATTTTGAGCAAAATCGGAGTGATTTGAAACCTTTTCCAGTGGCGTCAAAGTGAGACTCTCAAATCTTTGCAGCCAGCTGCAGCAGCCGCAGATCGAGATAGGCTGCCGATCGACCCGGATTCGGATTCTGGACGATGGACGAAGAATACCCCCAGAGCTACCAAAACCTCAAAACTGATTGTACCAAGATATGGGCGTTTTGTCCTGAATCTCTGATGAGAGGCCTGATATTTAATTTCGTGTTGATGTAATTCATCATTGTTCGATTCAAAAAGTATATCTTCATGAAATATGAATGAGTTTATCAGCTCCATCTCCACTCTCCTTCTCTTCAGCTGGTGATTGATATTTTACTTCTCGCATAATCTAAAATCTTGCAAATAGTGATTCAAATAAAGATTTTATTAATTTGCTCTCTTCATTCTGGGTATTCACGACGGTCTGCCCGAAAGATCTGAAAATTAAGAGAGTGTTTTTAAGACTATCAACAATATATCGAGCACGTGTTTGTTTTTTATTATCTCAATACTTGCCAGTAATTAATGTGTGCAATTTATCTTACAATTCCCTCTGGCACAACTGAGACTCCTAGGATTGGATGTGCCCTCTATGTATGACATACCAGAACAGCAATAAGCACAACCAGTGGCCAGGATCAATCCACATTTCGAAACATAGACCCGTAGACTGGAAGGGTCATCTGAGAGATCTATCCTAGTCACTCTTCTTTCATTCTTGCTATCGTGCTTCCTTCTTCCCTGTCCTGCCATTGGTTTAAATATTTTTACTTATTTCTTTTTTATTGTATCTTTCCGCTAAAAGTCGTGATCATCTCTGTTATTCTGAAATTCATGGCATTTTTTTATAATTTTGATAATTAAGTCATTTAGTAGGCAAATCTCGCTAATTCTGGCAATTCTCTCTAATTCGATATTTCCCGATTCAACTCTCATAATAAAACTTTCTTCCAAAATTTAAAGGATCTTCTCAAATCGACAAAAAAGCAGATTGGAATGGGAGAACCCCTTCGCGCTGATCAGATCATCAACCGTCTTCAAAATCTCTTTCGGCAAGGACTTCAGGAGATATTCGAAAGCAATAGACATTCGGAGGAAACACAAAGGATACGACAAAAGGAATTGGAGAAAATCAAGGATGCCGATAGACTGAGGTCCGATACTTATTTTTTATTGTGTAGAAACTTTTGGATTCAAAAATAATCTTTGCCAATTACAGCAAAGCACGCGGCGACCGCTTCTCACGCGTATGCCACGCGTGCTCCGCGAGTAATCCGGACGTCCGCTTCGTATCAACCGCATGCGGACACGCGGTCTGCAGCGAGTGTGCTCAAGGAATGAAGTTCTGTCCGCTTCAGCTTTGCCACGAATTCACAACCTTCGTCCGGCTGTTTGAGGAGGATAAATTCTCACGCGAGTGCTTGATTTGTCTGGAGATTCCATTCGAACGAGCATTATTCGAGAAATGTGGGCACCTAACTTGCCTCTTATGCGCGGAGCAATTGTCCCAAGAGGCTTTCGAAAATAATTTCCACGAGTACCTGACAAATGAGGATTTCGATTATATGCATAGGTATATGACTCCCTGTCCCTTTTGTCGGACCGAATCGAATATGGAAAATATCAAAATACTTGTCGAAGAGATCGAGAAGGAGCCACCTAGCGAAAAAGTGACTATTCCAGCGAATACTCGACTTACCCGCCAGGCCCAGCGTATTAGTCGCCAGAAAAGGTGTGTCCAAGCAAAGAACTTTAACATTCCCAATAAGAACCAGAGACTGAACCAGCCCCAGACTCGTGGTCATTTTACGTCTAGGAGATAACCTGTTAACTTATCGGTATTCAAGTGACCCTCATTGACAATCCTTCTCGATTACGTTGTTCATGTTATCTTTGGTAATGACCAATTTGTTCATGTCTTAACTTTTGGTTTTCTGCAAATATGTTTTGTGTAGATGTCAAGAATGATCTGTAAAAAGTGAAAACAAAATATTGCGATTTCGAGTTCGACCAAAGACAATCCAAGGCATATGAGAGCGTTTGCCCAAAAGTCGAGCAGATCCGGAATATTTTGGCACAGCAAAAAATTCGATTTTCCAATTTCATGTGATTTGGGGATCTCAAGGGTGCTGATGAAGATAGGCATATTCATTTTGCACGTGGAGCTTCCGTTGGCTCCAGACGACGTTGCGTCGAATTTACATTTTGATGAATTCCTCGGCTCTATGAAGCGCCAAAATTAGCCGAACAAGTTTTCCGGGGTAGAATTTTATGACGAACACGCCTGTATACTTCATTTTTACTAATTTTGTAATTAAAAAATTAAAAATTCAACTTTTCTCTAAGTAAATCCCGAGCTTAGCAAATTCACCGATGTGAGCGCCGTAAAGAGAGGATTCCAAATCTACAATTTTGTCCAATTTCGACATCAAAATTTTAAGAAAACCTAAAAATAGTGGTCAGTTTTTGCTTGAATTGACTCATTCTCTCCCCTTGACCACGACTCTCTCTCACCCCACCACAATTCTCCCTCTGGCAGTCCTCCATCCCCTGCCTCTCTCGTGGTGTGGTGAGAGAGAGTCGTGGTCAAGGGGAGAGAATGAGTCAATTCAAGCAAAAACTGACCACTATTTTTAGGTTTTCTTAACATTTTGATGTCGAAATTGGACAAAATTGTAGATTTGGAATCCTCTCTTTACGGCGCTCATATCGGTGAATTTGCTAAGCTCGGGATTTACTTAGAGAAAAGTTGAATTTTTAATTTTTTAATTACAAAAATAGTAAAAATGAAGTATACAGGCGTGTTCGTCATAACATTCTACCCCGGAAAACTTGTTCGACTAATTTTGGCGCTTCATAGAGCCGAGGAATTCATGAAAATGTGAATTTGACGCAACGTCGTCTGGAGCCAACGGAAGCTCCACGTGCAAAATGAATATGCCTATCTTCATCAGCACCCTTGAGAACCCCAAATCACATGAAATTGGAAAATCGACTTTTTTTTGCTGTGCCAGCCTATCTACGCCCTCATATAACTCGAAGTACAGTAGCGGACAAAAGTTTAGCCCCAAAATTCGAATTGCAATAACTTCTTTCAAAATTGAGCTAGAGACTTATGGTTTCGCCCATCCGATAGGTGAATGTCAGGAGAAGATAGTCATATGGTGCATGATCTGAAACGCATTTTTCGCGGGTTTCTGAATTTAATTTTTGGCATTAAAATTTTCACATTTTTTTTGAAACTCAGCCGTAAATTGATGTTACCTCACACGAACCTTTGATGGAAGTATTATCATTGATGTTTACAATCAACTACCTGACTTGCCCATTGCACATCAGAAATAGCTAATATATCGATTTTTCGGGACATCCGAAATATGTTTGGATGGCTATTTCTTCGTTCCCAGTTGAGTGATAGGGCTCATATTTTGCAGATACTATACACTAGTAATGAATATACACTAAGCCAAGTTTGATAGTGATCAGACAACACATTTCAAAAATCGAAAAAAATGTTACCCCACTTTTCACTGATGTGGAATCGACCTTTAACGCTTTCGAAAAAATCCGCTTTTTTGCAACTTTAAGCATAAACTAATAGTAAATAAGTGTGCAAAATCGCAAAGTGAGGTGACTCTTCCAGCACATTTTACAGCCTAATAGCCATCGAGAGTCAGATAGTCATGAGCCGTCAAACAGGGTACAAGGTCAAATTGAATCTTATCCAATTTGCATAAAAAGCACTTATCAGCTTCTCAAGTCCTAGATATGCACATTCCTCATTGAATTGGACCCATTTCTAAAGAAACTCTCCCGTTAGGCGAGGTCGCCTTTCGCTTCGGGCAATTTCGACGACTTTCGCCTTTCTGACCCTCGGTGGCTATTAGGCTGTAAAATGTGCTGGAAGAGTCGTCCCAATTTGCAATTTTGCGCACTTATTTATTAATAGTTTCTGCTTAAAGTTGCAAAAAAGCGGTTTTTTTCGATAGCGTTAAAGGTCGATTCCACATCAGTGAAAAGTGGGGTCCAAAATTTTTCGATTTTTGAAATTTGTTGTCTGATCACTATCAAACTTGGCGTAGTGTATCTTCATTACTAGTGTATAGCACCTGCAAAATATGAGCCCTATCACTCAACTGGGACCGAATATATAACCATCCAAACATATTTCGGAGGTCTCGAAAAATCGATATGTTAGCTCTTTCTGATGTGCAATGGGCAAGTCAGATAGTTCCTTGTAAACATCAATGGTAATACTTCCATCAAAGGTTCGTGTGAGGTATTTTAATGCCAAAAATTAAATTCAGAAACCCGCGAAAAATGTGTTTCAGATCATGCACCATATGACTATCTTCTCTTGACATTCACCTATCGAATGATCCAAACCATAAGTTTCTAGCTCAATTTTGAAAGAAGTTATTGCAATTCGAATTTTGGGGCTAAACTTTTGTCCGCTACTGTATGTATTATTGTTGTTGGAAATATTGTGTCTTTATCTCATTCATCACGGTTCGATTTCCAAAAATAATATCATTTCATCAAATATGAATGCATTCATCAGTCAAATCCTCCACGATCTCCTTCGTCTCTTCTGCCGATTGCTGCTTAGCCAGTTCGCACCGCTTCTCGTCCTGTCAAATGAGATTCAATCATTTTCTCTCTCGTATTTTTTCTCGAAAACTTCAAATCAGTCATTTTTCACGTCCCACTCTCCCTTTTCTCTGATCAAGTGTATGCAAAATATATGTCAGTGAATAAAAACGAAAAATGGACAATTATTTATTAAAGATCAAAGATCACTCTCACTCTATCGATCGTCCATGAAACTGCGAAAAGACAGATGGAGCAGACTGCCATGAAGGCATTCGAGAAGTACATGGCGAAGAGGAGAGCGGAGAGGTGATCACCTGGAGAGATCAAAGATCAAATATACCGGTTTTATGAAGACATATTCTCAAGGGAAGAAAAAGTAAACATGACACAGTGACATAGAAACAATTTGTGTGAGCGACTCATCGATGAACTTGAAAATTCGTTCGTAATCAAATGCAAGTCACCTGCTTGGTCGGCTGCGGAGTAATCACGGACGGATTCAGCAATCTAAATAAAATTGGAGTCAAAAACTGTGTGGAATAAGAAGAGGTAAGCAGCAATAGCAATTAGCAGGGTTGAAGGATAAATCTGTCTGATTATGTGAATATTTGGAATCAATCCGAATGGAGTTAGGATAAATCAAAATGCAAATATCACTCACAGCTCCGACCACGTATGGTGACGGGGCGTCTCCGAAGATGCTTCCGAACGTATTGTAGATTGCAGTAGCGGTTGCTCGGCATGTTGGCGGGATCACTCTCTGAATAATTGTGATAAAACATTGATTAACCATTTTCTAAAAATCGATAATTTCAAATTCTCACCAGAAGCACGTTCATGCAAATTGCGTACGTGCCAAAGGACATTATGGAACCGTAGAAGCCAAGCACCTTGAATATTTTAACAATTATTGTTTTCCCTTGTGATCCTATATATATCTTGTGGGACACACGCGAGATAAACGTCGCATACAATTTTAATTGGCTATCGTGTTGTCTGATTCCAAAATAGTAGCCAGTGGAATGGGAAATGGCTAAAGACGAGCTAAATATTTTGAATAACATACATAGTTCCAGTTGATGTCTATGAGGTAGAGGTGCTGGACGAACATTGTCGAGGGAAACGCGAGAATGTCGCCGATTGCACCGAGAAATGGGTAATTTATTAGACTGGAAAGAAGCCATAACTTTCAAGCAATTAAAATAATACTATCCTTGTAAGAAGTGATTCCTAAAAAACTTTCTTTTACTTACCGACTAGTGGAGTAGCGCGACGTGAGGGCGATAGACAAAGGAACCCGGTCGATGTCCATCGCTAAATATGAGCTGGATGGTTCAAAGTTGCTCTGATGCCATAGGTTTTTTTTCTGATGCCATATTCCCAAAGTCATAAGGATTACTATGTAGAAAAAAGATGAAACGTCTGTCTGTCAGTTCGTCTGTCTGTGTGTCTGTCAGTCACGCTCGTTTTTCGCGAATATCTCGGCTTAGAATCATCGCCCAGACCCCGCACAGGTACCATTGTGACCGCCTTGCCCACCGCTATATTTTCCATATCTTGCATCATCATTATGCAATATGACGCAATCGATATTTCGCAGTATGTCTTAATTGGCGTTTTTTGGCCATAATTCGCTTCAAACGCATCTTCCAGATCCCGGACCTTGACCAATCGACTCACCAGACTGAGCTCTTTCAAAATTTGGAATTACAGCATCATTATGCGACATGATGTAATAATCGTTTTTTGGCCATAAATCGCTTCAAAGTGGTCGCCCTGACCCCGGACCTTGACCATTAGACACCCCAGAGTGAGTTCTTTCAAAATTTGGAATTACAGCATCATTATGCAATATGATGCAATAATAGTTTTTCGCCCATATCTTCCTTCAAAGTGGTCGCCCAGACCCCGGACCTGACCAATCCCAACTTTTTTTAGGATCGCTCTCACGAGCCTTTTACAACGTTTAAGAACGCTCTCACCAGTCGCTTACAAATATTTAAATGCTTAAAACTGGTACTAAACGTGGCCCACTGACATTAGAAAAGTGCTTCCCAACCCGCTCTTATCCCCCCGCATCCTTTAGAACATTTTAAGCAGGCTCTCACCAGTCTCGTTCAACTTTTATCTTGAACACACAACCCAACTATCACCTAGTTCTCGTTAGCTCACCTCCGAAATCCACACGGATAGAGTAGTGCCTACAATTCCGCCCGCCGTATTGTCCACTCCCACGATTGACATAATGCTGCAACGTCATAGTAATTGTATTTTTCAATGTTTAGAATACGATAGCTCCATCCTCTGTGCTATGGTTGGCAATACGAAGTTGAATGCGAATTTGCTATTGCGATCCTGTCCTAGAACGGGGGGGGGGCGATTGCGAATTCCGACTTCGAATTGTCCACCCTAATCTGTACTCGCTTTTTAGAATAGAAACTATATAGCGTGTACAGTCACAGTCGCGCGATAAGTGTGAGAGAGCTGAAGAGGAAGATAGCGAAGCAAACATACAGCCCGTAGCTCTCTCCGTGGAATATCTTCGGGTCCTCATTGGTCGAGTTCATCGCCAGCTGCGTCATCGTCGGGTTCCACCACCCCTGAGATTTGCCATCATCTTCACCAAAATAAAACTATTGATCGATTCGCAAGAGTCTCCTAATTCAGCTCACTCTTTAGCCGATCTGACCGGCGAGAGAGCTCACGAAGCCAACACTTCATTTTGAATATATCCAAACATTTGATTATATCCAAAAATTTGCTTGTTCACTCGATTGTTCACTAGATTCTACACTCGTACTCATAAAAATTCTACTTGGGCCCCTGTAACAATGTTGATAGATGCGATGGCGACCAGAATGAGCAGGAAACTGGGCCTGAACACGGCTACATTCACAACACAAATTGAGTATTTATGAAGAGAATATTATTGCATTGTAATTCTCAACTCACACAGTGACGATCCTCTTGATGTCATTCCACACAGTCTGCGTGTCGTCCACGAGAACCTCCGTTCGCTCCGGTTCCTGGAATTAAGCAAGTGATCTTAGTTGGAAACTATATGGCAAACTAATTTTTAGTACGAAATTACTTCAGAGCATCGCACTGCTATAATCCTCAACGATTGAAACAAGTGGCGCGCCTAATTTGGGAGAATTACTCATACGATGCTTCATTGACTGCAAATCTGAGTACCCAGTGCATTATCAAATCAAAAATGCAAATGGCTGATTGTCCTTTGAATAACCTCTAGCATGAAGACGAGGAGCAGGATGGTGGCCAGTCCGAAGGGAGGCACGATTCGCAGACCCCACTGCCACCACGTGTTGGACTCAACCAGTTGAGAGGCGATCACCGTTGAAGCACTCCTGATGAATCCAATCATGACTATCATACACTATGACTAATTAGTATTTTAGTGGTATTAGAGATATTGGTATCGTTGTATTATGATGCATCATCAGAAAGCATTTTCGACCGAACAAATTTATGAACTGACCATCCGAATGGTAGAGAATAGTAGAAGATCATGAGCGAGTAACTGCGACCTTTATCTAAAGAATCAGTTAATCACTCTGCACTTGATGAAGCGCTCTTGTGGTGTATTGTAGAATAACACGCGTATCACGGGTCAGTGGATGAGTGCGGGAACATTTTGAAAATTTTATTCTCGGATTAGCCCCTTATTATGTTGTAGTAATACCCTGGAGTGATGATTTCGAAAAATATAGGTGATAGGTCCCAGAGCCGGCTTTTAGGAATTTTCCGGTTTTTGCACCTGGCTCCACTGTATTTCAGCTCCCAGATGTTCTACAAAGCTCGCACCGTGCTCAAAATGAGCGTAAAATTATTCTGAACAACTTTAATGTATACAACTTTTTGAAATAATCTCAAGTTAAAAAGATATGACTAAAAATGTTGAATCCGAAACTTTCAAAAAATGTTTTCTCCATCACGCAGGAAACTTACAGCGGATTTTCTTTTCAGCATATGAAGGAAGAAGTCTTCATACATCTATAAAAAATATAAAATGTTTCGATATTTCGCGTCAAAGATGTCAAATTGGCGTAGCATGACAATAAATTCTGTCTAGTGATCCCTAACTTCACATTCATAGAGAAATTGCTGTGATTTATTAGTTTTATCAATGTTATACTTAATTTGGCGTTAAAAAATTCAATGTTTGGTGAAGTTTAAAAAATCGATTTTTCGACCTCGATTTATCGCATTTTTAAAGATGTCAAAGTCAAGATTCTTAATGATACACAGGCAATAACTGTACATAAGGTGTAGTAAACCTAGATATGAGTGAAAATATTTAAGAAACAGCCCACTCCAACTTCATGATTTTTATATTTATTCGCACGAACATGCCCTCCCGAGAGTTTCGGAAATATTGGAAGTTCATTTTTCGACCTGGGTTGTATTGTTGCCGATAAATTTTCAATGAGAAAATATCTCAAGTGACGGGAAATGCTCAACTAATAATGAACTACTGGCATATTTCACAATTCCGGAAAATTCGAAATTTTCTGAACTGTCCCTTTTTAGCTTTTTTTCAGAATCGCTGCCATTTGCTGAATTTCTAACGTTTTTCAACTCTTCATATCACATACATTGTATTGCTATTGCAAACTGTTTCATATTCTAGTAAACATGGTCAAAAAAATGAACTTCCAATATTTCCGAAACTCTCGGGAGGGCATGTTCGTGTGAATAAATATAAAAAAATATAAAGTTGGAGTGGGCTGTTTCTCAAATATTTTCACTCATCTCGGGGTCTACTACACCTTACGTACATTTATTTCATGTGCATCATTAAGAATCTAGATTTTGGAATCTGTAAAAATGCGATAAATCGAGGTCGAAAAAATCGATTTTTTAAACTTCACCAAACATTGAATTTTTCAACACCAAATTTAGTATAACATTGATAAAACTAATAAATCACAGCAATTTCTCAATGAATGTGAAGTTAGGCTTCACTAGACAGAATTTATTGTCATGCTACGACAATTTGACATCTTTGACGCGAAATATCGAAACATATACTCCTCCCGATTTTTCATTTTATATTTTTCATAGATGTATGAAGACTTCTTCTTTCATATGCTGAAAAGAAAATTCACTGTAAGTTTCCTGCGTGATGGAGAAAACATTTTTTGAAAGTTTCGAATTCAACATTTTTAGTCATATCTTTTTAACTTGAGATTATTTCAAAAAGTTGTCAACATTAAAGTTGTTCAGAATAATGTTACGCTCATTTTGAGCCCGGTGCGAGCTCTGTAGAACATCTGGGAGCTGAAATACAGTGGAGCCAGGTGCAAAACCGGAAAATTCCTAAAAGCCGGCTCTGGGACCTATCACCTATATTTTTCGAAATCATCACTCCAGGGTATTACTACAACATAATAAGGGGCTAATCCGAGATTAAAAATTTCAAAATGTTCCCGAGAGGTCTGAATTTCATCCACTGACTCGTGATACACGTGATAAATAAAATTATAATAACATGATAAAATTTGAAAAAAAAAAGTTTTGATCGCATTTTGTCCAATATTTCAGTTATTTTTATTTAAAAAGCCAGCACCCGAGAACATGTCTCCATAAATGGAGGGCACAATCGTGTTGACCACAGCATCTCCCAGTCCTGTGAAGGCGCGAAGCACAACGAACAACCAGAACAGCTAAATTATTCCTTGTTTCTTGCCATAAATTTTAACCATACAACTACGATCCCCTATTTATCTCCATTTTCTCACATATTCTGAATTCTAAGAAGCTAATTTTAGTGAACGACAATTACCACATGGCATTCAAATATTCAAGCCAACCAACGTTTTGCGGGATGAATGATGAGGCGAGAGTTAGAAGTGCCCAAGCTCCCGAACCCGCGATTAGAATCCACTTGCGATTGTACCTGAAGAGTAGTACTTCAATAAAAACGAAAATGCGTGATTACCGACTTAACTACAGGGTGATAGCCTACAGAAAGAAATTAAGATCATAGCTGCCAATATACACTTGCGATTGTAAATGTTGAGTGGCATTTCAATAGTCTGCAGAAAGTTCTAATTTCTGCGCCTTGTAGATTAATCTTTCAGTTAATAGCATTCATGAATTAGAAATATCAAAAGGTAAAGTACACCTACAGCGCAATTATAGTGCATGACAACTATAACATAGTGCGAAGTGCCGTTGAGCCCATTTGCCCATTCAATACACTGATAATGAGCACTGATACCAGACGATGTCATTGAAATTTGTTATGGGCTGATAAGATTTTCACTGAAACATGCAAGGAAAATTTTGCAAAAGAATACTGGGCGATGCTGGGAACCGAACCTGTCGCCGAGGTAGCCGAAGAGAGGAGCCGTAATCACGTAGGTCACGATGTAGACTGTCTGCAAATTTGAATCCGGGAATTAGAACCGATAATTCCCGTTGTTGCTGAACCGGAAAATGTCCTATACCTGAAGTAGTCCTGACTGGCTATCATCTATTTTGTAGAAATCCGAAATTTGAGCGAGTAGGCCTGGAAAGAGATGTCATTTCCAGCAAATTTGAGTGAATATTGAGTTAAAAGTGGAGATGGGGTTGGAAACAAACCTGCGACGGCGTATCGATCAGTTCCGTTGAGAAAGTTGAGGAAGGCGAGAGCAACGACCACTACGCTCCTCTTTACTATACTCATCGCTGAGAATCGCCGAATTTGACCGCGATTTGAAACTGAAATCTTGTGTGTGCGCCGTAACGAGCTTTTAAGCGGCGCGATAAGCACGGAATGATTTGCGCACGGCCCCACAACGGGTGGTAGGGGACTTATTCCAGTGCTGGTCGGTGATCGGTGGGTGCTCTCTGGAGCAAACCATTTTTTACACACTGATTCACTCATTGATGAGAGAGCTCGTGAAATGAAGAGAGTCGAGAGCAAATTTGCCATGGCAAGTGCTCAATGCACTGCGGTGGACTGGCATGGCTCCATGTGCTTACCACTGATTCCCAATTCGAAGAACAACCAAAATATCTTTTGGGATAAAAATGATCTGCTGATACTCAGAGAACGATCACTCACCATGAGCGTTTCGCCCAGAAGTCTGCACCTACAAGGTGTTTTATTGATAACAAGGTGATTTCATCCCGAAAACAGAGATTAGATGACTTTCAGTAGACTGATGCGTGAGCTCAAAGAACGACCAGGGCAAAAGAGCTGCACATGCTGGTTTTGTAGCGAGCAGAAGCCTTTTCATCATGGCACAATTTTTGCATGCTAAAGCTAGAGAGAAATTCGAATCTGTGTCTCGATTCTTATCGCATCCAATTGCATTTGTAATATATTATTTTTTTACACCTTTATATCACCTTTCTACCTCGGGCCTATCGAGTGAGCTATAATTTGGAGACTCAGTTCACACAGAATTTCTTTAGGGAAAAATTCAATTTTGTGTCTGTTTGTGGTCCTCTCTATCTGGGTGTATCCGGGTTGTCAGGTACGACCTAAGCTTCTCGGCCTATCTGTAGATTATGTATCATTCTTACGACTTTCTTTATGGATCACTTCAAATGTGTCTTGTAGATCCCTTATATTCATCGTAACTGTGCACTGTTCACGAAGCATGAATTGGTTGCTCTCAATCGAAGATGGAGTGAAGTAGCCGTTCGCAAGAAAAAGCCTGCGATGGGGGGAATGGGAGGGGGAGATAAAGAGAATAGGGGTTCTTTTCACTTTCAGTACTTCACCTCTTTATCTCCTCTTCGCAGCTTGTCTCACTCTCTCATTTCAATCCTCATTCTTCTCGTTCAGCTCCTGCTGAGATTGAGCGAGCATTAGCGATTCCGTATCGCATTTTGTGTCTTTACTAAACACCAAGGATTTCAATTTCAGTTTCCTACACGAAAATGTCCGGCTCAATTGTCGCCGGCTGTCGCCAGTATCAAAGTTGTACAATATACTCCATGCTTATCTTCTGGAATTTAACACACTCATGATCAACTCGAGGTATTGGATATTACCGCTGCTGAACTTATTCCCATTATGCATTCAGGACTTGAGCATTTGAGAAGTTTTTTACGCATAGGCGATTGACTAGAAGAAGAAAACGAAGGAAGAAGAACTATCGCCAATGATTCATGTGATTGAGCGATTCCCGATGAAGGTCAAGGCAGTCTCACCTGTCCGCACCATGTACTACCAAGGCATTAAATAAATTTAAAAAAAATAATTGGTATATTTCGCTCACTTACAATGTTTTGTAGAGATGTTCTTATGAAGCATTCACCAATGGAATAATTCAATTTCGGTCGTCAATTTCTGTTCTTACGGTTGAATATTCATATTTGTTTGCGTTCTTGGGGAGGATAGTTAAAGGCAGGAGTGAAGAGACGGGAATGAGATGAGTCAGAAGCGGTTGTGATCGTTTAGTTTGCCAGTCAGTGGGAGAATGAAGACAGGCAGAAAGAGAGGAGAGAAGGGCAGAGCGCGAGTCACGCGAATGATTCACATCTATTATCTCAAACACGTCTCTGCGAGCTTGGCGAAATTTACATTTGGCTCTTCTGGCGAAACAAAATGAAAACAGCCACAATAATCCATCTACTCGAGTGAATAATTTGACATTTGTTTCGTTCCTACAACTCTCCATTCGGTTTCTTATCAATTAGTTTATCGGAAATGGGCAAGATATCGAATGGTGAGTAGTCGTCATATCCATTTTATCCCGTTCGGTAGTGGTCAGTTTCTGCCTGAAATTTAATATTATGTTTAGAACAGTCATGATTTTAGACGAATCGTTTCTCATTCGCCAGTATAGTGTTGATAGATCAAGCAGATGGTCGAAATCTCACAACATCTCACGTTCTTCATAAATGAAGGATGTCAGACTCATGAAGTTGATATAGGCTTTGTGCATAAGAAAGCACAATCCAAAGTTAAAATTGATTCATTATTCGATTCCCATCAGTTTGGTCGAATATTGTACCTATGGAATCGCTAAAGCATTGTGCATGTCTCACTATCGTGTACTCATCACGGAGCATGATTTGGAATTTCTTTTGACATTAAATATTTGAGATGAGTGGAGGGGCAAAAAAAACTCTAGAGGGGTAGAATGAGAGGGGAGAAGGAGAAAGAACTGATTACTCACCTTCCCTATCTCGCCTCGTTAGTGGCCCTTCATCACACTCACCTGGCATTACTAGCAAATTCTCCCTATGCAATACTGTTACTGAGTTGAGTCAGATAGTGACTGTACTTTTGAATTATCCATTTGATCTCGCGATACGTGAATTTATCTGCTATGTTGTATTATCCTTTAAGTTTGCTACACAAATTCGCAGCTCAATGTTTGCCGGCTTGCATCAAGTTGAATAATGACCAATGCTTCACCAATGGACGGTAAAATCATACAATTTCAGGTAGAACAAAATATTGCAAGTGAATCAAATTTTATTACAGATTCAGGCACTCGAACTCTCATGGACTCTTTACTCGTAAGAGGCGAATAGCTGACTCTGATGATATCTTGGGTGTTTTAATCTACTATCTGCATTATGGCCATTATCAAAATTGTTTTTTTAATATTACAAATTATTGTTCGGATTATCCTCTGTAGTTGCGCAGCCGATAAAATAGTGTTGGAAATGTGCATTGGTACTACATTAATGTATCCCTTTAGCATCACTGAGGAGGAGAGAGGTGAAGAATTCAACTTATTCAACTTGATGCAAGCCGGCAAACATTGAGCTGCGAATTTGTGTAGCAAACTTAAAGGATAATACAACATAGCAGATAAATTCACGTATCGCGAGATCAAATGGATAATTCAAAAGTACAGTCACTATCTGACTCAACTCAGTAACAGTATTGCATAGGGAGAATTTGCTAGTAATGCCAGGTGAGTGTGATGAAGGGCCACTAACGAGGCGAGATAGGGAAGGTGAGTAATCAGTTCTTTCTCCTTCTCCCCTCTCATTCTACCCCTCTAGAGTTTTTTTTGCCCCTCCACTCATCTCAAATATTTAATGTCAAAAGAAATTCCAAATCATGCTCCGTGATGAGTACACGATAGTGAGACATGCACAATGCTTTAGCGATTCCATAGGTACAATATTCGACCAAACTGATGGGAATCGAATAATGAATCAATTTTAACTTTGGATTGTGCTTTCTTATGCACAAAGCCTATATCCACTTCATGAGTCTGACATCCTTCATTTATGAAGAACGTGAGATGTTGTGAGATTTCGACCATCTGCTTGATCTATCAACACTATACTGGCGAATGAGAAACGATTCGTCTAAAATCATGACTGTTCTAAACATAATATTAAATTTCAGGCAGAAACTGACCACTACCGAACGGGATAAAATGGATATGACGACTACTCACCATTCGATATCTTGCCCATTTCCGATAAACTAATTGATAAGAAACCGAATGGAGAGTTGTAGGAACGAAACAAATGTCAAATTATTCACTCGAGTAGATGGATTATTGTGGCTGTTTTCATTTTGTTTCGCCAGAAGAGCCAAATGTAAATTTCGCCAAGCTCGCAGAGACGTGTTTGAGATAATAGATGTGAATCATTCGCGTGACTCGCGCTCTGCCCTTCTCTCCTCTCTTTCTGCCTGTCTTCATTCTCCCACTGACTGGCAAACTAAACGATCACAACCGCTTCTGACTCATCTCATTCCCGTCTCTTCACTCCTGCCTTTAACTATCCTCCCCAAGAACGCAAACAAATATGAATATTCAACCGTAAGAACAGAAATTGACGACCGAAATTGAATTATTCCATTGGTGAATGCTTCATAAGAACATCTCTACAAAACATTGTAAGTGAGCGAAATATACCAATTATTTTTTTTAAATTTATTTAATGCCTTGGTAGTACATGGTGCGGACAGGTGAGACTGCCTTGACCTTCATCGGGAATCGCTCAATCACATGAATCATTGGCGATAGTTCTTCTTCCTTCGTTTTCTTCTTCTAGTCAATCGCCTATGCGTAAAAAACTTCTCAAATGCTCAAGTCCTGAATGCATAATGGGAATAAGTTCAGCAGCGGTAATATCCAATACCTCGAGTTGATCATGAGTGTGTTAAATTCCAGAAGATAAGCATGGAGTATATTGTACAACTTTGATACTGGCGACAGCCGGCGACAATTGAGCCGGACATTTTCGTGTAGGAAACTGAAATTGAAATCCTTGGTGTTTAGTAAAGACACAAAATGCGATACGGAATCGCTAATGCTCGCTCAATCTCAGCAGGAGCTGAACGAGAAGAATGAGGATTGAAATGAGAGAGTGAGACAAGCTGCGAAGAGGAGATAAAGAGGTGAAGTACTGAAAGTGAAAAGAACCCCTATTCTCTTTATCTCCCCCTCCCATTCCCCCCATCGCAGGCTTTTTCTTGCGAACGGCTACTTCACTCCATCTTCGAATGAGAGCAACCAATTCATGCTTCGTGAACAGTGCACAGTTACGATGAATATAAGGGATCTACAAGACACATTTGAAGTGATCCATAAAGAAAGTCGTAAGAATGATACATAATCTACAGATAGACCGAGAAGCTTAGGTCGTACCTGACAACCCGGATACACCCAGATAGAGAGGACCACAAACAGACACAAAATTGAATTTTTCCCTAAAGAAATTCTGTGTGAACTGAGTCTCCAAATTATAGCTCACTCGATAGGCCCGAGGTAGAAAGGTGATATAAAGGTGTAAAAAAATAATATATTACAAATGCAATTGGATGCGATAAGAATCGAGACACAGATTCGAATTTCTCTCTAGCTTTAGCATGCAAAAAGTTGTGCCATGATGAAAAGGCTTCTGCTCGCTACAAAACCAGCATGTGCAGCTCTTTTGCCCTGGTCGTTCTTTGAGCTCACGCATCAGTCTACTGAAAGTCATCTAATCTCTGTTTTCGGGATGAAATCACCTTGTTATCAATAAAACACCTTGTAGGTGCAGACTTCTGGGCGAAACGCTCATGGTGAGTGATCGTTCTCTGAGTATCAGCAGATCATTTTTATCCCAAAAGATATTTTGGTTGTTCTTCGAATTGGGAATCAGTGGTAAGCACATGGAGCCATGCCAGTCCACCGCAGTGCATTGAGCACTTGCCATGGCAAATTTGCTCTCGACTCTCTTCATTTCACGAGCTCTCTCATCAATGAGTGAATCAGTGTGTAAAAAATGGTTTGCTCCAGAGAGCACCCACCGATCACCGACCAGCACTGGAATAAGTCCCCTACCACCCGTTGTGGGGCCGTGCGCAAATCATTCCGTGCTTATCGCGCCGCTTAAAAGCTCGTTACGGCGCACACACAAGATTTCAGTTTCAAATCGCGGTCAAATTCGGCGATTCTCAGCGATGAGTATAGTAAAGAGGAGCGTAGTGGTCGTTGCTCTCGCCTTCCTCAACTTTCTCAACGGAACTGATCGATACGCCGTCGCAGGTTTGTTTCCAACCCCATCTCCACTTTTAACTCAATATTCACTCAAATTTGCTGGAAATGACATCTCTTTCCAGGCCTACTCGCTCAAATTTCGGATTTCTACAAAATAGATGATAGCCAGTCAGGACTACTTCAGGTATAGGACATTTTCCGGTTCAGCAACAACGGGAATTATCGGTTCTAATTCCCGGATTCAAATTTGCAGACAGTCTACATCGTGACCTACGTGATTACGGCTCCTCTCTTCGGCTACCTCGGCGACAGGTTCGGTTCCCAGCATCGCCCAGTATTCTTTTGCAAAATTTTCCTTGCATGTTTCAGTGAAAATCTTATCAGCCCATAACAAATTTCAATGACATCGTCTGGTATCAGTGCTCATTATCAGTGTATTGAATGGGCAAATGGGCTCAACGGCACTTCGCACTATGTTATAGTTGTCATGCACTATAATTGCGCTGTAGGTGTACTTTACCTTTTGATATTTCTAATTCATGAATGCTATTAACTGAAAGATTAATCTACAAGGCGCAGAAATTAGAACTTTCTGCAGACTATTGAAATGCCACTCAACATTTACAATCGCAAGTGTATATTGGCAGCTATGATCTTAATTTCTTTCTGTAGGCTATCACCCTGTAGTTAAGTCGGTAATCACGCATTTTCGTTTTTATTGAAGTACTACTCTTCAGGTACAATCGCAAGTGGATTCTAATCGCGGGTTCGGGAGCTTGGGCACTTCTAACTCTCGCCTCATCATTCATCCCGCAAAACGTTGGTTGGCTTGAATATTTGAATGCCATGTGGTAATTGTCGTTCACTAAAATTAGCTTCTTAGAATTCAGAATATGTGAGAAAATGGAGATAAATAGGGGATCGTAGTTGTATGGTTAAAATTTATGGCAAGAAACAAGGAATAATTTAGCTGTTCTGGTTGTTCGTTGTGCTTCGCGCCTTCACAGGACTGGGAGATGCTGTGGTCAACACGATTGTGCCCTCCATTTATGGAGACATGTTCTCGGGTGCTGGCTTTTTAAATAAAAATAACTGAAATATTGGACAAAATGCGATCAAAACTTTTTTTTTTCAAATTTTATCATGTTATTATAATTTTATTTATCACGTGTATCACGAGTCAGTGGATGAAATTCAGACCTCTCGGGAACATTTTGAAATTTTTAATCTCGGATTAGCCCCTTATTATGTTGTAGTAACACCCTGGAGTGATGATTTCGAAAAATATAGGTGATAGGTCCCAGAGCCGGCTTTTAGGAATTTTCCGGTTTTGCACCTGGCTCCACTGTATTTCAGCTCCCAGATGTTCTACAGAGCTCGCACCGGGCTCAAAATGAGCGTAACATTATTCTGAACAACTTTAATGTTGACAACTTTTTGAAATAATCTCAAGTTAAAAAGATATGACTAAAAATGTTGAATTCGAAACTTTCAAAAAATGTTTTCTCCATCACGCAGGAAACTTACAGTGAATTTTCTTTTCGGCATATGAAAGAAGAAGTCTTCATACATCTATGAAAAATATAAAATGAAAAATCGGGAGGAGTATATGTTTCGATATTTCGCGTCAAAGATGTCAAATTGTCGTAGCATGACAATAAATTCTGTCTAGTGAAGCCTAACTTCACATTCATTGAGAAATTGCTGTGATTTATTAGTTTTATCAATGTTATACTAAATTTGGTGTTGAAAAATTCAATGTTTGGTGAAGTTTAAAAAATCGATTTTTTCGACCTCGATTTATCGCATTTTTACAGATTCCAAAATCTAGATTCTTAATGATGCACATGAAATAAATGTACGTAAGGTGTAGTAGACCCCGAGATGAGTGAAAATATTTGAGAAACAGCCCACTCCAACTTTATATTTTTTTATATTTATTCACACGAACATGCCCTCCCGAGAGTTTCGGAAATATTGGAAGTTCATTTTTTTGACCATGTTTACTAGAATATGAAACAGTTTGCAATAGCAATACAATGTATGTGATATGAAGAGTTGAAAAACGTTAGAAATTCAGCAAATGGCAGCGATTCTGAAAAAAAGCTAAAAAGGGACAGTTCAGAAAATTTCGAATTTTCCGGAATTGTGAAATATGCCAGTAGTTCATTATTAGTTGAGCATTTCCCGTCACTTGAGATATTTTCTCATTGAAAATTTATCGGCAACAATACAACCCAGGTCGAAAAATGAACTTCCAATATTTCCGAAACTCTCGGGAGGGCATGTTCGTGCGAATAAATATAAAAATCATGAAGTTGGAGTGGGCTGTTTCTTAAATATTTTCACTCATATCTAGGTTTACTACACCTTATGTACAGTTATTGCCTGTGTATCATTAAGAATCTTGACTTTGACATCTTTAAAAATGCGATAAATCGAGGTCGAAAAATCGATTTTTTAAACTTCACCAAACATTGAATTTTTTAACGCCAAATTAAGTATAACATTGATAAAACTAATAAATCACAGCAATTTCTCTATGAATGTGAAGTTAGGGATCACTAGACAGAATTTATTGTCATGCTACGCCAATTTGACATCTTTGACGCGAAATATCGAAACATTTTATATTTTTTATAGATGTATGAAGACTTCTTCCTTCATATGCTGAAAAGAAAATCCGCTGTAAGTTTCCTGCGTGATGGAGAAAACATTTTTTGAAAGTTTCGGATTCAACATTTTTAGTCATATCTTTTTAACTTGAGATTATTTCAAAAAGTTGTATACATTAAAGTTGTTCAGAATAATTTTACGCTCATTTTGAGCACGGTGCGAGCTTTGTAGAACATCTGGGAGCTGAAATACAGTGGAGCCAGGTGCAAAAACCGGAAAATTCCTAAAAGCCGGCTCTGGGACCTATCACCTATATTTTTCGAAATCATCACTCCAGGGTATTACTACAACATAATAAGGGGCTAATCCGAGAATAAAATTTTCAAAATGTTCCCGCACTCATCCACTGACCCGTGATACGCGTGTTATTCTACAATACACCACAAGAGCGCTTCATCAAGTGCAGAGTGATTAACTGATTCTTTAGATAAAGGTCGCAGTTACTCGCTCATGATCTTCTACTATTCTCTACCATTCGGATGGTCAGTTCATAAATTTGTTCGGTCGAAAATGCTTTCTGATGATGCATCATAATACAACGATACCAATATCTCTAATACCACTAAAATACTAATTAGTCATAGTGTATGATAGTCATGATTGGATTCATCAGGAGTGCTTCAACGGTGATCGCCTCTCAACTGGTTGAGTCCAACACGTGGTGGCAGTGGGGTCTGCGAATCGTGCCTCCCTTCGGACTGGCCACCATCCTGCTCCTCGTCTTCATGCTAGAGGTTATTCAAAGGACAATCAGCCATTTGCATTTTTGATTTGATAATGCACTGGGTACTCAGATTTGCAGTCAATGAAGCATCGTATGAGTAATTCTCCCAAATTAGGCGCGCCACTTGTTTCAATCGTTGAGGATTATAGCAGTGCGATGCTCTGAAGTAATTTCGTACTAAAAATTAGTTTGCCATATAGTTTCCAACTAAGATCACTTGCTTAATTCCAGGAACCGGAGCGAACGGAGGTTCTCGTGGACGACACGCAGACTGTGTGGAATGACATCAAGAGGATCGTCACTGTGTGAGTTGAGAATTACAATGCAATAATATTCTCTTCATAAATACTCAATTTGTGTTGTGAATGTAGCCGTGTTCAGGCCCAGTTTCCTGCTCATTCTGGTCGCCATCGCATCTATCAACATTGTTACAGGGGCCCAAGTAGAATTTTTATGAGTACGAGTGTAGAATCTAGTGAACAATCGAGTGAACAAGCAAATTTTTGGATATAATCAAATGTTTGGATATATTCAAAATGAAGTGTTGGCTTCGTGAGCTCTCTCGCCGGTCAGATCGGCTAAAGAGTGAGCTGAATTAGGAGACTCTTGCGAATCGATCAATAGTTTTATTTTGGTGAAGATGATGGCAAATCTCAGGGGTGGTGGAACCCGACGATGACGCAGCTGGCGATGAACTCGACCAATGAGGACCCGAAGATATTCCACGGAGAGAGCTACGGGCTGTATGTTTGCTTCGCTATCTTCCTCTTCAGCTCTCTCACACTTATCGCGCGACTGTGACTGTACACGCTATATAGTTTCTATTCTAAAAAGCGAGTACAGATTAGGGTGGACAATTCGAAGTCGGAATTCGCAATCGCCCCCCCCCCGTTCTAGGACAGGATCGCAATAGCAAATTCGCATTCAACTTCGTATTGCCAACCATAGCACAGAGGATGGAGCTATCGTATTCTAAACATTGAAAAATACAATTACTATGACGTTGCAGCATTATGTCAATCGTGGGAGTGGACAATACGGCGGGCGGAATTGTAGGCACTACTCTATCCGTGTGGATTTCGGAGGTGAGCTAACGAGAACTAGGTGATAGTTGGGTTGTGTGTTCAAGATAAAAGTTGAACGAGACTGGTGAGAGCCTGCTTAAAATGTTCTAAAGGATGCGGGGGGATAAGAGCGGGTTGGGAAGCACTTTTCTAATGTCAGTGGGCCACGTTTAGTACCAGTTTTAAGCATTTAAATATTTGTAAGCGACTGGTGAGAGCGTTCTTAAACGTTGTAAAAGGCTCGTGAGAGCGATCCTAAAAAAAGTTGGGATTGGTCAGGTCCGGGGTCTGGGCGACCACTTTGAAGGAAGATATGGGCGAAAAACTATTATTGCATCATATTGCATAATGATGCTGTAATTCCAAATTTTGAAAGAACTCACTCTGGGGTGTCTAATGGTCAAGGTCCGGGGTCAGGGCGACCACTTTGAAGCGATTTATGGCCAAAAAACGATTATTACATCATGTCGCATAATGATGCTGTAATTCCAAATTTTGAAAGAGCTCAGTCTGGTGAGTCGATTGGTCAAGGTCCGGGATCTGGAAGATGCGTTTGAAGCGAATTATGGCCAAAAAACGCCAATTAAGACATACTGCGAAATATCGATTGCGTCATATTGCATAATGATGATGCAAGATATGGAAAATATAGCGGTGGGCAAGGCGGTCACAATGGTACCTGTGCGGGGTCTGGGCGATGATTCTAAGCCGAGATATTCGCGAAAAACGAGCGTGACTGACAGACACACAGACAGACGAACTGACAGACAGACGTTTCATCTTTTTTCTACATAGTAATCCTTATGACTTTGGGAATATGGCATCAGAAAAAAAACCTATGGCATCAGAGCAACTTTGAACCATCCAGCTCATATTTAGCGATGGACATCGACCGGGTTCCTTTGTCTATCGCCCTCACGTCGCGCTACTCCACTAGTCGGTAAGTAAAAGAAAGTTTTTTAGGAATCACTTCTTACAAGGATAGTATTATTTTAATTGCTTGAAAGTTATGGCTTCTTTCCAGTCTAATAAATTACCCATTTCTCGGTGCAATCGGCGACATTCTCGCGTTTCCCTCGACAATGTTCGTCCAGCACCTCTACCTCATAGACATCAACTGGAACTATGTATGTTATTCAAAATATTTAGCTCGTCTTTAGCCATTTCCCATTCCACTGGCTACTATTTTGGAATCAGACAACACGATAGCCAATTAAAATTGTATGCGACGTTTATCTCGCGTGTGTCCCACAAGATATATATAGGATCACAAGGGAAAACAATAATTGTTAAAATATTCAAGGTGCTTGGCTTCTACGGTTCCATAATGTCCTTTGGCACGTACGCAATTTGCATGAACGTGCTTCTGGTGAGAATTTGAAATTATCGATTTTTAGAAAATGGTTAATCAATGTTTTATCACAATTATTCAGAGAGTGATCCCGCCAACATGCCGAGCAACCGCTACTGCAATCTACAATACGTTCGGAAGCATCTTCGGAGACGCCCCGTCACCATACGTGGTCGGAGCTGTGAGTGATATTTGCATTTTGATTTATCCTAACTCCATTCGGATTGATTCCAAATATTCACATAATCAGACAGATTTATCCTTCAACCCTGCTAATTGCTATTGCTGCTTACCTCTTCTTATTCCACACAGTTTTTGACTCCAATTTTATTTAGATTGCTGAATCCGTCCGTGATTACTCCGCAGCCGACCAAGCAGGTGACTTGCATTTGATTACGAACGAATTTTCAAGTTCATCGATGAGTCGCTCACACAAATTGTTTCTATGTCACTGTGTCATGTTTACTTTTTCTTCCCTTGAGAATATGTCTTCATAAAACCGGTATATTTGATCTTTGATCTCTCCAGGTGATCACCTCTCCGCTCTCCTCTTCGCCATGTACTTCTCGAATGCCTTCATGGCAGTCTGCTCCATCTGTCTTTTCGCAGTTTCATGGACGATCGATAGAGTGAGAGTGATCTTTGATCTTTAATAAATAATTGTCCATTTTTCGTTTTTATTCACTGACATATATTTTGCATACACTTGATCAGAGAAAGGGGAGAGTGGGACGTGAAAAATGACTGATTTGAAGTTTTCGAGAAAAAATACGAGAGAGAAAATGATTGAATCTCATTTGACAGGACGAGAAGCGGTGCGAACTGGCTAAGCAGCAATCGGCAGAAGAGACGAAGGAGATCGTGGAGGATTTGACTGATGAATGCATTCATATTTGATGAAATGATATTATTTTTGGAAATCGAACCGTGATGAATGAGATAAAGACACAATATTTCCAACAACAATAATACATACAGTAGCGGACAAAAGTTTAGCCCCAAAATTCGAATTGCAATAACTTCTTTCAAAATTGAGCTAGAAACTTATGGTTTGGATCATTCGATAGGTGAATGTCAAGAGAAGATAGTCATATGGTGCATGATCTGAAACACATTTTTCGCGGGTTTCTGAATTTAATTTTTGGCATTAAAATACCTCACACGAACCTTTGATGGAAGTATTACCATTGATGTTTACAAGGAACTATCTGACTTGCCCATTACACATCAGAAAGAGCTAACATATCGATTTTTCGAGACCTCCGAAATATGTTTGGATGGTTATATCTTCGGTCCCAGTTGAGTGATAGGGCTCATATTTTGCAGGTGCGGTGCAGCCGGTCTGCATGTCGGCTGTTTTCACAGAAATGTCATATCTAAAAAAGTAAACAAGCTATTGACACGAAATTTTTATTAGGTTGGTTCAAAAGTTTCTGACTTTTTATTTTTCATAATTTCTCCTAGCCCATTTCGATTGCCTGCAATTCCTATAGTGTTAATGACGCCAGTCGTGGTGGAGTACCGGAAAACAATCACATTGTATATTATTTTCATATCGAAACTGCCGAAAATGGTGGTTTTCGGTGTTTTTGATTGAGCTCAACTTCTCAAATATTTGAGACCTTCTGAATTTGCCCAACATATGTGTAGTAGGGAAAGAGTTGCTTGTTCGGTTAAACGTGAAAAACTGGGTCTTCATTGCGATTGAGAAGAGAGAAACAACAAAAAGTGCTGATTTCGATGGTTAAATTTCTAAATCGCGATTCCGAGATATCCTAATTACCTATTGATAAGTGAATCTGCTCCTAAATATAACTGTGTTCTAGGATAGGAAGGTCGAAAATAAATAACCACTATTGAGCTCCCAAGGTCGATCTATACGAGTACAGTGCCAGAAAATATAAAACAAGCATTTTCCAATTAGCGAAGTTTACGGTTTTGCCCCAAATGCTAAGCGGAGATTCAAGGGACCAGAATTTCTGAAGAGTCAAATTATATGCCCGTGTAATAGGCTTCTCAATATTACTTCATTTTTGTCTCAATCTCATTTGTCCTTGGAGTTATGATCAATTGAAAAGTATTACAAATCAATCACAATGTAGAGTTCGACTGTGAATAGTGTCATCCTTGCTGATCGAATTGGCCCGAAATTGGATCGTGTAACAAGTATTCCCAAACCTTCATCAACTACGAATAACCATTAGTTGATTGGTTGAATGAGATGGACGGGGTAGGTCAAAATGCCCGAACATGAAAATAGTCAGAAACTTTTGAACCAACGTAATACAACCCGGTCTTGGACTATGGAACGAGGACCAACGTAGCGTTGACTAGAGCCTTATTCGAGAATAATTCACTACTTCCCAAGGTATGCACTTGCTAGGGTTGATTTCCTTTCGTTACCGAGGTTATAGTGCTGCTAGGGAAAGATAACACTTCCTAAAAAGCAACTTAGTAGCGCGATTACGTAGCCGTCTTTCGGTCTCAGGACTGCACGTCCTAGTGCAGTCGTTTTTGACGATTGTAAAATTGATTGACGTGACTGCACATTTACCTCTGCCTTTAATCCCCAGCCTAGTGCTGAAACCGCGTCTTAGAAAATCCTCTACTTGAATAAATCAACCAGTTGCAGGCTTCGACGAATCGCCGTTTCCCGTGTTCTTACCATCAGACTCCTCTCTTTAGATCTTCATCATCTCTTAGATCTCTTTAGATCAAGTGTTCCTGGATGATCCCACGAGAACAAACGTGGCGCTCACAAGGGCCTTGTTCGTTGACCAGAAGAAGGAATGGTCGCCCTAACATCAGAGTTACCTTTGTTGTATCGGACGTTCATCCCTTGTTGAAGATAGAAAAGTAGTGTTGCGTTGTTACTGTTCTAAAGATCAAATGAGTGAATGATGATAGGGATTGGGAAGTGGCATATCTTGGTTGTCTGCTCAACGACATTCTCTTTTACTCTTCTCGTTGTTTCCTCACTTTGTCATCGCACGTTTTTGCACTGAATTAACTCCGCCCATTGCAGTCTAGACAATCCTCATCAGACACAGACGTCTTTCCTCATCAGACACCGTCCTTACTAGTGTATATGAAAAGACCCAGAGTGGTCCGTTTATGCATGTCCGTGAAGATCTCCTGATCAACAGATTTTCGCCCTGTTACATTGAAAGAAGGACCACTTTTTAGCTTCACTTTGGCCTTTTGGCTATTAATTCGTTTAAACTTTCTGAAAACATCAAATCGTGTTTGTCATTCGAAGGTGATAGAGAAAGGGAGGAGCCGTTCACGTGAACAAGCTAGCGAGAAGAAATAGGGGAAGTGAAAGGGGATCACTGTCCCAATCTCGCTTCGTTCGATTCAATGAATCACCGATGGGACGGGCTACACCACACCCAAGAAAGAGCAATTGGAGATATTAGAAATTATCCTAAGGCAATAAATTACTATTATGAATTTAGATCTTCGGGCGTTGGAGAAGTCTCTATGAATCATAGTCGCATCGTAATCGAAGGATTACGGAGAACCGCTCGATGATAGAAAATAAAGAGAGATGCGCAGATTAATGCGTATATCTTGAGCAAACAAGGCAATTAAAATGGTGAAATATTGTATTGCGAACATTTTTCCGGAATTCACTTCTGTATCCTCATCAATCGAGATGGTTGATGCCCTGTCGTTTTATTGTTTGTTAAAGAGTGAGGATTTAGGAGAGGAATCGGGAGAGACTCGAGAACTCTGAGGCCTGCCGGGACGTAGGAATTCATGATTTTTAAATTGGTTGAAAAATCTAGTAAAAGTACTTCGAACCGTGTTCTGTCGAATGGCGTTGGCCGATTCCGCGAAAAAAATTTTTGTCGTCGTGACGTGCTTCTGAAGTGGGCGGAGTCTCGTTTTTTTTTGAAAAAAATCGATCTTTGGCTCAATTTTTCGGTATTTTTCGATAAAGATACGAAGAAATTGTCAACAGAAAAATGAAAGAGGATTGTAAGAGGAACATTTTTCTTTCTTTGGATGGGTCGAAAACCCACAAATTGCATCTAGGGTTCAACTTTGGCGAAGGTTTTGAAAAATTTGGAAATACCGAAAAGTTCTGGTTGGCACTATGCGCGATTTATTAGACTTCCTGTGTACTTTCATTTCATATATATTTCATTGGAATCGGATCATATGTTGTAATGTTGCACTCGTTTAAGCAAAATCGGTCATGAGGGTCGGGTATAGACATCATGTTTACTGTGTGCAAACTAGGTTATTTTGCGTAGATGAAAAAGATAGAAGCTTTCTTTCAACAGATAAAATGTTCAGCTCATCATTCTCTATAATCTGGTGCAAATCAGTTTGCGATGTCTTAATTTCTGAATGACGTGTCGTATTTCGGCATTTTTCGATTCTCAAATTGAGCAATTTACATTTGAAGCATCATTTTCTTTCCACAAAGTTCTGAAAATTGTTTTTTCATGGTATTAAGACGATGTAGCTTTGAATTTCCGTCAATTTCCACGAGAAACCTGATCATTTGGGCCTTCCCAGAAGACAGATTGCAATTTCTTCAAATCGAGTCTGTGATCAAATGGACCTGAAAATTACATGGAAATGAAGTTGAAACATGTTTTTGTGATGTATTTATGCAATTATCATGCAAAATAACCTAGTTTGCATACAGTAAACATGATGTCTATACCCGACCCTCATGACCGATTTTGCTTAAACGAGTGCAACATTACAACGCATGATCCGATTCCAATGAAATATATATGAAATGAAAGTACCCAAGAAGTATAATAAATCGCGCATAGTGCCAACCAGAACTTTTCGGTATTTCCAATTTTTTCAAAATCTTCGCCAAAGTTGAACCCTGAATGCAATTTGTGGTTTTTCGACACATCCAAAGAAAGAAAAATGTTCCTTTTACAATCCTCTTTCATTCTTCTGTTGACAATTTGTTCGTATCTTTATCGGAAAATACCGAAAAATTGAGCCAAAGATAGATTTTTTTTCAAAAAAAAACGAGACTCCGCCCACTTCAAAAGCACGTCACGACGACAACATTTTTTTTGCGAAATCGGCCAACGCCATTCGAAAGATCACGGTTCGAAGTACTTTCACTAGATTTTTCAACCAATTTAAAAATCATGAATTCCTACGTCCCGGCCAATGTGGAGTCTTTCCCGATTCCTCTCATAGGGTCAGTGGATCTATGAGTTAGAGAGAGAGCGGGAGAGCGGGCGAGTGGAGACAAGCAAAAAAGAGAAGGAAAGATGAGATAAGAGCTGAGAGCTCCGTCCATTTCCTCTGTCACATTTTAATTTGCAAAAAAAATCATTCTTCTTATGTATGCAAATGAATTTGTCCATTTGTAATGAGGAGAGTAGATCAGCTGGGAGAGAGACGAGAAGTACTGTCATTACATCAATTATGAATTTCTCCTGTCTACCACATGTCAACACGGCAACGTGGCACTTTCTTCGAGGGTTGTTTAGCTCTTGTCTGAGAGAAGAGAGAAAGGAACAAAGAGAAGATGAGAGAGACAACTCTCTACTGCCTGGTCACAAGGATAGGGTAAGCAAAGGGTGAGAAGAGAGCTGAAAAGATGATCACTCATTCATTTCCTCTCCCCCATACAGGCCGGTCTATCTATCAAGCTCTATAGCTCTCTGATTGTTCGTATGGTCAAATTTGAACAAAAAAATTTGTGGCTAGAGCACTTTTGTAATTTTCTCTTTTGTGTTGGTCTATTTGTTTATTTAGCCTAATTTTAACTTTTTGCTTCACATTTATCCTCGAAACCCCTCATGAGGTCAGCTAGCCATTCCATTCATTTTTGTCGAAATAGATTTGCACGTGTTCGCTTATTCATTCAATAAATATTCTTATTCAGTTGTTTACATCAACTCGATGAAGCACCAATCACTTCTTCTGCCGAAAATTCTTGTGCTATCGTTCACTTCTATGCCAATCAGTACTATGGAAGCTGGGAAGCCCACAAGATGTAGGTAAGGGAACCGTGCGTCCTCGCTACCTTCTATGCGCATCTGACTCCCACTTCGATATCGAACGTGAAAAGGCGAAGAGTGGGACCGAGAGAAGGGACTGGGAAAGGAACTGCTGCATCAAGTGCAGACGGAAATACGCTGGTCATGACTCGGACAAGTGTGTCCTTAGCTCATTTTTCCCTCATAAGTTGGTATATATCACATAATGTACTAGTGTCAACAAGAATACCCAGGCAGTATATAAAAAGTTGTCGCCCTTTTACCCTCATGTATCAGTTGATGCAAAAGTTTCTTTTCAAAATTACTTTCGAAGTTTCTATCTTGCTTCGGTCTTGAGGAACCCTCAAATGGAGTTTGTTCTTATATGAGGCTGCTTGCCTAAGAATCAGAAAATGTCTGGCACACTGAAATTTTGAAAAATTGTGGAGAGGGGTTATCGATGATGCTGATCATCAAGGTACACTTCATTTTGCACCAATTCGACCGGTGCAGCCGGGCTGCATGTCGGCTGTTTTTCACAGAAATGTCATATCTCAAAAAGTAAACAAGCTATTGACACGAAATTTCTATACTACGTTAAATTGATGACGCTGATTCTGAAAATGTAAAAATGTTAATCAATTTCCATGTTTGCGAAAAATAAAGGTTATGTTCTCGAATACCAGGCGAATGCGGCACTAGCTTTTTGTAGCACTAGATGCGTCGTGTTCGTGCGATCATTTTTCGTATGCTATGTGTGGGATTCTGAGGTGACTATTTTTTGGTGCATGCCGTTGTTCATCTTCATTTCGTTCTCCTCTTCCTCTCAACACCGCGCAGCCGCACACGATGAACGCAACCAATTGAGTTTCACTTTGTTCTCAAAAAGGATAAATGTGATAAAATGTAAATTTTTCTTATTTTCGAATTGAAACTCAACTGGTCGTTTCATTTGCCATTCATTGCGAGCGGCTGCGCGGTGTTGATAGGAAGAGGAGAACGAAACGAAGATGGAAAACGACATGTAGCAAAAAAATAGTCACCTCAGAACTTCACACATATCATACGAAAAATTATCGTACGAGCACGGCGCATCTATTGGTATAAAAAGCTAGTGCCGCATTTGCCTGGTATTCGAGAACATACTTTTCATTTTTCTGGTACTTATAAATTGAGCAATACGTTTACATTTTTAGAATAAGCGTCATCAAATTGGCATAATATATTACGTTGGTTCAAAAGTTTCTGACTATTTTCATGTTCGGGCATTTTGACCTACCCCGTCCATCTCATTCAACCAATCAACTAATGGTTATTCGTAGTTGATGAAGGTTTGGGAATACTTGTTACACGATCCAATTTCGGGCCAATTCGATCAGCAAGGATGACACTATTCACAGTCGAACTCTACATTGTGATTGATTTGTAATACTTTTCAATTGATCATAACTCCAAGGACAAATGAGATTGAGACAAAAGTGAAGTAATATTGAGAAGCCTATTACACGGGCATATAATTTGACTCTTCAGAAATTCTGGTCCCTTGAATCTCCGCTTAGTATTTGGGGCAAAACCGTAAAATACGCTAATTGGAAAATGCTTGTTTTATATTTTCTGGCACTGTACTCGTATAGATCGACCTTGGGAGCTCAATAGTGGTTATTTATTTTCGACCTTTCTATCTTAGAACACAGTTATATTTAGGAGCAGATTCACTTATCAATAGGTAATTAGGATATCTCGGAATCGCGATTTAGAAATTTAACCATCGAAATCAGCACTTTTTGTTGTTTCTCTCTTCTCACTCGCAATGAAGACCCAGTTTTTCACTTTTTTTTTTCCATGGCTCGCTGCTGTCTTCATTGTTTCTCATTCTACGTACACAGGTGCGAATTTCAATTTCGACCCCTTTTTTGTTGAGTCTCCTTTATCAAAACGATCATCAATCATAACGATGTCTCTTCTCAATCCCCCCCCCCTTTTAACCGAACAAGCAACTCTTTCCCTACTACACATATGTTGGGCAAATTCAGAAGGTCTCAAATATTTGAGAAGTTGAGCTCAATCAAAAACACCGAAAACCACCATTTTCGGCAGTTTCGATATGAAAATAATATACAATGTGATTGTTTTCCGGTACTCCACCACGACTGGCGTCATTAACACTATAGGAATTGCAGGCATTCGAAATGGGCTAGGAGAAATTATGAAAAATAAAAAGTCAGAAACTTTTGAACCAACCTAATAAAAATTTCGTGTCAATAGCTTGTTTACTTTTTTAGATATGACATTTCTGTGAAAAACAGCCGACATGCAGACCGGCTGCACCGGTCGAATTGGTGCCAAATGAAGTGTACCATCATGATCAGCATCCTCGATAACCTCTCTCCACAAGTTTTGAAAATTTCACTGTGCCAAGCCTAACACATGATTGTTCGATTCTTAGGCAACCAGCCTCATATTAGTGAATGTATACTGTACAAATCATTATTTCTCTCAAGAGCCGCACTTTATCAAGTGCTGATCTCAAATTTGATCGACGAAATCGGTCTCTTCCCCCTCATAAGATGTATGCGAGATTACGAAGCTACCATTTCAAGGGTTCGTTTGAAGCACCAGCCTCTAATAATTTGTTTTTCAAAAGACCGACAATGACATATCTTTCAATAAAATTTTATGATAATTTATTTCGACTACCCAAAATACAGGTGTGTTGCAAATTTTCGGTTTGCATTATTTTTCCGACGATCGACGTCAGAGCAATTCGATATAAACTAATGGTTGTGGTACACCAACACTGCGTCAAATAATATCAGAGTAGTTTTTGACAAAAGTTAAGCATTTACGAGAAACCTAGAAAAATGCATTGGAAAGAAACTTTTGCAACCTAATATTTTCTTTTTCAACCTAATATTTTCGCTTATTCCCAGTAGTAAGTCGCACCTCCTCGAGTTTATTGTTGCACTACTATAAATCAATGTTATCTTGTTGCATCTGATGCCACAGTTGTGATCAATGGGTTAGATTTTGGCCGGATATCTATTTCTAACTCTGCCAAGCACCTTTCCAACTCTGTGAATTCCTTCAATAGTGAACAAATTGCCCAGTTATTTCGCTCTGGGCACGAGATAGTTTGTTCCGACGGCTTTCCTTTCCGCAACTGCGATCTATTTCTAAATTACCCGTTAGGGAGTAGTAATGCGTCTCCCTCCTTCTTCCTTCTTCCTCTCCTTCTCACGAAATCTCACGAGACCAGGAGAGAATTGGATCAGATCGGGATAGTCGAGGACGTCATCAGCAAAGCCGTCACCGACGATGGAATGTCTATCTTCGCTCTCTCCTCAGTCTCCTTCCCCCTTGTCTAGACTCATAATTGGCATTCCTCAATTGCTCATCTCCCTTGCATCACTACTAGCCAATCTTCTTCTTCTTCTCATTATTCTTCATTCGTCACCTCTCCATTTATCATTTCAAGTACGTTTCCGATGATTTCATAAAATTATTGTACAGTCCGGGAATTTTCATGTTTTTGGTAATGTCTTTGATGTCATGTCTAAGAAATTTCCAAATGCAACTTAGAATCATAACAGAAGTTTTGTGTTCTAGCTGCATGTGATCTCTCTCATCGTTGCCTCTCTTGGTTTTCTTGCCGTCGCTCTCTTTGCCTTCACTCCCATCGTTCTCTTCGGAGTGGTGATAGAAGACCCACTACTCATCATTATATCCACTCCCGATTCACTCTTCTACCAGGTAGTTTCCTGTATTTCGAAAGCAGGCCTCCCTATAAAACTACTTCAATATCAATTGCAATACGAGAGTGACACAAACTGAAAAAGAAAAGCCCTAATGATCACAATAGGGTTGACTAAACTAAACCTCAGAGCGGGTCGTACGCTATACCCTTACCCTAATTTCGCAAAACGCAAGCGGAAGAAGATCCCGAAAATTCCTTGCGCCACCTCATTGTAAAATATTACTGAATGTTTTCAATTACAGTCAATGATGTTCATCACTACTCTGATCGCACTGGAGAGATCCTCCCTGTTCATCTTCCCTAAGGTAAAAACGAGAAAGATTCCAATCCTCCATTCCTATCTCCAGTTCCATCATTTCCTCTCTGGCTCCTTCCGATTCTTGTTCGTTTCCATTCCATGGCTCGCTGCTGTCTTCATTGTTTCTCATTCTACGTACACAGGTGCGAATTTCAATTTCGACCCCTTTTTTGTTGAGTCTCCTTTATCAAAACGATCATCAATCATAACGATGTCTCTTCTCAATCCCCCCCCCCTTTTCCCTTCCCATGGCTTTTTGTTGGAAATTGACATCGGAATTTGCTCTGGGAACCATACGCGAAAAAAGAATTCGAATTGAAGAGTTTTCTCTCTTCCCCTGTCTCGACTTCTAAAATGCGATATCTTCCTCCCATGCGAAATTCAGTTTTTGAAATTATTCGAAATTCAGGTTGTTACAAACGAGTGGATCCATTCGCATTGCGCTACACTTATGCTTGTTCGTAAGTTTGAATATCATGCTATGGGCGAGAATGATGAGTTGAGAAGCTGTGGAGTCTACTCTGATGTTCTATTTGCCGCCTCTTTCGCCTTCCCAATTACCATCGCCATTTGCTACGGGATTCTCTTCGCATATCTCTATATTCAGAATAATAAGTGAGTGGTGGGCATAGGACGACTAGGTCGGATGATCACCATGTGATGATAGCCTACCGAATGCGAACTAAATTAAGAAGGATATCAATAATGAAAGAAATAAGAGGGCTGCCTAATAAGGGAGTGTAATTGGAAAACTTATTACATTCCATCACTAAAATACTACTTTCGCGGGAGACGTGTTAACGGTGTGGAAACCTGTGAAACTACTTTAGCAGACTATTTGTGACTCAAACGTGCGACGGTGAGCTTCCGGCCTAGTAATAGGATTGGCTTCGCTCGAAATGGCTCTCCTCATTTTGCTAGTGGCCAGTGAGCACGCAATATGAAGAATGTCATTTCCTGCGTAGCCAGTCCTAATTTCTCTCCTCAGATCACAAGAAGTGCACATCACAGTCCTGTCCAATCGACAGCAAATTGCCTTTGTGAGTTTCCTTCGAATTGATGGCGAATTGACCTAGAATTCTTATTACCCAAAAAGAGAAACCCTCAATTCAATCCAGTTAAAGATGATAGACTTGAAAAATTAAATAAATTTACAGGCCCTTCAATTCCTCATCATTGCCGTTTGCCAGCTCTTCGGGTCAAGTTTCTTCTATATTCTGCCGAAGTGAGCATTTCATTTGTTCATAGTTGAACTTCTTCTGTGCAGATTATTCGGCAGTTCAGACGCAGTCAATTCACTGTTAACCTCATTCTCAACGCTCAATAGCATGGTCAACCCAATATGCATGTTTATTTTTCAAGTTTGTTTTTGCTTTCTAACGAGGCGATGAGACGAGTTGGAAATAAAACACAAAAGTTTTGAAACCGAGAGGACAAAAGAATTACATGCATGCTCTTACATGTTACCTCAATCTCTCGATGTGTTGTTTAAAGAAACAATATTTGGATATCGTCCCGTCACCTCGAACGATAATAATTTGCTAAATATCTTGAAAAGAGGAAGGATTTCAGAGGTCAATCCGTGAGGCCTTGTTCGATCTTCCATTCTTCAATCGCTTCTCCTCCAGCAGAACTCTTTTCTCTAAATCAGGATTAACGACAAGATTCCGAACCTCTGTTGCTCAAATATCTTACGCATATCGATAACATTTGAATAAAATATTTTTATAATATTGTGTGTAATATTTTTTGGCTTAATATTGTGTGTTTTTGGCTTTCTTACACTGTTTGAGTAGCGACTGCCTCTTGAAACACAAAGATACTACGGTCGTTATTTTCGCAACAAAATGGGGGAATGAAAAAAAAATAAAATGTATTGGGCTGACGCTGATCAATCATATTGATAGGGAAGGAAAGGGGTGAATGGATATTGAAAGAACGTGGAAATTAGAGCATTTCTTGTGCAGAATTGCAAATTCTTCTACAAAAGAAGATGCATCAAATGCTTTCGAGGAATCAAACCACCAATTGCTCTCTTCTTGTCTTTCTTGAACGAATCAGTCAGAAACAGGTAGCTGTTAGCGTTGCATAACGTTTATTGGACGCTTGTTAAACAATAGATGCACGCGGGAAAAGGATGCTTAGGGATCTATCCATACCGCCATTGGAGGACTGTATAGGTAGAATTGAGAGAATTGTCACGTCCAATCACCAGATCTCGTTTTATCGTAGCGGCACCTGAACAAAAAATATACTCTTTTGGTAGTGAGGATCAAATGGGTTGATGATATCACGAAAAGGTACAAAAAACTAACCAGGTTTGCGACAAAATCTTTATCAATGCTTGTTCTGAGCCGGATACGATTCCTAGACTGGAACGGTGTGTAGACGAAGACGCCTAGAAGCTTGCTCGGTGCATGTAGGAATCGTTTCGAAGATGAGGAATAGTAATGAATTGTTTAACTCGGGACGAAGACACTATGCCGATAAATGACATCGACGCATACGTGTAGGGTATGCGGCACTGAAATTGTGATATAATAAATAAAAGAGAAATTTCAGATCTGAGAAAAGTTGAGCAACTATAGATCGCAATCGCAAATCGACACAATTCAGGGAGAGAAAATGCATTGGCGCAAGAAGAGAGGATGGCTGTGACTCATAAAAGAAGAGGGAGAAAAGAAGGAAGGAGCATGCCATGTGGGGGAGCAAGCGGTGTATACATGACAGAGAGAAGAGACTGTATTCGATAAAGGAAAAGAGAGTCATTCGATTTATCAGAGGAAGTCTGAGAGAACCGAGATACCTCCGTACAACGAAAAAATGAAAATTTGTCCTTAGGGG
Organism: Pristionchus mayeri; assembly: GCA_036245805.1. Taxonomy (NCBI): domain Eukaryota; kingdom Metazoa; phylum Nematoda; class Chromadorea; order Rhabditida; family Neodiplogasteridae; genus Pristionchus; species Pristionchus mayeri. Next base: position 17,462,886 of record BTRK01000003.1, on the reverse strand, counting down.
TACTTTTTCACGTAGATCACGAAAATCGGCCTTAGGAAACCGCGTCGTTGACCTCTGATTCCCTGAAGCGCTCCTCAACGGTGAGGTCGATATTTGTAAATCGTGAACGGCTGCTCCAAACTTCATACATATAAAGTGATTCTGAAAGATCTCGACGAGATAAGCAATTATCCTGTTGGATGTGAAGGGCTAGCTCATCTGTGAAAAAAGTTGTGACCGTTTGAAATCTAAAAATTGTCGCCCTGGAAAATTTTACTCCACATTACAATCTAATTTTGCTTTCATTTGATTCCTCATGCATTTTTATCCCTAAGGCCAAATTTATAGGGGAATCGAAAGGGGAATAGTTGGAGATTTTTTCAACAAAAGATGGCGAGTTCGAGACTTTTGGGGCTAAAAATCACGAGTTTTTCTGCCCACGCACTTCCTTTCTCGTTTTGGTGGGAAAGTAATTGCAAATTCGTTTTCTACGGGTCGAAATACGCCAGAATAACTTTAACTAGACTTATTCTGAGATATTTTATTTTGGCCAAGTCTCGACCTCGCCATCTTCTTTTGAAAAAATCTCCAACTATACCACTTTCAATTTCCCTATAAATTTGGCCCTAGGGGTGAAAATGCATGAGGAATCGAATGAAAGTAAAATTAGATTGTAATGTGGAGTAAAATTTTTCAGGGCGACAATTTTTAGATTTCAAACGGCCACAACTTTTTTCACAGATGAGTTAGCTCTTCACTTCCAACCGGACAAATGTTTATCTCGTCGAGATCTTTTAGATTATCTATATATGTATGGGCTTTGGACCAGCCGTTCACGATTTACAAAATTCGACCTCACCGTTGAGGCGCGTTTCAGGGAATCAGAGGTCAACGACACGGCTTCCCAAGGTCGATTTTCGTGATCTACGTGAAAAAGTACCCCTAGGGACAAATTTTTATTTTTTCGTTGTACGGACCCTACAGGGAGTACCTCGATTCTCTCAGAAATCCTCTGTTATGAATCATGTCATCTTGGATGCATCTCGATGTGGTTCATTAAACCTTGAAAACTTCACTCTTCGAACTATCTCTCATGTATCGGGCATGTATCAGAATTAGGATTACACATATTTATTGCGCAAAGAATAGAACTATACGGACTCTAGCTCGGGTATCTACCGCTCTAACTTCTGCTCTAACTTCGCTCCCTCTCAGTGCGAGAGGGGGGGGGAGCGGGGGCATGAGCGGGGGAAGAAAGATTAACAGAGATAAAGGGACGAGAATAATCACTGAAATATGCCACTACTTCGAGTCCTTTATACTCTTGACAGGAACAATAAATTAAAATGTGCTGCTGTCTGGACAAAGATAAGGGAAGTTTATCTACAAGAATGCAGACAGAGAGGATTGCTTCTTTCGAGGTAATTCGTTATTTGCTCAGTCAGACACCTCGCGGTCACCAGCGTATCTACTGAGACTGGGAGCACTACAGGAAGAAATTGCGAGCTAGAATGAATCCGTCATCTTCGTCCGATCTCGCTTGATCTCGCTGTTCTCTCACTTTTCTGCCTTTCTCGATTATTCGACCTTCTGATTCGCCACCCTGAATCAACACAAGATTAGATAAGTTCAGAATAGTGATCGCCATGTTACAAGGGAAGCGCCCAAAGTGTCCCCATCCCTTCACCCATGTTACAATGTGTCCTTTCGAGTTGCATCTAACCCAATGTTCTTAGTACGACCTCCAACTATTCTATTGTTTCTTCAAATCCGAGAAAAGGTCGGAAACAGAATATGTATGAGGTTGCTTCCTCATCTGATCGCGCTGGGGTTGCCGGATTGAAATTCAAATATCCCGTTTTCGTGTACTAGTACATCGACTCCCCCTATTTTAGTAGATTTCGATTTTTCTGTGGAATCGAGAGTTGGAATTGAAACGGGATTGCTAACCTGCACACGGGGAAGTAGACGAGACTTACTTTGTCAGATCGGGTTTCATCCTTTACTGATGATGCAAGTGCCACACAGCCATCACGAGTCCTCCATGAGGCGACAGGATGTTTGGCTCCTCATACGGGTATTTCGCGAGCTGAACTGTTTTGATCACTTTGAGGAGCATAGACGATAAAAAAAGAAAAATAAGTTTACCATCTCAGTGACATACGTCGACTGATGTCTCTCCATTATCAGACTTCTTGAAAAACACTTTCTTTATATGAAGGTGGACATGCGGGTGATGCATTGAAGCATACGTGTAGAGTATGCAGGACTGAAATCGTGGCAATAATTGAATCGATAAATTTATTTTCTTGAGGATTCGGTACTGAGAAAGTAGCTGAGATATTGGAAATAATTAAGAGAAGGCTGATACTGAAACACGGTAAAGTAAATGGACGGGGAACGAGAAGGCAGGGGTGGAAACGAAGGAAAGAACATTATGCCGATGAATGACAGTGTAAAGAGAAAACTGGAGGAGAAAGAACAGAGTTCGAGAAGGGAGAAAGATAGTGGAGGCCGATAAGAAAAGATTGTGGATGATTCGTAGCATCTTAAATGAGAGATGATGAAGTGTCTAAAAGTGTTCGCACTACTGAGTATAAAAATTTTATGACGGCAATATCTAGGGAGAAAAATAGGTGTCTTGAAATTCACTTCCACACCTGATCATGAGTGCTGTGGATGCACGTTTGAATTCAGTATCCAATTGCATTTATCAGGAAAATTAACCCGAAATTGAAGACAGAGCTCTTTCGAAGTCCAAAACTGATAAATGAAGCATGAAAATCCCAGAGGAAGCCCGTTTACATACTCTTTTCAGGCGAAATTCGAGATTATGGAAAATAGATGAAGCGTAGCAATGATAACAAAAAATGGTAAGTACAAATCTAATCCCCTAAGAAAGACCACAAATATAGACAGTTGTCAATCACTCGAAGATGCCCAGTTGTCTCTGATATAGTATTACGAAGGTTACGGTAGTAGTGGCGACGACGAATACCACGAGAAGGAATCGATCCAGCACCATGGCCACCTGATAAGGAGAAGTGTTGCAATGATTATTCGAGTTTAGTGTCAAACAACATTTTGAAGTGTATTAGATTCGTACTTCGTAATGTTTTTGACCTTTACTTGAAAACAACTTCTGCTTTAGATCGAATGATAACTTGTGCGGCGAGTGATATTTGCTATGTCATACAGTAATGTGTACAGTAAGAAGATCTCGTCCGACCTAATTCGACATTTTCGTATTGCGTTTACTCGATAAGTGTGGTTCAGTACCTGTTCCCACTCCAACTTGGTCGCATCCCTCCTGTCCCTCTCCACCTGTCGCATTTCGTTCCTGAGGAAAATTTCATTTGTGTTTCTTTTTTCTCTCATCCCATTCGTAGTAATTGAACTCAATCTTCAAGCAGCCTAACATATGTGAAACATAAATGAACGTGCTAAAATTGATTCTCTTTTGAAGGCTGATAAAAGAGAAGAGCGTATATGAAAGCCTATGAAAACGTACGAGTGAGATCTTCAAATAAATATTTTTCTATGCTTTATCGTGGTCTTTGTTGGAATATAGGCGTATAAAAAGTAAAAATATGTCATTAAAACGATGAAAATAACTATAAAACGAACCTCTCGATGGTCGCGTGCACGTTCCTCATCACCTTCAGGAACTCGGTCTCGAACAGATCCTCGCTGTACTCCTGCAATCGATTTGTTCAGATTACGGTACTCATTGATTTTCCGAGACTATTATGGTTGTTATCAATTTTTTAAATTATTACGGTACCGTCGAGCTCACCGGTTGCCGTAGATTCATGCCACCCTGCGAGTTGGACCGGCGATTGTTTCGGGGCGAAATGCCGTTCTGAAAAGGAGTTAGTGATTCTCGGCTACCGTAACCACACCGAATCCTATGTACTACGCACTGATAATAAAGCACGGTAAATAAAGAGAGTCATTACCTCATCGATCATAGTCAACGGCGTCTCCTCATCTTCTTCATGGCGCTTGGTGTTCGGCGAGAACGAGACCTGTGAATGGTGTGGTTACTTTCTGCCGTTTACTAAATCGTGCCCACCCACACACAACAGCCGGGAAATCTGGACTAGAAAAGCGTTTAGTGAAGAAATAGTGAATGAGGAAGCGATATCAGTCTTTCTTCATTCAATATTCCCGAGAATGCTTGCGAATCTTTTGTGGGAGTGGCTTCGCAAGAAATGACTTTCCTCATCTTTCGTGCTCTCTACCAGTGAGAAAACACGGAGAATGAGGCGACTCATTTCTTGCGAGCTTATATTGTGAATCTCATCCCGAGATCATCCCGAGAGTGCTAGTAATCGATGGGATTTAGTGCAGAATGACACACGAAGACTGGGATTGGGAAAGGCTGAATCACACAGGGACCAAGGGGGCTCGACTAAACGATCGATAAAGCGAATGAACCCAGTGGTCCTGCAACGATTTGCGCTGTACGTCCGAGTACTGTCGCGGCTGGAAATCGATTTTATACGGAAAAGGGTCAGAAAAGTCAGTTTTCGATAAGGGAAAATCGATAATTTGCTCACCATTCGCTTTCCGATGTTCATCGCTGCACTGCCACCATTGGAGAGCTTGTTTCTGGAATACAATGATAAATACTATTTAAACTTTACGGTTTTGCTAAAAACAAAAATTGAAATACACCTAATTCTCGCCAAAAAAGAGCCCAATGAGATGAGATTTTTTTTGTTATTTCACTTCGGTAATCTCAAGCAATTAGCATTGCCGATAACCCAGTCGGATATCTGATAGTAGGGTGAAACTCACCTCAGGAATTGGGGACTATTGCTGATTCCCGCCGTTAGATGAGGAGCGAGTCCCCGCAGGTAGTTGATACTGTCTTTGGAGTGCTCTTTCTGCAGAAATAGCATTATTACAATAAAATAAGTCAATGTAATGCGTATCAACGATCTAATCAGAGGATGACGGTGGATCTTTCATAATTTGCACTTCAGCAATGCCAAAACCTAAGTTATTATTATCGATTTCATTTGTAAAGAAAGTTTATCGCAACTAACCTCGTAAACATGCTTGACATGCGAGTTGATTGAGTGATATGGCGGCAGCTTGAGAAAGAGAAACCGAGCGAGGTATTTGAAGGCGAAAACCTGCAGAGAATTGAAGTAGAAACTATTCTAACATTTCTTTTGGGACTTTAAACAAGGTAAGACTTCGTCATAAATTAGCTATTCGTGATGTGTGATGTTTTGTTTAGTCGATGAGAGAGAGAGTCATTTCTTTTGAATTCATCTCAAATTCACACCTGTAATTTGGGAGGAACCGCAGTTCCGTGGCAACCGTAGTGATGGACGTTTAGCTGAAATGAGATCCTAGTGGTGTGTCTGATTAGGAAACGTCGCCCATTCACATTTTAACAGGATTTCAGAGATTAGTAATTCTCGCCCTCTCTCACCGTGAACACAGTCATCGCCGTCGCCAGCGACACAATGAAGATGGTGACACCGTAGTAGATACCTGAGAAAGGTCGCCCGTCAAAATTTGCATTGTGCGTGCACAATTAGTAAACGTCGCCCTCGCCTATAAGTGGGAGCGCCTCAGACGTCGGCGGCATGCCCTCGGCAACGAGCATCAGGAAAACCGTCGTCGACAGAAGTGAGGTGATGCCTGTAGTGTATTGACTGATAAAAGTCGCCTATCAAAATTCCGACAGGAAATCAAATAGTAAACGTCGGCCTTACCGAGCGTGACCTTCTCGCCGGAGTCGGACGGCATGTAGAATCCGAGCAGGGCGATGCCGCTGATCAACACGCACGGAAGGATGAGATTGAACACCTGCAATGACGTCATCGAATGTGATCTTTGAACTCTAGGTTGGATCGCCGTCGGATGGTAAACTTCGAAATGATAGTTAAAAAAAATTTCCCGTCTGCAGTATCTTCGCAGAAGACCTCTTGACAATGCGGGAACATACCGTGACAATTCTAAAGGCCTTATTTACAGTCATCCGGAAGGTGATTATCCGGCCTACTTCCGATCCTTGAACTCTATAGTCATCACATCTTCCTTTTGTAGATCTGTGTTTTCATCTGTCCATCCCTCACTCTCCTCCATTCACTCACGGCCAATAAATTCATCAAACCGGATGAAAAGCGAGAGCTATTCTGGCCTGTTTTCGTTTCCCGCCCGATGCGCACTCAAAAGGAAGCGGTGGTGTACCGATTAGGAAACGTCGCTTGTCAAATTTTCCACTGAGTGCGTCCATTCAGTAATCGCCGACTTACGTAGAACATGGGCCGCCGCAAGATCCTTATGTGGATCAGAATGAATGGATAGGGCTCCGGACAGCAACTGTAGACCTCGATGTCACTCTCGGCTCTGAAAAGTTCAAAGATCAAGCTATAGAGATCAAAGATGAAAGTACAAAGATCAAATTACCAACAAGAACTAACCGAATATTGAGCAGCTCCCATTCTGTGCTCATCATGTAGTTGCCGTCGGCCTTGGGCGTTTGATCTGTGTTTTGATCAATGAACTTTGTCTTTGTCTTCTTTGATCTCTTTCCTACCTCGCTCGCCCTTGATGACCAGATCGATCTTGGTGCCGTCGTAGGCCCACGAGGCGAATTTGAGCTCGCAGCTTTGCGTGTCGAACCTGCGTGTAAATTTGGAAACGTCGTCGCGTCAAAATTTTGCATTGCGTGAGGCCTTTTGGTAAACGTCGCCCACTTACGGATAGTATCGGACGTCGAGCGGGCAGGAGCTCTTGAAGATGGCGGCGGATGCCCAGGTGACATTGCCGAGATAGGAGACGACTACGTCCGTCGACATTACCGATTTGGTATACTGGGAATCGGCGCTGGAATACGGTAGTTCAGAAAATTACTGTTTCGACAAGTTATTGTTGTGATGTTGGTTTTTCCTTTTTGAAATCTGATCTGAACTGTTTGATCTTTGAATTCTACGGTGTCGAGACGTTAAGAATCGACATCTTATAGTAGAGATTTTTTTCTGAACCAATTCACATTTTCACATATTTTCAGTGGTAGTCTATTTTGACTTTGCTGGAATAATACATGAGTGAAATCCCTATTTTTCATAGATCCTAAAGCTTGCAGTATCTTCCTCATCCCTCCCGTTTCCCAACTTTGCTCGGTTTCTTCTACAGCACAAAAGAGACTGGGAATCCCGCCTTCAAAACAGGAACGTAAAAGGAGGAACAGAGAGAGGTACGTCGAAAAACAGCCGAATCGTAAGGGGAAAAGTCTCCTCGTTTCGCCCACTCTCTCGCCCCATCCATCCGATTCTAGTAGCCACTCTTCCTGAGTCCTCCCTTTGATGCCCACTCTTTTCAGCGACTCCAGTCAACCGAGACACCACAGTGGTGCACTCATTGGGAAAGGTCGCCTGTCGAATTTTCGACAAGGAGTTTGATTAGTAATCGTCGGCCTACTTGTTGTAGAGGATGATGTCCGGTCGCCAGATCTTCTCGTACGGAATGTGCAGCTTGGTGACGTTGCCGTAGTCGCGCGGGTCCCACACCAGCTTGTAGTCGATCTGAGAAGGACGAAATATGAAATAGAGAATTGAAAAAAACGCAGTGCATTTATTATCTTCGCAATCTCTATTAAAGTGAGAAGTCCTGATGTGTTTCAGGAACGGCATAAGACTTCTAGAGGCATCATGTTTCAGTGCTCGTGAGCCGCCAGTTTTAATAAACTAAAAAATATATATTGTTATAAATTGGGCGCCACTATAACTACACTTTTTTTTCAAATTTCATGCTCACTCGTCATCGTATGCTAGTAAAGGTCCATATCCCCTGGAGAAACTTTGCATTGTAAATCTTTTCTTCTCGTTAACTGACGATAATGACTAAATTTTTCAAAAGCCTTGGTTTCGAGTATCCCTGCATTGGATCTATCTTATGACATTAGGATTCGAATTCTGGACCACAATCAATGCATAATTTTTTGAAACGTCAAGCGAAGCTATAACAAATGAACAACTGCTTCAAACAATTCAGCGCGCTATGAAACACATTCGCTAAAAATAAAATAAATAAAATAGTGAAATTACTGACCCACGTCTGTCGCACCCACGCATTCGACGTCATTATCTGATTCCGCTCGTCGACGTCGATGATTTGCGTGAGCGAGAATACGAATTCCACCTGAATTTAAGATTTTATTTTTTTTGTAGTTCACTTTCTGAATGAACTACAAAAAAAGTTTCTTCATGTTCGCTGTGCGGTATTTAAAATTATTTTTCTACGGCGATGCGAAGAGTGAACGAAAAAGCCACTATTTCCAGACAGTTCAAGACTAAATGAAACTCATTCAGTTGCAATTGGAGATGCAGTGATAAACAATGCAAAATATCAAATTTTATAGAAAAGCAGATTTCGGTTGGGTAACTACGCTTTCAGGTAGAAACTGATTATTATTTGTTTGTTTTTTGCACCTTCGCGCTCTTCATCATCGCTGTGTTCGCTTGTTACTAAAACATCAGTGCTCTATGAAACGTATTTTTTCTACTTTTGAACCACTGATCTCGCTATCTAACAGAATGTCGCTGGTTCTCGCCAAAAGAGGCGCCGCTGGCATTCACCTACATCAGCTTACCTTAATGGGCAGATCATCAGAATTTTCTGGCAGATGTTTCTAGATTTTCGAAAATGTTTTACAAAAAATAAAATTTTGAAAAAAATCCTCACCTCAATGGGCAGGTCATGAGCGAGACTCGGCCGCACTTCTCGCTCGTAGTTCGCCACCAGGTGGTTGTACAGCCGCACCAGGCTCTCCTCGGCTACTGTAATGTGGTGTGGATATTTGGGAAACGTCGCACAGTTATTTACTGTATTATTGTGCAATGCTATCTGTCCTCGCTTTACCCTTTTTTTCAGCGAACACTTCACCCTGCTGAAATGGTGTACTTGATTGGGAAACGTCGCCCGGGCTCATTTTCACTCAACCACAAGTAGTAAAAGTCGTCATGCGGGGCGCACACAACAGCACGAGCAGCAGCCCATTTCTTCGGTCATTTATGGCCGCGTCCCTGGGCAATTCTCTCACGAGGAACCCTAGTGCATTCTCATTTACTCGACGAGCTCTCAGGCTGAGCACATTCCTTACGAATTCCGATCTTTCCCTGAGAGGGCAGAGAATCCTCGAGTCTTAGAGTGTGTTCAAAGTAGGCAAGTGGTGAATAAATAGTCAGGATCTCCATTTCGAATTCGCGGGGTCAGAGAGGAGAGAAGTGTCATCAAGGAGGAAAGATCAGAGCCTGCGTCAAACTAGGGAGAAATCGTCTCCTCATTCTGCGTGATCTCTAGATAGGCAAGAGAGCATGTGAAATAAAGAGAGTCGCTGCTTCCAAAGTCTTCAAACATTCAGAGACCATGAAGAAGAATTGCAAATGGAGGAAGAAGTTATGACGCCGATCATTATGCATGATTTTGCGGGTCGGTGAATCTGAGATGAGCATGCAAAGAGGAAGATCCTTTGCTATTCGTCTCATTGATGTCATACAATTAAAAGTACAGCAATATCCATCCTTTCGTTAGTAAGGTTTCCATTTTTTGTGAAATTTGTAGTATACAATTTTCGGGTAGGTTTCAAGTGCACATTAAGATCATCAGCTCACAAGCTATTTAGTGATTGGCGCACCCGAAAATAACCCAAAAATACCCAAAAAAAGGTAAAATCTGATTGCTGGACAGTGAAAGAAAGCGTGAGAAAAGAAGAATTTCACATTCAGAGGATCGTATCGGATATTCAGAAAGTCCCCGACTGTAAGCACGCCTAACAGCCTTTAGAGAATGCTTCCTTGTTGATACTCTTGCTTTCTACTTCAATAAAGGGATCGAGTGAAGTATTTGGGTGCTAGGTCGAATGAGAACCACCGGATCAAAATATAAAGTGCCCTTCTTTAGAACATGTGCGAGCACATTCTGAAAATAATAGAGAAGAGTTCTTTTTGGTTCTCATCCAACCTAGTACAAGGATTTGTTAAAAAAACGAGCAAACTGGTCAATGATTTTCCGCCGAAGTCTCCTCATTTCCGGGTTGAAATTTTCTCCAAAATCTCATGTTCACCCAAAGATCTACGTCGAGTTCACATTGTTCCCTAGACTCGCTAATCCCCTCTCAGTCCCCCCTCCTCCTCTTTTCTCGCGGATATTCAATGTCAGGGCAGCTCATGCGTAACAACCGAATGAATGGGGAGATCTTCGCCTCTCGTCAAAATGGTCCAACTTTGGCTTCTAATTCCGCATTTCTGGTTAGAAAGAGTGAGAGACTGGGAGAAGTTAGAAGAGTGGGCCTCAAAAGAGTCTTCCTCTAAAGGAGATGGGTCAGAGCGAACGGAAGATGCTGTTGTTAGAGTGACGCGCCAGACTCTCAATCCCTCAATCCGTTTAGGTCCTTTTGTTCCGAGAAGTGTAGTCTCGCAAGGGGAAACAAGTCTCGAAATATCCCAGAGGTATGGCTGTTTTTCTAAGTATGATCTTCTAGACTTAGCCTGCTTTTTTCTTGACTTAGTTCGTAATGTTCTTGGGAATGTTTGCTGTTGTAATTGTGCTCGTTCAGTCCATTCCCTCAATTCTTTCGATGGGAATAATGATGATTACCCGGGACGATTCTGTGCCGCCAAAGCCTCACGCCGACTTGTTTTTCGGCAGCTACGTGCTTGATACTACGACTTGACAAGGCTTTCCCCACGGGCCAATCAACCCAGTGAGGGAGAGAGAGAGAGAGAGAACGAGAAAAAAGGAAGAAGATACGCTGGGGTGCAGTAGCGGGTAAATGCGGAACAAAGAAATGTTCCCTGTCGGAAGAAGACCCGTTGGGAGAATGATGTCAATCAAAATTAGGCGAATCGGGGCAGATTTCAGAAATTCGTCCCTTTCATCCTTTCTCTGTGCTTGAAATGCATTAGAATCCCCTCTCGTTCGATGCAGAAAGAACATCTTGAAACATGGCCGCTATGCGAAAGTCTCTGTGTGACATCTGACGCTACATGAATTATTCTGCGATTTATGGATAACGTCTGTTCTTTTAGAATACAATGGGAGTCCGAGTGGAATCTCAAGGAGTTCTTTGAATAGCCGCAGGCTTTCCGCCCGCTTTGAAGAAATTGTTAGAAAAACGGCTGGTCGCATCGTGACTTTGGTGAGGGAAAAGAGGCATTGGGTGCACTAATGAAAGAGTCTATGGAGGCGAAATGATCGAGCTCACGCAGTCATGCCTCTAAAAAAGACCCACTATAGAACTTGGGCTATTTCGAAGATCACAAGTGCTCGTTTTAAGGGCAAAGATCATGTGAACGTACCGAAATCCACTTTTTCACACCTCACAGGTCATGGAACCTTCTGAATTTCTAAGTGTTTGACTACGAGGAAGAGTGTACGTGAGACTCTTTAGTTTGTGCTTCCTTGTCTTTTCCAAAAAGTGTTTACTCGTTTTCGCCGGCGCGTCTCTTCCTTTCGCACGATCTCTCACTTTGTCTGACCGACTAGAGAGCATGCAAATTGAGGAGAGTCAAGTAAATCGTAGTTTCGGGCCGATGTGTGGTATGTCTCGTGCTACCCTCTGCGTGCATTTGCATAATCCAATTTACTCTTCGCGAATTTTCGGTCTTTCCTTCCAAAAAGCGTCAAGGGGTATAGCAGCTGTAGTTGTGATGGAAAGATAGAGTAATAGATCCAGAAACGAGCGGATGGTGTAAGAAATCCTATATTCTGCATTCGTATGTCATCGCGTCTTCGAGCATAGATAAACATAATAAATAAATCCCTAAAGTCCTCCACATTCATTGCGGAAGTAAACAGAAGAGGACCTACGTTTATATGAGCGGCCGTAAATGGCAGCATACGGAAACATCTCATATTCGATGTAATAGCGCAACGTCATTTCCTCGGTTTTTAGAGAATAAGCTAACCGGTTTCAGTTGCAAGACCAATCGGAGATGTTGTAGAAAACTCTGTGCAAATTGATGGTGACTAGAACAGACGGGAGTAGTGTCTAGCCTAATCGGGTTCAGAATTTCAAAAAAATCCACATTCCCGCTCTCTAACCTTTCGTCAGAGATATTCTGAGTTCAATTGGCACTGCTTATTCAATGACGGTGGCACTAATTCGAGCTGAGCCGTGAAATATGCAGCTCATTGCTCAGGCTTCACAACCTTCTCGGAACTAGGCCAAATCGCCTACTTATAATAGCATCAACACCTCCTAAGGCATCTCGTAGAGATTGTTTACGTTCGTATTTTCTCCGCTATCATCGCCATAATCTGCGAAGGCTGAGAGAACCATCTGATATCTGCTGTCTAGTGTCTAGTCAGGGCACCTCACACTCGCCTCCCTTAGAGTGCTCTCTGGCCTCATTGAACGATATAGAGCGTGCTAAATGAAGAGAATCAAAGTCACCACTCTCGCAGTCTATCGCCCTCGCCTACTCAGATGCCCTGACTTCTACTAGTTTTCGTGACAGTACGCCCTCACTCGCTGACGAATCTGATTTGCTCAAGCGTTTTCCTGTTTTGAAGGTTCACGGGAAGATATCTTGAGGAAAGCACTTTTGACTTATCGATCGCCTTACAGAACTTTGTTCCACATTTAAGTTAGACTAACGAGTGGAATTGAGATGGGCATACTGTTCATTGAAGTGTTCCATGATACAACGTACTTTGGCAAAAAAAAGAATACATGTCAACACAGAAGCTTGACGAACGATTTAGAACATGCCTTCCATCCTTTTTCGCGCTCTTTCGTCTCCCTGACCGAATATCGTGCATTCAAAGTGATTAACTGCAGACAGATATTTTCCGGGCATTCCCCTACATGCTAGTCGGGCCATCCTTCCGGGACATAATCTAACCTCGTTGAGGAGATTTCTCCCTTCTCTTCCCCACACTCTTCCTTCTGCTTATCCCGTCTCTCTCTCTCTCTCAACGCCTGATCTCTGGGAGAGAATAGACTGTGGGGATTATGGTCTACTCCCTGTTCAGAGAGCAAGCTCCGGCTTTCGCTCAATTCGCTGTAAGTGAACGCCGAAGAGACTAAACAAGAGTCGATTTTCCAGAGAGACTCCAAGAATCACATTCTGAATTTCTACGCTTAATCACGCGACCACTAGAGATTGCCCCACTTCCTCTTCATTGCTCTGTCAAACTGCTAGAATTCAATCTATTTATAAGTCAATCAATGTGTTCAATCTGCTAGAGATAACGCAGATCTAAGAGAGCCATTCCCTATCCACAGTCCATTACCACAGATCTCGGAAGAGCCGCCTTTTGGGAAGTAAGAAAAGGAGAGAAAAGCACTCGAATTAGGCGGCAAAGTGGTTGAATTCTCACCACACGAGATTCATAAACGAATTTAGTCGAGACGGTCCCGATTTTCGCCACCTCCTCTTTTTCCTTCTTCTTATTCTCCTTCTCCTCCTCTTTTGTTAACACACACCCAAAAAGGAGCACAGAGAAGCGAAAAAAGAGAAATGATGCACCGAAGAGGAAGCGCGCTGTGAAATTTTGCTCAAACCGACGGAGAATTCGGAGACTTGCGAGCCCTAGAGAGAACGGCGAGCAGCAAAAGATCAAAGATGAGAGATGTTTTCGAAATTTTAAAATCATGCGAACTGACCGGAAACTACTATCAGACATGATAGTAGGCAGTGCGGCCGCATGGGCCAGACTGATGGGAGGGTAGGTCAAGGTATCGTGAGGGAGGCGGGCTGAATATCGATCGAATCGTATATACATTTTTAAAAAATTGGCTGAAAATCATCAAAAAAATGTGAATATTTGTTGCAAATATATTTGGAACGGCGCGTGCGATCTCCATCGATCTATTTCTCATCGTTAGATATATGAATGTTGCGTGAAACATATGAGTTCGGAACGAATGGTGAATATAAATGGGAAAAACCGGATCTGTTTCGAATACTCAACGAATGAGATAACATTTTATGAGAACGATGGTCCGCTGAATTTTTCACAGTTATGAATTCTTCTAAAGGCATCTATCGAGTATCAGGATATCTTTTTTTAAATATGTTCTTAATATCATGGTACGACATGAAATCATGATATCACTGATGTTGGAAGAATAGGGCTCGAGATGAAAGCATGATTCTTCGAAAAAGGGGGTGACTTGTTTTCGTGTTTGCGTACGTTTTGACAGCCTTAATAATGACTGAGTAACGTATGCACCCGAGATGAGGAAAGAACGAAGACGACTGTCGAGATCGTATTTTCCTAGTGAAAAATCGATAGAACTCCGAATTATGTATATGCGAGAATTGATGTATGCTATTTGAATTGAGAAAAATTTGAAAATTGAAAAAAAAGAAAAATAGAACTAAAGAATCAGACTAATGTTCCCTAATCGCCTTGCACTGGCTCAGACCGTAAATACGCATTCGGTGCTTTCGGTAATTGAAAAATATCCGCTATAAGTGATCAAAGATTGGCGGTGCCTTAGATTTCTCTATTCTAAGATTCTGGATTCTACGAAAATTAGCTGTTCCGCTACGAGCGGTGGTACAAAGAATCTCATGTCCATTTCGGGCATTCCTATTTTTGGCTATATCTCGGGCGACATGGTTCGTTATTTTCAGATACATGAGCTTGGAATTGGGCATTTGAACCTCAGAACGGGCAAATCCTTCAAGTGATCTCTGATTCTACAATCAGCACGATAACCTCGGAAAACAGGCGCTGATGTGTAGGAGGACGAAGGGATGAGAGGGAGGAAAGGACGGGGGAGAAGGGGAGGGAAGACTCCCTAGTCGCAGCTAGACTCCGCCCCCTCGAATTCGCATCTACTTGAAAGTGTCTGACGGCGGGCCAAGAAGACTATGAAGAGGAGAGTGGGAGATGGAGAGCAATCGTTTGGCTCTCTCTCTTCCACGTGCTCTCTCGCACTGTCTGACCGGTGAGAGAGCACGCAAATAGGAGAGATTCAGACGAATGCTCGAGTTGGGAAAGAGTCGAGAGAAGGATCCCACCGGTCTGGTAAATACAAAAGAGAAGGGATCGACGATCTTTGCGGCTGCAATTGAGTCTCATTGTTGTATTGGACGGCAGGGGATCTCGAGGAGTGCTCAGCTCTGTGTATTCATCTTGCGCACGGCAGTTTTTTTATCAACACCCTGTATAAGAAAAAAAGCATAGGTTGCCTGAGACATGCACCGCACTACCCTGATTGCCAATTTTTAGCGGACCATTTTCTTCTGGTGTGTTGATGAAAAAATTGCCGTGTTGCGCTCTTCATTCCACATTCTCTCTCGATGGTTAGACAGTGCAGGGAATGGAGAGAGCGAGACCATTGTTCCCAATTCTTGATGCTATTCGTTCGCAGAAAACGTCTCGCCTTCGCATCTCATTCGCTCCTCAAATTCTACGTCGCATCATAACGAATATTCATAAAGGAGCAATGGACTTACTCCTCCTCGATTTGCACGCTCTCTCGCCTGTTAGAGAGACCGAGAGAACATGCAAAATGAAGATAGTCAGACGATTGTCATACAGTGACGGCGCCTCATTCCTCCCCCGTCATTAAGATTCCCTTGTGCACAATCCCGGACAAGTACAAGGAGAGTAATATATGAATTGCATTTCCTAAATTGTAAATTTATGATATCTGCTAAGGAATATCTGACCTGGATGCAACCTATTAGGATGTCAATGCCGGAATTTGGTCGGATGATATGCCAATTTGGCACAGTATGTTCCCATATCGTCAATAAATCTTCTGTGAAAATACTGCAGAAGGGTACTCATTCTGGTTATCATCCGCCTAGTGCCGTCAATTCTTGTTCATTCCACGATCATTGCCATTGTCCGGGATTTCACACAAGCGCCAGCATCCCCCATTCAAGGAATTGAGCAGTGTGCGCAAAAAAAGGAAGAGGTGGTAAATTTCGACGAGCATCTCTCTCTCACGGCACAAAGCGAGGAAAAGGAGAAGGGGGGGGGGGGAATGAGAGATGCGATTTGTGGGTGTCCCTGTGCAGTAAAAGTTCGCTCCCTCAGAGCAATTCTCTGAGGGATTCGAGTGAGAAAAAACAAAGAAACCCGCCAGGCTATTCTCAAACTCGATAGCCGATGCCCTTACACAGTGTCCTATAGGTATCCGTATAAATATGCGTAATTCAATCTTAATTACCACAATTGACATCAAAATTTGGCAAAATGAGTAAGTATAACACACAATTAGCGAACAATGAACTCGCTTAAGGTAGACAAATAATAAGGCAACGATAAAGTTGAAATGTAGAAGAGATCAAGATAAGCCAGATGCGGGATCCGTGCAAGGTACGGTACACACTGAGTACGGTAGTGAATGGGTGCAGTTGATGGGTGGAGGATAGATCGATAATCATCATTCATTTCACTTTGTTCATTAGACACATCTCCGCGGCCATAACGCGACAAGAGAGTCTTGAGTCCTGAATATTCAGAATATTGATTGATTACGGTAAACAATATTACATCACTGATATAAGAGAAAGCCGAAAAATAGTCTTAGGTGAACCAACAAATCCGACAATAATTAGAAGTTTTAGAAACCTTCGAACAGATAAGATGAACTTGAATCTATTGGGGTGTCCGGAAAGTTCGTATAATTTTTTGTTTTTATTTTTTATTCAATGCTTTACAATTCTCAGTGACCAATGTATGCCCCCTTCTTTCTCACTACCTCCCTCCAGCGATTGGGCAGGGTCTCGATTCCTCTCTTCCAGAATGCGGGTTTCTTCGAGACCGCCCAGTTCACGAAAGCCCTCACAACTTCATCTCGATTCTTGATCTTCTTTCCTTTGCAGAAGTCAGAGAGAGAGCGGAAGCAGTGGTAGTCGCATGGGGAGAGATCCGGGGAATACGGTGGATGGGGAATCCTCTCGATCTTCAGCTCGTCCATTTTCTTCTGGGTCATCTTCGCTCGATGTGGGCGAGCATTGTCCATCAGAAGAAGAATTTTGCCCTGGTTCAGGAGTCTGGGAGGGACTCTGATTGCGACATCTTCCAGTTGTTCAGAGAAGAGGTCGGCATTGATGTTGGTGCCAGGGGCGAGGATCTCCCAGTAGATGGGACCGAACACTGAGAAGAAGAAGCAGAGGAGTTCCTTCTTTCCGTGCTCTTCCTTCTTCGGGACGGGCGTGGGCTTCGCATCTGCATCCACCCATTGCAGTCTCCTCACAGGGTTATCGTACGTGATCCACTTCTCATCTGTAGCGATGATGGAATTGACCCATCGAAGATTGGATCTACGATGGAGTAATTCCCGACAGACTTGAACACGATTTTTCAGTTGTTCGGGGGAGAGGTCATGGGGAATCACTTGTGGGAGTGTCGGCTTCTTCCCAGATCGATGGAGGATATCGGACACCGTTGATCTGGGAGTACCAGTATCCTTCTTCAACTCACGCACACTGGACATGGGCTTGCGCTTCAGTGTGCGGAGAACGAGAGGCTGATCGAGGGAGGGAGGGCGTCCAGAGCGGGGTTGATCATCGAGACCAAACTCCCCTTTCTTGAAGCGGGAGAACCACTTATAGCAGAAGGGTATGGAGGGGGCGTCAGCTCCTTCCGACTGGGCCAGGGCAGAGTGGGCCTCCTTCACGGATCGGCCAAGACGGTAGTAATGAAGTAAAACTGCTCGGAGGTAGAGATGGGAGTCCATCACAAGAATCAATGTAGCAACTAGGAGACTGATTAAATCCTCTCACTCAACGTCAGAATGATGCAATACATTGTTGACAAACAGATTGCGCAATCACTGCATTTGATCGCGAACTGACTTTTTTCTTTTTTTCATTATACGAACTTTCCGGACACCCCAATAGAATCTACCACGTTCCACCACTTGACGTTCCAAAGAGGATTAATTAAGTTGAAACTGTCAATAAAACGCTTCGTTCGTTTGAAGTGATCTTTACTAGCCAGTCAATAGAACATATCTCAGTATAGTCGGGAACAATAACAAACTTCAAAGACAATAAACTCGTTCAAGGTTCACACTCAATGGGACATCGATAAAATTGAAATGTAGAAGAGATCAAGATACGCAAGAAGCGAGATACGTGCATGGTACGGTACACACTGAGTACGGTAGGGAATGGGTACGGTAGACGGGTAGGCGATCGATCGATAATTATCGCTCAGTTCTCGTTCAGGAGACACATCTTCGCGACGAGACCAGAGAGCTGTAGGAGCGTCGTGAGTCCTGGAGAGATTCATGATTACGGTAATAATCAATAATCAATTATAAAAAAATAGAGCACCGAAAAATATTTTCTGATCACACATGCAAGTCGACAAAATCAAGTAACCAGAAACTGTCGAAGAGATAACAGGAAATTGAATTGAGAATCTATCTATTACAAACTATTGTTTCTACACCGTTTCTACGAGAGAAGTCGTGTTTTTGCTATATTTTGCAAAGATAAAAAAAATGAGAACAGTCCCTCACCTTCGACGATCGCTTTGTGGCAGAGGCCGATCTCCTTGAGGAACTCGAGCTTCAGCAGTTCCGGAATCTGAATCGATTATTGATTCTAGTAGCTACTCACAGTTCATCACAACACTGGCCTACCGTAATCTACAGTAACCCGGGCTACCGTACCCCTACCGTACCTCATCGCAGCTCTTGCACACTCTGAACATGGTGCTGATGATGTCCTCGGGCGAGTAGCCGAGTCGGTAAAGGGTGTGCACTGTCTGAAAGGAGGAATGAAGATTACAATCGTGAAAATGTGGAGTATTTTGAGAAAATCAATAAATTATCGGTGGTCATCAATAATATGTAATGATGCATGAGTTTAAATACACTATCAATGTTTGTTTTCCAGTAACGGCCGAAAACTTATTAAGTAGCGCTAAAGGTTCAGATTTATGATGGAACTGTGAATCACGAATCAACCAATGCTACTGAACTTCATTTTGCGTCCTATCTAGTGTCGTAAATCCAGAATTTTAGATTTAAAAGATCATAGATAAAGATCAAAGATCATCCCTCTCCTCTCACCTCGCTGGCCGGTCTCACTTTGCCATTCACGCAGTTCTTGAACATCTCCACCATGAGCGAGGGATGCGGCTCGTCACACACCTCAACAGGATTATTGTAAATGTTTGTTATTACATATTATTTTGGAGCCTCTGCAAATCATTAAGTTGTGTGCTAATTATCCATGGGAACAAACTCGAAATCTAAACAACAGCCTACGCAACTAATGATTGTTTCCTGATACATCTACTTCGTGTAACATCAACTATTTTTGACAGAATAAACATTTAGAATATTTATAGTGGTCTTAGGCAAAGTACTACAACGCGTATAATCTAAACGAGATGATGATTTTTCGAAACCAAATAGCGCCTTGTTTAGAATCATGGGAAAAATTACAGGAATGCACTCTTTCGTTCCTCAACATATGGTTACGATATCATCAAACTTAAATCAACCTTGTTGAAATATTGACAGGGCGACGCTTGCAAAATATCGCACTACCGTAGTGCCCTACACCAACCTTGTAGACGTTCTCCGCCGAGACGAAGCCGTAGCCAGACACCGTGCACTGCAGGTTGTTGAGCGCCTGATGACGAGTTACCGCAATTTAATACTGTTGATCAATCCCATTTTTGAGACCAGTCCAGATCAGGTCCAAGATAGGGTGCAACAATTCGAACTACAGTACTCCTGTTGTATCCCTCATTCTCGGACAACTGTATACTAGAGTTGGCTATTCGAGCATTGTGGGCCCGAAATTTCTTGACCTCTCATCGCGGGCCCGCAATTGTTTAGCCTACTCTACCGTATACCTGTCGCATGTCTCCCTGCGCAGTGAAGAGAATCGCGACGAGACCCTCGTCATCGTACGCCACGTTCTCCATTCCGGCCACCTACAATGGGATGTTTGTTCCTCTTCCGAATTATACTGATATTGACAGCATCCGAGATTTCGATTTCATTGGTAGGTAATAATCTTTTGAAGCACGAATCAGACAAGTATAAATCAGAACAATTTTGTTATTCAAGGACAATGGTCATAAATCGGTAAAAAAAGTTTTCGATCTAAGCAACCAGTCATTGGTGCACAAAACAGCCATGCTCACAAGTCAATGCTGTTCGCTTATTTTCTAAAAGTCTCTTGGTCTCACAAAATTCTCAAAATTAAAAAAAACTCGTATCTCACAAAGTTCACTGAATTTCCACACCGCGAGAACTCTGGAAGATCAAGATGTTGCCCTCTTCCCGGAACTAGGCCGGATGATAACTATGACGTCATTCCATCTTTGATATATCAACGGCGGCATGACGCCATAGTTCCCATCCGACGTAATGCCCCCCTCCCTCTCACCTCCTGGATTCGTGCGAGCATCTCCGCATCCGACAGCTTCATGTAGCGGATGATCGCGCAACGAGACTGCAGAGGCTCTGAAAGGCATTTTTTAATTCCAGTTTTGGCTGGGCGACGTCTCGGAAAAAGCGTGGAATCATGGTGCGAATAAATACCGAAACGGGTGCACCAGTCTTTCCCATGTGGAATTTTTAAATTTGAACAAGGGGTCTTTCAGCGATTGCATGCATAACGCGCGTGCCGAAATAATACTTTGCTGAAGCGCAGAATCTACTGGTTCTCAAAATGTATTGTACGCAAAAAACCCTGATTTACTATCTGCACAGTGATAATATATTCTTATGGGCACACACTGAAGCACGGGATCGCCTATTTTTTCCGGAGACAATTTTTTCTCACATAATTTTACAGATCCATCAATATAACCATGTCTATGATATCGGTGCGCTTCAATCAACCTTGTTGAACTTTCTATTAGGGTGTCCCAAAAGTTCGTGGAATTTTTTTTCGAAAATTTCTTTCTTTGAAGCGATAAATCTTACTGCCTAATAGTACGTAGTATTGAGTAGAGCAATCAGTGCTCTACAATCTACGAGCTTCATTGATTATAAATGATCAAGTTTACAAGAATGGTGCGATTCCGAAGTTGAGTCTCAAAAATTTTAAAAAATAAAAATGCATGAAATTTTTTCCTATGAAGAGATATAACTCATGTGATTATGCGTAGTTACTTTGTAGTTGCAAAGGAACTTACTGGACACTATTCTGGCCTTCCCAATCGCGATTAGGAAAATTGAAAATTTCAACGTGTTTTATAATGCTCATCGATTTAGATACCAACAAAGGTTTCAATATGCAATACAAAATATAAAACGAATTTACATTGCATAATTAGGCCGATTGACTTGCAAAGTGCCATGAAAATTTGAAAAATTCTGAAATCGGCCTTCCCTCGACAAAATAAAAATCACAAGTTTTGATGTTTTTCGGCCGCCAATAAAGAAAGATACAATTTTATATGTTTAATTGAAAGTATGATTGCTGCTTCTAATTCACAATTAACTAGAGTTTTGAAACTTAAAAGAAAAGAAAATTATATTTTTTGAAAACATGGTCCTAAAAACGCAAATGTTGGACTATTTCATCATCACTTGGTAATCATTTAATGAAATAACCTATGCAAAAAATATTGCATGTCCAGCTATAATAGATATGAACGATAATTAGTTTTCTTGACTTTTACTTCGCGAGAAAATATAATCAGAAAAAAATCCACGAACTTTTGGGACACCCTAATACAAGGCCACGTTTACTAAACATCGCCCTAACTACGTTGGTGCACACACTCACCGATGATCTTCTCCGATTGATTGCATGCGAGGGCGAATCTCGTCGTCTTCGAGAAGACCTCCATCGTTCTACGCAACGCCTGCTGCGCGCCATCCGTCATCGAGTCTGCCTGAAACGAGCGAGGGGTACGGTAGGCGCAATACTGGCTTCGTAGCAGAACGGATTGTTGAGATTTAGTTGGTGTTATCACGGGTCTAAGTGTAGGAATGCTGGCTACTAGAAAATATTTTGTATCTCCGATTTTGATTTAACTTTGTTAATATACCCTATTGGAGGTCAGAAGAAGGTTAAGAAAGTCAGGTTGGTGATATCTGCAAATTATCGATTTTTTTGATCTACAGCTTCAAATTGACGTATATCAGTCAATTTTGATCGTACAGCGAACTTTTTTTCTCAATTTTTTCTCAATTCGAAAGCTCTCGAGAAGCCGGAAAACTTTGACTCAGTGGTCTTAAGTGATGAAATTCGTAGTTTTCTCGTTATTGAAAGAAAACTGCCCAAAATGCCAAAAAAACGTTGATTTTGGCTGCTCAGATCGAACGAGTGACCAGTATTGAAGAAGTCTTACATTTTAAATTTTCTAGGTATCCCATAACTACATTAGTGACTTAAAGCACCCAAAAATTGACCATTCTCTATTAGGTGATAAAAATCCATAGTTTGAACCAAGTTATGACCAAAAAACTGAATCTTCCAAAAATCGACCAAGTCCAAAACGAGACATGGACTCCCATACTAAATCGATATTGAAAAGCAGGTTATATGAAAAATACTTAACGTGGGCACCACCTATTTTTGTGTGGAGATTCCGTTGAAAGAATAAAAAAGATTGTGTTTATGGCATACGAAGCCAGAAAATCGATATTTGTACGAAATTCAGTTTTTCGCAATTTTCGCTATGAAGACGTGATTTGCCCGTTTGTGCTGCGTTGACGGGATTGTAGATCTCTCGAAAACGAGCAAAATGAGAAAAAAAGTTCGCTGTACGATCAAAATTGACTGATATACGTCAATTTGAAGCTGTAGATCAAAAAAATCGATAATTTGCAGATATCACCAAACTGACTGGCTTAACCTTCTTCTGACCTCCAATAGGGTATATTAACAAAGTTAAATCAAAATCGGAGATACAAAATATTTTCTAGTAGCCAAACCAGTCAGTTTTCCTACACTTTTACAGGAGACCCGTGTTATATCATGCCTTCACCCTACGAATGTATGCTAATCGAGAAGCGATAATGCACCTAGTTTCTGACAGTCAGGGGTCATTTTGTCATCAACAAAAGATGAATTAATAATTTCGTCCACTCTTTCCACACAATCATTTAGAATAACATCAATTCTAACTTATTTCGTGTTTTTTTCTAGACACTACTGCAAACACATACGAGCTTGATAATTATAAAACGTGGTGAAGCCCATGAGCTACTAGTTCTAAAAACTAATTAACGTCCATCTGCGATCACAAGAATCGAGTTGTTTGGAAACAAACTGAACGTTGACTACTGACGAAACCAGATTGAAATTTAAATGAAAATTGTGAAACATGAGAGCAATGAAAATTGTGAAACATGAGAGCAAAATTGTGAAACCAGGGCCTCGAATGAAGTAATATTTTTACTATGGATCTCTTATTGGAAAATTCTTTATGAATTTTTAAGTATATTTCAGGTAATCTATAAAGCTGATCGGCGTTAGTTAATGTAGAGCACATGAAAGATACCCGGAAATACACAAGCAATTTTCCAATAAGAGAACCTTAATTTTTACCCAAAGAGAGATAATTCGATCATTGAACAACGCGAGACGGCGACTATATGCGGGAGTTGCAACACGAATGCAACTTGAAAGCCGGACAAAAATTAAAACTAAAGGTAAAGGTATTCCCGTATCACGCACACAGGTGCTGTGGGGAGTTAAGACTAATTAGGACGCTAAAAATGTTAAAGGAAGGTGCACATAGGTCAAAGGGAAGCTTGTGTTACATAGAACGCAACACCTGTCAAATTGATATTGATGAACTCGATATTAGGTCTGGCATCTGTTTAAGAGACCACTACTCAGTCAAAAATTAACTTCGAATTCAAGATAACATCGATGGTATCTCATTTACGAAGTGAAGGACGCGCCTAGTCTAAGGTTTACCCAATCGTCTGATACAACATACCCATCCTCCTATATACAGTACCTCATCGAGGAAATGTAGCCTCATCCGTTACCTATCCCACCATCTACCGTACCTCGTCGAGAAACTGTAGCAAAACTTTCGATACCGTACATTCATTCAAATATCTACCGTACCTCATCGAGGGATTGTAGCCAATTTTCCGATACCGTATGCCTATCCCATCTATCTACATCTATCTACCGTACCTCGAACGCAACGCCTGTCAAATTGATATTGATGAACTCGATATTAGCTCTGGCATCTGTTTAAGAGATAAATCCACTACTCAGTCAAAATTAACTTCGAATTCAAGATAACATCGATGGTATCTCATTTACGAAGAGAAGGACGCGCCTAGTCTACGCTTTACCCAATCGTCTGATACAACATACTCATCCTCCTATATACAGTACCTCATCGAGGAAATGTAGCCTCATCCGTTACCGTATACCTATCCCACCATCCACCGTAACTCGTCGAGAAACTGTAGCAAAACTTTCGATACCGTACATTCATTCAAATATCTACCGTACCTCATCGAGGATGATCATCTTGTGTCGTCCAGCCGGCAGTGTGACTCTCGTCTGGGCGAACGTCTTGATCTTGTTGCGCACCACGTCGATTCCACTGTAATGGATCTATGAATTACGCGGGCTCTTGACATGAAAAAAGCGATTCTATCGTACCACCGGACATAGGAGAGCATTCCAGCATTCAGTAGGGTTTGAGAAAGCGATAATCACCTAGACTACTGTAGAAACCAATTACAAACTGAACTCACCGGTCATCACTGGCGTTTAGCTCGAGACAGGCCTCCTTGAGGTGAGTACCAAGCAGCTCGCGAGCCAGCGCCCAGATGGACGTGGTCTTGCCGCAGCCGGGAGGACCCTGATTAAAGGAATTGTCATTTCGTCAATAAAGGCATAGATATACTATGATCTAATTGTACCCGCCGTTCGATTCAGGTCTATAGAAGGAATGCAAGATATAGCTACCAAAAACAATCCAGGAGAGAAAATATGCGATCACGTAATTTTAAAATCGTTTGCGTATAGGTTCCTATATCACACAGCATCCACGGTTTTGTAAAATACCAAACGATTGTAGCTGACCGAGATGATGAGATTGGGCACGTTGCCCTGCTTGGCGAAGTGCTTCAGACGCATAATCGTCGCGTCGTTGCCGACGATGTCGTTGAGCAGCTGCGGACGGTACTTCTCCACCCTGAAAAGGGAATTAAAATTAAAGGAAAAATAACTTAATTGAAAACAAACCGGTAAAAACGTCAGAAAACAAATAAAAAGGAAAGAAAAACTCACCAGGGAACGGTCTCGCTGTTCTTGAGAGTAGCCATCGAGCTGAAATGGAGAGGAATTACTCGAGACTTGGAGGGGAGGGGGTTGAACGAAAAGAAACGGAAGTTAGACGAGACGAACAGGCCTTCATGTCCGTTCCCGTTTCAAAATTTCGCGCCCACGAAAGGTTGACGAATTTTCCTACAGTAATATGTAATGACATTAATTAGAAACTGATTTTAATATCGCAAATTTCGGCGCAAAGTTTACTGCGCAATTACTCGATTTATACTCGAAAATCGGCGTTTCTCGTGCATATTTTCCTTTCTTATCGTTTCATTTGTTAATCTCGCTCGTGTTGACCTTCTGAAACATGTGTTGTGCCCTCGCGAACCCCGAGATACGCGTCGCGGCCGCGCCGCGAACTCGGATCAACGCAAAATCGGCTCAAGATTAGCCGTCGGTCTTAGTCGAGGATTAGGCCGTGTTTTCCGCGCTCCCGTTGCTCGGCCGTTATCGCTTTTCGTCGCGAATCTTCCCCGGCTTGATTCACCCTCCGCTTTCGTCGTGATTTTAATTAATTCGCTTGCTAATTGCTGCCCTAACTGGCGAGAGAGCGTGCAAATCGGAGAGAGTTCTTCAGGATGAGCAGCTACTCTAGCAGCGCTGCTCGCCGTCGGCCCATTTCCCGGCTCGCCGCCGAGGAGAAGGTGCTCGACAAGATCTCGAGAGAGGTGAGTGTCGCTTGAAGAGGACAGGGTGGAACAGCGATCACACTGGCTAATAATGCTTACAAACCCCTAAAGTTAATGAAAATGCACTAAAATTGATGGTCTCAAAGTGTACTATTAGTAAGGCGAGGTGATTTGGATAGGGTGTTTTGATTTTTTTGAATAGGGAAGTCGTGATTAACTCTTCAAAAATGACTATGTGCACCCAAATAAATCCTTGGGGAACGTCTAGTCTCTATCGATTTTCAAGTGGATTCCTTGCGAAAACATCCAAAATGATGCAAAAGTAGTCGCCTCGAACCCAGCAAGTGATCCACTCATGCCAATTCACTCACACGTCGCTCTCATGACGGCAATCGTGGCCAATTTTGCCCTCCTAACTCATGATGCAACATGACACTTTCGCATTTCACACGCCATTGTCACCACCTGATAAGCTCTCGCCTCCTATCGCGAGAGAGCTGTAAGAAAAGCGAGTGATTCACACTTGTAGCTCGACCTTTTTTGCCAGTGTTAGTGATTACTGACGCATTGAACGCTTCTTGAAGCCAGAATCGATCGATATTTCCCTGCTTTTCATCAGGCCTGAGTGGGGTGGGCCATCACCTGCTCTTGAGGGAATAGGACTTCTTATCTGAGAAATATCACGCGTCGCAAGCGGACTGACGCTTTGCAGGCGGAGGAGCGGATGCTGAAGAAGCGGCAGGCGCGTGAGGAGGCGCGCGCCATCAGAGCTAATCAGCTGGAGATGAAGGCTGTCGAGGTACGATCGAGCTACTGATTTATTGATCGGTGGTATTGTGCAATCGCCAGATTTTTGACCCTGTCAATCGCGATCACACGGAACAATTTCGGTAGTGACTTCCCAATTCAATTTATGTTTCTTTAACTCGTCTTATGTAATGGCGAAAAGTACTTGTAATCTCTTGTCTCTAGCAATCAACTTAAATTATTGCAATCACCCCCCCCCCCTCCTCCCGAAAACATGCTTCACAAAATGTTTATACAAATTATATGTTTGTTTATTTTCAGGAGGATGCCGAGGCTTACCGGCAGGGCGACGCGGTGAGTCCTCTTTCCTCCCATTTTGGTTTATTTTCCCCGACTAAACCACCTCCCGAGCATGAATCTGTGTTTTTACTCCTTAAGTAACGTGTGAAACTCAGAATGAGCGTAGTGGCCATTCCGGAACCTCGTTAGTCCTATTCTGGAAGACCGGAAAAGTGCCCGGAAGCAGTCTTTCTTTTGCCGTTTCTGTTGAGTTCTCTTAGTCGCGTAGTCCTCAATTCGCAATGGGAGCTGCCCATGTGAGTTACCGTCCCTAAAGTATACTGTAAATCGAGGATACCGTAGAAGTCATGTGTGAAAACTCTCCTTCCCCCCTGGTTCTTAACCCCATCGAGTGCCCCTAACCAGAGCTAATCATTCCAGAGTACCTCTAACGGACTGCGGCATGAAGAATTGAAGGTCAAACTACGTTTTTTGTTGTTGTTGCTTTGACCAGTTTTGACGTATACAGTAACCGACGATACATTTTCAGGAGCATTATTGATTTTCGAAACGTTTCAATTATCGATTTTCCAGGAGAAGGTCACGGAGCTCGAGGACAAGTTCCAGCAAGCGATGTTTCTCTACTCGCAATTGGACAATGAGAAGTCCACGCTGCTTTATGAGGCGAGTTCCTTAATATTTAGATTTTCGAAACTGGTTTATCTTGTTGGAAAACCGTGTCTTTTCTAGAAGGTTTCAGGTGAGCTCAATGACTGACATGCACAGCAAATATTCAATGTATGTGAAACCTCCTCGATAAGACAACTTTTTCAATAAGAGAAATCGCTAGATATAAGCGCCTATTTAGTTACATTTAGAAGTCTGCTGATCTAACGTTTCACGGCCAACTGTTTCATGTTTCATCACAATTACATTGGCTATTAGAACATTCCGCAAATGATTCACCGAGGTTTTCGGTTCCTCAACAATAAGAAAAAGTTCAGCCTAATTGTTTTGCGCTTCAAACCGTTGACTTAGCCTACGCGAAACTCTTTATGGAATGGGTGAAAGGTTCTCAGATGAAATACAAAATACTACTCACAAGGGAACCGCAAAAGTAGGTCTCTCAATCACTGAAATTTGTCTATGCAGGCACCTAGGTATCCCTATGAAGGTCCCAGAACTGTTTAGAAAAGTTCCGATAATTGCTTCCTAAGACCCTAAATTTGCCTTAAGGTTCAACACGTAAAATCTGCACGGGCGACTCCCAGAATAGTCTAAGATTTCACTAGCAGTCAAGCAGAACATCTCGTGGCGAAGTGGTTGCGTTCTTGCTTTAATTTTTGGAAGTTGTGAGTTCGACCTCAGCATGCAGCAATAATTTTTGCTCATTTTTACTTTATTTTTACAGATCTGTATGAACTTTTAAATTATTTTATTATGTCTTCTTCAATTTTGCTCATTTCAAAATTTCTGGACAATGTTATGAATGGTGCGAAATTTTGTCGAAGTCACAGATCAAATACATGTGTAGTAATTAATGAGTGGTAACGAGCTTCACGTTTGTTTAAATTAGCAAAAAATATTGCTGCGAGCAGAGGTCGTACCCACAACTTCCAAAATGTGAAGCTGGTACGTAACCACTTCGCCACGAGATGTTCTGTTCGAGTGCTCCTGAAATCTTCCACTATTCTGGGAGTCGCGCGTGAAGATTTTACGTGTTGAACCTTAAGGCAAATTTAGGGTCTTAGGAAGCAATTATCGGAACTTTTCTAAACAGTTCTGGGACCTTCATAGGGATACCTTGGTGCCCGCATAGACAAATTTCAGTGATTGAGAGACCTACTTTTGCGGTTCCCTTGTCGGATTAAAAGTATATTCTTGCTCTGTCAGGTGGATCTGCTGAAGGACGACCTGGAGGAGAAGGAGGTCGTGCTCTCGCAGTCGAACAAGGAGTGCAGGGAGCTCAATAGTGTACGGTATCCCCGCCTACTGTAGCCAGTTATCGATTGATTCGAGGAAAGCCTTAATTTTATGTAGGACTTGTCACTTTCGATCTTTTCCTGTGAATCCATCATGAGGAAGGACTCGGATGTCACTGCTCCGTTCCCTGAACCAGGGATGGACTCTGATATTGATCTACCCTGATATTGATCTACACCCTGTCCTATCGTAATCGCACATCTCGTCCACTTGCAGGAGGTCAAATTGTTAAAACGCCACATCGAGGGACTGCAAGCGACGCAAGCAAATCTGAAGAAGGACATCAGCGAGAGGGATCGATTGATACAGGTATACTGTAGCCGGGCTACTGTATATGGATACTGTAGCTAGGATTACGGTAATGGCTACTATACATCCTGACGAGAATCGGCGGGAGAAAGTACATTAGCGAGCCAGCCGAGAGCTATGTTTGCTCAGGCTCGAGTGGGTTCAAGTGGTAGGGCTGACTAAGATGTTGTCAGATTTCGTGTAAGAACTAGGAAAATAAGTCAGTTCTCGATTGAGGTGAACTGCTGATATTGCCTGTTCCTCGTTCCATCGGGGTGATCTATCACGAATTCCTTCCCTATCTGTCGCCTGCCTCCTCTCCTCTCCCCACCCTATCTCTCCTCTCCCCACTCTCTCCTCACAGACTTTACACCCTCTCTCTATCTCTTGCACCCTCTCAAAAGGCCGCACTCTCTAGCACCCCTATCTGCTGCGATCTCTTAAAGATGCTCTCCCCTCTCCCCTCATCCGCCTCCTCCCGATGTGTCACTCTCCTCTCCTCCCCTCTCCCCCTCCTCTCCCCCTTCTCTGACCAGAAGCAAAGCATACGCACACAAAACTTATGACGTTGCCGGAAGGCAAAAAAGAAAGAGGGAAGAAGGGCGCGGAATGAGGGGAAGAGCAGAGGAGGAATTGGAAATGTGCAAGTGCACTACTAATTAACCACTAATTACCAGAAAAAATCTAAGAATGTTAATGAGAATTGATTATGCTATTGATAATTTTTCTCAGTCTTGGTTGAGAGAGCGCTGTTCACTGAGACATGCACCTTGAGAAAGAATATGTTAGCAATTTGAAACGCGAATGTGCTTTGAGAACTGATAACGTTTAATTCTCAATACTTGATGCAGTCGAAGATGTGATCTGTTCTAGGGATCGTTAAGGAGAAGGTGTCATTGGAAATTGATCTCTGATCTTTGCAGGAGAACGGCCTGGTGCTGGTGGAGGCGGAGGCGGCAGACGAGGTGTCCCAGGGCAGCAACGACTCGGGATCCGCCATCAATCTGTGGGTTTGATTAATTATGGTAATTAGTTTGAAATATAAATTTTGGGCATAGTGCGTTATGTGTAGGAAGAAGTAGTTGCCTTAGTTATGGGATTTTTGAATAATATTTTTTGTTGTTTTATCTCCCACTAGCGAGAAGCAATTTGCCTATGTGAGAAGGGCTACTGATATCATGAGGTTTTGATGCGCGAAGTTAGCGGGTGCGCGCAACCTATATTGTGGCGATAATTGTAAAACAATATTCTCACTGTCGGAACTTAAAGCAAGTATTACAGAGTGTTGATGCGCGAATTCGTCTTGTTCGAATAAATAATCTTTGGGTTTAAATTATTATGTTGATTAATAAAAATATTTCTTAGGTTATCCTAGTTAAAAGACGTTGTTTGCACGAAGATGAGGAATTCTTCATTATGGTCTTTCAAATTTTTTTTGTTTTATCCCAACCTTGCAAGAAGACTATTGACTGAACCATTGACAGTTTTGATTCTTAATTTCTTGAAATCGCAGTCGGGCGCGAATAGTGCGAGGTCGCGCAATGCAAGGCATTACTACTGAAAGTACGGTAGATTAGTTGTATTTCCATAATTCGAGCATGAATTCGCCCTAACCCTTACCAATAATGCACGATAGCGGAAAATGCCGTCTAACTTTGATACTATGTACATAAATACATTACATCGAGCTGATTTTAGTGTTGTCAAATATCGAACTCGACTTTATTGAAAACCACGTACGTGGGAACTCTATAGCAACATTGTGCTTCGCAAATCGACCGGGTCCTCTGTGCAGAAAATTTGAAATTATTAACCGGTCTCTCCATGGTGGTATTTGCTAGACAATATTCTGATTAGACTATATGAAAAAGTAATATTAAAATTTGTAAGTGTAATAGTTTATAAATTAATTAATCAATCTCCTTTACAGTGGCTCCGGCCCGATTCTCTTCTCGGCGGAGACGATCCGGCTGGTGGACAGGGTGCTGCCGGGCACGAGTTCGCTCGATGAGAAGGTCAAGCGGCTCATCGAGACGGTTAGAACTGGTTTTTCTTTATTTATTTATTCGTGATAGCTTAATCGAAGAACTCTCGTTGCACTAGGACAAGGCTGATTTGTGAAACGTGAAATTAAGCAGACCAATTGCTAGTAATGTTTTAAGGATGTGCAAAAGTTAATTGGAATTGATATTAATTTTCTAATCGTGTGGTCGAATCTGATCAGAGCCTTGCCGAGGCAACTGTATATGAATGCACAGTGAAACACTAGTGTGTGGGACGCCGCTTGTGCTAGATTTAATTTTTTTTTCTTCTCTAATCACCCCTGTTTTTACTGAGACACAAAGGTTGAGGAAGTAGTTGAGCGCACTATGAAACGCGAGTGTGCTGCCAATGCTTTTTACTGATCTTCATTTTTTCCTATGTTGTTAGAGTTTATTTTTTCCACCGATCCAGCCTCTAATGATTGTTCCGAATCATCAACAAATCCATACATGCTAGTTACGATACGAGAAGCTGACGGGTGATGTTTTAGAAGTTTTTATAAGAATTATATTTCCAACAATAAAGTTGAGTTATTGCCGACTCATACGGAACTTGTACAGATGCTAACAAGCTGAAACTCGAAACTGACCAGATGAAAAAAAATTTTTGCAGAACCGTAAGATGCGCAAGGACATCGAGGAGATGGAGCAATCGATCTACGCGCGTCGTCAGAAGAGCGAGGCGCACTCCGCCTCACTCAACGGATCCGGACTGAACGCCGTCGACGAGTTGTCCAGTGGGTTATCCTTGTGATTCGAAAGTTCGAAAGAGTACGGTAGAGGATGAGTTGTACATTGGGTCATACTTATGATTAGGAAGTTCAGAAGGGCCCACTCAGTGGTATACGGTAGAGGTCGAGCGGTTAAATGATTAGTAATCTTTGGGATTTTGAACTTGCCTTAAAAATGAGTGGAAGCGTAACTTTCTCAGGCTTGGCCATCAGAGCGTAGGTGCTATTTTATATGGAGGAAAACTGAGCATTATTGCTAGGTGGCAAATTGATCAGAATACGTATATCGGGTGAAGCGCAAGTCAAACGGTGGAAAACTGTTCTTAAAAACAAAATAAACTGTTCTTTTTCTCTACATTAACTGTGCCTGAATTCGGTAGGCAATTTACGAATTATAAAGAGGGGTAGGTTATTAGTTGACATAGTATAGCGGTTTATATGAGGTTGCGAAGTTAATGAAAATTTTAATTTTAAATGCCATGAGAAACTCCAATCGTTTCTGGTCCGGTCCACCCGAATTTGTGGAATAGTTGACGCACGAAACGTGCAGGCAAATTCACAATTCCCGTTCTCTGCATGATGTCCACGTAAATGTGATAGGCGGTAATTGGACGTATTGAAACTAGGAGTTGATATATATTTTGAGTGCACTACAGGGTCATCATCTACTTGGCTGCACAGTTAGTGAATATTTTTATTTTGATATTTAATACGATACGCAGAGACGCTAGAATCGCCTCTGATCTAGGTCAGCCGAAATTTTAGAATAGTTGAAGCGCAAAACGAGCATGCAAACTCTAATTCAAGTTCTCTGCATTCGGCAAGTAATATTTTGACGCAATGAAACTAGGTGTTGATTTTTATTTTGAGTGCACTCTAGGGGCATCATGACCTACTGGGTTGCGCAGTTAGTAGAGTTTTCTTATTGGAAAATTTTCGTTAATTGTTCGGATAAGTTTCAAGTGCGCTAAATAAAAAAAACACTCGTCACCCATAGAGGACCCCTGAAACATATCCGAAAAGGAGACAAAAAATTTCCAATAAGAGAACCCTAGCAGTTAGTCTAAATTTTCATTTAATATTTTACAACAATCGCGAAGTGTTCAGCATCGCAATTGATCGCTTACTCTAGAAATTGAGGGATATGAAAACGAGCAGGCAAAGTGTTATTCCCTTTCTCTGCATGCTGTCTACCTGAATTCGACAAATAGCCTTTTGACGCAATGACTAGGAGTTGATTTGTATTTTGAGTGCACTCTATGACCACATCATCTACTGGGCAACGCAGTTAGTGAAATTAGTTATTTTGATTTTTTACGAGAAACGAGAAAAAAGAGAAGCGAATTTGATCATTTACTCCGGAATTTGTGGAATAGTCAAAACACACAAAACGAGCAGGCAAATTCTAATTCCCGTTCTCTGCATGCCCTCTACCATTAATTCAGCCGACATTTTAGGGCGGAAACAAGAGGAGGAACTGAGTAAGTGTAATCAGTGTGATGTGAATGTTGTTACTAATTATGAGCAATCAACCCACTCTCTTCATTTTGTACACTCTCTCGCAGGCCAGAGAAAGCGAGAGAACATGCAAATTGAAGAGAGTCAGAGGGTTACTAATTGTATTCCCTCTTTTTCAGTTTGTATGCATATTTTGGCATCCCTGTACTCCCTGCCAACCCCACTCCTTTCTTTTGCCTGTTTTGAAAGTAGCCTAATTGAGTTATTCGTCTAATGTGCTCGTATTGAGTTAATGGATCCACCCCCGGTGGATTCAGTCTGCGGAACCCCTTCGGATTTGTTGTTCCACTGACCCTAATTGAACCTATTTTTGCATGACAAGGAAGAGAAGGAACCCCCACAGATTCACCCCGTGGGTGTGTTGTCCCCCGCATCCACTGCAATACCATCGAACAGCTAGGGCCAGAACTAATTCTGAGTAGCCCAGACTTACCGTAACCCTCAGTGTACGTCCATATGAGTGTGGCATACGGTAACACAGAGGACAGCGAGAGCACACATGCGCGAACGATAGAGCACGCACACAACTACTCTCTATTCGTTGTCATTCCGGAGTTTGGGAATTTTTGAATTTCGAAAATGGTGGGGAAAATTAATTTGAATATTTGCAGAGGATGCGGCCAAGCAGCTGGCCGAGCTGAAGTTCAAGCTGCAGGAGGCCGAGAGGGAGAACACGAACCAGCAGGGAAATGTGGGCAATTATTTTTATTTATTTATTTATTTCTGGAACATAAAACAGCCTGGTTAGTTCGTATCAGCAATCCTTGCTTGTCGAATACGTAGCGAATCTCTAATAACTAGGTCCCTCGCGTCTCAGGCACAAGATACCATCAAACTAATTAGTGCATTTCATCCCTGAATTTTTCTCACAATTCTTCCCAGAGGAACCTAATTTTCGCGGAAACGTGTAGTCGTGATGTTTCTCCAATTCTCAGTAAGATTTAGTGTTCCTGGCGTTTGGCGTTAAGACCATGGGAGGAAATTGAGTGTTGCCAAATTCCCGGAATGTAGTGAGACAAAAGTCCATTTAGGAAAATATATATTTCCAGTCGCATAATATCAGCTCATTTTTCACCCAGACACCTCTACTTGATGCCGTGGGAGTACAGGGGATTTTCGGCGCGGTAAATATATAGGAAAAGTGAGACACAAAACAACCGACTGGCACTTCGCATATTAATGAGCGCCTCACGGTTCTCGTCTTTCTTCCGGTCGTTGATCTCAGTTTCCTCATTTGCCCCCATCTCGTTACGCATTCGTCCTAGTGTTGACTAGAGTGTAGCATAGGACCGAGTGGGCAACAATTGTTTGCACTGTCCCTAATGGACATCGTCCTCATGCCAGAGATCACAAGGTATCGCAATGATGTTTATTATTCGCTATTACACGCTTTTCCTTTTCCTTCTCTAACTTTTCTACCGACCTTTTCTAAACGACCTTTTCTGACCCACATCGTGATCTGCGCCCAGAAAGCGACAGCAGATAAATATTGTATTATATATATATATATATATATAAAAGCTATTCGGGCTATTAGGGTTACCTAACAAACACATGACCTTTCCCGGCTTGATGGTTCATTCCCCCGAATTCATCCATTGTTTTTATCGGGTCGTCCTTGGGGCTCTTGGTTTTTGTAACCTTGTTTTGATTCTAAAATGGTCATTTTAATAGTCCCTCTTCCCAGATTAGATTCGGTCTGTAGCCAGTCCAGACGATCAACAGGGCTGCAGACGGGCCATGTGGCCTGACTCTCCTCGTTTTGTGCACTCTCTCGCAGGTTAGAGAAAGCGAGAGAGCATGCAAGCAGGAGAGAGTCAGACGATGCCGCTGCAAGTTGCTCCAGATACGTGGTAAATAGCGACGGGCGCGCGTTGCACCGTGTGGGTCACAAGCAGCCCATTTCGCCAGCCACCACCCGCCTAATTTACGACCTTCTTATTCCATGGATGTGTGCGTTGGTGTCAATGTTGGCGCCCCGCTCACCCTCGCACATTCTGGGGTGAATTGCACGTGAAGGGTCTCGAGAAGATTTACGATAGACTACGGTAGTCATGAGATGTCGAGGCGGTTTGGGTAGAATGGAAATACGGATTTCTTTGAGAGGCCCATGTCATATCTGACAAACCAATGCGATGCGTAATTTACTGCTGGAAGATGCAATTTGCATAGTTCAGATAGAACACAGGACATGCGGGTTGCTTGGATGACCGCTGACTTTGCGATAGCAAATGAATAATTGAGCTGGTTTCCCGGAACATCCCCGCGGTGTACCCTAGCCGCGCTCATCATGTGTATGAGTAATTTTCATGGCTAGAATGGTAGATGAGAGGAAGGGAGCTGTCATCCCGTGCGCTATATTCTATTTCAATAGAGGATGGCCCCTCTTCATCTCCTTTTCTTCTTCATCAGAGCATCAGGCATTCAGATGACACTACGCTGGCTAAGGAATAGCGAATGATTTGTTTTAGGAATCGTGAGACACCACATGTTGGGAAAGTGTTTGCAAGTCTGTCTTTCAGTTGCAAGTGTTTGCAAACCTTTTTTAGCACGACAAATGCAATTTAGCCATGCTGAAACTCGGTTAGAGTCACTTGATTATGAAATCTGGAACTTGTTTTCACCCATATGCTTGCGTATTTGGTGATACTGAACAGAAACCACTGACGAGTGAAACAAAAAAATATGAGATCATAGGAACAAATTCAAATAATGAAACTAGGTCGGAAGATCACCGTCTCGTGATAACCTTATATTTGCGAAGCTGGATATAAACCATTGATGCATGAGACAAGGAAGTGAAATCATAGGGGAAAATGTAAATAATGGCACTTGGTCGAATGATCACCGAGAACCTTCTGGATGATAACCGAAAATTGTACCCTTCTTTAGGATTAGCGCAATATTCCCACGCTTTCAAGTAGTCTTCACTTTAAATACAGCTGTTTGCTGGATATCATCCGACCTAGTGCCCAAATAATTTATTGAATTTAAATAAAAAAATATAATTTATTGATTTTGATTGCTTTGCAGAACATTCGTCTCGAGGGCCAGATGAAGCGGTACAAGCAGCAGGCCGAGTCGAGCGAGAAGGAGCTCGAGGAGTGCAAGAGCCAGAACCGGCAGCTGAAGAAGGAGGTACTGTAGTGTGGGCTTGGGGTGCGCGCCGGGTCTGTACTTACGATTACTACTTCTGGCCACTGGTCAGAGATTGGCTCTTGGAAGTGGCGTTGATTCACTGCGCATGCGCATGCAAGGCAGTCGATTATTGTGGAAGTGGATGCTTCGAACAATGGTCCGATTCTCCTAAGTTTACATACTCTCCTGCCAGTTAGAGAAAGTGAGAGAGTAGGCGAAATTAAGAGAGTCAGACGATTGCTCGATGCTTCTCGATCTCGTTCTCGGCTAGTTCCCCCCTCTGTTGCTCGACCACTAATTCGGGAGGCTAATTTGTCTTGCTCGTCGAGGGCGGCAGTCGTTCTTCTTCCGAAGAATACGATAACGACGACGTCCCAATTGTTCGCGGGCATGTGAGCGCACTTTTTGTTGCCTCTCTCCGGCGCTAATTTCCCTCGTTAATATACGAGGAAATGGCGCAATACACGGTGGTGCTCCTGACTCATTATCATGCACCGTTCCGGAAGAAAGCCTCGTAATTCGATTGCGAATTAGTAGCCAACGAGTAGAGAACCGCACGGCTCTAATCTCCGAACGAATCAGTCCTGCCTGCAAGGTTGCCCGAGGCAGATATGCCGCCCGCACTTGCATACAGTGTAGGAGGAGGACATCACATTGCGTGCGCTTCCTCGGAATCCGTAGATTAGGAGTTCAATTACCGGTCCCTGGCCTTTCGCAAGAAGCCCCTCGCAATCTCGTCGTGGCATCATCTGATGGCCAATCTAATGAAAAGCTTTGCTTGCCCCTCTGCCTCTCCCTGAGAAGGTCGAGAAGCGGCAGTAAACATCACACCGCAGCACTTCCTCCTTATGCCCCGTGTTGTCGAGCATGCGAATACGTGAGGATGATGAACTGTGAGAGGAAAGTACGATTTGGCCTATTTCTGGCCGTAGTAACAAGGATGTGATTGTAAACGGAAGCGCTCGGCCTTGTGTTCGGAGGCCACCGGAAGCGTATATATGACGATTTCGACCTGAACGGCGTGTGACAGTTCACAGATCGTGTTCACATCCCTCTTCTGAGCTGTTATTGCTCCTAGACTGTAATATATCAGCCAGCGAAAAATTACTAGCTGAAAAGGCGCGAACTGAGAAAGGACAAGTGCTGGGAGCTTCAAAATTCACTTCCTCGCCATGTGAACATTGTTTTTGTTCCGAAAATAGTGCACACTATTGTTTTCATGCTCATGCGCATATGACTCAAACGGAGTATGCATGCATAATTTCACTTCCTTGGTCCACGGGGAGGATAAAGCGGATGCTCGTCAGTGGGTTCATTGCTTCCGAGTGTTGTGATGTAAGTTGCGTCAAAACAAATGATCAGCGGAGCACCTGGCGGCCCCATGACTCGGCCATTACCCTGTCGGAAGATGCGGAGATTGACAAGCCGAAATGGGGCGGTAGAGGGTGGTATGAGACTTCTCGACCCTCGCCCTAACTACGTGTTTGGAATTAGTGGAAGGATCTATGGCAATGAATTCCCGTGGAAGCAGCAGCTTCAGGGAACTAGTGCGGAAGATGGCGGTAGTCACGAACTCTGACGATGAACTTCCACGCAATCAACAGGTGGTGTGGCGGAGTAGTCCCTGGAAGTACCCTGGAGGCAAATTGGACGCTTTCGTGACACTGTGCGATTAGTAGTGCCGTGTTTCGGACTAGACTGCGCTCGCTCCTTCCCTCGCTCACTCCTCGTCAATTGAATACGTTGAGTAGGGCAAGCATGGGATGAGAGGGTGGGTGTGAATATGCAAGACGATCCCTCATACGCATCATCATCATCATCATCATCAGCTTCATCAACAATATGCGCGCCCACAGGCACAAACCATAGAGTTTCCTCATTCTATCTCTTCAGTGCATACACTAGGGTCACAAGGGGTGCATAACGAGGATAGTAGTTAGCGGCTGTGAGAAACTGCGGAGGATCCCGAAGTGATTGCCCTAGTTTGGCCGCTTATAAGCCGACGCCATGGGGGCGCTTCATTGGGCCAATCCTTGTAGACGTGAAATTCCCGTGAATTTCGCAGCTTCCTTCCCGGAAGTCTGAGATTTACGACGATGACGTCAAGTGGGCTTCTGTAAGCCCTCTGTAATGAAAATGAAGAATCTGCTCGGAATCTGGGAACCGTCAGGATTTCTGAACACATGCGGCTAATCTCGTTAGGCAGCGGGGGGCTATGTTCGTCGCCTTGCTTTCTGATGGATAGTGATGTCCCTTCCTCATCTCCGTCGTCGTTCCAAGTAAGGCATCGAGCAGATGGACAATATGAGAATACGCAGACTCTCATGAAATGTTCCCTGAACTCGCCATTTCGGCACTTCAAATCATATGCTATACCGAAAGCGTTAATTGGTTGAACTATGGGCTTCCTCGTTCATGCTCTTGTTTATGTGCACCTTCCTAAATTTATGGAGGGTTAGAACGCATACGTCTATATTGGCCACTTTTTGCGTCAGAAGACCGCAATATCGTTTCCTGGTGCTTCTTTTGGCCAACTTGCAGGATGTTTATTGCAACATTAAGAGGTCGAGACCAGACAAGAAGTGAATGGGATGCCATTTTCTTCGTTGAGTCAGCATTTCCCTGCACTCTCCCCCCTTTGGCAGCCTAATTACTACCTGGGCACGGTGAGCAAAGTAGCCTCACGAGCTCATTACTCCCCCGTACTTCCCTCCAGAGATCAACGAGGGCTTTTACCTTCTACTAAGATCACAATTCGTCGTCACATCTCCAAGATGAGGGGATAAACAAAAGAACTTCAATTAGCGGGTGCTTCCATTGACCGCAGTGGACCTTCTCTTGTGGGATCTCCAGTAGGGCGTAAGCTCCTAGATAAAGGGATGACTTTACATTCTTGTCCATTGACAGCGGACCCTCACTTGTAGAAACATTGCTGTGCAGGCTGGCCTACCCTCATCAAACCCCCCGCCGCCGGATGTGCTTTTCAAGAACATGTAACGAGCGCTTTGTGTGCAGTCGTTTTTTGCGCTTGCTCTCCTAAGACGGGTGCGTCGCCCTCTCCTTTCGCCCACATTGCGGCAATACTCAGCCATTCATTGGGAACCGACGAACCGAACAACGAAAGATGGTCGGACTACACTCTTGTTTTCTGAACCGTCTATATTTACTGTCCACTCCAGTTCCTCATCTCATCA
This sequence comes from Pristionchus mayeri, assembly GCA_036245805.1. NCBI lineage: Eukaryota > Metazoa > Nematoda > Chromadorea > Rhabditida > Neodiplogasteridae > Pristionchus > Pristionchus mayeri. The sequence goes on along the minus strand of BTRK01000003.1, from coordinate 17,423,126 downwards.
AGATTTGATGATGAATCTTGTTTCTACGACTTCTTCATCCATCTCAGCCTCACCCCTCCTCGTCCGTCCTTCCGGTTTCAAAGGCCCATGAGATCCCGGGCGCCTATCGTTTTTCTCATTAAGAGGGTGCGAAATCGTTGCACCAAGAGACGCCAAGGGGGAGGCGTATTTGGGAAGCCTAGCAAGGAGTGTTTGTGAAACGACGTCGACGTCGTCTGTGGTCGCTGAGCGCTAAACTCTGGAAGTGCGAGGTGCGAAGCGGCGATGCCTTCTCGGGTTACTAAAAGCACAGATTTTTGCAAAAAGCGGCGATGTGGGGTGAAAGTCCACTGAACCCCTCAAAACACAGACAAAGAAGAAAGAATCTAAAGAGATGTTGTTTTCACATTGTGAGCCTAGACGCTCCATCGGGAGTCGGCAGAAGGTGTTTAGCGCTGCAATTCGAGCTAAGAATGATGTAGTGTTCTGATAATCGTCTAATGAGCGCCAAGCATGGTGTTCTGAAAACGCCGCAAGTTTTTTGCTTGTAATTGAAGCATATGAGCTTGTTGTCCGGTAGGAATTCCGCGATAATCTTTGAAGACAAAAATAAGAAAAATAAAGTCTTCAGGCTTTCCCGTAACTACCCGATCATTATATACAATGAAATTTGTATACTGCTCATTTCGAAGTTCTGAGAAAATAGAGAGATCTCGGGGTTAAGAGTTGGCCACCCGGAGAAAACATTCGGATAGAGATAGCAAGAGAAGTTATTTGATTTGGCGCGGAGACGACATGACGAGACCAAGTATGCATTCCATGTCAGTGTGTATGGCCTCTGGTCAACACAGTGCTTCCTCCTCAAATTCAAAAATTGGATTATTGTCGAAGTCTAGCCATTTTTACGAGTTATTCGGCCAGTTTGTTTTCCAAATTTCTCATGATCAATGTTATACAGCTGCAATGAACGTGCGCGGTAACAGGAAAACCCCGTCACTTCCCTCGCAAATGCCCTGTACTTTTGATGGCAGCTGAATGGTTCGATTACGATGTCAGGGGGTATCCTGAAAATTGAAAGGAGGGGGGGGGATGGTTTGTGTGAACTTTGCGGTAGGGCTCAAAGCGACATCAAGTTTGTCAATGGCAGACCGAAACCGGCCATCCATCAAGGCGCGCTCAATTAATTATTTAATGAGTCACGATATGCGCGAGAGCCTACCACTGAGTGGTAACAGCTGATAGTCTAGTAGTGTTCAAGCGATCAGCACAGTATAATTGTCTCTCCAATTTCGATTCACTTCCTCTAGCGAAAGCAAAGAATTCGGTCACTACCAGCACTGTCTGCCGAGCAATAGTGATGCCAGTGGTTCCTGGTTCCCAGACCAGCCGATCCTTGTGACCGCGTCAGTCTCGCCACAAATGTCAGACGGATACATGCACCAATTTGTGGCCCCCAGCCGCAGTCAAGAGTGCGTACGGGTGCGTCACAAAGCCGCTTCCTTCCCCCGAGGTAGTCTTTGTCCTCCACATGATTGGCCCCCTCGTCCATGTGCAAGTACATGGGGATAAGTCGGCAATATGCAAAGCGACAGACGAGGCTAGAGGCGGCAGGCTACGTGGGAATTCTGCTCGATCGTGCTCAATCGGAGACAATCCCCACACAGTCTTCGCTCCCTTCTGCTTCGTCCTCAGCGCCTGACTTGTCTTGTCTTGCTCTGACGACTACAGAATCCTGGGACGCACAAGAAAAGCTGCAGTAATATGCGTCTTTCGTCGTCCCAATCCCATCGCATTTGACGAGTGACTGTCGACTGCTGAGCAGAGCTCTTTCGAGAGCTCCTTCCGGGTCCCGAAGGGAATAGTACGCACCATTGCCAATTCCAAGAGATTTGCACCGAATGAGTGACGCGTACAGTACTCTGCGTCCATCCCAGCCCTGCCCCCTCTTCCGCCTACTCCCCCATCTACTTCCATTTCGAAACAGCGCGTCAGAGGCGCCGTGCGAAGATGGTGCTCCACTTTTCATTAAGACGCCCTGCGACGACGGGGTGGAATTGGGTCGGAGGAGAGAGGGGCGAGAAGCGGCAGCCTCCTAATGAGAAGAGAGACCCCGAGACCGGTCGGGGCGTCCCAGGGGAGATCGGAAGAGGACGGGAGAAGGTGCGGAATGATGCCGACGGTTAAGTGATGGGGTGGAATGAAGAAGATGGTGCAGCAAGGCGAATAGTGCCGAGCGATTAGATGCACACGGTCGGTTAATTGGCCTGTGATCTACGAATTGTCGTTAACTATTTAAGAATCCTATTTTTGCTGCTGTCCAGAAGCGTGTAACACGCAAAATATTCGTCACTCACGCACGATCTCAGTGTGCATCCGTCCGGAGAAGCGCTGACGACACGGGCGATGTTGATTGACAGTGCCATGGCAATGGGCCGACTTTCATTGTCCACTGGGATCTCCTGCTTGGTCTCTATGCACCATTGTATTCAGCTTTCCTCCTTCGGTCCTGTCATCACGAGAAGAGGGGGTATACTCCCACCCTCTCGATCCTATTGTTAATCGGGTGGCGCGTGTGTTGATGCCTGAGCCTGCCTGCCTGCCCTCCTCCCGCTCTCTCTTCGGCACAATCCGCGAGAAATGCGATTGTCCCTCCATCCATCGTGAGTGTATTGAGGCTCGCAGCAAAGAAGAGTCATCTGAGATGCTCTCGCTCTCCCTCGCGCGAGAGCCGTAATCTAGAGTAAGTGGCTCTCCAGAGGGAGAGGAAATGATGCGCAGCGAGGAGCGAAGATAGCAATGAGGGCTGCGCGCGAAACAAACGCCTGAATGGGATGACTGCGCAACACTGGCTATAGAGTAGTCGCAAGAATAATTTCGCATATGCAATATGGACTCATAGAGTGGGGTACGGTGTAGTTGGGAAAGGGCGGCCGAGGTACACACAATGGAAAGTAGATGAAATACAGTGTAGTTGGGAAAGGGCGGAGGCACACACAATGACGAGTTGACGAGATTTGCTTGCAGGTGCGCGACAAGGAGAACGCGCTGGACGAAGCGAAGGAGACGAACAAGCACCTGCAGTCGCGGCTGGAGAAGCTGCGCAACTCGAGAACCTCTCGACCCACCTGATGGACGATCCCTGACCCCCTAGATTCCATCTTCATCCTTAGCTGTGTATCCTGCTCCACTCTCTCCCATTATCCATGTATCGCTAGTCACAACGCATCGAACGCGCTAGGCCTGACTTATTAGTTGATCTTTGGTCTTAAGTTCTACGCAAGTAACCCCCAGCATCACCACACATTACAAAACCAACACACACACACGCACATACACAATCAGTGAACGGTGATCATTCTAGACTTTAGCCTTCTTTCGTGCCTCTTTTGTTTCTCCCCCGTTTTTTCGTGTTTCTATGTGCTTTGATTGTTTCGGTAGGTCAGCAGCTTCATTTCTCCGTCTAGCCCTCAAGTGCTCTTCTTTTTGCAGCGGAGTTAGAGATACGGGAAACCGTCTTTCCACTTCATGTACTTGCTTAGAAAGTGTTTGATGTGGAGACGATTGACCGTACTTCTAACTCTGCTGCACCACGCAGCTGTTTGGATGCTTTACCATTGGACGCCCGCCCGTGTCTCTCCACATTCTCTCGTAGACGAGATAGTGTGCGATTTAACGAGGGCAAGGCCGGGTTGTCAGTATGTGCTTCTTACCGTATGCTCAGTGCGCCACTCTCTGCTCCCCCTCTTTCTCTGGTACGGTAGCATCGATCGATTCTTCATGGTTTTACAGTACGCGCCGATTATTGGCCTTTCCCCCCTCAGATTCCACCCTTGCTCTTGATTTTGTTCTTATATTCCGGATTTCTTTTCTCAGCCTACACAATCTCGTGCCTTGTGTTTCTCAACTTTCCCGGATATAACACACACACACACAAAAGACTTTGTTCTTGCTATTTCACTGTTCTTGTAAATGGTGTTCCCCAGTAGAGTATGCGAGCCCCACGACGATAGAAAAGTGATACAAATCAAATTATTTATGTTTAACCCCGATTTGGTAGACTCCCCCTTTAACCCTATATCGCATAATGTCTTAATTTCTCTGTAATAATCGATAAATGTCTGATAGTTGTATGCAAGGTGAGTGGGTGTGTACTGTGCAGGGAGGCTAGGGAGGTGGTTACGGTAGGAACCGTCAAGGGCTTCCGTTCGGGATCCCGAGGGACTGCAAATGGATGCCTCTCAGACATTCGTCACAATGAGAGAAGAAACGCGTAAATGTGGATTGGATTAGGAGGAGCGACGAACATGAGAGTGAAAGTGGGTCGAATCTCTTCGGCGGACTTCCCTCAATCAGCCCCCTCTCGGGGATTCGAGAAACCTCGTTTCCTGTATTGAAATTGATCAAATTCAGGGCCAAGTGCACCAGGACTCTCCTCTATTCGCACACTATATCGCCAGCACGAGAGAGCGTGCGAAACGGAGAGAGTGGCTGCAGCCTGGAGATGACATGGGTCGTGAAGTGGGCGGAGTCAGCGCTGGCCAGGAGGGGGGCGGAGCCAGCGGGCGGGGGGATGGCCGAGGAGGAGGGGGGAAGTCACTTTATAGTGTCTGCCCATCGCAAGGAGGCACTCCCCACGTCTCCATCCCGAGCAACCACTCACTCACACAATAGACAGGTGGGAATGATCTACTTTGTTTTGGCTATTTGATTCGCCGACGCTATTTAGGTATAGGCATTTAGGCTTAGGCATTGTTCTATTACTTTTATAGCAAAGAGCCATAGTTAACTAGTTAACTTACAAACTAACCACTCACACACTAGTCAGATTGGAATAGTTTCAGCTTGGTTTGTTTTTTCCTTGCACGATAGGGAAGAGCTTTACAATTGGTAAACTAGACAACGCTGTTGCAGACAGGTTGGAATAACTTCCTTAACTATGTTTCGTTGGCGTTGGTTCCTTTCGTCTTAGTCACGCGCCTTAGATAACGTAGCAACACCTAGCCGCGACTTTCATTCAACAAGCCAGCAACAAACCGCTGACTATAGATTGTTTCGCTAGTATTCGACTCGTGACAATGATTACGATCGACCCATTTCGTTTTCTCGTTCATTCAAGCACTGCCTGAAACCCAAACAACGCATGTCTAGCCTCGCAAAAAGTCGCCGTTTTGAGAGGCGCTTATGGCTGCCAGACTCATACTGTAGACAAGGAGCGTTATTGTTGTCTCAAAATGTAGCCTGACCAGACTGAATCTCGATTGTCTATGGAGGAAAACAGAGGGGCATAGCACTCTTAAACAACTCTTTAAAAATACAAGGCCTTGGAAAACTCTTTAGAATTCACACGAACCCTGTTTTCGATGCTTTGCGTCAGTAGGAGTTTAAAGATGCACCAGCACTTGTAACAATCAGCGGAAATAGTTAACGATCTCTTCACGTGATCTTTGAGTTGTTATATGAGGCAGAATTCCCCGGTGGATTGCTGATTTAAGTTATATCATATCACCGCTAGTTTGAAGCCCGAACAATATGCTTCCTTCTCTGAAAAAAATTGTATTGGCTGGACAGAACCTAAAGTCTTGGACAGGAGCACTGGACACTGAGGCTTTGTTACTGATTTTTTTGTCAATTCCTTAAACGATTTACGCATTCGGCGGTGCACAAATTCGAAAAATAGATGCAGCGGAATATCATTGATCGCGCTCGCAACCCTCAACAACCCTCAACGCCTTGCTTGGAGTCTGACAATAAGATAAGGCGTCGCGGAAAACCTGATGTTCGACTTTACCATTCGGGCAGTAGTGCTCATGGTGCTGTGCTCTCCATAGGCTGCTCTCCGCAAATGGGGGCGCTCTTCTGAGATAGTTCAACAATGTTCGAGTTCGTGATGTGGCATGGAGATCTCTTAGACAAAATATGATCATCGTCCGTTTGTCGGAACCCAATACCCCACTCGCCTAAACACCTCCGGTTCACTCACTCCCCCCCCTCCTGTCGCGCCAGTCAGAGAGAGCGAGATAGCTTGCAAACTGGAGAGAATCAGACTATGCCCCAGGTGCCATTATCGCCTACGTTCTGCGAAATCGTCTAGTTTGTTCATGTTTTGCGACCAAAAATGGTTTTTAGAAACCGCCCCGTTCTTGATTGAGCTACGGCTATCGCCTTTTGCCGTAATCTGACCTTCTCTAGTAATAATCCGTTCAGTTAGAGTCATAGAAACCACCAAACTGTTAGGTTGGCTTCTTTTATTGGTTGGTTTTCGACGAATTGTCCCGTGGTTGCACTCGTGATACGTGCGCGGGATAACAGGAAACGTGCGAAGGGGCAAAAAGCGCGATATCACTGGGAGATTGTAGGCATGGCTTCTAGCTGACGTTCGCCGCATGACCTAGCACTTTTCTCATGGGCAAATTGTTTTCAAGACTCGCGCTAATTGCCTCCCTCGCAATAATAGATCTCGCGAGGCTGTTGTGCAGCAAAATGTGAGGGCGTAACTCGATTTAGGTTAAAGTGCTGCATTAATAATTAACATTTTAACAAGGTCCAACAAGAGCACAGGAACAAAGACCACTGTGGGGCATCACGAGAAACGACTCTATTAACTTTGCGTGCACTCTCGCCGGTCTCATCGGCGATAGAGCACGCAGATTGAAGAGATCCAAGCTATCCCTAGCGCACTCTCATTGTCCCCTTCCACTTTTCCATGTTCCTCATTGCTCATTGCTAGTGTTCTCCCGAAAAAAAACGGAACCGAAAATGTTTTCCCGGAAGCATACTTCTAAGTTACGGTAGGATGTAATAAGTGGCCAAACACTTCTCGCCTTCCTCCCTTATGTCCACCGGAATTCCGAGAATGCTTAAAAGCCAAACACTAGGCTTTTCGCAGCGATTCTTGTTATCCATGAAAGTCCTCGAAATTCGAAATCTCCCTCTTGATTGCGCCAAAACAAAGGCGAAATTCCGAGAAGGCGCCGAATTACCGAGTTCGGGGCCATGTTGATCTTTGCGGTCTCATTAGTGACGAGCTGTCGAAATGAAAACATCGACGCTTTTCCTCTTCGTGCACTATCTAATCGCGTTAGAGTGCATCAGCTGGCACAATACGCATGATTTGGGCTTATTAGGGTGTTTCGCGAAATCTGATTCTCACTGGAAAAAACGAGGCGGATTTCACGTAGTCAGATTGAGGAAGCTCTTCGATGAATGTCTAATTAGGTTGTTTCTGCGAAATTCGAAACTAGATGTATTGGCTGACTCACTCAGTTCTAGGAAATGATCTACAACCAGTGTTTGTGTGTAATCACCGCGGAGACCAATATTGCGCATGGCGATCATATTTTGATCATCTTCTAAAATAACAATAGAAGACTTTGCTTGGGTTGTTTTTATTTTAATATTTAATTAATGCTTTACTTAATTGCAGCAATGGCCTCTCTGACTCCCCTCCTCATGCTGCTCGTCGCCTGCATCGCCCTCTCACAGGCCGCCTACTTCTACCCCAGAGAGATGGTAATTTTCAAATTTTGAATTCGCGCCAGATTTTCGCCGAATTTCAAACTGTACACAAAATGACCACTTTTCGAGCAGGCTCTTTTGAGGGTTTGAGGGACTTCCGGCAGGAGTATTACTGTTCCTTTGTCCGCTTGGCGAGCCTACGTGCCCAGATTTGAAAACAGGGATGAGCAGAACAAGTATGAGGGGCGACTGAGTGTATGTCTGCGCTCTAGACAGCTGCTGCATACGTGCCACTTCTGAGTGCTTCTTTTCTTCTGCAGACGAGACGAAAATATCGCTGCTTCCTGTTCTCGTAGAAGCGCCAACCCTTAGAAGTGGCTGTCAAATAAGAGCCGAAGTTCTAGCCGAGGTCAAGTGTAGATGGCTTCGCAAGAAACGACTCTCTTCATTTCGCGTTATCTCTCGCCGGTCGGAAGAACGACCCATCCCTAGTAGGAGGTCTCAACGAGATGCACATGCAATTCAGCAGCAGGGGAATTCCCGGAACTAATTTCGTAGCTGATTTCCATGTTTTCTGGAAGCAGCGCGCCTCATTTCGCAGAAATATTGAATAGATTATGAGGGACGAGTCTGGGTCGTCTCGACGTAAAATTCGAAAAGTTCAAGGAAGGGCAAGCATCATTGGAGGCAACGACGTATGCTGACGTTCTTTATTCGCTCCGACGAGTTTATGAGCGACTTCCTGAATACCCACAAGAGTTCTGGCTCTCTAAACATTCCACATCCGCACTTTGGACACCCACAAGCTTTTCATTACACACACACGTGTGAGGTCATCGGGAACAGACCAACTGCAGTCTAGTGGAATAGCAACTCGGCAATACCTTCCCATACTGCTCTCTCTCTCTCATCGTTCAGAGAGAGAAAGAGCATGTGAAACTAGGAGAGTCCAGACAGGTCGCCTTCACCAGAATCTATGCAGCATCACTTCCTGGATAAGGGAACGTGTCGACATTCGCACTTCCTATTTCCCGGCCCTGCAAAAAACCGGAAGCTCACGCGATGTGACCTCGGGCTAAACTCAATTTGTAGAGGAGCACCATCAGCTAGTTTTTTGGTTGCCCTGCATCTCTCGAGTTAGGAAGGAGCGGAGCCTAACTCGATAAGGAAACAACCATGGAGAGAGAGGGGATGGCTCTCGAAATTAGCTGTTGCTCAGAGGGAGAGGAAGAGTTCGCCTAGTCGTGGGCCTAAAACTGTTGGGTACCCGGGTGCGAGCCCAGAATTTTGGTTGCTAACAGATGTTAGAAATAATAATAATTTATGCACGCCCAAGGAGTGACGAAAGTAGAGAACTCTTGTCGTGAATTGTAGGCTGTTGTTGTGCTGCTGGCTACACTTCGAAAATGTAGCGAGTGCGATACAATTGCATGTCGGCTGACATCATATTGGTGAAATTTTCGAAAAATATTTTCGAAATTAATTAATTAACTAATTATGCTAATTGCAGGCAGACTACCCGATGCCGATGCACAAGCGCTCGAACGCCGAGCTGATCAACGGTCTCATAGGTGCGAACTTGCATCTTTACTTCCTCCATCATTTTTGTTTTCGCTTGAAAGCTTGCCTCTAAGCGCTCGCTAACGAACGGCAAAAACGTGTTATCATAAGAAACGCCGACGCTTTTGCGACGGTGTTGAATGGAGAGCTAAATGGAATGGCGCGATGTGACTTAGGCGTATCTGGATATTTTAGAAAATAATAAACTTACAAAACTTGAAATTTAAGGCATGGACCTGGGCAAGCTGTCTGCGGTCGGCAAGCGGTCGAACGCCGAGCTGATCAACGGACTGCTGGGCATGAACCTGAACAAACTCTCGTCCGCCGGCAGGCGATGATCTCTGATCTTTGATCTCTGATCTCCACCCGATCTCACCAACATCCAGGCAGCAACTCTTCCTCTTCTCTTTGATCTTTGATCCTTCCCTCCCTCCATCCTCCTCCCTCCCGTAGCGCTTCGTTCCAGATTTTCCCGTTCCGGGTGTGCCCTACTTCCACCCTCCCAGACTACTTTGTGGCTAGCAAAGTGTGACTGATCTTTGATCTATGGTCTTTGATCTCTTCTCCTCCCACCCCCACTCGCTCTCTTTATTCGCAGCAGGCATTACTTCTTCTCGAGATGATCAATCACAGTACTCCCCTTTCCCCATCCTGTGTCCTAGAACGATGCCGTAACCAGTCAGTCGTCGATAAAGCGTTCTGTTATTGGAAGCTACCGTGTGCATAAAGCGTACGATCGATGCGGGAAAGAGTGGATACAGGGGTCTTCTGATCATTTTGAGCACAACAATGGAAAGCAATGAGCAGGAGAAGGAAGAAACTGTAATTCACTAAGAAATTTTGCATTTATGTTCCTGAAAAAGAATGTCTCCGTCATTGTTTTATTAAAATATTAGATCAAATTGAATAGCTTGTGAAACTCAACTGAAGCCGGAGTGGAAGTCACAAAAATTCCGTTTTGAAATCTTTCCGAGATTGTTTGAGAATTCAGGAAAATCGTGCATCACTTTTTCCGACGTGACTCCGCGGAAAGTTCCTCGTTGCTAAACCATTCCGTGTTCTTCCAAGAACACGAGTCATCCGGAAGCCATCTCTTCTCGCAGAAATTTATAGCCAGGACATCTGGTAACTCTACCAGTTGGCTGCTGCACTCTCTTCAGTTCACATGCTCTCTCGCCTCTTTGCCGCCCAACTGACTGCAAGTGAATCCCAGTAGACGAGTGTGGTTCAGAAAGGACAAGATAGTGCGGGAAATGAAGAGGGTGGGAGTAGAGGGAGAACATGGGGGCCGGAATTAATTGCGCGTGAAAGAGCCATCGCATTTGAATAAATGACGCAGCCGCACTCCGCTTGTTCCCTTAATTTCCTCATACTACTCGCCCGCTTTGGAGTAAAGTCAGCAAATACTCATTGCTTTGCATGAAGTGACTCTCATCATTCTGATCGCCCATCAGATCGGTGAGAGAGCAGGCAGATAGGATGATCATTTCTTGAGAAGCTCTCCCTCAATTTCCACATAACGTTCGCCGGATTTATCTCGCAATCCAGTTCTCGATGATTATGAGTCTAGGGCTAGAAAAGAGACACAGAGACGTGTAATTTTTCACGAAAAGTCACTGCTAATTCACCTCATCACAGACTATTTGAAAGTAAGACTAAAGAGTGAATGGACATTTTGCGTGATCACTAACTTGCTACTGTGCTCTTTTTCTAATCTAGTTTTATTCATAGAGTTGCCCTCTCCTAAATGATAATGGTTGTTGTATTTTTTTCGATCGGGAATGGGAGCAAAATCGTTCCACCGCAAAATTCAATTTCCCTTCTAGCCATCATGAAACTCAACCATTTCTTCCCGAATCCCCCCATTATTTTGCCTGAAGAATCCCCGCATTGAGTCATCCTCCTTATCTGTCTTCTGCAATCTCCGAGGGGACTTAGTGAGGGTGGACGGGTCTCATTGTCTCTTTACTAACCCTCCGGTCTCGCTCTCTCTCCCCCTCCTAATCGTCCCACAGCTTCGTTTGCAGCCTGATGAGGCAGCCGAGAGAGGAGCAGAGAGAGAGAGCGAGAGAGTTCTGGAAATGAAGAGAGTCAGACAGTGGTCAGTCCCCGATTGCGCAAGATTTCCATGCTCGATTACTGCATGTGGCAGAGTTGGGTTGGACCCATTTCCTAGATTGGAGTGGTGTCCACAATTTCCTCGTGACTACTGTTCAAATTTGTTTTGCGTTGCTTGAGATTCCTTTGTTTCCATTCTTCTCCTCCACCGTTAAAGGCTTGGTATGAAATCTCTCTCCATTCTGTGCACTCTCTCACCTGTCAGAGAGTGCACGCATTACGGAGAAAGTTCTTGCGAAGTGATCTACCCTCCACTGTTTGTTCGTAATTTCCACTTGTATTCACACTATCGTAGCAATCAACGTCCAACACACTGTTTTTTTCAAAAGGGGAAGCTATCCTCTCCTATCTAAACCTCATCTTCCTCATTTCCATCCCTCTCTGTTGCCCATTGACCTCCCCGGGTGTCCATAAATCGTCACACCAGCTCCCTCCCTCTGTTTCGGCTGGCTTCTCAGCTGGAAATTGCCAGTGGCACGATCCATTTGATGTTTCCGCCTATGGCCACTTTCCTGAAAGTATTCAAAGGAAGCGGTCTACATCCGACCAAATTTATACATTCCTAGAGATGTTCTCCCTGTTCTCCCGCGAGACTATTCTCGAAAGCGTGATGTACTTTTTTCTCTGTACTGCAAAAGCAAATGCTAATTTGTATGCACGAAAAACTCATTTCCTTAGAGTTTCGGTCCATCTGATTTGGCTACGCGCTGGTAAAGAGAAAACGTGCAGAAAAGAAGTTGTTGCTCCCATTTCTGAGCATGCTTCTAGGGGTTATTGGCTGTTGGCCAAAAATGAGAGAGCACGCGGAATGAAGAGAGTCTCGTCTTGCGAAGTCATCTGAACTTGGCTGTTTATCGCGAGAGATGGCGACAACTGACGTCGCTTTCTCCCAGCTGGTAACACCTTGCGAAAGCGGGCACGGCTATTCTAGGGAAGGCTACCTATTCCCTACCTCTCGTCCTCTTCCGATTTCACAACGGCGACTTGAGTGCAGGCCTTATTTCACGCGTTCTCTGGTCCATCTTAGCAAAGAGAAATAAATTTGATCTTTCTGCAGATCGTCACCTTACCATAGAGTTTTGTTTAGTTATTTTTTTGCTAAAGAAACTCTTCCTTGCATTGCAGAACTACATCACCTCCTAAATTTGTGCATGAAGTGAAACGTATCAAAAATTGGTCTCGGCGGCAAATTGATCAATCAGAATTTGTCTTGCTCTTGTGAAATTTAATACACTCAACCATTCCTTATCGCACCCGTATTAACACCGCTGCAACAACACGATTTTCACCCAGTTTGCGATCCATATTGCAACTTCTTCTAGCCCATAGTAAAATCTCTCCTCGCATTTTGATTTACGCCTCCGGTTTCATTTCCGTAACAACTCTTCTGTACACTCCCTGGTGTATCCTCATCTCGCGATCACATGACGCGACCAATATTGATTGACCGATTGCAGCCGCTGCAACAGTCACTTGCAGCCACAGGATGCTACCCCTGCTCCCAATAGCTTGGACCCTCCTGTCGCTTTCTCTCGGTCTGCTGCAGCTGCTGGTGCTCACGCAGCCAGAGTGGATCGTGCATGGAGGGACTTCCATGGTGAGCGAAACTTTTAGTATTACGAAGAGTCGAACTCTCGAAATAGGGATGGTTTTTTAAAGAAGGAGTGTCAGCAAAGTTACATTTTTGACGCTGTCATAACCATGACCTAGACAATTATCCAACGATCATAGCGCGAGCTAAGAGGATAAGCAAAGGTCAATCGCATAGCTCAGTGGTAAAGCAGTCGCCTCGTAATCAGAAGGTTGCGGGTTCGAATCCCACCAGTTTTTGAAAAATCTTCTAGATATTTAAATTCCCGCACGTCCCTTCCCTTCAAGCCCTCCTTGGCATACCGCCAACTAATGATAACTCGGTTCAAAATGGAGATACGCATTTGAAATTTTCAGAATCCCTTATGGTTGTACAAAGGTCGGTCATGGTTATGACAACGTCAAAATTTCAACTTTGCTGACAGTCCTTCTTTAAGCTTTATTGATTCTATTAACTCTCGTCGGTCTTTTTAGTCGTTACCATACTAATCCATCCCAAGTATGGTATCTCAAACAACTAATTTTATCAATCTCATTCTTTGAACTTAAGAAACCTCAAATCTGAAATATCCATGATATAGATCAAATATAATAAACTAGGGGCTGTTCGCTCTGTGCGGCATGCACGGCGGCTGTGTCCTTCGCAGCAGTGCTTCATCTGCAGTGCCTCTCCTCACCCTACTGTCTGGTGAGTCTCCATTAGAGATTGCGTCGCAAGGGACGACTCTCTTCATTCTGCACGTTCTCTCGTCGGTCTGAAAGCAGAATCACTTCTTGCTCCTAGCACACTCGTTTCGTCATACAAATGAGAGAAAACTATTGTAAAGAAAGTACAGACGCAAGAGGTGTTGCGAAACCTGGTTCAAATGTAGATCTTTGATCTCTCCTCAGGCGGTCTGCTCTTCCTCCTCTCCGCTCTGTGTCTCTGTCCCGTGCTGATGTGTTCATCATCAGCCAAGCCGATCAGAGCCCTCGCCAATGTACAACTGATTGCCGGTGAGTGGTCATTGCTGTCTGATTTGTGCGCCGGCATCACTGGACTTCTCTAAATAGAGATCATAGTGGTTCGACGTGTTAGCACGTGCCGTACTAGCTCTTGATATTTCCTGCTAAATTCAGTCAGTGTAGCTGACGTGCACATCCCTAGCATCCATCCCTAGTCTAAAACAATGTCTTCTTTGATCTCTCCTCACGCTGTTTGCTCTTCCTAATCACTATGACTTTTGAACAATTAGAATTGCTCTCTGGACGCTAAATTTGGAGCGAGGGCATTCAGTTCTCGGAAAGAACCCGGTTGATGGCTCGTGACCTATTCCCCTGTTGTCTTCCTACGCATTAAATTGGAAGCACGATTCAAGCCTGATTCGGGTCCTCTTTAAAGATCCCCCGCATGGCCCCCGCACACTAACAAGTAAGTGGCCCAATTGGCAGTCTGCTCGATTCTTTTTATCCTCATCTCGGGGTCACGAGGACCACGAGAAACTAGTGAGAAACTATAAAACGTTCTGCGTCACTTACCCACTTCTGGACGACTTTTAATAACGCCTCTAAAAGTGTTGGAGCAATATAATTACGTTATTTTACCTTAGAAAATTGCTATTCTCTCTCTAGTTTAGCTCCATAGAGTCTCGGCTTTTATGCGAGATGCGCCCAAAATAGCAAGCAGAGCGGGGGTGATGGACTAAAATAAATCTTCTGTTGTTTTCACACGCTTTCAGCCGGGTTTAGGGATTTGCATCCGCACGCTTGCCCCTGTTTTATTGCTTGAAATAGCTGCAAAATCAGGATGAACAAGCCGACATTTGGGGGTCTGAAAATTGTGCAAAAGCACCAGAAGCACCGAAAAACAGCCGAAAGCTAATGAAATAAATCAGGGAAAGGGCGACGCGCGGGGCGCCTTTTCATTTCTCGTCTGCGACGACCCCAGGGAGAAAGAAAAGTGATTGATTGCGCCCGAAAACACGCAGGAGTTGACGTCAATGAAATGCTACGAGCGTTCTCAAATCCGAAATCTCGCTGTGAGGGATTTTAAAATCCAAATAGGGACAAATATGTTTCACCTTTCTATTAAGTGTCATCAGAAACGAGCATTGTCGATTTCGCTTGGGATTGGGACGCTTGGGACACTTGGAACACATCACATCCTAGTTCGATGATAATGAAGAGAGTCGAGCGTAGCACAACTCTTACAGAGCGCCGCAACGACTAATTGTGAATTTTCTGTTCAAAATTATCTATTTCTCACGAATTCATCCCAAATTAAGCAATTCTCTGCGGCATCACAGTGGTTTTCGTGCCTCTGGACATGGGTGACGTTGACTGTGCACTGGGAGAGCTGCTGAGGTCGTCCACCTGTCGGTCAGTTGTGAAATGAGCTAATTAATAAGTAATTAATAAATTATTATTATTATTTCCGCTCTAGCGCTGTTAAGTAATCAATTATATTTTTTTTCAACGTGAAACTCAAATTATCAATGAAAAAGACGCACCACGAGAAGTTTCAAGAAGCGATGAAACTTATGTGAATTGAGCTTTACAATGATGAGCAAAAATTTTATACGTTGTATTTCATAGTGAAGTGAAATGTTGAAAAAAATCTGTATTTTCAGTCAGTCGTCCTCTCAGTTCCAAAAGCAATAATAACTTTTATGAAATTATTGGCGGATATTATTAATTTGAGTGTCGGTTGGGCATTCGCAGTCTCGTCCGTCTGTGCCCTCCTCTCCATGTGCTGCCCCGTGCTGGGAAGATTGGTGAGAATGATCAGACGATAGAATCACGGATTCAATACATACGAAATTTTCATTCATAGTAAGGATCACAGAAACGCCATGGAAACAGATTGTAGCGCACTATTGCTCCGACAATTAATAAATTTAAAAAATAACATTTTCTAAACAGAAGAGGTACCAGCAAGAAACAAAGCCACGGCTGAGGGAATGATAGAAAACTATTTGATTAGAACACTTGCAGGTGGCGGAAGACCGTGGCATCGCGTACGCGCTTATCCCTCGGAAGATGGAGAGCGAGGAGTACTATCTGTGAATATTGAGAGAAATATAATATTTTCTATCGTCTAGCTCTTTTTTTTCTGTATACTTCTCCGCCTGTGAAATATCGTGTGATCTATCATATTTGACGATATTATTAATTTTATTGTTCAAACCATACCGAAAAAACTGCTTTGCCTATTTTTTCCAATGCATTTCTCGTCATACTAAAGCATAACTGGAAGTGACTGTACTCGAGAAAGAACAGTGAAGGAGATCGGAAGGATAGCAATCTATCTGTAATTGGAAGAAATGAAGATGAAGATTTACACTTTTAATTAGCGATTATAAAACTCTGTAGTTTATCTGTGGGCATACTGTGATGATATTTTTGAATAGGAAAAAGAGGAGTCATTGCTTTGCTCTCTCTACTGATCTTCGTCTAGCATCTCTGAAGCATAACCGGAACTATCGCTGACTGCGTCTTCCGATCTTCCGTGTCTCTCTTTTCCTCGTTCTATCTCCCAATCTGCATTGCATAAATTATTGTTCGGCTGACTACTCCTGGAGAAGGAGAAGTGAAGTGAAGAGTGAACATACTCTCAGTCCATTTCAGGTAGGTAACGTTCCCTAGGTGGGCATTGGGCAGCAGGTATACGCTTTCCTAGCAGTAGACGGTCTCACCGGACAGCACCACCTTGGGTAACCCCGTCTATTGACGACTGTAATCTCGCGTGCCGTACCCCTATCTTTGCAGGCAATATCGTCAGAATGACAGAATACGTGACCAAGATCGCCTCGATTGAGAAGGTTTGTCTTTTTTAAAATTAATTTTCGAAAATTGAGAACCTAGATTGTCTTCGAAGAAGAGGAACGAGCGCCTACAAGGCCGAATGAGGTGAGTTAGACATTTTCCATTAGCACTAGAACGCTGGCAAAGTGGTCCACTAAATTCTGAAAAATGCTGCCGATGTGAGTTTCAGTTGGGAAATATCATCGCTGTGATAGGGTCGCGTCGATGCTATCTGGTTGCCTTCGTCAAAAAAACAATAATGGCTTATTTGACAGATTGTCCTGTTTGCGGTGATTTTTAAAGGCTCTTCATTTTAGAAATCATCCCCCCTTTCATTAATGACACGATTGCGTGATTTGTTCCAACCGATTTACGACTACGATTTTAACACATTTATCTAGAGGTCATTAGGTTCTCGGGAGATCAGACGAGAGCTCTGATGTGCATGGTGTTCCAGTTAGAGCTTCGTGATTGGTTGAGAAAATTTGGGCCTGCTGTTTTGCGGAAAGAGTCGCTCCATCTCGTGATTGGGCGGCCGCGTCTCCTCTTTCTCCGTGGAATCCATTCGCTCACAGATCGGCTCCACTCCCATCAATCATCATTCGCGATCTTATGCAACCAAAACCATTTCCTTTTCTGAGCAGTGCGAACGAAGTCCTGAACTCTAGTTGAATCTCGCAACCGCTCATTAAAGACATGATCGAGCACAGTACAGCCAATCATCCCACGTTCCATTTTCTTTGAGCCACCGATAATCGATTCATTTGTGCTTTGGTCAGAGCCCAACATTCGCATCCGTAAACCAAAGCGGGAAGTAAGCAGCCATTGAAAAGCCGACGCTTATGTGCCATTGGAATTCCCCTGTTAGTAAGAAAAGAGCGGTGTTTGTGGAAAGCGCCAAAGCGCGATTGAATGCGTCGAGTGATTTCACAGTCATCGTTTCAGCTGACTGCAATTGCGCTCCCCAGGTAGACCACCTTATCTTGTAATTTTACAACCTTTCCACCTATTTTGACATCCCTTGGATTAGCCTTGGAACACATTCCGACAGTCTTATCCCCATTGAGACCCAATCCCACTGTAGCAAGTACACGCTCTAATTCCCTTCCCATCGCCTGAATCTGTCGTTCATCGTGGGAAATGAGTACGGCATCATCAGCGAAAAAAATATGGGACAGGAATCGGCCATTGATACTTACTCCTTTGTTTGACCAATTTATCCGACAGAAAGCCATATCTAGAACCGCAGTGAATAGCCTGGGTGACTAGGTGGGAAGAGGTAGCCTTGTCGGACACCTCTTCCCACCTTTATGCTGACCTCCTTACCATTAACCACCACCACGTTTCTACTTTCCTGGGAAAGGCTTGCGAGGAAAGAAACGACTTCCGAGGGAATCCCTTCTAACTATATCGCCTTGAACACCACTTCTGTGTATACTTTGTCAAAGGCCTCCGAAATATCTACAAAAAGCTGATAGATCGGCAGCCTATAGTCGACACAGTGAGCAATGACAGACTTAAGAGTGTGGACAGCGTCAACTGTGGAATGCCCTCGTCTAAATCCCATTTGTTCCCAACTTCTACTTCCATCCAGTAGCGGACCATACCTCTTGTTGAGCAGCCCAGTTAGTGCCTTCTGTAATACAGGAAGCAGACTAATTGGTCTGTAGATTTTTGTAAGAGTTGGATACCCAGATTTTGGTAGAAGAATTGTGCGAGAATCCCCAAAACCAAGAGGAATAGATCCCAGGATGATATTGTTAAAGAGATTGGTGAGAGTGGGAACTAACTGATCTACCCCCACCCGAAGCATTTCACCCGTAATTCCATCCTTTCCCGGTGCTCTGCCTGATTTGAAATACCGAAGTATTTGGTCGACCTCGGCTTCTACGATGGGAACAAAAGGGTCTCTTGCTATCTCCTCACGGTACCCAACCACTCCATCTCCACCATAGAGAGCATTGTAAAAAAGATTGAAATGCCTCCTCTATGCCCGGTTGAGTGAAGAGTAAGTTTCCTGTCCCATCCCTAATGCGTGAAATTCTATCCCTCCCAATTGCTAATTTGCTAATTTGCTAATTGCCCTTTTGTAGCTTTTACCAAGCGCAATGGCCTCATCTACGTAGGTAAGGAATGATTTATCTTGGTCGTTTTTAAACGACTCCCTAAGCGCCTTATTGACAAGTAACCATTCAACGCGAGGAACCCCCACCGCGTCCATTTTGAGTTCCCTCCTACGAATCAACAAATCCCTGGTCTTTTGGGATAGCCTACTTCCCGGTGGTCTGAAGGATGTTGCTATTTTACCCGCTTCTTGCACTGCCGAGACCACACTATTGTAATCCACACACGCACCTCTGCGCTTCAATTCTAAGCCTAAGCTGAATTTAAATAAATCATTGTTGAGGTGCGTGTCCCCCCTTAACGGTCTATTGCAACCACGACGAAATCTGAATGAGAATGATATGGTAGATCTAACCAATCGATGATCGGACGAGAAGTCGAGCCGATTAACCACCCCCACATCCAGCACCCGAAGACCCTTTGGGAACAATATGTAGTCTATCTCGTTCTTAGTGCGCCCATTGGGTGAAACCCATGTGAATTTTCTAGTACCCCGTTTTTGAAAGAAACTGTTGCCAACCCGTAGTTGCAACCTCTCGCAGAGGTCCACAACCATTTGACTCTTTACATTTCTGTCCCCATATCCAAACTTCCCCACTGCACTTTCCCCTGGCTCCGAGTATCCCACTTTCCCATTGAAATCACCCAGGATGACCTTGCGCACGAATCGATACCTGTGACTGCCTGAGACTGGTCCGTTGAATCCTCTTTCAACCTCATGGATGAAGTTACTGTACTCGATCATGTCAGGCGGGTGCGTAGATTTGGAATAATCGAATCAGGACCTTATCCGACACCGCAACATCAAGGAAACAGATCCTGGGAGTTAGAACGAAAAACCCCACTACCTTCTGCTTTACCTCCCCACTCACGATGAAACCACTCTTGAGATAATCGAGTGACACTATTAAATTGCAATTGCTTGAAAACATTTCTTCTTGATCCCGAGTTTTCTCTTAAGGATTGTATTCTTCTCTCCTTCCAAAAAATAACGGTTTATTTTCCTCTAGAATCCGTGTTCTTTCTTCAGGACTGCATGCTTCTCTCATCCCTTCATCCTCCACAGCCACTGCCGAGGCATCCGCCCAAGCTGCACTCTGATGTGAGTACCACTGATGGAAAGTCGTCTAGTATCTTCTATTTGATGATGCTCTCAAATCAATTTGTCGTTAACTCACCAACTAGTGACCACATATTTATCTCTTTGCACCTGCCTTGACTCTAGCTTATTCAGGGACAATCCAAAGGACAGTATATTGTTTTTTTGACACTTCCATCACATCCAGATCGATCGGTGGGGTTCAATCAGGACTAGTAACATATTGCCAGTGAAGCATACCTAATTGTGTGAAAAAGTGAGGGAAGGCTCCTGAAACCTAACTTTTCTTAATGATTGGCGAATGATGTCAGGCAGCTACTGAGACTCGCGTGGACGTGGAGGAGAGAGCGATCGGACCGTCGTGAGTTTGATTTTTTTTTGGTTTTAAAAATTTTCACGATTATATTTTTCTTTGCAAAAACAGTTCTGGAGACGTTAAATTCCTATTTCACTCAACCGGGAAAATGCGAGTCAAACGCCAGCTCTCAAAATTGAAAGCGGTCGAGGCAGAAATCATGTTGACATCACTGGCAAAACCCGAAAACAAAAAGGGGCTCATCAAACGAACGATGTTCTTGCACTCAAGACCCAATATCTATCTAGCTCTATCCGATCGGCGAAAGAGCAGCGAGAATGGAGAGAGCTGGGAAATAAAAAGTGACGTGATGCACAAAGTTCATCGCTCCCTAGGCAAATTTTTGAGAGATGGTAGGTGAAGACACCTTTATCTTCCGATGTCTGCCCACCATCCACTTTCCCTCTGGCGATTCGGTCAATTATGTGTTTTCTTGAGAACATACGTGCGGAATGAGAGTCGGACAATCTCCATCAATTTCAGGCTGATGATGGTAAACAAGGCGACTTCTTACGAGTTTCAGTCGCTTAGTTCCGCACAGGTGAGTGACAGAATTTGAATTAATTTATTTCGAAATTGTTGAAAATCAATTGTTTCACACTCTTCCATAGTTGTGAAGAAATGCTAAAGAGAAAAACTCTAGGATCTCTTCACATAACCTAAATATCTGTCTAATGGACTAGGGAGAAAAGAATGAAGAGATATTACATTGATTCACTCAGGCTCAACGCGCCCTCACCAACACTCGTCTCATCAATTTCCTCAGCGAAGTTCTGCCGATGTGAGTTTCACTTGGATAATTTCAGCGCTTTGAAAAGGTCGTGCAGATTGTTCAGTGGCCCGAGATGGAAAAACAATAATTATAAGTTTGTGCGATTCGCTGATGATGCACATTTTTGAAACGTTCAAAAAATTAAAGCGGAAAATAAATTTCAACAAAATCAGAATAATGAAACTTTCAGTATGGAGAGGGAACTCGAGGAGTGCCGTCTCTTCGAGAAGATTCTCTGACGAAATCGGTGACTATACGAGTGACATCATCCAAACCCCTGACTCACGCTCCATTTCGGTCTCAAGACCGGCCGCGAATAAAGTAATTATTGACTAACTTTCTGACTTGAGTAACTTTCTGTAATGCCAGGTCCAAAAATTTTGGGTTTCGTGAGACTGTCTTATCGACGAGAAAACAAAGATAACGAAGTGATATTTCCCATGATTCACTCACCAACACGCGTCTGACTCTGCAAGGAAATACTCCCTTTATTCAGCGTTTTCTCTGGTTAGTCACGATTGCGGAATAGCTCATTCCGCAATGGAAATTGAGTGTGTCGACCGCAATGCGGAATGAATGAAATTGAGAAATGAAAAGAGGGCGTTCCGCATTCCGACAAACCCTAGCAGTCAGAGTGAAGCGAGTCGGACATTGCGTAACTCTTACAGTGCGC
Organism: Pristionchus mayeri; assembly: GCA_036245805.1. Classification (NCBI taxonomy): domain Eukaryota; kingdom Metazoa; phylum Nematoda; class Chromadorea; order Rhabditida; family Neodiplogasteridae; genus Pristionchus; species Pristionchus mayeri. The sequence continues at coordinate 17,401,618 of BTRK01000003.1, read as the reverse complement.
CGCAACGACTAATCGTAAATTTTCTACAGAGAGCGATTCCAGCGATTCTCTGCGGCATCACAGTCATATTCGTGCCTCTGGACATTGGCGACGTCGATTGTGCACTTGGAGAACTGCTGGGGTCGTCCACATGTCGGTCAGTGATCAAATTAATTGATTTTAATTATTATTTCAGTGATAATGCTGTCAAGTGATTCATTATATTTTTCTTAATGAAGATTCGAGGGAGCATTGAAAAAGGTGCCGCACAACCAGAAAGCCGCACAATAAGCGATGAAGCACAAGTGAATTGCTCCCTAGAATGGCTCGCGTAAAAAGTTCTACTTGTGTTTCACTGTCGTGTGAAATTCTGTGAGAAACCAATGCCTTAACAGAAGTATTCTGAGATAATGTAGGAAATAAAAACCTTGATTTACAAAAAATTCAAACTGCTTTAATTGGGTACCCATTAACGGTATTGATGCATCTAATGATAAGGAACTTTTGCTTTAAGTTGTGGAGCCGTAAATTTCAAACAACCTAAAATCCGGCTCTCAAAATATCAAAAGTTTGAGAGGTCATAAATCCTTTAATTTTTGAGATAGAGAGTCGCTAGAAAAATGCGAAGAACCGCATCGAAGAGCTGAACAACTTTTATGTTGGAAGAAACACGGTTTGCAGACAGCGAAATATAGATGTTCAAAAAGCGATTTTTGAAAACTTTTTACAACTATTTTTCGGGTGTCTCCGAAAAAAACGTCACATACGTCGATGAGATATCTACGGATTCGTAATCTACGTACTTTTGTACCCCGGGAAATAATATTTCCATAACAAAAACCGATTGACAACACAGATTTGTATGCGTCAAAACATGAGATTTCATGTTTAAACACTCAAATACTCGCGTCAGGAATGAATGTAGATGCCGTTTCATGCCTCCAATTACATTTTTGCATGGAAGTCATTTTGGATCATATAAACGTGTTTGTTTGACAAAATTACCAAAATTTTAAAATTTCGATTTTTTCTGTCAAAATGGTCGAAATTTTAAGTTTTCCATTTTGCCTATTTTGGCATACATGCACGTTTATATGATACAAAATGACAACCATGCAAAATTTGAGTCTGATTGGAGGCTTGAAACGGCATCTATATGCATTCCTGACGCGAGAATTTGAGTGTTTAACCATGAAAACTCATGTTTTGACGAATACAAATCTGTGTTGTCAATCGGTTTTTGTTATGGCAATATTTTTTCCCGGGGTAAAAAAGTACGTATATTACGTATCCGTAGATATCTCATTGACGCATGTGACGTTTTTTTCGGAAACACCCGAAAAATAGTTGTAAAAAGTTATCAAAAATCGCTTTTTGAACATTATCTATATTTCGCTTTCTGCAAACCGTGTTTCTTCCAACATAAAAGTTGTTCAGCTCTTCGATGCGGTTCTTTCTATTATTTCAATAACTCTCTATCTCAAAAATGAAAGGATTTATGACCTCTCAAACTTTTGATATTTTGAGAGCCGGATATTAGGTTGTTTGTAATTTACGGCTCCACAACTTAAAACAAAAGTTCCTTATCCTTAGATGCATCAATACCGTTAATGGGTACCCAATTAAATCAGTTTGAATTTTTTGTAAATCACCTCCTGCGATCTCTCAGAAGATTTCTGTTAATTGTTCCTTATTCTCCTTTTTTGCAAAATAAAAAAAATAATAATAGATAATTCAGTGTCGGCGTTCGCAGTCTCCTCCGTCTGCGCCCTCCTCTCCATGTGCTGCCCCGTACAGGGACGATTGGTGAGAGGATTTTAAGACAATAATCACGTGATTCATGATATCAGCGGTTGTTGAGTTCATGAAATTGACAAACCAAGAGCTATGAAAACAAATAAAATAGATGCTTAAAATTTATCTTATAACGTTTCGCGATTCTTGTTAGGAATTGAGCATTAAGCAACAAAGCCATTACTATTAATCCCCTGTCCACTATACAACCAAATCCACCGCAAGTCATCGATGATTCTCTGCACATTTCCAGTATACTCCCCTGGCGGGGAAACAATTGAATCGAATTTAATTTAATAAATTATGGGAAGACATAAGTTTCGACCAATTTCAGGTGGCCGAGGACCGTGGCATCGATTACGCGCTTATCCCGAGGAAGATGGAGAGCGAGGAGTACTATCTGTGAATATTGAGAGCAATGGCATATTTTCTATCGTCTAGCTGGTTGTCTTCATTGTATGCTTCTATGCCTGTGAATAATTGTGTTATCAATCATATTTGATGATAATATTTATTTTATTGTACAATAAAACTATAAAATACAGTTTTGAAAATTTCTAGAATGAAGCATAGCCTGGCGCGTAAGTCATTACACCTGAGATAAATCACCAAAGAGAGATCGATAGGATCTTGTTCTATCCGTCTAGTCGTAATCGGGAGAAATACAGGTGCAGAGTTACAATTTTCATTCATGATTCAGAAACTCTGAGCTTGTCTCTCTGTCAGCATTCTACGATTATGTCTTACTTCGAAAATGAAGAGTTATTGTTTTGCCCTCTCTGCAGATACACATCTAGCCTCTCTAAAGCATAACCGAAACTGCGGGTGACTGCGTAATCCTCTGCGTCTCTTTTTTCCTTGCTAATCTCCCAGTCTGCCTGGCAGATTATTGTTCGGATGACTACCGCTAGAGATGGAGAAGTGAAGTGGAGAATGCCATTCTCTCACTTCATTTCAAGCAGTTGTCTTGGAATATTCGCTTGTGTTCTCTTGAAACACTTGTACAGTACCAGTACACATTCTTAGGATTAGTCGGCCTTACCTGACTGCACCACATAGCGTGCTCGTCTCTTCTGAAATCACGTGACGTTACTGCACCTTCGCGCCCGCAGAAAGAAGCTGCACTATGATTGAAGACGTGACCAAGATCCCCTCGATTGAGAAAGTTTGTCGTTATTTTTAAAATTATTGTCGAAAATCGAATTTAGATCGTGTTCGAAGAAGAGGAACGAGCTCCTACGAGGCCGAATGAGGTGAGTTGGAAATTCCCCATTAGCTCTCGAACATTGGCAAAGGGGTGTCAATTTCAGACAAATTCCGGCGATGTGAGTTTCAGTTAGGAAATATCATCGCTCTGATAGGGTCTCGTCGATGAGCAATCGGGTCTAATTCGCAAAAAATAACGGTTTATTTTCCTCTAGAATCCGTGTTCTTTCTTCAGGACTGCATGCTTCTCTCATCCCTTCATCCTCCACAGCCACTGCCGAGACATCCACCCAAACTGCACTCTGATGTGAGTATGACTGATAGAAATTCGACGAAGTCTCTTCCTCTTTTATCATGCTGTAAAATCAATTAGTCGTCAACTCACAAACTTGTGAGCACATATTTATCCTGCCTTGACAAACTTTTTCTTACACAGGCGAAAATTAGAAGGGGTAAATTAATTTTTATTTTGGTTTTGGCACCACAGCGCCCCCTCGTCGATCGGTGGGGGTTCAATCGGGACTAAATGCATAATTCCGATGAAGCATAACTGAATATTGCATTTTTTTCGTCGTTCACACCATATTCTGAACAGAGGCATGAGCGGGAATAATTACACATTGCCATGCTTCAAACAAAATTTGGCTAAACCTCTGAAAACAATGTAAAACAACTTTTTTGTTATTGGCCTGGTAAACCACCTCCATCAGCGATGCGCTCTTATTACTAGTAACATATTGCGAGTAAAGCATACCTGGTTAAAAATGAGTGAGAGGAGATTCCTGAAATCAAATTGTTCTTAACGACAAGATAAGCATTTCATGCAGTCACGGAGACGCGCGTGGACGTGGAGGAGAGAGGGATCGGACCAGCGTGCGTTTGGCTTTTCTGTGCCACTTATTTTAATAAATAGTTGTGTTATGGTTATTAAAATTACTAAGAATGCGACAGAATGGTATTACTCATTTGGTGAATTCGCACCTTACGCAAAACCACTACTAGAGAGCGAGAGAGGCAGAAACCATGTTGACATCACTTGCGAAACCAGAAAACAAAAACAATTCATTAAATGCTCTCGCTCTTTTCACACATGTTGCAGTTTCAGTCACTTAGTTCCGCACAGGTGAGCGACAGAATTTGAATTAATTTATTTCGAAATTGTTGCAAATCACTTGTTTCACATTCTTAAATAGTTATGAGGAAATGCTGATGCTAGGATCTCTTCACATAATCTGAAGCACTGTCTAAGCGACGAGAGAGCAAAGAGAGTGGAGTGGAGAGAAATCGTACAATGATTTTTAACGCAATGAACTGTATTAGATTAGGAAAGACGTCTTCCTATCCTTCTCGAACCAGGCAGATTTGATAAACAAAGATCTACTCTGTGATCATACCTATTCGCTCAGGCTCAACGCGCCCTCACCAACACTCGTCCCATCAATTTCCTCCGTGAAGTTCTGCCCATGTGAGTTTCACTTGGATAATTTAAGCGTTTAGAAAATACCACATCGATCGTCCCATGGCAGGAATTGAAAATCAATAATTATAATTTGTACGAGTAGTTGATAACTCAAATGTTCTGCAAAAACACTCAACAAAATCATAATGATGCAATTTTCAGCATGGAGAGGGAACTCGAGGAGTGCAGTCTCTTCGAGAAGATTCTCTGATGAAATCGATGACGATACAAATTACATCATCTAATCCCTGACTCACCCTCGGAATCGGTCTCAAGACCGGGCGCGAATAAAGCAATTATTAATTGCACATTAGCTCTATGAAATGCAAAACCCTTCGAATGTGTACGATGCTACATGAATGGTGGATTCAGCGTAGTGATGGCTTCGTAAGAAATTACTCTCTTAAATTTACGTGCTCTCTCGCCAATCAGTTCAAAGGGAGATAGTATTCAGAATGAAGAGAGTCGACGCATAACTCTTACAGAACGCCGCAACGACTATTTTCGAATTTTCTGTACAAAATAGTTGATTCCCCGAGTTCAGCGATTCTCTGCGGCATGACAGTGGTCTTCGCACCTCTGGACATGGGCGATGTCGATTGTGAACTGGGAGAGCTGCTGAGGAAGCCTCCACCTGTCGGTCAGTAACCAAGTTGTGTAATTAGCACTTAATTAATGCTGTTAAGTAATTTGTTATATTTTTGCACCTATCTCCGCTGTGATATTGAAAATGACACATCCGACGACGCATCAATAGGCTACGAAACATAAGTGAACAGACCTCTAGAATGACGCGCAAATTCGTTATGTTATTTTGTGTCTTACAGAGTTGAACCGCTGCGACTCCTCAATGGTTTACTGATTTCTTGCTTCATGACAAAATTAATAAACAAGAATAGCACAATTACAAAAATAATAATAATAACACCAATTCTCAGTGCTGGTTGGTCGTTCGCAGCTTCCTCCGCCTGTGCCCTCCTCTCGATGTGCTGCCCTGTGCTGGGAAGATTGGTGAGAGGAATCTAAGAAAATAATCACGTGATTCGTGGTTTCATCGGTTGTTTTGTGCATGAAATTGAACAATCAACTGTTATGGAAACAAATAAAATATATCCTTAAAATTTATCTTTTAACGGTTCACAGTCTTGAAAGAAGGCATTGCAGCAAGAGACAAAGCAATTACTATTAATCCCCTGTCTATACAACCAAATCCATCGCGAGATATCGATGATTCTATGCACATTTCATGTATACTCCTGGCGGGGAAACAATTGAATTGAATTGAATTTAATAAATTATGGGAAGACATAAGATTCGACCAATTGCAGGTTGCCGAGGACCGTGGGACATAGTTGCCCAACACTGGCGGCGAGGTATTTTCAGACCATGAACCCCTATTCATGCTGGGGCGCTTCCCCCTCATATCGAGGGGGGAAGCGCCCTAGTAGGTCAATGGTAGGTCCAGACTAGGTACCGTACCCAATCGATAGTACAGTACCCCCGGATACCGTATACTACTACCGTAACCCATGATTATCGCAAACTAACTTTATTTTCAAAAAGTCCTGGTACCGTGCCCAATCTATTATACAGTACCCAACTGACTACCGTAACCCAGTTCCTTGGGTCAGATCCAGTTTCTTGGGTCAAACATTTTTCTAAAAATTTTAAAAATTTTTCTAATAATCCCAAATTGATTACATAATGATTCTACAGTAATTAGATATACGGAAGGATAATTTACAATATTATTTTGCTCGATTTAGAATTTTTAGAAAAATGTTTGACCCACGGAACTGGATCTGACCCAATGAACTGGGTTACGGTAGTCAGTTGGGTACTGTATAATCGATTGGGCACGGTACCAGGACTTTTTGAAAATAAAGTTAGTTTGCGATAATCGTGGGTTACGGTAGTAGTATACGGTATCGGGGGTACTGTACTATCGATTGGGTACGGTACCTAGTCTTGACCTACCATTGACCTACCAATCCATTTTTGACCATGAACCCTCCCCTATTCGTGCCGGGGCGCTTCCCCCTCGATATGAGGGGGGAAGCGCCCTAGCATGAATAGGGGTTCATGGGGGTCGCCGCCGGCGTGGGCAACTATGCCGTGGGATCGATTACGCGCTTATCCCGAGGAAGATGGAGAGCGAGGAGTACTATCTTTGAATATTGATTGAAATCGAATATTTTCTATCGTCTAGCTGGTCTTCCTCTATGCTTCTTCGCCTGTGAAATATCGTGTGATCTATTATATTTGATGATACTATTAGTTTTATTGTGTAATAAAAAAACATACAGAAAAAAGTGCTTCGACTATTTTACCAAAGCATTTCTCGTCATACAGAAGCATAGCTAGAAGTGAGCGGAAGTGACAGTGCCCGAGATAGAGCAGTGACGGAGATTGAGAGGATTGCGTTCTATCCGTAATCGGGAGAAATGAAGGTGAAGATTTACACTTTTTATCGTGATTCTAATGATCTGTATTTTATCTGTGGGCATACTGTGATGATATTTTTGAATAGGAAAAAGAAGAGTAATTGCTTAGCTCTCTCTACTGATCTTCGTCTAGCCTCTCTGAAGCATAACCGGAACTGCGGGTGACGGCACAATCCTCTGCGTCTCTCTTTCCTCGTTCTATCTTCTGATCTGTCCAGCACAAACTAGTGTTCGGCTGACTGCCTCAAGAGATATAATAAATAATTTAATAAATTTATCATGTTATTGGCACAAGAAAATAGGCGAGGATCATGTAAGCAACGGAAACATGAGATACAACAAAGGAGTGAGAGAAAGGTGAACTAAACGAACTGATAGAGAAGCGAAGTGGAGAGTGGACATACGCTCAGTAAATTTCGAGCAGGTAGCATTCCCTTGGAACATTTGTAGCACCAATGCGCATTTCTAGCACTAGTTGGCCGCACCAGTCAGCACCACCTCTGGTAACGGTTTCTCAGTGGGATCCCAGGGGAGGTGTCGCGAACTGGGATCCAAGTGGGTTTCCCAGTGAGGTATATGCGGGCTCCCCACTGGGAAATCCACTGGGATCCCACTGAGAAACTTTTACCAGAGACCTAGCTTACATATGACGACGTATTTCTAAGGTTCGGACAAACGTTGGCACACCAATTTTTCGAAAATATGGTTTTCGGGGTTGTTATCGACGCTGATGACGATGGTCAGCTTCATTTTGCATAGTTGACCTCTAATGACGCGCTGCGGCGCGCTCGGAATCGACGACTTTTCCAGTTCATTCTGTCGATTTCCATTAAAAATTGCTCTAGAAACATGAAAATTGAATTCTTGGGGTAATTTTCGATTCTCTACACGCTCAAGTACAAACCATCACCCTAAGAGATCGTATTCATTGCTTTCCACACCGGATGTATGCTTAAACCTCAAAAGTGCAAGTCACCAATTTCAGAGCAGATAGTACACCTTGTCGATAGGCCAGAAAACGATTTTTGTGCAAATCAAATTCCGGTGATGTGAGATATGATCATATGAAGTTTCGAGATCAGGCGTGGACCTGTTCTTTCTATTCGCACCAACGAACATGAGTCCTCTTGTGCTCAATTACTTCGTTGCCGGAATGGCTCAATTGGTAGCGTGTTCGGTTAGCGTACGTTCATTCGGGGGTTCAAATCCACTCCATTTTTCGATATTTTTGCTGATGTTTTTACAACTTCGAATGAGCAAAGAAAATCTTTTCTGGCCATTTTTAGTAATGGAAATTAGTGGCATACTAAAATTCCCTTCTTTTTGTTATTTATCATAAATTTATTTATTCCTTTAAATATTGGGGTGTCCGGAAAGTTCGTATAATTTTTTGTTTTTATTTTTTATTCAATGCTTTCTCAGTGACCAATGTATGCCCCCTTCTTTCTCACAACCTCCCTCCAGCGATTGGGCAGGGTCTCGATTCCTCTCTTCCAGAATGCGGGTTTCTTCGAGACCGCCCAGTTCACGAAAGCCCTCACAACTTCATCTCGATTCTTGAACTTCTTTCCTTTGCAGAAGTCAGAGAGAGAGCGGAAGCAGTGGTAGTCGCATGGGGAGAGATCCGGGGAATACGGTGGATGGGGAATCCTCTCGATCTTCAGCTCGTCCATTTTCTTCTGGGTCATCTTCGCTCGATGTGGGAGAGCATTGTCCATCAGAAGAAGAATTTTGCCCTGGTTCAGGAGTCTGGGAGGGACTCTGATCGCGACATCTTGCAGTTGTTCAGAGAAGGGGTCGGTATTGATGCTGGTGCCAGGGGCGAGGATCTCCCAGTAGATGGGACCGAGCACTGAGAAGAAGAAGCAGAGGAGTTCCTTTTTTCCGTGCTCTTCCTTCTTCGGGACGGGCGTGGGCTTCTCATCTGCATCCACCCATTGCAGCCTCCTCACAGGGTTATCGTACGTGATCCACTTCTCATCTGTAGCGATGATGGAATTAACCCATCGAAGATTGGATCTACGATGGAGTAATTCCCGACAGACTTGAACACGATTTTTCAGCTGTTCGGGGGAGAGGTCATGGGGAATCACTTGTGGGAGTTTCGGCTTCTTCCCAGATCGATGGAGGATATCGGACACCGTTCATCTGGGAGTACCAGTATCCTTCTTAAACTCACGCACACTGGCCATGGGCTTGCGCTTCAGCGTGCGGAGAACGAGAGGCTGATCGAGGGAGGGAGGGCGTCCAGAGCGGGGTTGATCATCGAGACCAAACTCCCCTTTCTTGAAGCGGGAGAACCACTTATAGCAGAAGGGTATGGAGGGGGCGTCAGCTCCTTCCGACTGGGTCAGGGCAGGGTGGGCCTCCTTCACGGATCGGCCAAGACGGTAGTAATGAAGTAAAACCCTCTAGAATGACGCGCAAATTCGCTATATTTTGTGTGTCACTGTCAGTTGAAACGCTGCGACTCCTCAATGGTTTACTGATTTCTTGCTTCATGACAAAATTAATAAACAAGAATAGCACAATTACAAAAATAATAATAATAACACCAATTCTCAGTGCTGGTTGGTCGTTCGCAGTTTCCTCCGCCTGTGCCCTCCTGTCCATGTGCTGCCCCGTGCTGGGACTATTGGTGAGAAGAATCAGAGATGATAATCGCGTCATTCGTGGTTTCAGCGGTTATTTAGTGCATGAAATTGACAAATCAAGAGCTCTTGCATCATAACGCATAAGTTCGTCTTGCGTTGCACCGCCGAACGTATATAATATATAATATAACACTTGCAGGTGGCGGAAGACCGAGGCATCGACTACGCGCTTATCCCTCGGAAGATGGAGAGCGAGGAGTACTATCTGTAAATATTGAGAGAAATCGAATATTTTCGATCATCTAGCTATATTTCTTGTATGCTTCTCCGCCTGTGAAATATTATATGATCAATCATATTTGATGATACTATTAGTTTTATTGTGTAATAAAAACCATACCGAAAAACTACTTTGATTATTTTTTTCCAATGAATTTCTCGTTATACTGAAGCATAACTGGAAGTAATTGTGCTCGAGATAGAGCAGTGAGGGAGATCGAGAGGATAGCTTAACGGAAAAAAGCTACACTTTTCATTCGAACTTTTCTGGCCTTGAGCATTCTACAATGATAATTTTCGCTCAGAAGGTGACGAATCAATACTTTGCTCTCTCTACTGATCCACATCTAGCCTCTCTGAAGCATAACCGGAACTGCGGGAGATTGCACAATCCTTTGAGTCTCTCTTTCCCTCGTTCTATCTCCCAATATGTCATATTATTGTGCGGATGACCGCCGGAAGAGATGAAGAAGTGAAGGAGGAGAGCATTCTTCCAGTCCATTTCAAGCAAGTAGCGTTCTTGGAACACTTGTATAGCACCAATACGCAGTCCTACTAGTAGTCGGCCTCACCGGACATCACTACCTAGTCAATCAATCAATCAGTCAGTTTATCATATCAGGCAGTTTGCTCAGATGAGGATTTGTCTATATTCTGCATAGGTTGCACTCCACCAATGTGTGCCAATGGCTCGGCTAAGGTCGTCTCTCCAGCGTACGCGTGGCTTCCCAGGGGGGGCGGCTCCTGTTGTAGGGTGTCCAGACTGTAGTAGCGCGACTCCACTGCTCCAGATTCATTTGCCTAATTTTGAGTGCCCACCGTGCTTTCCGTTTCAATCCCTCCTCGACCCAGTCTCTTAGCTTGGTGATTCCACGAACTCGCTCATTCTTCCAACGATCTCTGATCGTAACTCCCAACATCCTCCGTTCCATATTTCGTTGAGTAACACTCAGTCGTTCCTTCTCACTCGATCGTAATGCCCAGACTTCGCATCCGTAGAGTACTGTACTTGTGATGCAGCTTTCAAAGAGCCGTCGCCTGATCTTCATGGGTAAAAGGCGTGACGATAGAAGATGGGACAGCTTACTCCATGCGTACCAGCCCAGTCCAATCCGATGTTCAATTTCGTCGGAGTGATCTAGGGGAAGACTGATTCGCCCTCCTAGATATGTGGCTCTTTCGACAAATTCGAACCGTAGATTGTCAATAGTGATTGGATTCCTGGTAGAGGTGCAGGAGGTGAGTAGATTGGTCTTTGCTGCATTGATTTCGAGACCAACTCTTCTGCAAGCGCTCATCAACTTCTTCAACATTTTCTCCAATTCGGGTCTCGACTTCGCGATGAGAACTACATCGTCCGCGTACTCCAAATGGCATAGATTCCTCCCATCTATTTGGATTCCATCCTTCTCCCAGTCAATCTTATCCATCGCAGATCTTAGCACAGCGTTGAAAAGGCGAGGGGAGAGTGTATCCCCTTGGCGAACTCCTCTTCTCACGGTGACAGGGACGAGTTCTTCGTTTACTCGAATGAGTGTGGAAGAAGACTCGTAAAGACGACGCAGAAGGTGGACGAGGATGGGGTGGGCTCCGAAGAAGAAGAGGGCGTTCCAGCAAGCATTCCACTCAACGCAGTCGAAGGCCTTGCGGAAGTCGACAAACGCCAAGTAGATAGGGATACCGTACTCGTGGGCTCTTTCTGCTACCTGCTTGATCGCATGAAGGTTATCGAGGGTGCTGAATCCGCGACGAAAACCGGTTTGGGTCGTCGATTCATTCTCTTCCAACACTTGCTCGAATCTTCTCAAAATCACCCTTGTCATCGTCTTGAGAGTGACGGTGAGCAGCGAAATGGGGCGGAAATTGCCGATGTTCTTAGGATCTCCCTTCTTATGCAACAATGAAACGACTGCTTCCGTCAAATCGCTTGGAACTGCGTCTCCGGCAACCAGTCGATTGAGCAGATCAGCGATGTCTGGGGCCAAGTGATCTCTGGCGAGGAAGAGCATCTCAGGGAGAATCCCATCCGAACCAGGGGAATGGCCGCATTTCAGGAGAGACATCGCATGCCTGATTTCATCGGATTGGAAGGGTGGCAATGGGTCTAGAGCGGGAGGGGACACAGTGAGAGGAAGCTGCACTCCTGGCGTGTAGAGGTCCTCAAAGAAGGTCTTCACCGCTGTCTTGGTTGCTGCTTGAGAGAGTGCACCAGAGACAGGATCGGGGACGAGAAGACGCTGCTTCGACGACTGAAGAGACAGCATGCACTTCACAATGCTCCTTCCCATCATCGCTGCTTGCCGTGCTTGTTCTTCCTTCCGTTTCCTGATATCCGCTATGAGACTCATTCGAGCAGCCTTGCATGCGATGGAATAGGCGACAGTTCCTTGCGAATTGGATTGCAATTGGTGACGTGTGGCAAGAAGGTTCTTTGTTGCGGTCGAGATCCAGGGTGGGGAATGGCGCTTCCTCCAACAGTTGACTGCCGCGGTCTCAGTGAAAGCCTTGATCTTGCAGTAGGCATCGGCGGCAGAATTGGGGCGACCAAGGGGCAGTGACGCAAGGAGGGATGCGTTGGCAGTAAAAGCTACCCGATCGAAATCAAGCCGCTCTCTGCATCTTTTCTGCCTGACCTTGTCGGGGAGAGAGAGACATAGACGGACGAGGCGATGATCCGAGTTGAACTCGAACCTTCCAACGACCCCGCAATTGACTACTCTCGCTGTGGTGGGCGCTGCAACGTAGTCAATTTGATGGAATGTTGAGCCGTTGGGGGAGCGCCAGGTCCAGATCCGTCCGAGCCGCCTCTTGGGGAACGTGTTCCATAGCCGCATCCTGTTCCTCACACAGACTTCAATGAAGGTCCGACCGCGTGGGTTCGGGGTCGAGGAGGCGAAATCACCGACATATATTTCATTGCCTGGTTCTCTCGCCACTCGACAGTTGAAGTCACCGACCAGGATGGGCATGTGGCCTCTTGGGGCACTCTTCAGGGCGGTCTCAATCTGGTCCATGAAGTCCTCGTACGCCTGGTCGTCGTAGGAAGAAGTTGGGGCGTAAGCGCAGACCAGAAAGAGCCGCAGGTCTGAGAGGGAGAGAGTGGCCAAGCGGGGGGAGAGACCATTGAACACGGCTCCGCGCGCAAGGTGCGGTCGGAGTAGGAAAGCCACGCCATGGGAAGCAGTGGGCCCGCCAGAATGGAACACTACAGTGCCTGAAGACTGAAGGTTGAATGAAGCACAACCCACAATCCTAGACTCCTGCACTGCAAGCATGTCCCATTTGATCTTGTCGAGGGCGAGCTCCAACTCGGTCTGCTTGTCCTTGGTCGCGAGCGTCCTGGCATTGATGGTCCCGATGTAGAGATGGCGACTCATCAAGGTGGCGTACAACTCCCGCGTGCCAAACGCGTCTGGGAGAGGGAATCCGGGCGGGAGGAATCGGAGACGGAGAGACGAACTCGCACTCAACCGCTCGCCACACACTTGAGAACCCAGAATGTGGTTCTCAAGTGTGTAGCCTAGTAGGGTGGCTGAAATGGATCAACGGGTCGCTATTTAGGGCCTCGGCAGATCCTCGGCAGATCAGAGATGGATGAGACGGTTAGCCGTCCCCTCTGGCAGTCCTACCCTCTCTATTCACTGTGGAGAGAGAAACTCTCTCGTCGCTCTCTCCCTCCCCTCACGGATGACCCGTATGAGAGAGTAAACAGGACGGTTAACCGTGATCCATTTCAACCACCCTACTACCTAGTCATTTACAGTCGTCTACTGAGAACGGTAATCTCGCGTGACGTGACTGTATCATCTTTACAGACAAGAACGGAAGAATGACAGAAGACGTGACTAAGATCGCCTCGATTGAGAAGGTTTGCAGTTATTTGTTCAATGTATTTTCGAAAACTAAAACTCTTAGATCGTTTTCGAAGAAGAGGAACGAGGGTTCTACAAGACCGAATGAGGTGAGTTGGAAATTCTTAAATACGCTTCAAAAAAGGTGGTCTAGAGGTATTCTCTATTTCGGAGAGGATCTGCCGATGTGAGTTTCAGTTAGGTAATATCATCGCTCTGATAGGGTCTGTCCGATGATGACCTGGGTCCATTTCAAAAAAAAATAACGGCTTATTATCTCTTAGAGCCCGTGTTCTTTCTTCAGGGCTGCATGCTTCTCTCCTTCCTCCATCCTCCACGGCCACTGCCGAGACATCCACCCAAGCTGCATTCTGATGTAAGTGAATGAAATTATGGAAACTGCTGTCATGCTCTGAAATAAATTAGCCGTCAACTCACCAATTAGTGAGCTCACAGTATTAAGTCCCCGGGATTCCCCAGGAGTCCCTGTTTCAGTAGGGGATTCAACCGGAGTGTACGAGTCAAACGCAAACTAACAATATTGAGAGCGATCAAGGCAGAAATCGTGTTGACATCACTTTCGCAAACCGAAAACAAGAAAGACTCATCAAACGAGTAACGCTCAAACTCTCATAACATACACTACTAGATTCTAAGCAACGATAGGGGTTAGAGAGTGAAGGTAGTAGGGGGATGTGTATTGTTGAGAACATAGATACGTGCGGAATGAGGGTCGGACAATCTCCATTAATTTCAGGCTGATGATGGTAAATAAAGCGACAACTTACGAGTTTCAGTCGATTAGTTCCGCACAGGCGAGTGACAGAATTTGAATTAATTTATTTCGAAAGAATTGAAAATCACTTGTGTCGCATACTTCCATAGTTGTGAAGAAATGCTGACGCTTGGATCTCTTCACACAATCTGAATCACTGTCCGCGCGACAAGAAAGAAAGAGAGTGGAGAGAGATATTACATTGATTAATTCAGGCTCAGCGCGCCCTCACCAACACGCGTCTCATCAATTTCCTCAGAGAAGTTCTGCCAATGGGAGTTTCACTTGGGTAATTTCATTGATCTGATGGGGTATCCTTCCTTCTTGAACAGAAATGGAAGTATGCCCGCTCTCCAAATTACTTATCCATCTCTTGGGTCGGTCATCCGAACAATAATATGCCGTGCAGATGAACGAGGATATATCAAAATATGGGATCTCATTTCTCGTTCGACTCCTCTTTTAGAGGGGTCGCCATTTTAGGGACCCTCCTAAACCAGAGCAGAGCCCATTTTTTCAGTACAACGCAATTCGGTTTAGTTCTTCACTCCTCAGGCTTCAGTCGTTCGGCCACCTATCATGTGAATTGATCATTCCATTCCATTTCAACCCACATTTGTATAGCCAAGCCCTCCTTGCCGTTATGGATAACATAGCGGATTTACCTATAAACTACGATGACCAAATCATCGTTCGCTCTTAAAATCTATTATTTACAGTATCGCTGCGAAGTTTTGCATCTATAGAAATATAATTATAAATATACTTGCTCATTATTCATCTTTATTCACATACCGTTTGAAATATAAGTATCAAACACAAATATTGATTATCTACATTACGTAGGCGAATGAGACAGATGGTGCAGGACTACGTAATACATTAATACTTCTATATTTCATCTGACAACTAATGGAGAATTTGCGAAAACATGGATCATGCGATCATTAGCACAATGGTATACGATAATGAACGGAGCGAATCTTCCGTCTAAGCTCCGAGGATCAGAGCGACGATCATCCCGTAGAGACCGAGCACCTGTAATGCATTTTTTAAATCAGAAAATCTTTACCAATACATAATCGATGGACTTGATAATCTGTAAAGTTTGTGGTACACTCTCTCATATCACACCATTTCCTAATGAAGGGTATATAACTATGATCAAAGTCGCACTCTTCCGTCGTACTTCAGTAGTTCATTGCATACCTCAGAGAAGATGAGGATAAGGATCATGCCTACGAATAGACGCGGCTGCTGGGCAGTTCCTCGGACGCCCGCGTCCCCCACGACGCCGATCGCGTAGCCAGCGCCTGCATCAGGGTTGAGCAATGGTCTGACTCTCTTCAGTTTGCACGCTCTCTCGTCTCTATCACCGGCGAGAGAGCTTGCAAGCTGAAGAGAGTCAGACCATTGCTCGTTGCATTAAAGGAGCGGAATCCGGTCGACCGACAAGTACAATGCCAGACAGGCTACCATTCAGCGCTACAGTTTGAAATTCGGTCACTATCTCTACATTTTACGAAGTTTCTCACCCGGTCGTTAAGGAAAAGCGAACGGGAATGGAACTGGAATTCAAAACTCTATTGAGATTTCGCAACTAAATCAAAGAGTCAATGTTACTCGCTCGTCATTCACCACTAGTGTTATCACTAATAGCGCGCTCATCACATCCCTTGCTATTTCGTCATCCTGAAGGGATTAATATCATTGGGCTCACCGAGACCGCAGAGACCGCAAGTGAGTCCGGCGGCGAGATGGGAGAAGCCCTTGTAGAGGTCGTAGTCTCCACTCGAAGTTGCCTTCACCTTGCCCTTCAGCACCATGGCCACGACCAGTCCATACATACCTAGATCGTGCATGTAGGGGAGAAGGAACATAATTCGCGGAAATGCGAGAATATCAGCTAAAAATGACGCTCCAAGTAAATGGATATTCGTACCGAGGATTCCGGCCATGATAACGGGAATGACGGATTTCATGATGAGCTCGGGCCGCATCACTCCCGAGGAACAGATACCAACGGACGCCTTGGCAGTCCCGTACGCTGCGCCTAAAATAATGCAAGACGTGTTTGTAAGATACATTTTACGATATATGTAACTGGCCTAGAACGCAGAAAATTTGGGCAGAGGCGGCGCCCATGAATCCGAAGAAAGGCGCGTAGGCAGCTTTCTCGGCCGTTTCCAGATCGTACGACATCTGCAACAGCATGAGTTCAATGATGTCAGGAGGAATGGACGCGTCTTCGTCGCTGCAGGTGTAAAGGAAAGATGGTACCTCGTCCTTATCACAGCCCTTTTATCGTGATTGGTGGAGGCGAGAGGGGGGCGGAGCTTGAGACGGGGAAGGGATTGGTAAGGAATTATTACGCACAAGAGGCATAAGTTCACGGCTCGATCTCTAGTCTCCATTCGTTGCGGAGACCGACGAGACTAGTACACAGATCTTGCCCGTCTGCCTCACGCGAGGGATGTCACCCTACAATGATAACTATAATATTTTAGAGTGAAATCGACCGTACGGTGGCTGATATCATCAATCTCGCGCACTCTAACAAGGCATCATGTTGAAACTACTTCTTATTATTGTTAGTATCGGTATGCTCGCCAGTTTATAATCGACTGCATTTTTATTCTTACAGAGGTAACTCGCGCTTCTACGCGTAGCGACATGCTCGGCTGCACGTCGGAGTACAGCATCGGCTTTGACCTCGCGAAGATTTTCGCCGACGGATTCGGTCGGTTGTGTTAGCTCGGTATAGTTGCCTAGCCTGTTTATTTGCTATAATTCGTAATTTCAGGTATTTATCTGTTATTTCCTAAGCTCTTTGATCTCTGAATTATGAACCATAATGCTAGCGCTTCAAAACAAAAGAAGTTTGCTCAAGGAGAGGTATGTGCACCTTTTCAGAATGGATCCACTTGTACATTTACATCTGCTCCCTCACTACTGCGGCAATTTTCTTCAGAACACTGGCGCATCAGGTAACCTATCTTCATAGGAGATGAATCGCGAAGTGTGTCCTATCTGGCAAGAATTTCAGTGAGAAGTATTTTGAAAGTGGAGTTGGATTACCGTAACCTTGCTATAGTATCCCGGTTCGGTGGGTCAACATTAGTTCGCTGGGTCATATAAATCATTTACTCTTATTTTATAAAGTTACCTATCTGACACAGCGCAATAATGTTGGCCCAACGAACCAGGATCCTTAGCAAGTTTACAGGAATACTTCTTCACATTTCGGAACACCCCAAAGCTTTGCAAAGGTTTCCCGCCGACCGGAGTCGAACCCGAAAATTCGGATGCCAAGTCTATTGCGTTAACCACTCGGCTATGATTTATGTTTGGAAAACATATAAAAATATATTACTCGAAGAGTTTTACTTGAAACAACACAGAACCGATTTTTGGCGCCTATTTTTTTTGAAAAAAACAGTTCATGATAAAGAGTCAGGATTACGGTATCTAGGTTACTGTAGGTGGATTACGGTATTCATGCCGAAGGTCATACATGCCTGTGCGGCCGAGGACAGGCTCGTTTGCTACCATGTGGTGTGCTTACAGTACCTGGATTACTGTAGATCGGGTTACGGTAGCCGACAAATGACAGTGGAGCTACTATAGATAATGTTGGTCATGGTACCTAAAGTCGATCGAACATCAACCCCCACCGCTTTTTTGGACCTTGATCCCCTTATACGTCTATGAGCACTGTCCCAAAATGATATTGAGTGCATTTTTTTCTTCATTCATATAGCTTACCCCAAACATAAATTTAAAAAAAACTATGAGCGTATACATTATATTTCAGAATGAGCGACGAAGAGCTGAGTAAGGGACTGTCGAAGCCAACCGTACCCTATTCTCGCAGTATTGACGTTGACAAGTAATACTGCTCACATTATTGTCCGAAAATTGTATGATTTTACGAAATACACCTTTAACATACCGTCTTATCAATATTTCACAATATTACACCGCACAAGTGAATCATTAAAAATATCAGGAAAAAAATGGTGTATCGATGATTACGCACTTTTTTCGTATTTTTGCTGAAAGATCGAATTTAAAATGATGATAGGAGATGTGTAGAACAAACAGTTTTGAAATGAAGTTTCCGAAAATCTAAATCAATGATATGGATTATTATCTTTCTCATTCTATCACAATTGATAACTCAATCCGTCTGGTAAATTAAAAAAAACGAGGGGCATGATAAAAAAATAAAACGACAAAACGGCAACAACTGATAACTATGGTTGACAATTCAAGGATTTTTCACGATTGTTCGACACATTAAATTGGTAACTTAACATATAGCTGGTAAACATAGGTAAGAGTTAATTCCAATAGATTCCAATTCTTCTCAGGATAATTTTTCATTTTTTTAACGTGTACAAATGTTTTAATCCTTCCTTAATCCTTGCGCAAGGGGAGACATATATGAGAGACTATTTGAGTCGGTGAAAATATGCTTGGAAAAGTGCGAAAAATCGAAATTGCCCAAAATTTGCATACATGTAGTACTCGACGAAGCCTGCTCACCCACCACTTATTTAGTGTTCTAGATCATTCCCAACAAAGAGCGCCTAACTTGAGGGGTGCTACCGTAATCCCACGATTTTTTTATTTCCTCATCGATTAGAACGGCGCATATTCTAAAAGATCAGCCGCTGACTACCCATTATATCACTCAAGTTTTATTTCGATCTGATTCAAACCCATCGAGAAAAATCGAAAATTCGAAAAAAAAATTTGAACTTTAAATTTTAGTTCGTTCAGATGGGTGGGTATGAGCAAATTTTATTTCAGTGTTGTATAGAGCACCCATGATAGATTCTAAAATAAAAATATGGAAAAAATAAAAAGGCCGTTTTTTGAGATATTGACTAAAAACGATGAAATCTTAGAATATAGCCAGTTTGTGATAAGCTCGATTGCCTACCGTAACCCATCCTAGATGCACTACTCGATAAACTAAATCGATTTGCACTAGCAGCATTTCGATATTCTTTCGCGTGCGCGGGAGCGCAGGTCTTTAAAATCAACCGTAACACATGTGGAATTACGGTAGCTTTTAAAAACCTGCGCTCCCGCGCGCGCGAAGGAATATCGAGATTCAACTAATGCTAATCGATTACCCCCATGTAGTGCTGCATCTAGGATGGGTTACGGTAGGCAATCGAGCTTATCACAAACTGGCCATATTCTAAGATTTCATCGTTTTTAGTCAATATTTCAAAAAACGACCTTTTTATTTTTTCCATATTTTTATTTTTGAATCTATCATGGGTGCTCTATACAACACTGAAATAAAATTTGCTCATACCCACCCATCTGAACGAACTAAAATTTAAAGTTCAAATTTTTTTTTCGAATTTTCGATTTTTCTTGATGGGTTTGAATCAGATCGAAATGAAACTTGAGTGGTATAATGGGTAGTCAACGGCGGATCTTTTAGAATATGCGCCTTTCAAATCGATGACGAAATAATAAAAATCGTGGGATTACGGTAGCACCCCTAACGTTAGGCGCACTTCGTTCGGAATGATCTAGTACACTAAATAAGTGGTGAGTAAGCAGGCTTCGTCGCGTACTACATGTATACAATTTTTGGCCGATTTCGATTTTTCCACTTTGCCAAGGGTCTTCACAAATATGTTCACTCACTCAGAAAGTTTCTCATATGGTCTTGTTTATTTAAAAAAACATATCCTTGAGGATTAAGGAAAGAGCTAACAATTTTGCACTTTTAACAAAGGAAAAATGATCCTGATACGATTTGGAATTTATTGGAATCAACTCTTCCCTAGGTTTACCATCTGATTATTATGTTACGATCAATTTAATGAGCAGAAAAATCCTTGAATTGCCAACCCTACAGATCACCCGCTTGGAAGTTGTTATGAGTGCTTAGGTGTTGTCACATTGTTATCAGAATATGATACCGTACCCTTACCGTATCCCAGTTCCGAGGGTCAATTTTTTTAAAAATCCCCAATCGATCTAAAGATGATTGTATCGTTTTCAAAGGCCGTAGATCATGACATAATCGTTTTTACATCGATTAGTAATTTTAAAAAAATTTACCCAAGAAACTCAATACGACACACGAAACTGTGGTACGGTTACGGTACCATGTTCTGATAACCATGTGATGACTCCCTAGATACCAAACCGAATCCTAAGCGAGGTTTGCGTTGTTGCCGTTTCGTCTTGCCCCCAAAATGCAAGCTACAAAATGGAAGAGCCGAGATTAAAGTCATCCCGTGAGGATTCTGGAAGAAACAGTGATCTCAGCCTAGTACCCTAATATCAGTCCGTAATCGCTTGATGCTATCATAAAGCTGCTTCACAACAAGCTACGGACTACGCGCACCCCTTTCAACTCTCCTCTATGAAGTTTGATGACAACGAATAAAACATGACTTCTTATCATCTCTTGAATCACTTACACTTCTTATCATCTCTTGAATCACCTACAGCTCAAAAGACAACTGCTTTTTGATAGCACGAAAGTAGGAGCAAATGCGGTGGAGACGAAGGCATGATTTGGTAATTGCTTCCCAGTTTTGGAATGTTTGGGCAATAGTTTATGTATAACCGCAAAGTGTACACAACTACAAGCAGCAATTAATTAAAGGAGGAGTAAAGGCAAACGCGCGCCCGGTTGAAATATGTTTCAATTAGAGGAGAACTCTCTTCAAGGCGCGTGCTATCTCGCTCGTTGCCTGAGCTTTCCCTGACTTGGCTCCCCGCCAACTACCGATAGCTCTGTTTGTAATGGAGATATCAATGTGAAAATTTCGGAGATTCTTATCGTTCGGGAGATCTAAGCCATGAATATGAAAGCTTGAAAAGTTGAATTTTGCCTTTGCTCCTCCTTTAATAAACTTTTAACGGCATTTTACGACTAGCAAAATACAACTAAACTTCTCTTTCAGAAAACGTGAAAAAACTAATTAATAGCATCTGCTATCTCTCAAAAAATAATTCCACCTTTTCCGATGCAAATTCATTTCCTCTCAGAATTTCTAATGCGGCAGTTCATCATTCAGCTTGTCTTGAGGTTCTCTGCGACCTATAAGCCAACTGCCCGTGTTGTGAGCACGTGGTGGGACTTTACTTTCGCGATTTTGAAGTGATAAAGCAAGCATGTTAAAAAAATATTTGGCGGAGGTTGCTAGCCAGGCATGTCTTAGGATAAACACATTGGAATATTTTGTTTACAATGTTGATTCAATTCCTTGGACAGGCTCGATTATCTCGTTAGATGAGTGACGTAACCATATATCTCTAGTAAGAATGTGACAACGTAATCAGTCCATCAATCAACATTGCTCACCATTACGCGCAGCGGTGTGGCTTTTCGTAGTGATGACTCATGCGATCTGTAAACCGTCATGAATGATGGAGAACAAAACGCATGATCTAAAAACGTTTTCAGAATTAGACCATTGAATGTTGCTAGAAGGAAGAGGCTACGAAAACACTTGAATAATTTTTCTTTAGGAAATGCATTTCTTAGATATCACGCGTGTCGCGTAAGATTCGAATAAACGGTGGTGCTTTTATAAAAAGTCGAATATTGGCAATGCTCATTTTCGGATAGCCCATATGGTCCCTCAACAGAATATGGAAGGTTTGTTACATATCTCCATCCTCGACGATGTGTGACGTCTTCAAAGTCGACGCGGTCCTAAAATTGCAAATTTGGAGTCTCATTGCTCGGTCCACAGAGGGTCCGGTGACTCGAGTTGAAAATCATTCTGCGCCAAATTTCGTGGAGAATAAGCTGGTAGCAACTAAACATTGATAAATTTATTCACAATTTCGTGAATCGATTAAAATTATTGATTTTCACCACAATTCGATAACATATATTTTTGGGTTCAATCGATAGAGCTCGACAAGACGAATCGAATGGTATGCTGAATGCATAGGTAAATCGAGCACTAAGATGTCGAAATCCCGAAATCAGATTCTCATTTACCCTCGTTTGAAGCTTTCTGACCTTCTGGCAGTCCTTGTCGACTTTTGATCTACCTTCCCTTCTCGCCCGTGCGAACGTATTTCACATTCTCTGTACAAAATTTCAATCGTACTCGGTTTATATGAACCATAAATATTCAATAATCGATAATAATATACGAAAATTCGAGTCAGAAATGTGTTCACAGCCAAATGTTTTCACTCTCTTCCACAAATACTCGTCATATGAAATCTTCGTCATGTTCTACCACGATCTCATCATCATATGCTTAATGATTGTCATCCTCCTCGAAAACGTCGTCCTCAAAACAAAAATTAAATGCAATTCAGATTTATTCAACTCCCTCGGAATAAATAAATGCTGAATCCGGCAGAAATAAATATGCAAAGTTACATTTTGCATTCGTTATTTGAACAGTGTGAATTTTCTGTCCGAGAGCATTATGTGATGATATTTTTGAAAAAGGAATGAGAAGAGTCATTGCTTTGCTCTCTCTACCGATCATCATAGAGATTCTGTGAGGCATAACCGGAACTGCGGCTGACTGAATAATCCTCTGCGTATCTCTTTTCCTCGTTCTATCTCCCAATCTGCCTGGCATATTATTGTTTGGATGACTGCTCCTTTAGATGGAAATGTGAAAAGTGGACATTCTTTCAGTCCATTTCAGACAATAATTCTGATAGGCAGGTAGCGTTCCTTTGGAGCATTTTCAACAGCATGCATACGTAGTCCTTACAGGAGTCGGCATCTCCGGACAGCGCCACCTTGGGTAGCCTCGTTTATTGGCGGCTGCAAACTCGCGTGACGTCATCTTGGCTGCTATCTTGGCTGGCAAGATCGTCAGAATGACAGAAGACGTGACTAAGATCGCCTCGATTGAGAAGGTTTGTAGTTATTTGTTCAATGTACTTTCGAAAACTGAAACTCTTAGATCGTGTACGAAGAAGAGGAACGAGCTCCTACGAGGCCGAATGAGGTGAGTTAGACATTATCCACCGGAAAAATTTTTCAGACAATCGAACCATCCTAGTTCCACTTATTCAAAATATTTTACCAAGTGTAGGAGTTTAGGACTGCGTGCTTCTCTCCTTCCTCCATCCTCCACAGCCACTGCCGAGGCATCCTCCCAAACTGCACTCTGATGTGAGTGAATGAGATTATGGAAATTCGAAAAGCATCTTACTGTGTAATCATGTCCCCTAAAGTATTAGTCGTCCATTCACCAACTAATGGGAACAAATTTCTCTCATCGTGCCTTCCTTGACAAAGTTGTGCTGACTCAGGTAAAATCCAAAAGACACCACACATTTTATCCTTTTTTTGGAACTAACTTCCCTTCATCGTCGGTCGGTGTGGTGCAACCAAGATATCACGCCATTCACCTAAGAATCGAACTGATTTCCCCAATTCTCGGATTTGGACAAAAACTTGTGTCTGATATTTTTTGAGGAATGTGTAAGCCCATATATCAGGTTGTAACATAAGTTTTGTCGCGTCCAATCTCTTATGCATTTTAACCTCAGAAATTCTTCGAATTAATTTAATCTCAATTTCGTTATTCATCATCAGTGAGGGCCTTCGTACTCTTTCTTACGCGCTTTACTTCAGTCCTGTCAAGGCAGTTGAGGAGGCACATTAGTCAGACAAAGTTGTACAGAGATAAGGATTAGAAATCATTTTCACGCATCAGCTCTTCTTGAAAAGGATAAATTATGCCGATTTTGTGTGATTTGCGTAAAGTACTACATATGTGCATAATTTTGAACCACTCACGGATAATGACAAACGAAAATCGTTCTAGAAATGTAGACGAGTTTGTATAATGTGGATGGTTGGTGACGGTCGCGAAAACTTTCGCAAGCCGAATTTTCTTCTCAGTAGATATCCAGATCCAAATAGTGGTGGAATATAGTTCACCCAAAGTGGTCAGTGTGCAGACAAAGTTTGGGGTAGATTGGGTTCTGTTGAGATAAGTGGCTCCATTCAGAACGAAGGTATGTAAATTAAACTACTGAAATCGGCACTTTGTTCATATTCCTACCTCGCACACATGTTCAATATCTGATTTGTTGTGTCCATCCGAACCATAAACCCTTCCCTTACTAGTATCTACTTGGGATAAGTTTGGAAATAAATAGCTTTTGAATGACAATCTTTAATTCGAAACACCTAAACTTGCAAATTTTGGTAAAATTGTGCGCGAATTGAATTAATAAAAATTCAAATTTCCCACAAGTGGAGTGTTCTTTCTCTCACTTGTTTAATGATAAATTATACCTCCATGAGTGGTAATTGAAAGCACTTATGTTAGTCACTGTTGTTGCAATTCTGGATTCAGAAGAGTTGGTCAAGTTGGCTACGAATCAGCGGCTAACCTTACACTCAGTGAAGTATATCTTTGGTTCCGCTCAACATAGCACCATATCTGGCGTATATTTTGAAAGAGCATTGACGGGGTATATCACCATGCTGTAGAAGTTTGGTTCATTATTCATCTCTGCGAACTAGCACCCGATCAAACGAATTAATAAAATCTGCACCAAATTTAAATCAGTTCATATTAATATTTTTCGCATAGCCAGCGTGCGCAGTTCAGCTCTACCCTATGGTTTGAATGTGCATGAACACCCCAAACATATACTAGGAGGTCAGGCATTGATAATGTTTGAGAAGTATCCTTCATGGAAATATTGTGAACCTCCGAAATGCGACAAAACTTATGTTACAACCTAATATATCAGAAAAATCCCGAGAATCTCAAGTGCATATCATAATTCTGAAGGCCCTGGTGCCGGGTCGTTCGTTCTGGTACCCAACTTTAACTTTAGTTATCTCGATTACCTTGTCATTTTCGTGGAAATTGCCCTCTGAGTGACCCCCACTAATTTTTCGAGCTCTATCGATGTATACAAACTAGAACTCATGAAAATTATTTTGAACAGTGCTATATTCAAGGTACAGTTTCTCGAAAATTTAGGTGAAAGCGCAGCTGAAATTTCACAATCGCAAAAGACGCACTGAGAGCGTTAAAATGAGGGGCTTGCGGTCTCTGAACGAGGACCAGAAAAGTCTTTGAAGTTCCGAGTCGATTTGAAGTCATTTTATTCGACGCAGACCGCGCGTATTTTCAGGCGCGTCGTAGAATGAAAGGATAATTTCGTCTTTCGACTATGTTTCAGAGGTAAAATAAATACATTTCGTTAATTTCTAATCGATTATTATTTGAGTAATTTCTGAAACATATCTGAAAGACGTAATTATCCTTTCATTCTACGACGCGCCTGAAAATCCGCGCGGTCTGCGTCGAATAAAAATGACTTGAAATCGACTCAGAACTTCAAAGGGACCAGCAAGGTCTTTCTGGTCCTCGTTCAGAGACAGCAAGCCCCTCATTTTAAAGCTCTCAGTGCGTACTTTGCGATTGTGAAATTTCAGCTGCGCTTTCACCTAAATTTTCGAGAAAATGTACCTTGAATATAACACTGTTCAAAATGATTTTCATGAGTTCTAGTTTGTACCCATCGATAGAGCTCGAAAAATTAGTGGGGGTCACTCAGAGGGCAATTTCCACGAAAATGACAAGGTAATCGAGATAACTAAAGTTAAAGTTGGGTACCAGAACCAACGACCCGGCACCAGGACCTTCAGAATGATGGTATGACAATAAGAATTCGGGAGTTTGTTTAGGAACACCAGAAGAGTACAAAACCGAAGAAAGCTATATGTGGGTAATTCCGCCAAATCCGGCATTGAGATGAGAAGCCATTTCTTCTTAATTATTCTCTTAATGAGAAGCAAAAGATTTCAGGCAGCCACGGAGACTCGCGTGGACGTGGAGGAGAGAGCGATCGGACCGGCGTGAGTTTGATTTATTTTATTATAAAATTCTTCATGATTATATTTTTCTTTACAAAACAGTTCTGTAGACGTGAAATTCCTAATTCACTCAATCGGGAAAATTCGAGTCAAACGCCAGCTCTCAAAATTGAAAGCGGTGGATGCATAAACGTGTTGAGATCACTTTCGCAACCTGAAAACAAGCAGTACTCATCAACCGAGCAATGCTCACACTCTCGTCACAAACGCTGATGCATTTTAAGTAATGATAGAGTTAGAGAGCGAAGGTAGTGGGGGAATGTCTATTTTTGAGAACTTGCGTGCAATCTCCATCAATTTCAGGCTGATGATGGTAAACAAAGCGACAACTTACGAGTTTCAGTCACTGAGTTCAGCGCAGGTGACCGACACAATTTGACGCCCGCTTATTTTTCGAAATTTTAGACATGTACTCTTTTTGCATCACTTTTTTCGTTGTGAAGAAATGTTGGCTCCATTTTCTCTTCACACAATCTGAAGCACTGTCTGACCATCGACAAGAATGGAGATCTATCATATCATACACTGATCCACTCAGGCTCAGCGTGCCCTCACCAATACGCGTCTTATCAATTTCCTCAGAGAAGTTCTGCCAAAGTGAGTTTCACTTGGGTAATTTCATTGATCTGATGGGGTAACATCGATAGATCTGCGCTCTTTCGTCATTAAAAAACAATAATTACCAGTTTTAACGATTAGTTAATTACTCAGGTGTTATTCAAAAACATTTAGCAAAATCAGAATGATGCAAATCTCTTTGCAGTATGGAGAGGGAACTCGAGGAGTGCCGTCTCTTCGAGAAAATTCTCTGATGAAATCGATGATGATACGAGTGACATCATCCCCTGACTCACACTCCCCTGACTCACACTCGATTTCGGACTCAAGACCGGGAGCGAATAAAGTGCATTCTCTCTTCCTGGTCAATCGCATCGCACAGTTGTTGAGGGCACTTGGAGCGTGTGCTCTTCTCTCCTTCTCTGCCCGTCTCTCAATACCTCTTGCTATCTCGCTTTCTCTGCTTCTCTTCCCTCTCTCCCTTCCCTCTATCTCTCGCCCTCTCATGATCTCGCTCGTGTCCAGAGAAGCGTGCTAGCCTCTCAGGTGATTTGCTAGAGTGGTCGGACGTGAGAAATGAAAGGCCAACACGCAGACTATAGTCAGACTTCAGTGGAAAGATCAAACTGCGAGTGGACGGGAAGTTGAGAAATGGACTCGAGAACAGACACACCAGTTAAGTTTAAACATCCAAAGTATGATTCATGGCTGAGCAATCTTGAGTTTGTCTGTATGATGAGGCTCATTTTTGTGAATGAATAAGGAACCAGGAAACAATTTCTCCGAAGAGAAAGGGAAATTGAAAAGCGAGAAGGTACGGATCAAAATCCACGAAATCTGAGCATTCACTTGAAGTCTAGTGCCGGGGGGGGGGCGGACTCTCCTCATCTTAAACGCTATCTCGCCCTGTCTGACTGGCGAGAGAGAACGCGAAATGAAGGGAGTCCGATGCCGAGCATTCTCAGCACTTGTCAACGCTCTGAGCTCTTTTGTTTTCATGGTTGCCATTCGCTTGGGGCGATCAGTCAACATCGCGGAAGAGACTGACTTGTTTTCAGCGAGTACTGACAGGACATAGAGCTTGACCCTGCGATGATATCATGCGGATATCATGAGACAATTTCTCGTGATATTCCACGTGTAATCAGACTAGAGACTTCTGACTTTTCGCACCCTGATGCACCTTGACTAAGAATCATGGAAAACATATTCGCATGACCTCGAAATGAATCATCAGATGACTTCGCGCGCCAGGTGGGCTCAAATTTGAGATTTGGCCCCATGGCAGGATAAATCAGTAACTTGTATGCTTCATCGCGACTGTGATCTGTGACCTCGTCGAAATCAGAGATTCGGCAAGCATAGAGACTTGGACAAGCTCGATCAACAAATTATCAACGAAGTTCGTTTCTTTCCTTCCTCAAGTGAAAACTAGAGAATCTAGTCTGGATGAATATTTTCTACTTTGGAGTCACGGAAAAGTGCATGGCGCCGGTCTTTGAGGTGCAAATCGACCTTCCAGTGCAGCAGATCGGTCAAGAGATGCACTCAGTCTGCTCTCAGATCGATCGATTCCTGACTTTTCGCACCCGATTGGTTTGAACTTCGGGGCATGAACCTTGAGTAAATGAGGAGATTGTGAGTAAGTTCAAACAGATAGAAGTTGACCACGAGTTTGTGTCACGTGAATATGAGGAAGACGTGAGCAGGCGAACGGAAAAAGTTTTCGTTCTCAATCGAAATTAAATAATAATGTTAACTTGTAACGTTGAAAGAAATTCCATTTTAATGATATTTTAGAAACTGAAGGTGCTCACTATCTTAGCCAAACGGGTTGATTCATTTTCGTAATCTAGCTGAAAAAGTTCCGCTATCATTTAATCCAAAATTTTTACAAGTAATTAAAGGTAATGAAACGAAGGAAAATGATCTTACGTGAACACGAATCTCCCTCCTCTCCCTCTCTCGTCCCTTGTCCGTTCGAGTGCTTTCTTTCCCAATCACACTCACTTCTCGTGTTTTCGAATGCTCTCAGTGGCTATTAGGCTCTGCTTCTCGAGGGATGACTCATTCCTGTTGTTCAAGAGGGGAGAAGGCAGAACTCTCCGTGCTGGGGAAAGTACGATAAGGATATGACGGCGGTCGCGTAAGAATCGAGCAATGACCTGAAGGACCTGGCACATCGATTTTTCGAAAATTTGTGGAAAGGGGTTCTCGAGAGTGCTGATCATCGTGGTCAACTTCATTTTGCTCTAACTCGATCGATTGAGCCAGGCTGCACGTAGGCTGCATCTACCTTTCCCTACATAACTCAACAACCGATTGAGGAATCAACTTGAAATTTTCACAGTAGTAAAATAAGATACCTACGACTCTGTTGACACTAAATTAACATATGTTGTCTTATGGTAACATTTAGAAAAAGCGGTTCTTGAATATAAGGCAGAAACCAAAAACGTGAACTACACAGGGAGATGCGCCTTGTGTCGAGGATCATTTTTCGTATATTGGGTAAGAGGTTTGAGTTCCGCGTTTTTATGTTACATGTCTTTTTACACGTCATGTATGGACATTTCACCGCGCTCTCTGCACAAAGAGTGACGAATTAGGATATGTTTCACTCCGATCTATACCTCAGATCCAATTATTGCCAGACGAAGGACGTGGAGAGTACATTTTAGAGTGAAACATATCCTCATTCGTCACTCTTTGTGCAGAGAGCGCGGTGTTATGTAAAAAGACATGTAACATAAAAACGCGGAACTCAAACCTCTTACCCTGTATACGAAAAATGATCCTCGACACAAGGCGCTTCTCCCTGTGTAGTTCACGTTTTTGGTTTCTACCTTATATTCGAGAACCGTTTTTTCCAAATGTTACCATAAGACACTTACTGACAATGAGTTCCTATGCAGACAAAAAATCCTAAACAGACATCAATTGTAATGTCAATACTAATTGTCGAGTAATCGTCTGACTCTCTTCAGTTTGCACGCTCTCTCGTATCTCGGACCGGCGAGAGAGCGTGCAAACTGAAGAGAGTCAGACCATTGCTCAATTTATCATGAGTCACGAAAGCGTGGATCATGCTAGTCGACCGGCTCATTCTTCAATGCTTCAACAATACGTGCCCACACAACAAGAACAAAAGTGTCTAGGCGGTGACGTTCGACTGATTATTGACAATAAGTCAGCCAATTTCTCCCGTCTGGTGCAGTGTTTGGCGTCTCTCTCTCACCCCTCGAGCGACTAATATTTCCGAAACGAACACCTCTCTCTTTCTTTCATCGCGTATCCCCCACACAGAGATCTCCCTTCCCCCCTCTCAACCCGTCTGACCCATCGGGGAAGACCGAAGGTGACGACTGGGCAGCGAAAACAGCTGATCGGCGTCCCTTTAAGAGAATCTATGTTGGTCAGAGGCTAATCATCATATGACACAATCCCGATCTTGGACCTTGGACTGATGTGGTTCCTCCAATTCTAACGTATTTTCAAAATTCTTTCGTTCATTGTCAAAAAAGATTCTGACGAAATACTGAAGAAGATCGTATTTTGGTTCTCATCCCATGAACCATCCGACGGTTCTCATTCTACCGAGTGCCCTCCATCCCTCCCGTCCTTAGCTTTCCTTCTCTTCTTGTTATTCAGGGCATCTTTCGCACATCTGGCCCTGCTACGACAGTCGTGCACCGCAATTCGATTCGGATTCGGCCCAAAAACAACAACAGAACATGCCAAAACAAGCCGCAGATGTCGGATTTGCTCGTTTTTTCGTACCTTCAATCTTTGCGTTATCTGGGATTCTGTCGTACTCTAAGTGCAAAAGTGCAGACCAGGTTGCAGCCCAAAGTGCACAGGTCCTCCTAAGCCTAGGCCTAGTCCAAGTGCCTAGTCCATCGATTGCGCCGTGACGTCACTGAACTCTTCTCATTTCGAACTTTCCCTTCATCATCCTCAACAGCTGAGATGCATCGGCTGACGATCATACGGCAGCCGAGAGAGTGCGGGAACTGAAGAGAGCGCAGACGAGAGAGAGAGGTTAGAGATAAGAAAGAACTGAGAGACGGCAGAGGGCTGCTTAGAGATAAGGCGGATAGGAGAGGGGCAGAGACGCAGAGTGCGAGCGAGAGTCTTCTGAAGGGACACGAGCAAGAACGGCTGATCTCGTCGCTCTCGTCGTCTAGCGCTCTCACCGCTCTCCCCGCTGTCCAGCTGCCCCTCCGACCGCCTCCTCCTGCCTCTGCCCATCCCTCTCCGAATCGTTCAACCTCTGAGCCCCAGTGTCCCCCCTCTCCGCTCGTTTTTCAGTTTGACCAAATCAGCTGGGAGGAAGCAGCGGTTAGATCCCTCCTCCTCTCCTTCCCTCCTCATCTCTTTGTGTTCGCACATATCCTGGCACCATACCAGTCAGCTCCCCCCTTCCATCCATTCACCAACGACCTCTTCATTTTGCGTGCTCTCTCGCTCTAGAGTTCTCTCTTTCGAATCCCTATCCACAGTCTATCTAGTTATCGCACCGCACCGCTTTGGGCATTTGTTGATCCCGGTTTTGGGCAATTGAGCTTTTGCAGGAATATGGAGTATTCTGAAACGGCAAAGTTTCTGCGGCGTCAGAGTCAGTCGACGGATACGGATGGCGGAGATACGGACTCGGATTCGGGCTTCGACACGGACACCCCGATTGATCAGGCAACGCTACAGGTTGGTTCAAATTTATTTTTCTAAATTTGTGGTGCTCTAGTGCGCTCATTTAACGTCTGCCTTCTATCCTCATAACTTCACAAGCACTTGCTTCAGCAGAATAATGAGCGTGCGAATTCAAAATCGAGATCTTTCAATCTACTCCTTAATATGTTGACTGATCTGCGATTTGTCCTTCCTTTGTGTCTCATATCATCTATCCTTTTGTTATCTGCACGACCTCTATGCACTAGGGTACTACTCGGGAACTTCTATTTTTCCGGGTCCAATCATGTTTTCGGCTGCACTTTCCATCCACTTGGCCTAACAATTATATTTTGAGATCTGTTTGCGATCGGTCTGTCCGGAAAGTGTTTGGTAACAGTAAACAATTACTAATGCGCTCTCACCTTCCGAACTCGCCTTTGCCTCTTCTCCTTCTTGTGAAAGTGCTTTTCGAAAGACCCCTAAAGTGCAAGGGTTTGGCGATCAGTAGAGTGAGAGCTAGGTACAGCTGAGAAGGGGGTAAAGAGTATCTCTCTCTCACTCGCGTCAGGGGGTATTTCGCCACTTCTTCTCTCTCTTCCCGGTCACTGCGTGCTAAGCTGTGGGGGTCACGTGAAGGTGATCGGGGCCTGACGATGAATCACGGGGGCCGAACCACATGGGAAGCAAAGCACTATGAACTGGGATGAGATCACTCTTCTGCTCTGTGTGTTCTTTTACCGATCTGGTAGTCGAGAGTTGACTAATGTGTACCCTTCATCAAGTACGAAATGTGCGAGAAGGCATTACGTCAGATGAGAACTATGACGGCATGCCGCCTTTGTAATATCCGAGGCGGCATGACGCCACATAACGTCATAGTTCTCAATTCTCATTCGACCAAGGGGAGTTTCCGATTCCTGAAGCACAAGTAGAGAGATTGACGGGAGATGATGCCGAATGAAGAGACGGTTCCATGCCTACTCTGAGCCAGACATGAAACCTCATGGCGAGCCGGGGAAAACAATGGATGATTGAGGATTCATTCTCGCCCTGCCACTCTCAAAGAACTTTGACCGGGCGGAGGCGCACTCGTCTAGTGTTTGTTTGTCCCTGTGTGTCGTTCCACCACCGTTCGAGCAATAGCCTCTCTGTCTCTCTCATTCCCATCTGCTATCTAGCTGATCAGATTGAGTGAGAGAGAAGGGGAAATGAATAGGGCAAAATGGAATGGAAAGATCGGTGTTCCCTTGTTCGCAAAGCACCGGGTTATTCGGAAACCGAAAAGAAGGAACCATTGTTCGCCCCCCATGGAAGGAGAAGAATGACAAACTTGCTGAGATTTTCTCAACGACAGTCAAGAGGAAATATAGAAATATCGGTAGATCAAATAGAGCTCATCAATCGATAATTGCAGCGCCAGCTGGCCGACAAGATCACCAACTACGCGAGCGTAGACGAGATCCGCATGCTGCTCGTCGCTGGAGCTAAGGTATTTTACAAAATTTGAATTTTGAATTGGCGCCTGTAAATTCAAAATTATACCTGTCGTAATGCAAATATTTACAGGCGAGCACTCCGGTCGTTCGCGGTCTCTCGCCCCTCCACTACGCTTGCTTCATCAACTACTTCGCTGCTGCGAAACTGCTGCTCGTGAGAGGCGCTAAGGTGAGCGATGGGGGAGAAATGACTCGCTTTATTCTGCGTGCTCTCTCGCTGACTTGAATGGTGAGATCACGCAGAATAGTGGAAAACGATTCGGAAAATATTAATTTGAGTTATTTCACCTGCAAACACACAACGCAATACTAATGCAAGTATTTGAACGAATTTATGAAATGATTGAAACACACCCGACATTGGCATGCGAGTTGAAGCAAAGTTAAGCAGACTAATTACTGAATATGACCTGACATAAATTGCAGGCCGACGCGGTGGATGACATCGGCTGCTCTCCCCTCCATCTCTGCGCCGAGCACGGCCACTTTCGCATGATGAAGCTGCTCCTCCAGGTTGTTGTTGTTGTTTTCGTGTTATGGTAATTGTTTTCGTAAACAACAATAACTTCTTCCAGTACATCGACGAGGTGCGCCAGTACGAGAAGGTCGTGAAGCCGGAGAAGGGCACGAGGTGGGCGACGCTTCATGCTTGTATGATCAACGATCAATGCTCTAAAGCATCACATGAAATGATTCACTTCCTTCCACGCTATCTCTGTCCGGAATTTTTTTGCAAATCATGGATTAATAAATCAATAAATTCTCAAGTGCAGGTATCCCATTCGCGAGACTGTCGAGGAGCCCCTTTGTCTAGCCATCAAGAACGGCCACTACGAGGTGGGATTTTAAATAATTAAATTTAGAATTTAAAATTATAAAAATATTGATTTACAGTGCGCTCGTCTGCTTCTGGAGCACGGCGCTGATCCGAATGCCATCTACTTTGAGGTAAAGGCTAATCTGCTGCATGTGAATGAATTAGATTTAAAAAAAATTTAAATGTGCTTCACGAGCGTCATAAAAATTGTCTTTGACGGTTTTTGCCGATTCATTGTTCTCAACTATCTCGAAAATTCAAAATTTTTATTGAGGATCAGTTCAGAATTCAAAATTGTTCAATGGCCTACGAATATGCTGCACTCTCCTCATAAATTATTTAGATTCTGGCAATCGTTGATCCGGCTTCTGCATATTCTTCAAAAATAAAAAAAAATATTGCTTCAGGGTCCTCAGATCTGCATGGTCTCGCCGCTGGACACGAGCTTCATCAAGCTCCTGGTAACATTATTCTAATATTTTTAAATTTTGCAATATTATTTTTGCAAAAAAATGAGAAATGCAAATGTTAAGGGCTCTTAAAGCCTTGGCGATAATGGTTAAAGATCAACGATAAAAATGCGAATTTAGCTCGAATTCGGCGCGGACCCGAACGTCTTCGACCGCAAGGGCCTCACGCCCATCATGAAGGCGTGCCGGATGAAGAACAGAGGCATTGACGCCATCGAGGTATGCCTTCCATGCCCGAAATTTCCATTTGGGACTCTCTGGACTACTTCATCCTTTCGCTCACTAGGGAGCCTTTACATCTATCTGACCAGGCCGAAAAACACTAGTTATGTCTTCACAAGTATCGACTCTCTTCATTCTATGCGCACTCACGGATTGGTGAAATATAATGGCTTACTAATCACGTAGTTTAATGGATTAGTGCAATGCCCCTATTAATAAACTAATTAATTAAGATCCTCATCGAGCACGGTGCAGACATCAACCTGCAGGCGGAGGCGCGGGCCGACAACCGTACTGCTCTCCACTACGCCGTGCTCTCCGGGAACCACGAGCTGGTCAGATACCTCATCAAGGTAGGATGCTTTTCTTCATTTATGGTCTCTGACAACTATTAGTGATATATTCTGTTTGACTCTCGAAACTACATGAAAAATCCTAGCTAAATAGTGCACTTCAGAACGGTGCCGAACTGAACATGCCCGAGGACTACGGGAAGCCATCAGTTCTCGACATCGCCGTGCTCAAGGACGACCCCGCACTACTGCAGGTAACATACAAACCAAGTATCCATTCAAGAATACGAGATTGGAATGTCCTCGAAGAAAAAAACATCAACGTGTGAGTTCTAAACAGCGCCCAGAATAGCGAGTGAAAGAGCTCATTGAGCATCAGCAATCTCGTAAATACTAAAGATCAAAGATCACTCTCCAGATCATCATCGACGCTGGTGCCTCTCCTCATGCTGTTCACACGCACATCGGCACTCCCCTCCATCTCGCCTGCTGCTCCCTCCTGGATAACCAGTATGACATCATCAAGTGAGCTTCATTATTTGAAATTATGATGAGTTTCGCACATTTTATTTATGAGCTGCGTGATGAAAATTGCTGCTGGATGGCGCGGTGATCATCGAAAATAAAACAAATAATAAATTTAATGCATTTTCCGCAATCCTGTGAGAGGTTACTGTAGGATTATCATACGTACAGCAGCCAAGGTCATATATAAAGTTGCCACGGTTACGGTAATTTTCCGCTCAGGAGGCTGATGGACGCGGGCAGCGACTGCAACATGCAGAAGACGTTCGAGGACGGCGCGGCGTTGAAGTCGCCCATGGTGGAGTACTTCCGGTCGAGAGACAAGGTGAGGGAGGGGGAATTTGAGTGGCGGACGGAATCAGCGCCTGTGTCTCAAGGAATGGCCCTCCTCTTTCTGAGCAAAGAATACTATTGTAGATTGAATAGTAGCTATTCTTGCGAAGCCTTGTAGTGGAGATATCAGGTTGTAACATAAGTTTTGTCGCGTCCAATCTCTTATGCATTTTAACCTCAGAAATTCTTCGAATTAATTTAATCTCAATTTCGTTATTCATCATCAGTGAGGGCCTTCGTACTCTTTCTTACGCGCTTTACTTCAGTCCTGTCAAGGCAGTTGAGGAGGCACATTAGTCAGACAAAGTTGTACTGAGATAAGGATTACAAATCATTTTCACGCATCAGCTCTTCTTGAAAAGGAAAAATTATGCCGATTTTGTGTGATTTGCGTAAAGTACTACATATGTGCATAATTTTGAACCACTCACGGATAATGACAAACGAAAATCGTTCTAGAAATGTAGACGAGTTTGTATAATGTGGATGGTTGGTGACGGTCGCGAAAACTTTCGCAAGCCGAATTTTCTTCTCAATGGATATCCAGATCCAAATAGTGGTGGAATATAGTTCACCCAAAGTGGTCAGTATGCAGACAAAGTTTGGGGTAGATTGGGTTCTGTTGAGATAAGTGGCTCCAGTCAGAACGATGGTATGTAAATTAAACTAATGAAATCGGCACTTTGTTCATATTCCTACCTCGCACACATGTTCAATATCTGATTTGTTGTGTCCATCCTAACCATAAACCCTTCCCTTACTAGTATCTACTTGGGATAAGTTTGGAAATAAATAGCTTTTGAATGACAATCTTTAATTCGAAACACCTAAACTTGCATATTTTGGTAAAATTGTGCGCGAATTGAATTAATAAAAATTCAAATTTCCCACAAGTGGAGTGTTCTTTCTCTCACTTGTTTAATGATAAATTATACCTCCATGAGTGGTAATTGGAACGCACTTATGTTAGTCACTGTTGTTGCAATTCTGGATTCAGAAGAGTTGGTCAAGTTGGCTACGAATCAGCGGCTAACCTTACACTCAGTGAAGTATATCTTTGGTTCCGCTCAACATAGCACCATATCTGGCGTATATTTTGAAAGAGCATTGACGGGGTATATCACCATGCTGTAGAAGTTTGGTTCATTATTCATCTCTGCGAACTAGCACCTGATCAAACGAATTAAAAAAAATCTGCACCAAATTTAAATCAGTTCATATTAATATTTTTCGCATAGCCAGCGTGCGCAGTTCAGCTCTACCCTATGGTTTGAATGTGCATGAACACCCCAAACATATACTAGGAGGTCAGGCATTGATAATGTTTGAAAAGTATCCTTCATGGAAATGTTGTGAACCTCCGAAATGCGACAAAACTTATGTTACAACCTAATACATGGTGGTTGGGAACTATTTTTATTGGTAATCTTACTCTCTTTGTTCTGCATGATCTATCGCTCGGGGAAACGATATGTAACATGCAGAATGAATGAGGGGAACGAACCACAATGCATGTAATGGGAGTGGCTAGATCATGCATGGGTGGTCCCCTTAGCTACCGTAGTCTTCCCTGAACTGGTTACGGTATTCCCTCTAGCCATTCCAGATCGATCCGGTGATCGTCTCGCTCTTCACAGCCTACGGAGGAAGGATCATCATGAAATCGCCCTTGCAGGTGGGGATTGAGCCATTACTAGGAAATACTCGGCGAAAATGATCCTAAATGGAAGAAATGCGAATGGGATATTTGATCATTGCTAGATGCGTTTCACATAAATAGTATAATGATTTCGAGTGGAAAATTAATGTTACACGAGAGATTTCTTTCCGAAATAGAAAGCAACAATGTCAACTCACTGAATCAGGGATGATACAATATTTTTTTCAGGACAGTCGCGGGCAGCTGAGGAATATCATGCGACTCGCAGTGAACAAGCAACAACCTGAGGTGAGTACAATCTTTTAATATGCAATTCCCGCCCACTTTTGGGCATACTTGATACGCAGAAAGCTTGTCAAGACTAGAACTAATAATTTGTGAATGAAGCTCGCATGTTAGGATTAGAGATCAAAGATCAAAGAGCATTTCCAGATTGTGGAGACAATGCTTTCCCTTGCTGAGGAGCACGACCTGGCTGCCATCGAGAGGATCTCATTCCCTGAAGATCTGAAGAAGGCCGTGATTGAGAGAGCGAAGTGAGAGATTACTGTAGGAGTACTGTAGTGATACTGTAGTAGCATTGAACGGTTACAGTAGCATACTGTAGCATACAAGCTAATCATTTCAGGTCTCCCCCTTCCCTGCAGAATCTCGTCCGTCTCTACCTCCGCCGTACGCTCAAGCCGTTCACGCCCGATCGCCTGGT
Source organism: Pristionchus mayeri (assembly GCA_036245805.1). Taxonomy (NCBI): domain Eukaryota; kingdom Metazoa; phylum Nematoda; class Chromadorea; order Rhabditida; family Neodiplogasteridae; genus Pristionchus; species Pristionchus mayeri. The sequence goes on along the minus strand of BTRK01000003.1, from coordinate 17,363,611 downwards.
CGCGTTCGGCCTTCCGCGTGACGTCACCGCACACCTGCTCGGGTGGATCAATTGACCTAACCCCTAGCGTACCCCCGATCGATACTCTCCCGTTAGAGTATCTGTACATAGTACTCTCGTGAAGTACATACCCTATATGCATTAATATTTGTTTCACGTTGCGTTCGGTTGCTGTACATGTTTGTGAACCTGTCTATTGAAAAGTACGACCAAAGCACTGCGCGTTTGCCACTTATTCGATGTCTTTCATGCCCTCTGACCTCCAAATATAAGCCCACGAAGACACTTTCGATAGCTGAACTGGGGCCTCGAGTCCTTTCGCCTAATCAGATGATGGCTCTGTTCACTTTGTGCCTAGGAGTGTTATTCATTTATGTTGCCTTGTCCACCCTATTCACTATACATACCACCCGGGCACTAGGTCGGTTGAGAACTATTACGCCATGCCGCCTTTGAAACATACATCAAAGACGGAGTGACGTCATAGTTCTCATCCGACCTATCGCCCCACTAACGATAACTTGTGACCTCAAAACGAGACGAAGAACCCCTTGTGCCCACAAAAAAACCACCAAAACGGCTAGACACACAATTTTCCGATTCTCTCCAATTAGATTACCATTGATGCTTGTTTATTGTTCTCTTGATAAAGGTATACAACGATGTTTAGTGAGAGAATAAGTTTTTCACATCGACGACAAATCGTAAACGGAATATCAATCGACAGACTCAGTGTGAACAAAGCTGATTGCCATTCTGATTACTTCGAAACTTTTATTTTTCGTATTGTTTTCAAAAATCCCCACATTTAGATGATTTCTAAAAGTTAGCTATCGATCGAGATAAATGCAGGGTGAGTAAGCGGCTCAGCCATGGGGTATGCTTCACTTGTCCGGATTCAGTACTAATGAGTCTGAAAAGCGTTTCTATTATTTATGTCCCCGGGGCATAGCACCGGCCAATCGTTTGCTGTTCAATGCATGTTTTAACCATTAAATTTATCATTCCAATTTGTTTTTCTTTCAATGTGTTAGATTCACTTAAAAAATTTTCAGCAATGATGAGTGATTCATCAGAAAGCCGTAAACGCCCTCAGACAGATTACAAATGCCCGATGGACACGAACGCAGGTTTGATCAAATTTGTTAACTCAACAAGCGTTGTTTATCATAAATCATTTCGGACGCATTCTATGCATGTGTTTCAACTCTAAACTGTAATATCAACTATAAGAAATCGCAATCGCTCGCGAGGAAATCTTTTCGGCTCTTCAACACATTGTCGCTAGAGGGGAATTTGACCAAATATACGCCAAAGTCCACAAATTCTACTCGATTGCATCTGAGAAAGACCAAATTCGATTCGAAAACATGACGGGTGAAGAGAAAGGAATCGCTCGAGACTACATGAATAACATTCCAGATCTCTCCTTAGCCCAATATAAACCGTCAACCTTGCTCAAGGCTAAGGCATTATTTTCAGGAATGGCGAAATTCAGATGTGAACTACTTCCTGAACTGATTTCCCCAGAAATGTCGAATAATATTAGTGTTACTAGTGATGTGTTTACCGATAATTTGTTAATTGAAATGACGTTAATTCTTGCTGCACGTAGACAGTTTCTAATGATTCATTCTTTGAATTACATTGTACCATGTGCTCTGGTGTACCATGTGCTTCAAATCGATTTTAGACTATGTTACACCAAATGGGAAAAGTCGTCCAACTTTTGCACTCACTTACCGTAACCCAATAAGCACACCATAAGTAATTCAAAATTCGTTTGAACTGACTTCCGGCAAATTTTATATCGCTCCTCTCTACCGAAGTGTGTATCGGCTCAAGCGGAAACTAGATCAACAATAATATTTGTGGGAATTCTTGAAAAATTTTCGGGGAATTGCATGCATGTCCGAAGTAAAAGTGGAATTATCGATTTCCGGCTTTGGATGGAATCTGATCGAAAAACTCACCGGAGTAAAAAAGTCTTAGAATTTGTCAAGGAATGCAGCGCCCCTACCGCAGCAGTCATTGGGATCGATATACAAATTTTCGAGGATTACTGTAGTTTTTTGCAAGATCCGCGCCGCCGCGCGCGCGGATGCGGATCGAAATTCTGGCGATGCTCGTCGGTTTCCCTCGTGGAGGCCGACCTATTGGTGGAGTTATTAGGAATTCGAATTTTCGGCCTGTGAAAAGTCGCTGAAGAAATATGTTGATTTTCTCAGATAGTCTGTTTTATGAATTTTCGAATTTTCAAAAATGCGAAAGCCGGCTTTTAGGCGATTTTGATATCTCGGCCACACCAAGTCAAAATAAAATGTCCTGACCTTAGATACATCAATCCTCAAAGTTTGGAAGAGATTGAAGCAGTTTGAACAGTTTGTCAAACAAGGGTATGCCATTCATGCATTCACTCAGAAGACCTGTGATATGTTAGGAGATTTCACGTAATGTATGTTGTTGGTCCCAGAGCCGGCATTTAGAAATTTTCCGGTTTTGTAACTGGCTCTACTGTATCTAAGCTCCCAGATGAGCTGCAGAGATGGCATAGGGCTCAAAATGATAGTCGAATTATTCTGAACAGCTTTTATGTTTTGACCAAAAATCAACGTTCAAAGATCAAAAAGATATGCTAGAAAAATCAGTTTCAGAGCTAAAAAATAAATCTTGCTGCTCTTGTGAGACATGTTCCCCTGGAATTTTATTGCTGATTATACAATCATAAGTCCATATCTATATAATAAAAATATAAAATTGTAATTTTGGGATAGGATGTTTTTTGCAATTTGACTTTGAATGTTGGAAATCTCATTTTTTTAGAAATTTATTTCAAAATTGGCTTTAAGAAAAGGAATTTGTCACCTCCTCATATACATGTTATTCAACCACAACATAGACCAATTCTGACAATTGCCTGAAGTTTTAAAGCCAATTTTGAAAATACGAATTTTCTAAAAAAATGAGATTTCCAACATTCAAAGCCAAATTGCAAAATACACCTATCCCAAAATTACAATTTTATACTGCCGTTATGCAGACATGGACTTAAGCTTGCATAATCAGCAATAAAATTCCAGGGGAACAAATCTCACAAGAGCAGCAAGATTTATTTTTTTGAAGGAGTAACACGAAAAATTAGTTCAATTCGCCACTATATGTATGTAATAGAAGCCGGCAGCCCGAAAATGAATCACTTAAGTGTCACAGACAGCTCTGAGGCTATTTACATACGCGCAAAGTTCATTGACAGCGCAGGGATGTGGCTAGTTCGTTTATCACATGTATCACGAGTCGATGAAGCAAAAAAAGCACCATCGCGAACAATTTTTTTCAAACCCATTCAAAATCGACCATACTATGGTGGGATGATATACTAGTGAGAAAATTTCGAACGAGTAGGACTATTTGCCCCAAAGCCGGCTTTTAGGAAATTTCCGTTTTTACAGACGGATGTGCTGTATTTCAGCTCCCAGATGAGCTACAGAGATTGCGTCGAGCTCAAAATGTGCGGAAAATTATTTCCTGAAACTTTTATGTTGAAAGGAAAGCTTGAAACGCAGCCGTTAAGAATGTAGATCTGAAAAAGTGGAATTGGAACATGAAAATAAATATTTTCACCATGACAGAAGTCGAGTCCAAGGAATTTTATTGCATATTATTGAAGTTAATGAGTCCTCATGCACAATAAAAATATACAAATGGAAATCGATTGAGGCATGTTTTTTGATATTTCACATTCAATGTTGATCAGTGGCTATTTCGCACAATGAAATTGCTCGTTCTCTTTTCCAGCTTATTCAATGCACATCAATGCAACAAAAACGAGAGCTGCTAGGCCAGATAAGTTATATTGTGCTCCAAGACCGAAGTTTTATTAATATCTAAAAAATCGTATTTCAGAACCTCCAAAAATCCGAAGTTTACGTATCAATAAGTCAAGATTCACAAAAGAGTAGATGCTGATTCAATATATAAGTTGTAATAGGTATCACCATAAGTAAAAAATTTTACAAAAAGGCCGCGTAAATCATACATAAGGTATACATATTCTTGTCAGAAAATGGAAAAATCGGAGATGACTTATGTGAAAATAATTATTTTTGAGCTTAGTTTTGTTATAATTGATATTGTAGGTCAATAATTAAATCTGAATGAGATAATCCAGAAAACATTGCGGAACGCGTGAATTTTATCAATTCTAAAAAATCCACAAATTTCAACAGTGAATATTTTGAAAGTTGTGTAATCATGTTAAATGTCAGTAGTCGGCAGAAACGAGGATGGTAGTTGGTAGGTCGGTAGTTGGTGATTGAAGATGGTGCGTTTGGGACTTCTGCAGGTGAAAGTGATGGTCGAATTTGTAAATCGATTCGATCGTTTGCCATGATTTCTCGCTCGATCTTCTCATCTTCTACTGCGTCAGCGATTATAGAGAGGACATCGAAAACTCCAAATTGAGTCTTGCGTGAAGATTCTTTGATGATTCTAGTTTGCATGCTAAGTGAAAGCTTGGAAGTTATCAAATTGACCAACAGATCGGGAGAATCGAGTTCGCCATTGGGCAGAAGTTGGCGGATGATTACATTGAGTTGACGGTACAGTGTACGTAGGATAGTACCTCCTTCATCACAAACTGGGAGATTGCGTAGTTTGCTGAGTAGAGCATGATGTCGAAGATGTGGTCGATCATATTCTTTCTTGAGCAGTAGCATAGCATGTTCATAGTGGCTGTCGATTCTTGAGAAACCAGATATAATTTCCTTTGCTTTATCTGTGAGGCACATTCGGAGGAGGGCTAACTTGTCCGCTCCTGTGATATTGCCATGTCGAACAAGGCAATTGAAAGATTCGAAAAATTCGGGCCAAAGGAGGATGTCTTGTCCCGAGAAGTGAGGAAGGGTTTTCCCGATTAGGGATGCAGTCACGAATGCATTGGTGGCTTCGTTCTGAACATACACTACGTGCTTGTTATTGGAAACGGATTCTGCTGGCGGGGAAACTGTAGCGTTGTTTGTTGCTGGTGGTAGTTGTTCTAATGCATCTGTTGACTTGCCAGTTACAGTTGTGAGAATCTCATCATTGTGATCTGGAAGTTGGAGTCTTCGGGTGTTGCATTCTGCCATCAGCTGATCGATGGTAGAGTCTAGCTTTCGTAGAAGATCAGATGCAGTTGCGAGCTCTTGAGTGTAGTCTCCTTTCGATTTAACATATTGATCCAATTGTTGTTTAGCTGATGTGGACGTTGAAATTAGCTGCTCTAATTTCTCGTGTAGTTTGAAGAGCATGGAATAAAAGCGAGCGAATGGAGCACGAACATCAATGAGAACTTGCGTATCTTCGAGAAGATCTCTGTCTGATTTCGATTGGATTGAATTGAAATTTGATTCGCTTGATAGTATAGCTTGTGCTGGAGTTAAAAAGTTGCCGAGGTTGCGTCTGGAGAGAGTGAGCTTGCCGATTATTGCACTTGCATCTGAGTTTGTTGCTGCTGCCTTAGTTGATTGTGCTTGCATTGCTTAGTCGTTGTAGGATCGAGTAGCCGTGGTCGCCATGTAATCAAGCTCGAGTCGAAAGTGGATCTCAAACTTGGGTAATTAAACCCCTGAATTTATTCAACAGGGAAAGGCATAAACGATAGAAAACGGGTGAACAAGAAAAGGAAATGAGAAAGTGATCGTAGGGAGGAATTGTAGCTGATTCATCCTAAATGATGTGGGTGATATGAATCAGAAAGATAAGAGAAGGGAAAGGGATGTATATAGAAATGTAGGAAAAGGAATATATTGGCGTTCGCCATTACAGTAATCATGTTAAATGTCAGTACTTCGATGCTATGCGATTACACTCCCTTACATATAATTATTGACCTAGAAAGATTACCAATTGTAACAAAACTAAGCTCAAAAATAATTATTTTCACATGTCATCTCCGATTTTTCCATTTTCTGACAACAGTATCTATACCTTAAGGAAATGATTGAACTGATAGAATGGAATGATAAATCTGCGAGATGAGAATTTTTCAAAATTTGACATATTTTTTTTTCGACATGCTTAGCTATACTGCGGAAAGGGTACACAATGAAACTGCCGATTACTATATTTGTCTATATGCGCATGGAAAACTTCCATAATTTTCAATAAAATTCACTGGGTTTGCTGCTCTCCGAGGTGCTATGATTTTTGCTGTACTCTTAATTGCAGCTTCTCGTTCATATTTTCTGAATTTGAAGTTCACTTTCAACATAAAAGTTGTTCAAAATAATTTCCCGCTCATTTTGAGCCCACTGCCAACTCTGCACATCTGGAAGCTGACATACAGTAGGGCCGGTTGTAAAACCGGAAAATTCCTGAATGACTGCTCTGGGACCTATGACCTAGATTTTTCAAGAAGTTGGATCTAGTACAGTACGTGCTAATCGCCTTGGTCATGTGCGTGCGCGGCGCTGCGCGGCGGAGCGCGGCTTGCGCGGATTGATTTTGCGTAAAGAATATTGCTTTTCACGATTCGAACCTATTATTTTCGAATTCTCCGTAAAATTTCGCATCGGAAGGACTATTCATTCATATTTTTAGAAAAAGAAATCAATATTTTGAATTCTGTAATGCTGCAACCTACCGTAATCCCAGTTTGCGATACTGTCGCTATCGTAAAGTGAGATTACGGTAGGGTGCAGAAATTCCGCATTCAAAATATTGATTTATAAATATAAATATATCTTTAAAAATATGAATGAATACTCCTTTCGATGGGAAATTTTACGGAGAATTCGAAAGTAATAGGTTCGAATCGTGAAAAATAATATTCATCCGCGCAGCGCGGCGCACGCACATGGTCAAGGCGATTAGCACGTACTGTATATGCTACCACTTTAATATGAAGGCAAACAAAAACAAATGTTGGAAATTGTTCCCGAGGGGTGTTTTTTTCCTCCACTGACTCGTGATACGTGTGGTATGCATGTACGCAAATTTAGGACAAACGGTTCACGATCTGAGTTTTTCCAAATAATGATTTTGGGATTCACGCTCTGAAATCGACACTTTTTGGCATCCTTTTTTCCCACACGTGTTTGATTCCGGATTTATTGTGCTTATCTGAACAATCACATCTTGCCCTAGTACCCGTTGACTGGGCATAGTAAGTATGCAACTGTTCTAAGAAATTCAGAGTCCAACCCAAAACGTGAAAAATAGCCATTTTCCGATGTTTCGTTCCTGAAATTTGCCAACCTCTTACTATGAAGCATAACTATGGGGTGGAAGTACTCTACTACAAAGACCTAGAGACCACAAGGTGGGTGACCGAATTGCTTTCGCAGGGTCATTTGTGGGTGTAATGTATTCCTTTGAGGCTACATAAGGTCATACTTTTTGCCGTTTGGCGATATCGTATCTTTGACTCGAGTTATGGCCTAAAAACTCCTCGAAAGAGTCACAACGGAAAGGGAGTCGAAATCGGGACGAGAGCGAAGTGGGCGGAGCCCGCTCTGCCTGGTTTCTCCAAAAGTTCCTCTAGAGCGCGCGCTCTCTGCACACGCCGGATGAGAGACAAGCGAGAAAGTAGAGGGGAAGCACCGCCCCTTTGCAGTTCCATTAGCGCACGCTCTTGAACCTTAGAAATGAAATGATTAATCGGAAAAAATCCAAAAAAATACGTTTTCGGTGTCAATCGACGTCTAAAATCAAGAGCTATCCATCGCACCAGGCCCGTGTTAAGAATTATCGTCGGGACCTTTCCATTCCCCCTATGATGAACCCTAAATCGGTATTTTTTTAGATATTTCTATTGGATAATGCATGACGGCACCCTGTCGTTTATAGACACCAGTCAGACGTACCCAAAAATATTTTTGTATTCGAGTCGTCATTTCAAGAACCACATTTCGACTCGCCTCTTTCTCCTCCTTTGGGCGGAGCCTGCGGTCTCCAACCATAACACATGATTATGAGAAAATCGTGAAAGCCTGCATACGACAGAAAAAAATTGAAAAAATAAAAATAAAGAAACTTTTGCATCAATTCCGCTGTTTTGAGGTTTCATCAGACCAACCTCGGAAGCTACAAATGCTCAAGAAACGTTCCGATAGCGTTCTGCGGACTCTACGCTATTGGTAAATTATTTGAAGAAGAAGGCCAGTTTTGCCAGTTTTAAGTTTTCGCTATTTTGTAAGCAGCTGAAAATTTCCATTTGAAATTCTTCTGGTTACGATTTCTGGTAAAAGTTCAAATTTCATTGTTCAGAAATATTGGATAAAATTTTATCTATGTGAGCACACGCTTGTTTACAGACTACCTCAAATGCGATGACGCCGCGAAGAGATTTGATGTTTCGAGGGGGCTGATAAGCTGGATCTAATGAGGGCTAAATGGGGGGCATGACAATACGGCAAACGACAAAAAGGCAACGGCGCATAGCTCGCTTGGGAGTCGGTCCTGCAGCTTGAGAGTCGTCACACTGTTATCTGTGTGAGGTACCGTAACCTTGCCATATCCAAGTTCCGTGGGTCAGATTCAGTTCCTTGGGTCAACCATTTTTCTAAAATTCCCCAATAGATCGATGAATGATTCTACCATAATCTACGGTCTCCTGAGTGCGGTAGAATCATTGAGTGACAGATTACGGAATTATAGAAAAATAGTTGACCCAAGGAACTGAATCTGACCCACGGAACTGGAATACGGTAGGGTTACGGTACCTCATTCAGATAAAAATATGACAACTACCAAGCTGCAGGACCGGCTTCCGAGCGAGTTATGCGCCGTTGCCGTTTTGTCGTTTGCCGTTTTGTCATACCCCAGGCTAAGTAGCCCGACTCCGATACCAAGCCCGGTACCAATCCAGACACCAAGCCCGGTGCAAATCTCGACAACAATCCAGGTGCCAACATCGACACCAAGCCCGGTATTAATCCCAATTCCAAGCCCGGCACCAATCTCGACACCACGCTTGGTACCAATCCCGACACAAAACCCGGTACCAACCCCGACACTAACCCCATTATCAATCCCAATTCCAAGCCCGGCACCAATCCCGACACCAAGCCCTGTACCAATCTCGACACCAAGCCCGGTACCAATCTCGAGAACAATCCCGGTGCCAACATCTACACCAAGCCCGGTATCAATCCCAATTCCAATCCCGGCACCAATGCCGACACCAAGCCCTGTACCAATCTCGACACCACGCTTGGTACCAATCCCGACACAAAGCCCGGTACCAACCCCGACACTAACCCCATTATCAATCCCAATACCAAGTCCGGCACCAATCCCGACACCATACGTCAAATGGGGTCTCGCTCTTCAATTTCTGCCGACGTGCCTAATTTTTTTGCCGACGTGGCATATCCGCATAGGATAAATGAAAAAAAAAATTATAAATAGTTAAAATTAAGTTGCAGCATGCAGAACCGGATAACACGGATCTCCCGTAAAAATGTAGGAAAAGGAAAGCATTTTGCAACAGAAAAACATTCATGATCGCACTTTCGCAGAAACTACGAAGACTGGCCATAATGAGGGCCCCGGAGAAGGCCTATGATTTCTCGAAATTTCCATGTGGAGGGGCAGAAATGACCTACCGCTTCAAAAGACCGTATCTCAGTCAGATTTTGACCTACAGCGAGCTAATTTTTTTTCAAACGACTCGTAATAAACTTCTCTACAAACGTCTCAGCGAGTACTTCTCACAAAAATATCATCTTTCACTTGTTTTATGTGAAAATGTTTTTTTGCGATCACATCATGCTAATTTTCTCGCTCAGTTTTGCGATACTCACGATTTTTATTCTTGATTCGGATTCCCCATCCAAAATATGAGGTTGGTATTGTGTTCGTTTTCTTTATCTCGGGGACGCAGATACCGCTACTCTGTGGGGAGAATCTGGACTTGTCCTCATTTTCAAACATTTTACGGTTTAGACTGTATCTCGGTTGTAATTTATGCAAATTATCATTCTAGGACTATCACTCGATTCCTATTGACCTGATCTACAATAATGACTAAGTGGTCCTAGGCTTTAAAGTTCCTAGGCTTTAAAGTTAACCGTTTTCTAGATATCATGGAATGGAGAACTCGACTCGGTCAAAATAACCATTCTCCCTTGAATTCATTGCGAACGCTATTTCACAAAAACGGTTAACTTTTCAATATGCAGTATTTTCTCTAAAAAGGCTGACTCACGCGGGTTCCTTTCATAACTTCATAACTGATAACTTTTTATTTTTTCATAACGGCGATTCATAACTTTTCGGAAAATCTGTTTAAAAATCTGATTTTTGCTTATGCATGTTCAAAATGTCTTATATATATGATTCCCAACTTTTTAGAGTGTCTGGTTATCTTTCCTGCCGCGGCGTGCGGTTTTCTTAGGTGCGCCGTGGTTCTGAATCGCGAGGTGAATTGTCGCACAATTCAGGAGGGAAACTGTTGAAGAAGGACAATCATTTCTTCGAAAATATCACATTTCGACGCCGATATAAATGACCACAAAGACCACAAAGTGATCGGCCAAATTTCTCCTAGTGTGTGATTTTTTGAGCCAATCTATTGCTTTAGATCTGAATAACATCATACTTTTTGCTGTTTGTCAATATCTAATCTTCGAGCTGAGATACAGCTCAAAACGCACGCGCGCACGCTCAAAGGAAGACGAGAGAGAAAGAGGGGAGAGAGAAAAGGGGGCGGAGCCTCTCTCCCACGCGTGTCTCTCGCTCTCCCCGCTCTCTCGCTCGCCTCCGCCCGCGCTTGACGGCAAATTGGGGAAAAATAGGAAAAATGTGAAAAAATACCAAAATTCTAAAACAATAATATTAATCATCTCACCAAGGCGATCTCTGGAAATACTTCAATTGGAGCTTCGGCCAATTAATTGAGCTAATTATCCTAATTAGAGTTATCCGAACAGACTGCGCCAAAGATATGCTATGATGCATGTCAATACCTACAAGCGCTTTTGAACTCGAAATTTGGTTGAGAATTCGAGCTGCCGTTCATCGATCCAGGTTTTGAGAGAATGTCTATCCCCTTCAAGTGGGCGGAGATTGCGGTCTCATGAGAACAACGGCAAAATATAACATGAGAGTTTTCGAGAGTTTACATTTTTCATTCAACTTTGGGTACGTCACATTCGTTTATTTCGCATTTTTGTGACGGCGCTTTGGTATACAGACATTTTCTCCGATCCAATTTGAAATTCTAAAAAAGTATGATTGTTGTATATTATCGTAAATAATACAATAATCAACTAAGTCAGATATCCTATTTAAATAATAAGTCTGACCCGCCATTATATCGTTGCTCCCTCGTACTACCGAGCTCTACCGTAATATTTGGATGACAAATATCCCACCACGATTACTCTGCCGATGCAATGTGTATACTGTATCTTCCCAGGCCTTCTGCTGATTTTGTCATCATCGCTGGTTCTCCCCCCAATCCCTTTCTAGGTTCTACGTTTCTCTTCTTTATTTTGCTACCGATTAACTGCTGCAACAACTCAACGTCCATACGCACAACTAGCACAAGGAGATACACAACAATGATCAATTTCATGCTGTTTTTGATGAGTTATTAATTTATAAAGTGATTGAGAGCAAAAAATCATGCTACCGTAACCCATTTTTTGAGGGCGAGAATAGCTTATTTTTGTTCAATAGCTGAATCAGCTGATTCTTAATTTTAGAACTGACTTTTTTTTACATTTTAAAGGTTTTTGAATAATTTTAAAATTATTCTTTGATGGTTCAAATATGTAAAATGCCAATGTCACCAAGCCCGGTATCAATCATGACACCACGCCTGGTACCAACCCAGACACCATGTCCGGAACCAATCCCGACACCAGGCCCGGCACCAATCCCGATAACAAGCCCGGTACTAAGCCAGATCATGCTAATGGAATCTCATACGTCCGTTCCTCCTCCATGCTACTCCTTCCACTCTCAACTGCAGACTTCCTGCTAGGTTACTGAGCAGCTGCAGAATTATGACCTACGCTCGAAATGTATGTATGAATAAAGCTGTGCAAGCTCAGTGTAATGATTGAATAATTTAGAGTGTATCGTAAAGAATGACTATTTTGAAAATTTTGAAAATGCAAATTGGCGAGAATTTTTGCTGCACTAAGGCCTATTCCCACACTTACATGGCTGGGCTCAATTTTTTTTCCTGATAGATTAATGTACGTAGATTCTAAAAATGATACCTGATTACGCGGAAAGGTGGGGTCCCCGAGCAGCTAGAATTTAGTTTCTCATTCCAAAATCACTTTTAGATTATTTTCAACATGAAGTTGTCGTCAACGCAACTTAACGTCAACATAAAAGTTGCTTGAAATAATTTTGAGCCGGCACTCTAGCTCACCGGGGAGCTGATCTATGGTAAAGCCGGACCAGGAACCGGAAAATATCTAAAATCCGGTTCTGAGAAAAATGGGCAACGTCAAACGTTTTCTCGTCCCTAATATACTCTACAGTACGTGCTAATCGCCTTGGCCATGTGCGCGCGCGGCGCTGCGCGGCGCAGCGCGGCTTGCGCGGATTGATTTTGCAGGAATAATATTGTGTTTCACTATTCGAAACTATTATATTCGAATTCTCCATAAAATTTCACATCGGATGAACTATTCGTCCATATTTTTAAACAATAAATAAATATTTTGAATAAATTCAACTGCAACCTACCGTAATCTCAGTCTGCCGCAGTTTGCGATTGCGACTCATGCAAGTGTGACTTTTCTAAATTGTCTTCGATTTTTCGTTTGCTCTATTTCTTTATCGATTTGTGGCGTTTTGCTCGTGTATTTATGCTTTTTTCATGTTTCTGGTCCTCGCGCGCATGTCGGGGATCATCCCAGTCGCTTTTTATTTGAGCTGAGCCGATTAGGAAGCAAACTACAGGTCCTTGTGTTAAACTGCCTCGATTTCACTTGCTTTCTTAGTAGTGTTCGTGACTTTGTGGCTTTCTTAACTCGGTAGTTAGTAGTCATTCTCATTATTTACGAGTAAATTAAGGCTGCAAGTCACTGATGCTGGTTGAGGATCGACACCACACCGGATTGGAGCGAGAAGGGGAAGTTTTGTTTCTATATTTTTATAATTTTTGTTGTTTAAATCATATTTAGTTTGACGAAACAAGTGGGAAACGTGTGTTAGATTAGTAAAACGTTATCTGTTTCCGAGGAAACTTGTTTGAACCCGATTTTGGCTAAATATTATGGTTGAAACGTAAAAAAACCATAGTACTCGGTTTTAAACTATGTTTTTTATTTAAATTGTTTAGTAGTGAATGAACTGTAGTTACGATAAATTTACCTTTTCAGCCCTCATCAAGAAGCGGTCTTCTCCCGGCGCTGAGGGACGCCGTCCGTCCCTCAGCATCTTCTCTGCTCTCGTCAGGTACCCTTCTTTCCTTCATCTGTTGGGGTGGGGTTGACAGTGTTTGGCTTGTGCGGAATCTCTCCAGATATGCGCCGGTCGCGGCTCACTTCAACGACTGCTACTCGCTGCGGGAGCGATCAGAGGTGTGTCTGTTTTCTTCCCGCTTATTTCATTCTTTGGCAAGAGAGATAAAGGTGCATTTCATATTTAAATTATGACTGGTAGGAAAGTGTTTTTGATTCGCGACTGTTATTTGACAAGAATCTGCATGCCGTAATGCTAATTTAGTTTTTCTCATATTCCCCGTCTTTCCGCTCACTCTCATTTTCTCTTCAGTTCCCCCTTTCGACTCGGTCGCTCCCCCCAGAGAGGCGGGCGCTCTCCCCCTCGCTCAACACTGCCGTCGCTCCTATCAAGTACACTTCTTTCCATAGTTTATTGGGGAGAGGGGATGACAGTGTGTGGCTGGTGCTGAGGCTTTCTAGAGACACCCTCCCTTCCCGTGGGCTGAATGCGAGTGCAACGACTGCTCCCACCACCCGAGATAAGTCCAGTCATCTATCTTCTTTATTATCGAAACAAAAGTGAATGATGACTTCTAACGAACAATTTTTTCGGCTGATCTATACAAAACAAGAGCTTATTTTCTGCTATTATTTCGATTTGAAAATGTGGAAATGCAAAATGAATGTGACCGGGGAAAGGGTCAATGTTCGTTATCACTTGATTCACTTCCCGAGTCGATCACAGCTCTTCTCTGTTTCTTCTTCGCATTGAACAGCTTGAGCTGGGGTCGATTCTCTTCCCATGTCTTCGAAATGTTGCGACGACGCACGATGTTGTCATCGTAACTATGACAATATTTTAAATAGTTACTAAGTGTTGCAATGTGTGACTCACTGGCGCAACAATTCAGGCCATACTTTTCTAGACTCGTCTTCCGAATTGCAGCGGAGGGTGAAGAAGACCTGGGAAGGATCAGGTCAGTGGTTTTATCCTACAAGGGAAAAAGCCCGCACATCTTTTGCATATAGCATACGATCCTTGTCCCTCTCACATGAAGGGAGTCTATTCTGGGCATCACCGTAGAATAGAGAGTCGAGAATGTATCTCAGGAAGGTCGCGTTGTTCGGTGTAGATTGAGAAAGGTCTGCGACCTCATCTCTATCTAGATATTCTACTCCCCTATCTGAAAACTACTTATGTTTCTGGAAACAGTTGTTATCTATCATCGAAACAACTCACATCTTGTTACTGGTCTGGCTGCAGTATTTAGTGCAATGTATTCTACGTATCTTTCCATATTCAACATCGAATTTTCCATTATCTCTAGTCTTTTCTCGAGTATTTTTCTCTCAAATAGTCAGCCATTAAGTCAGTCTCTTCAGTTTCCAATCTTTCTCTTCTCCTTCTTGCAGTTGGTGCAGTGACTCGAGGACTGGTGGGAAGCAGGAGATGGATGAGGGACGGAAGATGAGGTGGGAGTAGACACACGACGAGCTTTTGCTCATGTATAGTTTCACAATATCAATGTGACAAACCTTTCACACTCGTAGCCTTCCTTTTCTTTCTCGGCGTTTGCATCAGCTTTAATCCTACGATGATAAACTATTTGAATTTAAGGAGACGTTAGCTCACTGGAATCGCCAGAGAGGGAAGACATCGACTTCGCCAGATTATCATGTTTGTTGTCCATTTCTGCTTATTAGATTAAACGAATTGTGAAGTAAACTTTTAGCATAATTTACGTATAAGTTTTTCATATCGCACGATAAATATGTATATCATACCATCCATACTGTTATTGGGAATACACAGGGGCATAAATGAAGGAAGAATTGACGATTAGTTTCATATTTGGTAAATCTCACTTTGAGTACTCGTTGAAGGGAGACATAACGATTGAAATGGATCGATATCATCCATTCCTCTTGAGTACAACTTCCTTCTCCTCTTTTTCATGGTCGGAGAGGTTCCGTGTCTCATGTTCAAGTACTCCCGATTACGAATCGGGGAGAAGGATTCATCTAACAGACACAGTCAGTAGGAATGTATTCGAGAGTACGGTAGCACAATATGGTAGCATTGTAAGATGGAATGAGATAATCACCTGAGTCCTCGTAATTGAGGCCCCAATCTGTTTCCTCCCTTTTGATGGATCTACTCTTTGAGAACGAAACTGAAGAACCTAATGTGTAAACGAGTCAAATGTGTAGCCCAGTAAGTACCTGAGCGACGAGGAGCCTGCATAGAGGCATCCTCATTCTCACTCACGAAGTGGGACCGCGAACGAGGAAGGGTAAGTGCACTGTCAGATGGTTCCTTCTTGATGATTCCTTTCATATGCTGAGTTCTCCTTGACACTCGCATAGATGTTCCGGGCAAATCGAAAAAGGTCTGAGCGGGGAGTAGAGAAGAAGACGCTCCTAAATCATGCATACGATCCCTCATGCTATCGACCCATGTACTATTCCAACCCATTCTCGTTGATCTTCGAGGTGTAGCTGACTCGGGTGCTACTAACACAGTCTTAGTTGGCCGGGACTCTGGAAGGGGGTGTAAGAATGCCCAATCAAAAGGGGTATAAGATACTCACTGTTTGTTGCTTGCTCTACATACGATCTGCAGATGTCATGATTCGATCGAAATCGTACGATCACATCCGTCTCCTCTCCTACCCCTGGTCTGACCCTCACGATATCCCCCAAGTTGGGTTTCCCAATGCAAATATCCTTGCACAGATAGACGACATGTGTGCCTTTGTCGACTCCATTGCAGATTTCACCCACGAAATGAGACGTCATCTGGAATTCTAAAGACGCACAATCAACTATGAACACAGCGAAAGATTCAGAAACAACGATTTCTTCGAAAATAACATCTCCCTGTCCCCCCCATCGATTGCATCAGATTCCATCAGAATAGACTGAAGGAGCTACAGTATCGCACTAAGATTGCATCAGATTGCATCAGAATAGACCGACCGAGCTACAGTATCGTACTAAGATTGCATCTGATTGCATCAGAATAGACCGAACGAGCTACAGTATCGTACTAAGATTGCATCAGATTGCATCAGAATAGACCGAAGGAGCTACAGTATCAGACCAACCGATGATAAGATTGCATCAGACTTATCACATTGCATAGGCAAATGAAGCTACAGTATCAGTCAAATCACAATCAGATTGCCATTTCTCTCGTGATTCGTTCATTTCATGCTTCAACTTCAAGTATGTTCCATGTGTTAAGTATATTTATCAGATGAACCTGTCCAAAGACACCAAATCAAGACTGCGGGAAGCAAAATACAAAGGGATGACCGTGACGCAGGCACTCCGATCCGTCTCAGCTACCTCTCCCAATCCATTGAGGTATTCACAGGTCAAGTCATTCTACGAAAGCCAGGAGAAGAGAGGATCGGAGAGACCGCACATTTACAAGTGAATCCTAGTGATACTGACTTCATAAAATAATTGTCTAGATCTTACGTTCTCGGTGAAAATACTGCTAGTATTCAACACAAAATGGTGGAGATCTACAACAAGAACAAGTATACTTCTCTTCAACAGGTGATGTATTATATTTTACTGTAACTAAGTAGCATGAAGTTAAGGATATCATAGAAATCGTGAATATAAAATCACCACAACGATGAATGCAACCTAAATAGCACTACTAATATGATTGGCCACCTCCGCCCCCTTCCCACTATCATTCCCATCCCTTCTCTCCACGGAGTTGTGAGACCGAGAATCACAGAGGGATAGCAAGAAATGAATAGAGTAGAAGAGGAATGAGAGGGGGGGGGGTGGGAGTTCGAGAAATGATGTCACAGTCATTCTATTGAATAGAATCTACTCACTCTCTAACAACTTGATCGGTCGAGGAACGAGTAAAATAAAGAGACCGTGGAATCGTTTCTCGGGCTCTAGAGCACAATAATCCAAGAAGTGCTAACTAAACATTACAATAAATCACATTAATGAAAAGTGAATCTAGGAATATTGTGAATTCGGTTTGCGCATGCTAGGTTAATTCATAATTAGATAAATCGTGTGCCTTTAGAAGGTACGCGCTAATGCCCTGAATTGTTTCTATCTCTGATAATTGATTTAAAGTCTCGAAAGATGAGTACTGGAGGCATTAAACGATTGATTGATAGTCCAGGGTGTAAGGATGCGCCAAGAACGCCATTCACGAAACGAAATCGCAAACAAAATCACGTACTGATGCGATCGATTGTGGAAAATTTAAATAACCGAATTCACAATAATCTAGATGTAATTAAAAGGGAACGTATTAAGAGAGACTATCTGAGTGTGCGAACATTTATGTGAAAACCCTTCGCACTAAATGTAAACAATAGTACACGCCGTAACTAGCTCACCCACCACTTATAGAGCGATCTAGAACGCTCGTTATTAAGTGCGCCCATTGTAAAAAGTGCTACCGTAATCCGACGAAATTTTTATTTTGTAATTTATTATAGCGGCGCCTATATCGAAAGATGCGCCGATGCCTGCTCATTAACCAAAGGTTTAATCCTACTGGATCTTCTGCGCGCAGAGAAAATCGAAAAATCAACTGTGTGAGATTGATGTGCTTCAAATTCATTAAATAAAAAAGGGATCTACACACCCAACTGAACGAGGTACAATTTAAAATTGATTTTGCATATTCGATTTTTCTCGGCGCGCACATCCATTAGGATGAAACCTTGAGGGGTAAATGAGCCGGTTTCGGCGCAACTTTCGAGATATGCGCCACTATGATCAATAATGAAATAAAAATATCGTCGGATTACTGTAACACTTTTAAAGATGGGCGCACTTAATGACGAGCGACCTAGATCACTCAAAAAGTGGTGGGTGAGTCCCCTAGTCTCGGTGTCTACTGCACGTAGGCACATTTAGGGCGATTTCGATTTTCCGCACTTTGCCAAGCACATGTTCACTGACTCAAAAAGTCTCTCTTAAGCAACATTCCTTACCTAAAAATCTGAAGCTACGTCGAAGTAGAAGATGGACCTGGAAAGTGGAGCATCATAATGTTGAAATGATTATTAATTTAGGTAGCTTCAAACTTGAAATGCGATATGGATGTTGATATCCCTATTGGTGTTCTGAGGGGAGTTAAACGTAGTTTATTACTCAAGGATTTACGGCCAATGTGAGATTTTGGACAACCTGTAGCAAAATGTCTCGATATATTTACAGCAAAGTGCAAGATGTTAGTGAGATCCAAGCAGAGAAAAGGTTCATTCTTTGCGAGAAATGGATAAACGAAGAAGAGAACTTCGATAATGTTGTGAGGAAGCTAGCCTGACATAAGAAGAGATCAAACTGACCTTCTAGGTATTCAGCGATGAGTCCATCTTTGCTCTTGGTGGGTCCACCGCATGGATCACGACGTCGTCGTCGCACGATGTTGATCGTCTAGTAGGAGAAAGGAAATTTCCTGAGAAGGTATATTTAATCAACGATTTGGATGATTAGCTACTTTAGACTGCATACCCACCCTAATATTCTTTTAAGTGCAAGTGTGGGCTAGTATGAGTCGCGCTGGCCCAGGAGATCTCGTATTTTTCGATCGCCAAGAAAGACTGAACGCCCCCTCATACACCGACATATTATCCTCCCATCTCCTTCCCTATCTCGATCGGACCTACGGAAGAAGCAACTGCTTCTTCATGCAGGATGGTGCTTCTTCCCACACTGCTCGATCTACTATGAGTCAACTAGACGCATGGGGAGTAAGAGTCTTCGATTGGGCGCCCTCCTCACCGGACCTCAATCCGATTGAGTTTCTATGGAGAGAAGTTAAGCATCACTTGAGGAGTGACGCCCGCCCCACCACTAGACAAGGCCTAGAGGACGCGATTGATCAATACTGGTCGAATGAAATCACTGTAGACGTGTGCAATAAGTATATTGACCATTGTGTTAGCAACATCGAGAAAGTTCACTCTTCCCTAGGCTTTGCAATTATGGAAAAGGCTCGCAATTTGTATTAAATTGAATCGGCATTTCCTGTTTCCGAGCAATACAGAGCAACCAGAAGATCATTTCACATTGACACATTTAATCGTAACAATATCAAAGTTTATACCCTCTTTTTTCGGATTACATTCGCCTGCTAATCCCAAGAAGTTGTCATTATTCACTTTTGTTTTGATATATAATAAAATATAAAAAATGAAACTTATCTGGGTTGGTCGGCGGTGTCCTTGCACACGTAAACCACATCTCATGAGGGAATGCCGCCAACAGGCGGGTCTCTGGAAAGCTCCAGCACAAGCCACACACTGTTACACCCACTCCAACAGCCGATGGAAAGAAGAATACCTGATAGGAGCGACGGCTGCGTTGAGTGAGGGGGAGCGCGCCCGCCTCTATGGAGGGAGCGACCGAGTCGCGGGGAGAACTGAAGAGAAAATGATAGAGTGGAGAGAGGCGGAATCTAAGACAAAATAAATTAAATTTATGGTAATCAGGAGATTTAGATTCTTGTCAAATAACAGTCGCGAATCAAACACACTTTCCTACCAGTCATAATTTAAATATGAAATGCACCTTTCTCTCTCTTGCCAACGAATGAAATAAGCGGGAAGAAAACAGACACACCTCTGATCGCTCCCGCAACGAGTAGCAGTCGTTGAAGTGAGCCGCCACCGGCGGATATCTGGAGAGATTCCGCACAAGCCAAACACTGTCAACCCCACCCCAACAGACGAAGGAAAGAAGGGTACCTGACGAGAGCAGAGAAAATGCTGAGGGACGGACGGCGTCCCTCAGCGCCGTACGTCCCTCAGCGCCGGGAGAAGACCGCTTCTTGATGAGGGCTGAAAAGGTAAATTTATCGTAACTACAGTTCATTCACTACTAAACAATTTAAATAAAAAAACATGTTTAAAACCGAGTACTATGGTTTTTTTACGTTTCAACCATAATATTTAGCCAAAATCGGGTTCAAACAAGTTTCCTCGGAAACAGATAACGTTTTACTAATCTAACACACGTTTCCCACTTGTTTCGTCAAACTAAATATGATTCAAACAACAAAAATTATAAAAATATAGAAACAAAACTTCCCCTTCTCGCTCCAATCCGGTGTGGTGTCGATCCTCAACCAGCATCAGTGACTTGCAGCCTTAATTTACTCGTAAATAATGAGAATGACTACTAACTACCGAGTTAAGAAAGCCACAAAGTCACGAACACTACTAAGAAAGCAAGTGAAATCGAGGCAGTTTAACACAAGGACCTGTAGTTTGCTTCCTAATCGGCTCAGCTCAAATAAAAAGCGACTGGGATGATCCCCGACATGCGCGCGAGGACCAGAAACATGAAAAAGGCATAAATACACGAGCAAAACGCCACAAATCGATAAAGAAATAGAGCAAACGAAAAATCGAAGACAATTTAGAAAAGTCACACTTGCATGAGTCGCAATCGCAAACTGCGGCAGACTGAGATTACGGTAGGTTGCAGTTGAATTTATTCAAAATATTTATTTATTGTTTAAAAATATGGACGAATAGTTCATCCGATGTGAAATTTTATGGAGAATTCGAATATAATAGTTTCGAATAGTGAAACACAATATTATTCCTGCAAAATCAATCCGCGCAAGCCGTGCTGCGCCGCGCGCGCACATGGCCAAGGCGATTAGCACGTACTGTATGAGGTTGATATCAATGTTTTGTCACTCGGGGTGAGAGACGGGCGAGAGAGTGGATTGAGATGGACGAGAGGAAGCAGCAGGAGTAGCAACCGATGCGCATTTCGAAAAAAATGTTCGCAACCAAATCATTCGCCCACAAAAGCATTCGAAAGCGCTTTCCATTCCCGTTCGATATAGCCCTGGCCCGATGGTAAACGTTTCCACTAAGTAGGTCGGCATACTATTTTTTGTGAACGACATAACTTAGAAAACTTTTTCGAAATGTGCATCGGTTGCTACTCCTGCTGCTTCCTCTCGTCCATCTCAATCCACTCTCTCGCCCGTCTCTCACCCGGAGTGACAAAAACATTGATAGCAACCTCATATTTAGCCCCATAGGAACTCATTAACCACACAATTAGGCCTGTGGGATGATTTAGGCCATCCACCTTGTGATCACTATTCATATTTATAGCAATAATAATCTATCATGCCTTCGATCGTCGAACGTGAATAACAAATGAATGTGAAACACATCTGTGTCTGTCCAATCAACTCATTTGAGACAGTCATTTCTGACCGCGCGGGTAGAGCGAGCAGCGTGGTTTCCCTCTAAACGTAATCCAGAGTTTTTTATGGACAAAACATATTCTGATTAATCCAAATCGGCCCAATTTTTTTTCTCAGGTAGTTCATACCAAGTGTCACCACATATCAAAAATCCAGCTATGTGTTCGGCCTTATTTTTGAGAAATAAATTTTTGAAATTTTCATGAAAATTTAAAAATTCGAATTTGCATAAACCTAAGACACAGTTCGATGCGCCATGTCGAGTTGGCCCTAATTCCCCAGTTTCGTTGGAATCGAATGAGATTCGATCAAGGTGGCTTAATTTTGGTTATTAGGCATACATAGTGTGCAAAAGAAGTTTTTATTCTATCTTGTCCCGTTCAGAAATTATGAAATGATTTTTTGAGACCTTGCATTTTACTACATACAAATGAAAACGGTAAATCGGTGGTCCTTTGCGCAACGTGGGACCAAGGGGTCTACATGCACAAAGTATGCGGGTCTGGTACCCATTTCGGGGGGCCGCGCCCGGGGGTGGCTATTATGGTCGAGTCTAACCGATCCGGCATCTTAATACGATTTGCAAAATATTAATGCTTTCCGATGTAATTGTAGCATCACCTCAGTCCAACACCATTTACTTCCTAGTATGCAGGTCGCTAAATGGAAAGAGTACATGGAAGAAATGTCAAAGGACGTTCGCTGGAAAATACGACAATGACAATAATGGAAAGAACCGAACATTAATTTTGAATCGTGCATCCAATGATTCCTTTTTCGCAAGTGTCCTAGAGTATTTCAAATTAGGGTTGTGAAAACGGACAAAGCCGGACTCCGGACACGACGAGCGAGAAATGAGTGGGAAATTGACCGTCATTGTCCGTGTCCGGACGGACAATGACGGACAGTCTCGTGGTCCGTAATTGTCCGGACACACAATGGATATACTGAACTCGCGACAGACAAAGGAGTCAGGAATTGATTGAAATTAAATTGCCCGGACCGTTTGTCCGGAATTTGTCCGGATTCTCCGTCCATTTTCAAAACCTTATTTCAAATTATATTTTCGTCTTGTGGAGTTTACAATGGCTCTCTTTCACATTTCCACATAAAAGAGGCTAGCACATGTTCGTCTAGAGATTTCTACGTCAATTAGTAAATTCCCTTAAACTGCTTTTTTTGTTAGACTTTTCTGTCTACGACTCATTCTTCTCAAACTTCTTTTTTCAAAGATTCTGAGTTTCCATTTGCCATGAAGCTTGTGGTTTAGAAATACAATATCGCTAGATCTAGTATACGTCAAAGTGTGGGAGTAAGTTCATTTCGGAACATTTACGGGGTGCGCAATCGATGTCATTTGTGATGAGGCAGGATTCACGATATTCTGCACTGTCCGCCTCCGTATCATTCCCGTCAGCCCGGCTCTGTACGGCTTCATGAGTGCCACGAGCACGATGGCATCCAGACAGGGGAACAACGAGATGAGGAGATGAGTAAGTGAACAGAAGGAGGGCGAATTGAGACCAAGGAAGGGGACAGCCAATGAGAGAAAGTAGGGAATGTGCACGAAGATTGTGGGCGTAAGCGTCTGCAATTTACAAGATTTAAATATTAGCATTGGGATAGCGGCGCCTTCAGGAAAGGGAGTAAACAAAAGAGAAAACAACAAAGCGAAACCACAACCTGAGCACAGGCAGCGACAAGAATCTGTTGTTGAAAAGAGCGGCTCTTCTCCGATATTTGGCCAGATTTTCGAATTTTCCGAAATGTTAGAAGTGCGAGAGTCGCAGCAATTGCGAAGCTCGCAATCTCCGAGAAACTTCCCGAGATGAACATTATCAAGGATCGGAGAACTAGCTCATCACCTTTCTAAAAATGCGCTTTTATGCGTCCTTTTTCATTCTAGTCCAGTATTGCCTATTCCACTTCCGCACTGAAGTGGAATATATAATACTAGACTAGAATGAAAAGTACCCAGAACTCCGCAACGAAGATTCCCCCATGAATATGTCTTTGGAATTCGTGATAGAAGAGTTGTTGGTATCTTTGGATGTCATTTGTATCTTGCAGGTGACCGCCCTTGAAGGAGCCGATGAACCTAAAATACTTTAGAATTGATTCAAATATGGCAAAACAATTAAAAATTCAATTCACATTAATGCAAAAACTTCATTATTGCACAATTGAAAAAAAACACGATATTCTTACCAGGTAAGCTGCAGAATCGCAGTATTTGCGATTATCAATCCGATGAATCTTGAGTGAGAGAACAACGCGATTTTATGTAGTCTATCCAAATTGAGATTTTATTATTGCCAATTATTTTCGCTAACGTTGCAATGGTCCAGTATCGATAAAGAAGGTGGATGTTGAGTATAACGAAGGGAACAGTGTAGCAAGAAGACAGGAATGGGAAGAGTGCCTCAAGACATTTATTTTTGGCCATTTTCAAGAGTTAGATCTCTTCAATTTGTATCCACAGTCAGTATTGTGAAATATGAAAATACGATTTCCAAATTTCGCATTATAGTAATGCCCAGCTATTTGGGGACGGAACTGACGTAGAATCCAAAATCACGATCGGAGACGACGGCCCATGCTGATGGCGACGATATGGGCTGCTAAATATGTACACCTATATTTTACCAAAGACAGGTGATACTGGATTGATTAGGTGACGCGCCATCAATAAATAGAGATCATAAGCAGTGAAGATCTCGAGCAAATATTTGTATGTTCCGAGTTCCTTCGTCGACAATCTTTTGATCAGATAAAATAGAAGAGACTTGAGGAAAAGGCCGGAAACTGAATCAGTAAGAACGTCACTAGCGTAAGAAATTTCAACTAACCAAATGAAACCATCGAAACGAATTGGACGGCTTCTAGTAGAACTCTCATTGTTATTTGAGAAATGAGAACGGCTCAGAAGGAGATTGTGAGAGCCCTATCCATGGACTTTTCTGGCTTTTTCAAGCAATTGTACGAGAAGGTATTTCTAAAATTATGATATTCTTAAGGTGTATAGAACGGGCGAATAGAAATGTCGGAAAGGAAGTGTTGTAAGCAGGAAAGGCAGAACTTTTATAGGAATCAAGATGAAAGTGAAGAAAGAAGGATGCAAAGATCAAGAGTAGACGCTATTCATGAAGGAAAAAATGAGTCTATAATTAGAAGAAAAATAATTGGAATGAATCAGCTCAAGAAGTGCTGAAGGCGGTTGAATGGTACCGGAACTAAAATTTTAAAAATGACTTTTCGGTTCCGGTTACATTCGCGGAATTCAGTTCTCGAAACGTCTTTCATCTACTGATTGTGAACCACTTACTCCTACTGCTCAACGAGAGAGACGAGGACAATGATGAACAGACGGAAGCCATGCATTTCGTTTGCGCGGTCACGAATAGGTTGTCAGCATCGTGATCAAATACAAATAGAACGATACAGTTAAAAAAATATGACCGATAATGTTTTTCTCATGACCTTACAGTGATGTACAGCATCCCCAGTTAGTGCAAAATCAAGAAAAAAACCGGAATGACTCTCTCATGTTAAATCAACAGTCATGAAATTTGTCACCAATAAATTTGTCTCTTTAATCACAAGGTATGCAGATTCATCGAAATGAAGCCATTGAGTTTAGTTAGATATACACTATTTATCATATCATACATGAATGTATACAATCGATGGTTCAGGGGTACCAGTTCTGGTCGAAGTTTCCCATGGAGCAAGGGCCCTT
The DNA here is from genome assembly GCA_036245805.1 of Pristionchus mayeri. Lineage (NCBI taxonomy): Eukaryota > Metazoa > Nematoda > Chromadorea > Rhabditida > Neodiplogasteridae > Pristionchus > Pristionchus mayeri. The sequence goes on along the minus strand of BTRK01000003.1, from coordinate 17,338,251 downwards.
GATGTCACCGGTGTACTGGAAAGACCATAATTGTGCCAGGAAAAGGAATTTGCATAGGTTCTCATACGAGGATCGAATAGACAAAATGAGGAGCACATAGATGAAAGTATCGTGTCTCACCTGGTGGATAGCGGGTTTGCTCCATCCTCCGAAGGGCTTGAAGTTGTTGAAGTTCGCCTGAGAATAATGCCACGATTAGAAAGATCTGTAAGAAAGAGTCGAAAGGAAAAATCGTATTCACCTGTCCGTTGTAGTTTGCCCACCAGAGGGGATACTGACTCACTCCAGACCAGTTAATACCCACGATCTCGTCCCAGTTGTTGTTGTTCGTGTAGATTCCGACCTGAACAAGAGATGAGATATGAGGCTAACTACAAGCTTGTTTTAGGGAATTAAAAGTGGTTTAAGAAATCAACACAATAATCTATAGCGATAGAGGTAAGACTCCCTTCAGTATGCGACAGTGCAACCACAAAATTGGGCTACCAACGAAATAATAAATTCCGAAGTTCTCACGTTAGCTCCCATCTGCACTGCGGTGTTGGCCATGTCGAGGATGAACTGTCTGTTGGTATTCTGAATTTGGTATTTTGTAATCTCATTCGGCATTTTTTGGTACCAACCACTGGGTACTCAGTGCATGGTTCCAGGTACTTGGTTCATGGTATTCGTACCAATACATAACAAGAAATAATTTGTTCGTGGTACTTGGTACCCACACTTCGGCATTTCGGCATTTGCTCACCTGGTTCGATCCCCAGTTGTAGATCTCCACGTCGAGCCAGAGAGTGCCGACGACCGTTCCCTTCTCCCACATCGAGTTCAGAGCATACTCGACCTGATGAAACGAATTAAGAAAATTATCATCTGATGGCACCGTCGGAAAAAAATGCACTACTGAGGTCACTTTTGATAATGGTATTTTAGTTTTTGAAGTCGTTCGACGATCATTTCACGAGGAAAAAGTTCGAAAGATCAAAGATCGAAGAATAAAGTAATGGGGGCTCACCTGATGGGAAGCCGATCCGCAGGAGGAGGAGTGGCAGGGAAAGATGTAGGCGTCAACGTGGGGAAATCCTGAAACATTTATCTTTGATCTTCCCAATTTTTTGACCCTGCTGAGATTCATATAATTCTGAATATTGTTTCAAAAAGGAATAAAGTTAATAACTATGAAATAATAATGATAGAAAAATTGGCCTACCAGCAGACCAGGCGTTCTTGATGTTCTGGATGCCCTGGGTGTCGATCTGCAAATTTCATTTGTAGGCATATTAAAATGAAAATTGCATGATATGAGGCACCGAAAGACTAATTACGAGATCATCTTCTTTAATTTGATATGTTACCAGATGTTGTGAATTGTTTCGAAAAAGTAAAAAAAAGCTCACGGCTCCATTTGATCTGTAGATGCGCGAGATGTAGAAGGAATAGCCGTTGTTCTTCAGGCAGGAGAAGGTCGAGGTGGAAATCGCCTAAATTTTTGATTTGAACTTCTCAGCCTTTCTTAAACTGCTTAAACTATTCGCTATGTACAAAAATGGAAAAATTGAAAAATTATTAATTTCGGAATTCTATCACCTGCTCAGCATCAATTCCGATGGTGGCCGAGGCAACGCTGAGCGAAGCGAGAAGAAGAACCACGGATCTCATCACCCCTGAAAGCGATGGATTTTGAACTCGACGACCGGACTGCTTCTTCATTTCTCGAACAACTGATGTAAAAAGTAAACAAAACAAAAAATATAATGTAAAATATCAAGGAAAGAGGGAAGAGCGGGTGGAGTACTGGATCAGGAATTGGATAAGCCTTACTATTTATACCCCTCAATTGATCTCTGAAGTGCATATTGTTCTTCTGGTCGAGCTTCGTTATCAGTAATCTCCGATCGGAACAAGTGCCTTGAAAGTGCCCCGATTCAATCCAGTCTCTCCACATATCTCACAATGTCTCTTCAGCTTGGGAGTTGAGATAGTGCGCAGAATGGGAAGAATCGGTTGTCGTGTGAGTCGGAGTCTCGAAATCGCGCTATTGTCAACGTCACTCGCTCCGAAAACTGAGAATGTCGATAAGAGGATTGAACTTGACGAGCTAAAGCGCGAATTTGCAAGATAAGAGTGGTTAGTGATCAGTGAAAGTGTTCGGCTTGAACCGACGGATTGTGCACTAGAACTTGAGGCAACGTACTATATATAAGTAAATATATACAAAAAAAATTTCAAATTCTTACAACAAGTTTATTTTTCTGGAATCGTTTGTTGTTTATCGTACTTGCGCCCAATTCTGCGACTTACCCGGTAAAAAAGTAATACTCTGACCTGGATGAATGATCCAATTCGAGATTATTTGGATCACCGAAATGACGGTTTTTGAATTGCTCTCAAATTTTTTAGCAAAGTTATTTCAAAACAAACTTTGTCTCATGATGATTCAAATTTTGATGCACAAATTTTGTTAACATGTGATTCGAAATTCAGATTTTTTTAAATGACTAATTGTGCTATTCAAAACATAAAGCTCTGCATCATTCTTATTTTCCAGAAACGATCTCAGTTTTTTGCATCAGCCTGATCACTGATCACTCTGTTTCTAATCCCTGATATCTTGATATTTTGCGCATTCTTTCGTCGTAAAACCTGTCTCGTGACTTGAATTCACGGTTTTCGGTGCAATTGACGTTGCGAATCGCTATCGCCTTGTCTCGGATGTTCATCATTGAATACTGATAAGAAAATACGATCAGAAGTACACTACATCAAAAGATCATCGTTCCAGTTATTTTCTGATAGGACTGCTAAAACATAAGGTAGTGATTTCACTACAACTGAAACTAATAAATTGTTGAATCCTCTTTTAGTTAGGCAATGTGAGACGTGAAATGCAGGGGAACGTAACGTTACAACTGTTTTATTGCTTGTAATAATTTGTCCGACGCTCTGGAATACACCACTCGAAACATACTTTCAGTTCATAATTTTCCACAAAAATGGTTCAATATTCAGTACTTTCATTCATATGTGTTTTGTGCACTGTCCTCCAGCAACTGCATAAAGCAATTTTATCACTATACAGCAATACATTCGGTGTTTCAAGCGCAGTAGTTCTCGTCGAAGTTTCCCATGGAGCAAGGACCTCTGATGTCGCCGGTGTACTGGAAAATATGAGTATAAACAAGTTAAATTCACATATATTGATAAGAAAATATTGCTTCACTTGCTAGTTCAATATTGAATATTACAGTTAGAAGTGTCACTAATTTCATTCTCATAAATAAATCTCTCGACCTGTCGAACAGTGATAAATTAGGGGAAATGAGGAGACAATTACCAGAATTTAGCACTCAAGAAATGGTGCATATTTCCCTACTTAATCCTTCGGGTAACCTAACCTGGTGGAAGATAGGCTGGGTCCATCCGCCGAAGGGCTTGAAGTTGTTGTAGTTGGCCTACAAATGGAGATCAAAGATCAATCTCCAATTCCTCCTCACCTGTCCGTTGTAGTTGGCCCACCAGAGCTTGTACTGGCTCACTCCATCCCAGTTGATTCCCACGATCTCCGACCAGTTGTTGTTGTTCGTGTAGATTCCGATCGACTGTAGAGAATGAGATATTAAAAAAAGAGAAATAAAATATTTTTGCTAGCGCAGTGAAAAGCGAGACACTGGCTCAATTGTGAGTAAATAAACTCGAAGATTGCATAATATAACACTATTTATAACGCTTTCGGGTCATTATCTACCAATTTCGTTTTCAAGTCCTCAAAAGAGTAGGCCAAAATGCACATAAAATATCAGTATCACTCACTCCTACTCCCATATCACGTAGTTTGTTGACCATGTCGAGGATGAATTGTCTGTTTGAACTCTGAAATCATTAAGTTACACTGTTAAATTACAAAAAAATGATAGATGAGAGTGGTATGCACAGCTTGGCATTCAGAACGGATCCCACTGGGTTCTCGTTCACTACTTGAATGTCTTCTAACCTTGTTTGAACTCCAGTTGTTTAAACTGTATCTCTAAATGAACGCGTACCTAACATGAAAAATGCCAAATATTCTGTTCTAATCGGTACATGGTGCGTGGTACCAAATACTTTTTCCTATGCACTTGGTGCCTGTTATTCGGTGCATCCTCACCTGGTTCGAACTCCAGTTGTAGATCTCGACGTCGATCCAGACGGAGCCAACCGTCGCTCCCCTGTTCCACATCTCGTTCAACGCATTCTCCACCTGAAGATGGACAGTAATACACTTACAAGAAATGATCAAGATTACAATTCATTTGAGCATAATTGTATATATCATATACATTAAAAATAAATTCACACCTGCCCGGCTGCGCTGGGGCAGGAGGAGGAGTGGCAGGGGAATATGTATGCATCAACGTGGGCGAGTCCTAAGAGTTGTTGATTGATCTTTGATCTTTTGAGGTTCTGGTTTTAGTAATATTGAATTTTTTTAAAAATATGTTTTTGTTTTTGATTTGAAAAAATTCGTCTGTCAACATCTCAATCCCCCATCGGAGTTAGGAATTCGATAATGAACTTGATATGAGCCCGTTTGCGTAAGAATCGGACAATTCTGAGGAAATTTGGCATTGGTCAAAAATGAAACTTTGTGATTTGGGGTGATCTGACTCGCTGATCACGATAGGCATGTTCATTTTGGTCAAAGATGTGTCGTTGACCCCAGACGCCATGACGTCGAAATAGGCCAATTTCGCATATTTCAGTTCCGGTAATCGCTAAAATTAAGCCAACATAGATTCCGGGCAAGAATTTAATGGCAATCGCGCATGACCAATTAATTTTTCACGAAAAATTAATAGTAATTAGTAAAATGCAACTTTTTTGTGCGTGCAAAGTATTCGGGGAGACCGGAACCAAACTGACCGGCTTAACGAGAGGAATCCAAATCTGTTTTCCAATATGAGAAAAAAACATCGCTATAAGGTTTATGGCGTAAAATAGTGACCTGTTGTGTGTGTAAGGTCAGCGATTCCTTCGAATCGTCCCTTGATCTAACCCGTCTCTCTGTCTCGTGACCTCTTCCCTTTCCTCTCGCTGCCTGCACTCTCCCCTCTCCCCTTATCTCTCGCACACTACCAGATGGGATCGCTGACTTTGCTCACAAAACAGGTCACTATTTTACGCCATAAACCTTATAGCGATGTTTTTTCTCATATTTGAAAACAGATTTGGATTCCTCTCGTTAAGCCGGTCAGTTTGGTTCGGGTCTCCCCGAATACTTTGCACGCACAAAAAATTTGCATTTTACTAATTACTATTAATTTTTCGTGAAAAAATAATTGGTCATGCGTGATTGCCATTAAATTCTGCCCCGGAATCTATGTTGGCTTAATTTTAGCGATTACCGGAACTGAAATATGCGAAATTGGCATATTTCGACGTCATGGCGTCTGGGGTCAACGACAGATCTTTGACCAAAATGAACATGCCTATCGTGATCAGCGGGTCAGATCACCCCAAATCAAGAAGTTACAGAGATTTGACTTTTTTAGCTCGTGCCAACAATTGTCCGATTCTTACGCAAGCGGGCTCATATACCAGCGGCCCAGGCATTCTTGATATTCTGGATGCCGGTAGTGTCGATCTGGAAATTGAATTTTTTCATTAATAAGGCTGAATATTTTGAATGTATACTAACTGGTTTGAATAATTTTGGGTTCAATAAGAAAGGAAAAATGCTCACGGCTCCATTGGATCTATAGATGCGCGAGATGTAGAAAGAGTAGCCGTTGTCTTTGATGCAGGAGAATGTCGAGGTGGAAATTGCCTGAAATGCACAATGCTAACTTATCATCCTTACTAGAGTTTGCAATTCGTGTGATTGTCTCTATCCTCTATCTGTTTGTATCGTACCTCATTCACTAATCCTTTCGTAAAAAAATAATGGAATTCACCTGCTCAGCATCGAATCCGATCTGAGAAGCAGAGATGACGCCTAGCGAAGCGACGAGAAGAACGAGCGACCTCATCCTATATGCAACACAACTGTTTATTTCATAATATGAAATTTAGTCTTGAAAATGTAGTGAAATGAAGAGAATGAAAATCGATGGAAGAATTCTATTTAGAGCCACAAGCGGTAAATAAGGGGAAAAAATTTAAAAATGGAGCGTCCTATTAAGATCAGGCGGGTTTGTAATATGAAATTTTAGTTTTGAATGACTGGGCTAATCCAAATGTAGAGTTCAGGGTGTCTCTTGTCTTCGAGGAAGGATCTGAGTATTTTTGTATCAGCCTGTTCACTGATCACTCTTTATCTAATCCCTGATATCTTGATATTTTGCGCATTCTTTCGTCGTAAAACCTGTCTCGTGACTTGAATTCACGGTTTTCGGTGCAATTGACGTTGCGAATCATTATCTGTTCCTTTAGATGCCCATCACAGATTACTGATAGGAAGAGAGGACCATAAAAACATTTCAGAAGAAGGCGTGATGTTTGAGTCTCATTACTTTCAGGTAACACGTATATAAAGCAATTGCACACTAATTTTAACTGAAAATAGTTTAATCATTAGTTCGTTAGGTAATGACATGCTTGATGTACAATGATCGAATGGTTTTCTGGGATATTATCCATCTTATGAGCAGGTTCAATCTGCACAAGTTCAATTATGGCAGAGAGAAATGCGCCAGAATAGCGGAAATTGCACAGTTTGAGTTATGTTTTCATCGAATTGTGTCTGAAGTTGCGAAAACATCGAATACGTTCCTCTCGATTGCGCCAAATGACGAATGACTAGTGATAATATTGGTCATTATTTGAACATCGAATAACTTTCTTATTCTCTTTTTTCCAATTTTACACGATGGACAACATTGTTTTGCGAAATTTTGAGGAATTTCATTAGTATTCCGTCCTTTCATATTATTACAGTTCTTATTCTTTATTCAGGAACACTTTCATGGTGTGGGAGTGACGTGATGAGGAGGTTAGATGGTATTTTCGTTCAGGAGAGCTTGCGGGGGTGGGGGTGGGATTGGTTTCATTCAAATATGTTTTGCGCGCTGTGATCCAACAACTGTATCTCGTTGAATTCAATATTTATCACTATACAATAATACATTATGCATTCAGTAGTTCAGGGCCAGTAGTTCTCGTCGAAGTTTCCGACGGAGCAGGGGCCTCTCACGTCGCCGGTGTACTGTAAAATGTGAATATTACTGTGAGGATAGAATGAGTGGCAACGTGGTCGCGTAACGAAACATTATTTTTCTGTTAAGATTTTCCCGTTCCGCGAGCATTGTTGTACCGTAATATATTTGACATGACACTACATTGCTGCTCATTCCATTCTCACGGTTAATGAGAACTTTTATGATGATAAAGCATGCAGCTTCATTGACCAAATCAGTTATTTCCAAAACAACATCAATGTCTCCTTACTTGGTGCCAAGTGGGCTGACTCCATCCTCCGAAGGGCTTGAAGTTGTTGAAGTTGGCCTGCAAATGTAGATTGAAGATCAAAGATCAATCCCAGCCCTTACCTGTCCATTGTAGTTGGCCCACCAGAGCTTGTACTGGCTCACTCCATCCCAGTTGATTCCCACGATCTCGGACCAGTTGTTGTTGTTCGTGTAGATTCCGATAGACTGACAAAATATTTTTTATTTGGTTTTGTCACGCTTGTTTTTTTGCTAGCTAATGGATGATTGATTGCATTGACAAAACGATGCCAAGCATCAAATCACTCAAATAACCAATTTCCTTGTGAGGAACGGCCTGATTTTAAACACTTTTCATCTAAAAATGTTCAAGGTGAAGGCAAATATTGAAAATATAAATAATAATAATATAAGTCTTCATCAAAAGACTAGCCCAATATGAAAATAAAATATGCAACTTCACTCACATAAACTCCCATCTCGGACGCTTTGTTGACCATGTCGAGGATGAATTGTCTGTTTGCGCCCTGGTTTGAGCTCCAGTTGTAGATCTCGACGTCGATCCAGACGGTGCCCACCATCGCTCCTCTGCTCCACATCTCGTTCAACGCATTTTCAACCTGTAAATAATAATACGCATAAAAAAGTCCCAGCACATCCCACATCCTGGCCATATGATGACTCATGTAGCCCTTTTCTTAGATTGCACAGGTCAACCAATATAAAAATAATATTATTCAAAGATCAAAGATCACTTCGCACCTGTCCAGCTGCACTGGGGCACGAGGAGGAGTGGCAGGGGAAGATGTAAGCATCGACGAAGGAAAGTCCTGAGAAGGGGCGATTGGTATTTGATCTCTCATATTTTCAGTATCGAATTTGTATTCAACAGTTCGTTGATCTCTGATTTAAAAAAAATAAAAACATCAATATTGGGCGCTAATTCTCACCAGCAGACCAGGCGTTCTTGATATTCTGGATTCCGGTAGTGTCGATCTGCAAATAGTTCATGTAATTTTCCTATTCTGTAAACTCTTGCTATTGGACTGCATCTGGAGTGCCCAACTACGCAGTATGGTTGGAAGGATTATAAAATAAGGAAGAGCAAATAAGAAGAATAGCTGACGGCTCCGTTGGATCTGTAGATGCGCGAGATGTAGAAGGAGTATCCGTTGTTCTTCAGGCAAGAGAAAGTGGAGGTGGAAATCGCCTGAAATATACGATTTGAACATCCCAGCCTTTCTTAAACTGCTTGAACTATTCACTCTGCAAATTTTCAAAAACGGAAAACTTGAAAACGGATTAATTTCCGAATTTGCTCACCTGCTCAGCGTCGAATCCGATTTGGGAAGCGGAAGCGAGGCAGAGCGAAGCGAAGAGAAGAACGAGTGACCTCATCCTTGCTGCAAATGATTTTCAGTATTACAGAGATTTTTTATTTCACACTCGGTCTCGAACAAGGAATAAAATGGTGAAGGATCTATAGATCAATTTGAATGAGAGCCAAAAGAGGGAAAAACGAGAAATATAAAAAAAATGTAGCGCCGGGTTCTGATCATGATCAAGCGGGTCTATTTATATGCCCGTCTCTGTTCTTGTGATCGCCAGCCCTTATTAGGAATCTCCGAGGGAAGGCCGGAGTAGAGATAGGTTGCATCTCCTCAAATTGTACGCTCTCTTATCGGTTAAAGTTCCGAGATAGGGCTGAAAGGCGGAGAGTCAGTTGCCGAATTGTGAAGCCTAGTCTCCATATCGCATCAGCCGCTCTTTGAACTAGGAATGCCGATAACGGATCGGCATTTGACGTGAGAGTGCGAAATATCAAGATAAGAGCGGTCAGTGATCAGTGAAAGTGTTCGACGATGGCCTGGGCTGTATGGAAATTTAGGGACATGCCTCAGAAATAGCCTGGTTTTGGCCTTTCCCCACTATGAGCCCAGACTTCCACAAGATCGTTTAGCAAATTTGAAAACAACAAGTTCTTAGAATGTTCTCCTCTTTCGAATGCGCTAGGTTTCGATATGAAACTCCATGGACACTCTGCGACGTCTCCTTGTGAGTGCAAAGTGAGTTTTCGCATTGTCATCAGCATTCATTATTACCCGAAACGCATAGAATAAATTATTTTTGGGCTATGAAAAAAAACCTTATTTTCATTATTCAAAGACGAATATACTGCTTTTGTTATGAATTTTCATAGTTTCAATTAGCATGAATTCGTCTCACAGAACGACGAATTGTTCAGCATTGTACAGATTACTAACATCATTTTCGGGATATTCTTTTTTGCGGCAGAAAGAATAACGACATTATCAATTTGCACTATCCCCCCGCCTATTCACTGATCACACACATCACAATCGCTGATATCTTGATGTTTTGTACATTCCCATTCAATCGTTATCTTTTCTCTCATCACAGATTACTGATAAGATGAGACGATCGGAAGACCATTACCTAGATGATAAGAAGTTGCAAGGCTCTTGAAGTAGCACTGCTCCTATGAGACTCAATTGTGCAAGTGCAAAAAAGAGTTAGCTGGCTAATGAAAGGAACAGCCGCAGATGGAGTTAATTATTCTTTTCAAATAATGCGATGCTTTCCGTTCACACTTATTTCTTTAATTATTTATTATTTGTTTGATATAACCATAACGGAGGAACCTTCTCGGTCTCACATTTTATTATGATACTATGTATTCGTCGTAATATTGACATAGTATTTCGTTGATCGTATTTCTTATTTGGTATTTGTTCCAAGACTTGTGTTTCATTCCATAAATAGTTATCAGTACAATAAAATACACAATCGGGTACAAATTATGCATTGTTCAAGGCCAGTAGTTCTCGTCGAAGTTTCCAACGGAGCAGGGGCCTCTCACGTCTCCGGTGTACTGAAATAAACAATAATTAAATATTTTGCTGATATTTTCCCGTTCTGCGAATAGTGATCATGATACCACGTAGCTGTGCATTATATTCTACCAGTAAACAAGTTTTAGAAAATCTGTTGTGTATTTAGGTGATGATAAAAGATAGGCAAATCAGGGTTCTCACTAAAAAAAGACAATTCATCCATGTGGGGGCCTTACCTGATGCCAAGTGGGCTGACTCCATCCTCCGAAGGGCTTGAAGTTGTTGAAGTTAGCCTGATGGCGATTACAGGTCATACATAAATCTCTGAAATTCTTACCTGTCCATTGTAGTTGGCCCACCAGAGCTTGTACTGGCTTACTCCATCCCAGTTTATTCCGACAATCTCATCCCAGTTGTTGTTGTTAGTGTAGATTCCGATCGACTGAAAATAATATATTTTGATTGTTTCATTAACATTCCTTCTTGATTTGGTAATGGAGTATGTGACAACATATGACAATTATAAAATCATTAAAAATACTTTGATTTTGGACACTATCGCATATACGATTCAAGATCAAGAAATTCAAGTTTATCATAGTATGCAAATATAATATGCAGGTTGACTCACGTAAACTCCCATCTCTGACAGCTTATTGACCATGTCGAGGATGAATTGTCTGTTCGTATTCTGAATTTACTCTTTTGAATTTCTATTTTCGCATTACATAATGTACATTGATCCAGTACTTTGCTTACCACTCTTGTTTTTAGAGACAAAACGTGGTTCGATCGAATATCTATCAGATTCGAATTTTGAATAGAAAAACGCATCCCCTACCTGGTTGGATCCCCAGTTGTAGATCTCGACGTCAATCCAGACAGTTCCAACCATCGCTCCCCTGTCCCACATCTCGTTCAACGCATCTTCCACCTCAACAGGGACACTAATCGGCCTTTAAAAATCCGGAAAATGCCGCCATGTACGGTACGCTGCAATCTTTTTTCAAAGCATGAAGAAGATTTATAAATAAAACAAGAAAAATCAATCCAAACCTGTCCAGCTGCACCGGGGCACGAGGATGAGTGGCATGGAAAGATGTAGGCATCGACGAAGGAAAGTCCTGACAATGGATGAGTAACTTTTCCAGTAACTTTTCTGTTGTGACCAAGACGATTGGACAACATTGAAAAACTATGTGATTTCTATGTGAACCATTTTTGTGGTCAAAGTAACGTATTTTCTCTATCAAAGGCCTGAGCGATTGATCGTTGATCTCTTCCATTTTTGGATATTTTTTATTATTTTTTCCTACCTGCGGACCAGGCATTCTTGATGTTCTGGATGCCAGTGGTGTCGATCTGCAAAAGGATGTACTACATTTCGGGGAATATGATTAGGGTTCTCTTTTTGGAATTTTTTTTGTATCATTTTCAGACATGCTTCACGTGCACTATGTCTATGGCTTGTGCAGCATGCATGAAACATATTTGAAAATTATACAAAAAATTTCCAATAAGAGCACCCCATATGATCAATTTTGCATACTTCAACTGCATAACGGGTTGCTTGTTACTTCTTGTAAAACAATGCTTGATTGAAAGAGTGAACGAGTAAAAAATAACTATTTTGAAGAGATAATCGAATAATCTCACTGCTCCGTTGGATCTGTAGATGCGCGAGATGTAGAAGGAGTAACCGTTGTCCTTCAGGCAGGAGAAGGTGGAGGTGGAAATTGCCTGAAATGCCCGATGCCTGATGATGCCTGATACTGGCAATCTAGGGAAACTATCCATCAAATCTTAGTGGTCAGGCGAACTTTTTTCTGCTCAAGACAAAACAATCGATTTTATTGACGGAATGGTGGCACAGGAATTGCCGGACACATTTATCTTCAGTCTCAAAAAGCCCCAATTCGAAGACTAATATTGCATACTCAATTCATTAAAATTATTTGCTTGCATGGTCCCACATTTACTACTCATTCCGAACAAATAATGGAGATAACCTGCTCAGCATCAAATCCGATCTGAGAAGCCGATGCTAGACAGAGCGAGGTAGCGAAGAGAATGAGCGACCTCATCCTAATAATAATAATTATTATTATTATTAAAAAATAAATGATTCGAATAGCAAATATTGGATATTATACAGGAGTAGTCATCACAACACGATATTACGATGTCGAAGGAACGACAAAGGTACTATTGACTTGAGGCCAAGATTTTTAGTGTAATCCTATGCTTTATAAAGAAATTGTTTATTTCTCATAGCGAAATTTGGTCTAGATATTATCAATGTTCCCTATGGGAGAATTTTTAGTGAAAGGTAAAAAGGTAAACATAGCACATCACAAAATGTAACGCTCTGATCAGTCTCGAGCGGGGCATTTTATACGTTAAATGCTTCACCACACCGTTCTCGTCATCATCTTTCCTTATCAATAATCTGCGGGAGAGGAGCGTAGTCGTGATCGCTGTCAAGCTCTCTTAAAATCGTAAGATCCCTCATCGAATAGAGATACGAAATAGAGTTGGAAAGGTGGAGAGGCACTTGTCGAATTCTCTAGCCTAGTGACTATAATCGCGATATTGTCATTCGTTCTGAGATCAGAGATCAACAGGATGTGAGACAGTGCGAAATACTAAGATAAATACTTTGTGATGTAATAAGCACTGAAAATGTAGTTTCCTTGTCGAACGATTTTGCCGACGAGACCAAAAATGGGAACGCGCATCGATTTTCTTTTTAAAAAATCCTCTTTTTGGAGGGTCTTCGGGTCGTGAAAATGTCCATTTGCAAAAGCTCTGTTCACTGATCACCCACATCACAATCGCTGATATCTTGATGTTTTGCACGCATTCTTAGTCGTAAAGCTTGACTCGTGACTTGCATTCGCAGTGTTGGGTGCAATTGATGTCGACGAGGGTACGGTTATCTCGAATCTCATCCACTGCAATTTGGCATCATAGATTACTGATAAGTGATATCGGTTGGAACCATAGTGAACTGTACAACTGTATATTTTTACCTAGAGAATAGATGCTATTTTTTTTCTTTCGCTGCGAAGGAATAATCTGAATCGCAAAAATATTTTATTATCATAGAAACTGCACTCGTTACATTTCTATTATTTTTATTCCTTCGTCATAAAGCCCGTCTCGTGACTTGCATTCGCAGTGTTGGGTGCAATTGACGACGACGAGGGTTATCTCGAATCTCATTCACTGGAAGATGGCACCACAGATTACTGATAAGTGGCAAGGCTAGAACCGTAGTGAACAATACAATTGACTGATGCTAGCTAGCTAATGGAAAATGCAAGTACGTTTACGAATACTGCGAAAAAAGCACATAAGATTGGATTGGGCCTAAGATTGGACACCTACAATTATAGCGAAAGATCACTCTGCCAAGATCTTTTTTCTTGTTTTAATTTGTATAACTTAATGCATGGGTTCACTCCAGAGAAACGCAAATCTCTCACATTTATTCAAAAATATTTGCCAAAATTTCGGTAATTTTTTGAATTGTTTTCGAATCGGAAAAAAGAACATTTTGAAAATGATTTCGCCGTAAAGCCCGTCTCGTGACTTGCATTCTAGATTATCGGTGCATTTGACGTCAACGAGGGTGCGGTTATCTCGAATCCCAACCACTGGAATTTGGCATCACAGTTTGCTGATGAGTGGTATCGGTTAGAACCGTAGTGAACAGTAGAACTGCATATTCTTACGTAGAGAATAGATACATATTTTTTACTGTATTTTTATTTGGCCACGAAGGAACAATCTGAATCGTAAAAATATATTAGAAACTGCACTTGTTTCATTTCTATTATTTTTGTTCTTTCGTCGTAAAGCCCGTCTCGTGACTTGCATTCTAGATTATCGGTGCATTTGACGTCGACGAGGGTGAGGTTATCTCGAATCTCATCCACTGGAATTTGGCATCACAGATTACTGATGAGTGGTATCGGTTAGAACCGTAGTGAACAGTAGAACTGAATGTTATTACCTAGGGAATAGATGCTAAATTTCAGGAAATAAATATAATTTCATCCCCGATAAAATTACAAATTTCTAGTGATAAACATAGTCTTCCAAAAAGTTAAATACACAATGTTTACTTAATATTTATAAATAGAGTACAGAACTTTTCTTAACTGTATTTTTCTTTGGCTACGAAGGAACAATCTGAATCGTAAAAATATAATAGAAACTGCACTTGTTACATTTCTATTATATTTATTCTTTCGTCATAAATCCCGTCTCGTGACTTACATTCGCAGTATTGGGTGCAATTGACGTCGACGAGGGTGCGGTTATCTCGGATATCATCCACTCGAGGATGGCAGCAAAAATCACTGATAATAGGTAACGGCTAGAACTGTAGTGAACAGCACAATTATGGTTACCTAGAGAATGGAAAATAAATACAATTCAATGTGCATGTTTTCTTTATTTATGTTCGAGAAATTCGTTTGGCAGGTTACTGAGGGGCTTTTTGCACCGTGAATATTTAAACTAAAGCATCGACAAAAATTATGTTCAACAAACGTCCGCCTGCTGCTTAATCAGCCCGCTAATCCATGCATTTTCAGTTGAGATTCAGCTCGAAATTTGTCTTGTAATTGCATATTTTCGGATCATTTATTTGAAGGTTCAAAGAGGAGTATCAGCAAAATTGACATTAAAGAATGAGTAAATGCAAACGCGCGCCCAGTTGGAATATGTTTCACCTAAGGACGCACTCTCTTCAAGTCGCGTGATATCTCTTCCCCTACCCTGAGCTTTCCCTGATCTGGCTCCCAGCTAACTAGCTATAACTCTGTTCGGAATGGATATATCAATGTGAAAACTTCGGACCTTCTTATCGTTGTGGAGCTCTAGGGAATGCATATGATAGCTTCAAAAATTGAATTTTGAGTTTACTCCTTTAAAATCAGACAAAACAGTTTAGTGACTCACAAAACCTCACTGAAATACCCAGAACCGAATTTTCGTATTTCTTATTTGAAGTAAACTACGACTTGTCGGCTTAGTGCCTAACGACCATGGAGGTCAGAAAACGAGTGAGAGAACACACGACATGAAGATAGTTCTCGCCCTATTTATAACACATTTCAAGTGTTTGTTGGTCCCTCTTTCAGAAATTCTGTGTACAACATTCATTCCGTCCTTGCTGAATCGTTTATACCATTTTCAATTTTCCGTTCAGTTGTTTCATATGAGTGTGTTTTAGCATACTCGACAACTATATCATGCTTTTAAAATTAAATATTTATTATTTATCACAGGTATCACCAGTCAATGGAGGTAGCCGCGAACAATTTTTTTCAAACCTATTTAAAATCGACCAAACTATGGTAGTATACTACCCTAGTGAAGAGTTTTTGAAAGAACCATACTATTTCTCCCAGAGCCGGCATTTAGGAATTCTCCGGTTTTGGTCCCGGAAATACTGTATTTCATCTCCCAGATGAGATTGAGAGATTAGGGCTCAAAAAACGTAGAAAATTATTTTGAGAAGCTTTTATGTTGAAGGTATGGCATGAAAATCAAAAATAAATTATTTGTGCTCAAAAGAATGGAGGCCAAACAACAGAAACAAGCATACTTTAAGAAGTGACAGTAGCTGATCGCTCCGTATTTATAATTTTTGAGTTTTCAATGCTGAAAATCGTGCTCATGGGAGAATGCGAAAACCGTATTTTTCGAAATTTCGAAATTTCGAATTTCGCACAGTAATTTAGCTTTACTGGACTGGAAACATCGTGAATAAGTACCAGGGAGTGAAATGCAGTGAGCTGGAATGATACGTTTAGGTATTTATGAACGGAAGTAGCGACCAATTCACTTTGAATGCAAAAAATGGGAACTAGAACCCTCACCATTTTGCCATTTTTATTTTTTTGTTATACATTAGGGAAGATGTTCTTTCAAAATCATTAATAAAATTCTGCTTTAGTCTCCTACATCTTGGCAAAAACATTTTTTCTATTGTTTGGCCTCCATTCTTTTGAGCACAAAAAATTTATTTTTGATTTTAATGCTATAACTTCAACATAAAAGTTTCTCAAAATAATTTTCTACGTTTTTTGAGCCCTATGAAGTCTCTCTATCTCATCTGGGAGCTGAAATACAGTATTTCAGGGACCAAAACCGGAGAATTCCTAAATGCCGGCTCTGGGAGAAATAGTATGGTTCTTTCAAAAACTCTTCACTAGGGTAGTATACTACCATAGTTTGGTCGATTTTAAATGAGTTTGAAAAAAAATTGTTCGCGTTGGCCCTGATTTTGCTTCATCGACTCGTGATACGTGTGTTATACAAGCAATGATACATTGGTGGTTTTTGTCGTTCAGGGGTACCAGTTCTGGTCGATGTTTCCCATGGAGCAAGGGCCCTTGATGTCACCAGTATACTGAAAAATACGTATTAAAACACATGCAAGATATCGAGTTAGTTACGTCATCACTATCTGAATATTAAAACATTTTACCTGGTGGATATCGGGCTTGCTCCAGCCTCCGAAGGGCTTGAAGTTGTTGAAGTTGGCCTGCAAAGAACAGCATGATCGGGAAGTCACGGTCATCAAAGATCAATCCTAGGCCTGAAAGAAGATAACCACTCACCTGTCCGTTGTAGTTGGCCCACCAGAGGGGGTACTTGCTTACTCCATCCCAGTTGATGCCCACGATCTCATCCCAGTTGTTGTTGTTCGTGTAGATTCCGACCTGGGCGCCCATCTGCTCTGCCTTGTTGGCCATATCGAGGATGAACTGTCTGTTCGTGTTCTGAATTTAGTCATTGCTCCACCATACCACATTCGCCTAAAAATAGAGTTTAAAATTAGGATACAATTCGGCCTTCGCATCGAGCCGTGTAATAAAATAAGGATTACGGTGATCGAATATCACAATAAGCAACCGCACTTGGTCTCTATTGCACCAACCTGGTTCGATCCCCAGTTGTAAATCTCGACATCCAGCCAGAGTCTTCCGGCAATTGTTCCACGGCTCCACATTTCGTTCAGAGCATCTTCAACCTGGATGCAAATTATGATAAAGGCTGAACGAGCTAGAAGCTCGATCAAGATAAAAGATCAAAGATAAATTATCAATGCACACCTGTCCAGCTGCGCCGGGGCAAGATGAGGAGTGGCAGGGGAAGATGTAAGCATCCACGTGGGAAAGTCCTGATTTTTTTCTTATCTTTCGTTGTTTCATCCCTATTCATGTGAAATATTCACTCAATTAAAAAATAAATAAAAACATAGTAAAGCATATTCAAAATATTTTGCTAACCTGCGGACCAGGCGTTCTTGATGTTCTGAATACCAGTCGTGTCGACCTGCAAATGCATAATACATTTTCCATTTTGCGTGAACATCTCTTATTGCTCAAAAATGGAAAGAATTGTATGGAAAAGGAAATCAGGAAAATACAACTAAAATGGACAAAACATTCTCTCTGGCCGGGAATTGTACCCGGGTCTCGCACGTGACAGGCGCGGATACTAACCACTATACTACCAGAGATGTTGAATCAGTTAATAAAAGAGGAAGAAAAGCTCACGGCTCCATTTGATCTGTAGATGCGCGAGATGTAGAAGGAGTAGCCATTGTCTCTGGTGCAGCTGAAGGTAGAGGTGGAAATCGGCTGAAATTTATATACTCAAACATATTTACACTACTCTACTTGGACTTGCTCTTAAACCTAAAAGAAGCTAACTATACGGCTCTCAGGACTATGCGTTTTTTGCCCGTACCGCGCCAATTCAATGTTACCTATGCGTGAGGCTACGTTTTGGGGGGTCGAGCTCAGTAGTTGCAGTAACAGTAATTCATGATATTATAAGAACTGTCGAGAAGCCCTCCCCGCGCCACTTTCTCACCTGCTCAGCGTCGATTCCGAGATAGGCCGAGGCAACGCCTAGCGAAGCGGCGAGAAGAACCAGGGATCTCATTACCCTGCAAAACAAATTTGGAGAAGCCACAAAACATGAACATTTCGTTGCTGGCCGAAGAATGAATGTCGAAATCGGTTCGCACTAATATTGGGTTGGGGTCTAATGAAGAGAGAGAGAGAGAGCGCCGTGGTAACCCAAGGTCTTAAATAGGAGTGGTTTAGCAGCATCTTTTCTTCTTTCTGCGTTATCTCTAGCTTTTCAGACTGGTAAGAGAGGAGCAGAATGGAGAGAGTCATTTGTTCCGAAGCCTTCCCTCCTCTTGAGGGGACATGATCACGTACGATCAGGTTTTATAGCCCTTCTGGATGGCTACAGCGGGATGCGCTTGTGATCACACATTCCTATCTTCAAGCATGCTCCCTAGATTATGGCTCTAGATTGTGACATTAGGCTTGACTCTCTTCATTTGACCTGTTCTCTCGTTACATCGGACTGGAGAGATAGTTTGTGGCTGGGGATAGTCGGGCTACGCTCGGCACCCCTATCAATGTCAATCGCACGTATTTCGGATCAGAGGGCAGGCTTCGGTGAATGGCAGTGCTTGGTATCATCATCTCTGCGAAGAGAGAGATCTGTGATCAATGAAATAGTTCGAAAACGGTTCAAATTGTCTGCTTTTTCTGTGTCTACTTACTTGACATTTTCACAGAACAACAGGTCTTCAAAGCAATTTGAAAGTGCAATGCAAATACAATTCATTAATTCAAATATCTATGGAATTCTCACACTGATCGACGTTCGGGAGATGTTTTCGAAAATAGAGTTTATTGAGAGCAGTACAGTTCTGAAATCTTCAATGCAGTATTGTGTAACAAAATTGTGCTAAATTTTAATTTTGTCGAAGTGTTTTGCTTTCGCCTGATCACTGATCACTACTTCATAGGGTCGCTGATATCGTGGTGTTGTGCACACTATTTCGCTGTAAAAGCTGGCACGTGACCTGAATCCGCAGATTTGGTGCGAAGATTGACGTTTTTTGACACCACAGACCGAATATCGCTATCTAGATCCCCTCTGGAAGAGAGAGAGATTGTAATAGATAAGATTGCTCCCGCCTTAGACATCACTGATAAATACGTACGATCAGAAGAATAATAGAGCAGAATGGGATCGCTAAGATGCAAAGTTCTCTTTTTGTCACAAATCGTTGATAAATGATTCATTGTATGAATGTAAAGGTAGGACAAACTACAGCACGTTTCGACATCGAAGGTTTTCTAATTTGGCACTTGTTGATTTGACATTAGCTACTTACACGTTTCATCACTTGATGCACAAATATTTCATTGAAATATATTTTGTGATCGACGAATGATCTCTAGCGTTCCCCCAATTGGGCTTTTTGGCCCAGTTGGGCCTCTATTGTCAAGTATGTTTCATGTGCTCTTTATGTATGTGCTATCTAAAGCACATGAAACGTACTTGAAAGTAGAAGCCCAACTGGGCCAAAAACCCAATTGGGGGAACCCTAATCTCCTCTCTTCCTTTGATCTGTGATAGTGAAGGCAAAGGCGCTAAGTGTACTACAATGGAGCTGTGCGTACTTTCTCCTTCAGATTGGCCGTGAGCCGGTTCCACGTACAGAGTGCATAAAACAAATGGAGATTCGAATCCTCCTTTGTTACTAGTATGTTTCATAATGCCAAGAACAATGTGCTGACACTAAAACTGGGATAACAGTTCACTTACGCCAGGCATATTCGAGTCTTCTGCTAGAACTAGGGGTGTGAATAGCTCCTTTTGATCCTAAGCAGTCTCTTTGATTATAGGACTCTCATCAGATGGTGGCGATAAGTGTATCATGAGTGCCGGCCGATGTTCACAGCATCCATCGGCTATCTTCACTTACCACGTAATAGAGAATAGAAGAGAGATCATGGGGTTCCTTAGATATGGAGACATCTGGTAGGCAATGCACCTTGTGGCATCCCCTGAATGCAAGGTGGTAAATCACTAGAATTACGAGGGAGTGTTGGAGTGGTGAGGGAGGCCTCCCCCCAACTGTTCAAACTGTATTCGACTCCTCTCTCACCCAATCTCCCCTCATTCTACCTCGCTCTTTTCAGATACTTGCCATTCTCCTCCTTGAACCAACTAGGTGTGAGCCATATGCCTTTCAAAAATTTATTGGACGTTGTTTCGTCATTGCATTCCGTTCGATCTCGTGTGCCGAGAGGTGACTCAGAGAGGTAAATATTTCAAATTTGCTTATCCTTCGTGAAAATATGGAACTCCTGCAGGAATCCAGACCTTTCTGTGTTCGCGAACGGCTTATCGTCCAGTATCGAAATGGGAATGCATTGGTTGATCGAACGAAGGAATAGTCGAGCATGCGTTCGTAAGATCAAAACAGTATGTTGATATTTGCTTTCATATTTTAATAAAAAAATCATTGCACCGATTTCAGGAAAACAAAATTCGCATGAATTCTAAAGACATAAACGATTTGCTCAACATCTCTGAGGTAGAGATGAGCGAAGTGAAGGAAGAGGATGATAATTCACTGACTGCACCGAAAACAACGAGAAAAGAGGTGAAAATCAGATCATCAAGTTCACCTAGTAAAGTGAACATTTAAGGAATCAGCGGAAGATTCAAATGGATTGTTTGCTGTATCTGACGTGGGACTGGATGAAGTCAAGGAAGAGGAGGAAGAACGACATTCGACGGCATTTGTGGATTACGATTCTACTGAAATCTCTACGAATTCCGAAGTAAGTTATGTCAACATAATAATAAAAAACCTCTCACAATTTGAGAGCTCTGACTTTGATTCTGACGAGGAGGAATACAGCGAAAGTGACGGGAAAGAGGAAAGTGAGCGTTCCTCAAATGATGAAGATGACGGAGATTACGATGATTCGAATGAAATCGGTGAGTGTTGCAAGTATAATTATTATTCATAACATTAAAATTCAGGCGCGAAATCAAGAAGAAAGTACTCTTGTAAAATTTGTCGAAAGAAATTCAAGCTGAAGGAAAATTTAAAAGCCCACCAGAGAACACATTTGGGTGAGAATTCGTTCACTACAATCTAAAGAAATGTTGCAAAAATATCAAAAAATGAGGAAGAAAGAAGACCATTCAAGTGTGAAGAATGTGAGAAACGGTTTACGTATAAAGGAAAACTCAAGTTCCATAAACTTTATCATTTACGTGAGTTTTTGCAATTTGAACGTGTGAATTGTGTTGTTATCTTCTTTCTCTATCTTCAAGTATTAAGCGGAAAGCGATCCACGGAAGACGGAAGCGATGTGCGGTACTTGCGATAAAGTTTTCGATTCAAAATGTAACTTGAAGAAACACATTTTAATTCACTTGGGTGAGATTGTAGGAGGAATGTGTCATGCTTTTTACACATATCTCCGATATTCGACACAACCATAACAACTATTAAAAAAATAATTTTAGACAACGACGACCCGAGAAAGGGTATGAAGAAATGCAAGATCTGTGGAAAAAAGTGTTTCGGAAATAATAATCTCAGACGTCATAACGAGAAGCATCGAAGTGAGTTGTATATATTTTTTCTGAAAACAAGTATTTTATAAATTTCTAATTTTGCAATATCCGGAGAAGAGGAATCTGGGCTTCCTTTCAAGTGCGAAAAATGTGGCAAACGATTTGCTCATACCTACTACCTTGCCGTTCATAACATTCGACATTTGCGTAAGTGTTTCTTGATTAATGTGGATCTTTTCACATGTTACTTACAGTCGCGCCGGAAAGTCACCGTACACTTTTTGAATTTGTTGTATATTTTTGCCCAGGAAATGCATCATTCTGGCACTCATGTATGATGTACCAAATCCGTCAGAGATTATGATCATGGTATTATGGTATGACGTCATCGCCTAGTTATTGCGTAGTGATGACGTAATCTATCTGCACTTTTTCAAAACGGCATTATTCTTACATAGATTTTTTCCTGTTCGCCATACTTTCTATGATTTGAGATATGACCGAGGCCGACCCAGAATAAATTTTTGAAGGTGCTGCTCGGTCGCACATTTGCTGCAGCGAAGCTGCAAAAACAGGATCTGAAATTCGGAACACGGCTTCTAGCGTAGCTAGAGACCCGTTCAAAGCATCGAAATGATCCTGAGAATATGAATACGATATCTCAAAATTTGCCCTCAGGGCATAAAGAAATCACTTTTTTGCATGACCATTTTTTGGACATCCATAACTTGATGGAAAAGTTCAGTAAAAATCTGGTTTTCATCTGGTAATATGCAAAATGTAATTGAGATTTCCAACTTTTTAGAGCGATTGGAGATCTTTCCTGCTCGCGGCGAACGGTTTTCGGAGGTATACTTAGGTCGAGAAACACCCTGTTTACGCACTCTCGTCGTCTGCACTCTCTCGTCCATAAGGGTAAAGAAGGTGTTTTCCGGCATGAGTACCTCCGAAAACCTTTCGCCGCAAGCAAGAAAGATATCCAATCGCTCTAAAAAGTTGGAAATCAGTTCTACTATACATTTTGCATATTACGAGATGAAAACCAGATTTTTACTATGTAACTAGAGACCCGTTCAAAGCATCAAAATGATCGCCATCATGGTGTACACATGATCCTGAGAATATGAATATAATATCTCATAATTTGCCCTGAGGGCATGAAAAAATCACTTTTTTGCATGACCATTTTTTGGACATCCATAACTCTATGGAAAAGTTTAGTAAAAATCTGATTTTTATCTGGTAATGTTCGAAATGTATGGAAGAACTGAATTCGAACTTTTTAGAGCGTTTAGATATCTTTCCGGCCCCCGTCGTGCGTTTACCGGAGGGATAGTAGGTCGGGAAACACCTTGTAGGCGAGAGAGCACAGACGAAGAGAGTGCATAAACAGGGTGTTTCCCGACCCTAGTATCCCTCCGATAAACGCACGACGCGGGCCGGAAAGTTATCCAAACGCTCTAAAAAGGTGGAATTCAGTTCTTCAATACATTTCGAACATTACCAGATAAAAAGCAGATTTTTACTAAACATTTCCGTAAAGTTATGGATGTCCAAACAATGGCCAAGCAAAAAAGTGGTTTCTTTATGCCCTGAGGGCAAATTTTGAGATATCGTATTCATATTCTCAGGATCATTTCGATGCTTTGAACGGGTCTCTAGCTACTCTAGAAGCCGAGTTCCGAATTTCAGATCCCGTTTTTGTAGCTTCGCTGCAGCAAATGTGCGACCGAGCAGCACCTTCAAAAATGTATTCTGGGTAGGCCTCGGCCATATCTCCAATCATAGAAAGTATGGCGAACAGGAAAAAAATCTATGTAAGAATAACGCCGTTTTGAAAAAGGGCAGATTGATTACGTCATCACTACGCAATAACTATGCGATGACGTCATACCATAATACCATGATCATAATCTCCGATGGATTTGGTACATCATACATGAGTGCCAGAATGATGCATTTCCCTTGGGAAAAAATGCAACAAATTCAAAAAGTGTACGGTGACTTTCCGGCGCGACTGTATGTAAAAATATATTTATACTGGTCAAATGGAAATAAGGGTAAAACAGGGTAAAGATAGAGGTACACCCATCGAGACAGGACGGGGTAGGAATCCGCAACAATGATACAATAACATTACAGCCGATGATGACCCTCGGAAGAAGGAATTCCCTTGCGAACAGAGCGGGAAAAAATTTAAATCTATCTATTTCCTCCGTCGACACATGAAGATTCATATGGGTGCGAGAGTTGTGTGAGATAACAAGGGTCTTATGTACTAATGCAGGAAGCTCTGCCACCTGAAAATATTATGACATATAATATCCTCTTGGTTATGTATAGGATTGGCTTGTCAAGAGTGAAACCGATTTCAAGATCGCATCGGCAAAAATGATCTTGGAAAGAATTGATTTGATGCAAATCAGTTTACAGATCTTGAAACTAAAAAAAGATCTTGAACAACATTCAAGATCTTGCAAAGAAACAATTTTCCATGGAAACATTATTGAATTTCCTTTCACAGAGACGATTCAAGTCGAAATTGAATCAATTTCAAGATCTTAAAATTCATTCAAGATCTTGAAATTGAACCATTGTTCTTGACAAGATGGATAATTGAGTTTCAACAATTCAAGAGCTTGCAATCTTGATTGACAAGCCAACCCTAGTTAGGTCGCATCTGTACACTATCGAGACGTTGCCCATACTAATGAGTATATTTGCACAATTTAAATTTTATGACTCTTATTTTAAGCGGACGATGATCCTCGCAAGGAAATAAAGAAATGCGAGCTCTGTGGAAAGAAGTTTCTCACCAGTTACTGTCTCAAAGTGCACATGCGAAGCCATTTAGGTATATTTTTCAATATTGTTATGCCAAATTTCTCGGATTTATACATGAATATTATGGCATGAAATCTATTGTGATTTACTTCATATTTTTGCAGATACTGAATCTGAGAGGAAGCCCTACGCTTGCGAAGTGTGTGGAGAACGATTTGACGGGACTGGCAAACTGAAGCGTCATTCAATCGTTCATTTAGGTTCGTTCCTTAAAGGGGTGCTCCGGGGAATGTTCAGTCACCCATAGTGAACGAGCGGATATCGTGGAGGTCACTCTCCCAATCAGAAATCACTATGTACGAAGTTGCACAGACGCATCCGAATCTATTTACATACGCGAACTTCAATGACAGCGCAGGGTCGCGCCTGGTCTATTTATGTTTCACTTGCTCTACTTAGTTATTCCCTCATTATTGGGCATTCGCTACAGTTTCCCATTGAGAGCGCAGAATTTTCGTGCTGGGACTCCTTTGCATTCATTCCCCGGAGTACTCCTTTAAAATGTTCTTCGGTTAAATTTAAATATTTGTACACCGATTTTCATAATTATAGCCTTTTCAGCATCAGACCATCCGCTCAAGGGGAAGTTTAAGTGCGAAGTCTGTGAAAAACAATTTCCAAGAAAAAACGAGTACTCCTCTCATATGGAAATTCACATGGGTCAGTATGTTTTATGAAAAAAAATGTTCCCACCATCTATTCACAATATTCGAAAAATCACAAAGTAATTCTAGACTCGGAAATAATCAAACAACGTTTCAAATGCAAAGATTGCGGAGATTCGTTTCGCACTTTGGCCGGACTGAGACAACACAAAGTGATTCATGCCGGTAAGCGCTTCGCCTTTACCGATGACTACTTCTTCGGTTAATGATCACACCCCCTCCCCGTTTTCATTTTAAATCCCTTCACTTCATTGAGGGGTTGAACAGTCAATAGGAATGACTAGAAAAGGGTTAGATGAGGGAAAGATGGGAGGCGGGAGTGGCCAACGGTCGAAGGATTGCCAAAAGTCGTTTACTCTCTAATTTTATGAGAGGAATCAAATAGATGTAATTTATGAAATAATGATTTTTTAAATGCAAAATTTGCAGAAGACGAGACAGGAAGGAGACCCTTTGCTTGCGAAGTTTGCAAGAAGCGTTTTACTCACATCGGATCACTGCACAGGCACAAAAGAACGCATTCAAGTAACTTTTTTGTCGTAATATTTCTTGGGTTGGAAACTACCGCCATCATCGTGTGTTTCATGGTTGCAAATTCAGAGGACGAAACTGTGAGGAAACCTTATCAGTGTAACGTATGCAGTACACGTTTCACTCAGAAGCAAGATATGACGAAGCATTTGAAGCTATTTCATTCGAGTATGTTATTATTTTTACACGTCCATTATATTTCACCTTAACATAACGACCTAATATGATTTTCAGATTGTTCATACAAAGGAATTCACTCCGGTAATTCACCAGCGAGAAAAGAGGAGCGACCACAGAGGAGGAGGACGATGCGAGTAGATGAGAGAGGGGCATGGAGTGATGATGAGGAGTCGAATGGAGATGAATCGACGAGTGATGACGATAACTAGAGCGAGTTTACGATCGGATTATCACATACTGATTGTATTGTACTGTACTTTATTGATTTATATATTGAATAATGCTTTTGAACTATGACAAAATTGCAAGATAGTGAGATACTTCTGAAGAGGCGTGGTGGCGCAGTGGCGTGAAGCGCCACTCGCTATACAAGGGACCTGAGTTCGATCCCCCGCCGAGGCAGACCAAGCCCTCCATCCCCCCGGGGTCGGTTAATTGGTAGTGACCCCGGTCGCGAAATGTATCATTCCCTAGAAGCACCTTGGACAGCAGGGATACGTAGTCCAAACAGTAGTCGGCCTCATCACACTACACCACCAAGCGTAATCGTCTCATGACGACTGTAAAATCGCTTGAAGTGGCTGCAAAAAAAAGAGATACTTCTAAAACTTATGTGACGCACAAAATATAATTATCAAGAAGTTGATACGTCTTCATCTCTTTCCAATCTTTGTTTTAACATCGAATGATAGCATCATATTTCTTATTCATGCGAATAATAGTAGCTGTTACCTCCTCTTACCCATGAGCTGGCGGGAAATCCATCATTATCCTCTGCTTGGTCGCTACTGCTTGGCGGGAAAAGGGATTTGGAAGAGCCACATAATTCATTCCCCTACTCTCATTTGATTCAACGCTTTCGTGTCGAATTATATTTTCTGTGTATTTGAATTCTGTAATGACATTATTTGCTGCGGTTGAACGTTTTCCCGTGTAGGGTGAGGTCGAATATTTAGGGAGTGGCATCATTTTCAGTCATGGAGCAGCTCCTCGATATCTTGAAAGTAATCGTTAAAGAAGATCTTGATCCAGCGGTTCGTTAGTATTCGTTTGAGTTTAAAAAAGATTTAAATCTGCAATTTAGACAATCGATCATGCATTTACTTCCAAGGACACGAACCATGAATCAACAACTGAAAGGTTGGAATTATTATACTTTTTTTAATGCGGTAGGATAAGTTTCGCATATAAAGATAGATGATTTAGAAAGCCCATGCTCCAACTCCTTCTGACTGAAGTGTCAGAAGTCGTCGAATTTGGTGTACAGTGGTTAACCAACAGAAATAGAAGCAATATCGTTTCCTTGGTCAACAATGTGAGTACACAACCACTAATTATTGGCTATTACTATAATTTCGTAGACTATTTTAGTGACCTGTTCACATTTCTCAGAATCTGTATGGGTCGGATTGTCGGCCAATAAAGCGCGAAATTGACAGTAGAGAAGAACCAGAATCGACAAATGAAGAGTCTGATGACTACGACTCAAAAGAAATTGATACCGAAGAAGACACTAATGAGGAATTGCCGTCCACTAAGAATAAGAGAAACACGAAAAAGGCTTCAAGGAAGAAAGCTGTAACTGATGCTGAAGGCAAATTCCCTTGCCTGATTTGCGGAAAGAAGTTTGCGCAGAATGCATCTTTATGGACTCACAAGAGGTTACATGAAAGTGAGTTGGCAGCTGCAATAGTATTTAAGAGACCATCCTCCAGAAAACGTAAATAGGTCACGGATGGCCAAAATTCGAAAAAATCTGGAACTTTTTTCTTGAAGTGGTCATCATGAGTGCTGATTAACAGGCTCTATGTGAATGTCTGTAGGTCGATTCTAAAAAAGTTACCGTAACCCATCAATTTTGGGGTCGAAAAATTTCATATCACAAAAGTACACCGATTATAGATTTTCTGGTGTATTTTCACCAGTAGAAAACGAATTTCGATGTTAGAGATCGAGAAAATGCGATTCAAAAATGATAGAGGTCAAAAACTGCTAAAAAAGTGGCATTAGCAGTCATAACTTATTTCTATGTGAGCTGTCTTAACCGGTATTAAGGTTTTACATACTTCAACATGTGTCAAGTCTACCATATCTTTTGCACAATTTTAAAAATGGAGCCCGTTAGGTTTTTGTGTCCTCAAAGTCAGCTCCCTAAGAAATGCGCAAACCTGAATCACAACGCGCAATAGACATATCTACCTGATTTTATGCTAGAAATGTAGTGCACGATGAGTTGAACATTTCATCTGTTGAAAGTGAGCGTTTACCTTTCCGTTGAAGCGGGCTACAGGGCCTAGAAGTTGGCAAAGAACGGCGGTTGAGGCGAACGAGTGAGCGATAAAGGGAGGGATTGGAGAGGAGGGCGGGAGAGGTCAGGCAGAGAGAGCGACAGACGATTAGAGCGCGCGCTCTCTATCCGTTTCTCGCCAGAATTTCTTGGTTTCGAAAACTTCTAGGCCCTGTAGCTCGCTTCAACGAAAAGATAAACGCTCACTTTCAACAGATGAAACGTTCAACTCATCGTGCACTACATTTCTAGCATAAAATCAGGTAGCTATGTATATTGCGCCTTGTGATTCAGGTTCGCGCATTTCTTAGGGAGCTGAATTTGAGGAAACAAAAACCTAACGGGCCCCATTTTTAAAATTCTGCAAAAAATATGGTAGACTTGACACATATTGAAGTTTATAAAACCTTAATACCGGTTAAGACGGCTCACAAAGAAATAAGTTATGACTGCTAATGTCGCTTTTTAGCAGTTTTTGAACTATATCTTTTTAAAACGCATTTTCTCGATCTCTAATATCGAAATTCGTTTTCTACTGGTGAAAATACACCAGAAAATCTATAATTGGTGTACTTTTGTGATATGAAATTTTTCGTCCCCAAAATCGATGGATTACGGTAACTTTTTAAAAATCGACCATCAGACATTCCCATATGAGTGACTATCTGTTTGAACCGAGCAATATCACCTATAGGCCGTACAACGAAAAATAAAGTGCTGATTTTAAGATCTCCCTAGGGGTAACTTTTCACGTAGAGTTCGAAAATCGACCTTAGAAAGCCGTATCTCTGACCCCTCGTTTTCAGTGTCGCGCTGTTGCCAGGTGGTCAGTTTTTGTAACGTATGAACGGCTTATCCAAACCCCATAAATGCATAGTAATTCTGAAAGATCTCGACGAGATAAGCATTTTTACTGTTGAAAGTGAAAGACTAGCTCATCTGTGAAAAAAGTTATGGTCATATAAATTTCCAAATTCGCCGGCCTGAAAAAGTTTCAAAACCTGTGTACTTTTAACTATGCTTATTCGATTCTACGTGAAAAGTTACCCCTAGGCACATAATTGTAGGAAAATTGATGGGTGGTAAAGCAGGTTTATTAATCGGGAAATATGAAGATGCATGGATAATGTGAAGGTTTTTTATAGTTTTCAGTCGATCCACTGTGACTTCAGATCAGTTTTGAGCATTTTATGACTATTTTATCCCAGTAGAAATAAATGAAGCTGAAAAAAACCGAATTTGGCGCTTTTTCAAAAATCCGATTTTCTTCACATCGAAAATTCCCAAGTTTATGGCCAGCTAACTTTCCATTGTAAATCGGAATCCAGCACTTACTCT
This sequence comes from Pristionchus mayeri, assembly GCA_036245805.1. Taxonomy (NCBI): domain Eukaryota; kingdom Metazoa; phylum Nematoda; class Chromadorea; order Rhabditida; family Neodiplogasteridae; genus Pristionchus; species Pristionchus mayeri. The sequence continues at coordinate 17,308,700 of BTRK01000003.1, read as the reverse complement.
GCAGATCTTCCAGTATGTCTAGACATTAGTCAGAAAAAGTACTATTGAGGCTGACAACATATGAGTAAGTCATGATTATTATTTCTTGAAAATGGCTGATGAGAGCGAACAAGTTTGATTAAGTGGGTATTTACAAAGTTCGCGTAGACTGAGGAACAAACTTATATAATTTTCAACTCTCCTAATATAGGCCAACTTAATAACGGATGTTATATAACACGTCCAATCAATTGAAAAATTGGTAAAATTTTAGTCATTGAAATACAAAAATTTATAAAATCATGCAAAATATATTTTAAACGCCAGTAATCGACTTAATTCGTATGAGAAAGTGATAAATTGTTGAAATATCAATGATTCGGTTTTTTTCAGCTTCATTTTTTTCCACTGCGATAAAATAGTCATAAAATGCTCAAAACTGATCTGAAGTCACAGTGGATCGACTGAAAACTATAAAAAACCTTCACATTATCCATGCATTTTCATATTTCCCGATTAATAAACCTGCTTTACCACCCATCGATTTTCCTGCAATTATGTGCCTAGGGGTAACTTTTCACGTAGAATCGAATAAGCATAGTTAAAAGTGCACAGGGTTTGAAACTTTTTCAGGCCGGCGAATTTGTAAATTTATATGACCATAACTTTTTTCACAGATGAGCTAGTCTTTCACTTTCAACAGTAAAAATGCTTATCTCGTCGAGATCTTTCAGAATTACTATGCATTTATGGGGTTTGGATAAGCCGTTCATACGTTACAAAAACTGACCACCTGGCAACAGCGCGACACTGAAAACGAGGGGTCAGAGATACGGCTTTCTAAGGTCGATTTTCGAACTGTGAAAAGTTACCCTTAGGGAGATCTTAAAATCAGCACTTTATTTTTCGTTGTACGGCCATTGGTCAGTTCTCTCAGATAGTCACTCATATAGCCTGTTAATCAGCACTCATGAGGACCACTTAGAAAAAAGTTTGGGATTTTTTCGAATTTTGGCCATCCTTAACATTTTCCCATCTGTTGCGTTCTCTGGCGGACGGTCTCTTAATATCTTTAAAAAAATCATTATTTTGCAGCTGATGAAGAACTAAAGAAGCCCTTTACATGCAGTGATTGTGGAATGAGGTTTACCCAGAAATCTACAATGGATGTGCACAGGAAAAGGAAGCATTTGCGTAAATGTTTTGAACAAATGTTTTGGAAATATTTCAATGTATCATAACAAAAATTAACTATATTGTTCAGCCGATGGGGATCCTCGAAAGGGGAACGCTGAGTGTGAGATGTGTGGGAAGATTCTGTCGTGCACTTCAGCCCTCAACATTCACAAGAGGATGCATATTTATGCGATTATATTATCATCGATCCACCCGATAGAAAATAATACAGATGAACATTTAATCCTAAATGTGAGAATGGGGCCAACAGTAGGGAATGCTTCTCAAGGATTGACTCTCTTTAATCTCTGTGATTTATCAGTCACATGCAGAATGACGAGATTCATTTCTTGCGAAGCTATCCCTAAGCTGTAGGTTCTTCATCTCCACAAGTGTGTGATATTGTGTGTGATACGTGCCAGTGCCACACAGTTCAGGCTTATTAGCTTTTTATGTTTATTATCAGCTGAGAACGATCCGGAACGGAAACGACCTTTCAAGTGTAATACATGTGATAAGTCGTACTGTGAAGAACGATCACTTCTCGAATATTCACGTATAGCTCATACTGGCAAGTTCTTTCAACTGGTCGATTCAATGCAAAACTCAACATTTTAAGAAAAACCCAGTAAATAATGTGATAAACGAGAACATTTTATCTTTTCGATATTATCTCTTTTTCAGAGGACGAATCGGCGAAAAGACCATATGTTTGCGATAAATGTGGAAAATTGTTCACGAATAGGGGCACTCTGACCCGACACAGGAGGGACCATTTGCGTTAGTTCCGTTTTCATTTTCATTTTTTGAGCATTTAAAATTTTCATTATTTTAGAGTTGTTTATTTCAAAATTTATTGCAATACTATTTCAAGCTGCTGATCACCCGAGCAAGACAAAGTTTGAATGCAACATTTGCACAAAGAAGTTTCCGGAGCTGAATCGACTGGTGGCCCATAAACAGACTCATTTGGGTACGCTTCAATTATCTTCGTTGCAACTATCGATTGCACTCGTCACGCATAGTTTACGTTGATAATGCCCATTCCAGATCCTTCGGAGATCGGGAAACCGTTCAAATGCGAAATATGCAGAGCAGCTTTCAGTGCAGGAACAACACTCAAGGCACACATGGTCATTCACGCTGGTTAGTATTGATTTGTCAAGATTAAAGATAATGGTTACCTATTAGCAAACAAAAAGCTTTCGTAGTAAAGGTAGATGACAACCGTACAATACTCAACGTGTATCCAACATTTAGGAAGAATTAGATGCAAGTTGAAAATGGTCTTCAAAATATAATAACTTTTTGCCCAGGAAAACATTCTGGCACCCAGGTTTGATGTTCCAAATTCATTGGAGATTATGATCATCATGGTGGGGTATGACGAAATAGCCCCCGTTATTACATAGTGATGACGCAATCAATATGCACTTTTTTTTTAAAACGGCATTATTCTTACATAGATTTTTTCCTGTTCGTCAAACTTTCTAAGATTGGAGATATGACTGAGGCCTACCCAGAATAAATTTTTGAAGATGCTGCTCGGTCGAACATTTTCTGCAGCCATTCTGTAAAAACAGGGTCGGAAATTCAGAACTCGGCTTCTAGGCATCCTAGCTACCCGTTCAAAGCATCAAAATGATCGTCATCATGAATCCAGATGATCCTGAGAATATGACAGCGATATCTCAAAATTTGACATCAGGGCATAAATAAATCACTTTTTTGCATGACCATTTTTGGACATCCATAACTTGACGGAAAAGTTTAGTAAAAATCTGGTTTTCATCTCGTAATATGCAAAATGTATAGTAGAACTGATTTCCAACTTTTTAGAGCGATTGGATATCTTTCCTGCTTGCGGCGAAAGGTTTTCGGAGGTACTCATGCCGGAAAACACCTTCTTTACCCTTATGGACGAGAGAGTGCAGACGACGAGAGTGCGTAAACAGGGTGTTTCTCGACCTAAGTATACCTCCGAAAACCGTTCGCCGCGAGCAGGAAAGATCTCCAATCGCTCTAAAAAGTTGGAAATCTCAATTACATTTTGCATATCACCAGATGAAAACCAGATTTTTACTGAACTTTTCCATCAAGTTATAGATGTCCAAAAAATGGTCATGCAAAAAAGTGGTTTCTTTATGCCCTGAGGGCAAATTTTGAGATATCGTATTCATATTCTCAGGATCATTTCGATGCTTTGAACGGGTCTCTAGCTACGCTAGAAGCCGTGTTCCGAATTTCAGATCCTGTTTTTGCAGCTTCGCTGCAGCAAATGTGCGACCGAGCAGCACCTTCAAAAATGTATTCTGAGTAGGCCTCGGTCATATTGAAAGTATGGCGAACAGGAAAAAATCGATGTAAGAATAATGCCGTTTTGAAAAAAGTGCAGATTGATTGCGTCATCACTACGCAATAACTATGCGATGACGTCATACCATAATACCATGATCATAATCTCCGATGGATTTGGTACATCATACCTGTGTGCCAGAATGATGCATTTTTAGAAAGTTTGAGGAACAGGAAAAAATCTATGTAAGAATAATGCCGTTTTGAAAAAGTGCATATCCCTATGTAATAAAGGGGGCTATTTCGTCATACCCTACCATCATGATCATAATCTCCAATGAATTTGGTACATCAAACCTGGGTTCCAGAATGATGCATTTCCTGGGAAAAAAGTTATAACAAATACAAAAAAGTGTCCCATGACTTTCCGGCGCGACTGTATCTGTTAGTTGCTGTTCAGATAACGACGCTGCCAGGAAACCCTTCCAGTGTGATGTTTGTGGAAATCGGTTTACACAGAACGGATCACTATATCGGCATAGGATGACAAATTCGATTAAGCAGTCGTGTTAATTGCTTAACGAACTATTGTAAGCATGGGCGGAGTTTGTGCAACACATTTACATACAAATTTTAAAGAAGGAGTGTCAGCAAAGTTAAATTTTTGACGCTGTCATAACCATGACCTAGACAATCATCCCATGATCATAGCGCGAGCTAAGAGGATAGGCAAATCGCATAGCTCAGTAGTAAAGCAGTCGCTGCGTAATCGGAAGGTTGCGGGTTCGAATCCCACCAGTTTTTGAAAAATCTTCTAGTTATTTGAATTCCCGCACGTCCCTTCCCTTCAAGCCCTCCTTGGCATTCTACCAACTAATGATAACTCGGTTCAAAATAGAGATACGCATTTGAAATTTTCAGAATCTCTTATGGTTGTACAAAGATCGGTAATGGTTATGACAACGTCAAAATTTCAACTTTGCTGACAGTCCTTCTTTAAGCTGACGTTAATGTAAAGAGGGCCTATAAGTGCGAAATTTGCGGCAAGCGTTACACGTTAGCGTTACATTCTGGGTTCTCAAGTGTGTGGGTTCACGTTAGCGTTACATTCTGGGTTCTCAAGTGTGTGGCGAGCGGTTGAGTGCGATTTCGTCTCTCCGTCTCCGGTTCCGCCCGCCCGGATTCCCTCTCCCAGACGCGTTGGCACGCGGGAGTTGTACGCCGCCACGATGGGTCGCCACTTCTACATCGGCACCATCAACGCCAGGACGCTCGGCCCAAGGGAGAAGCAGTCGGAGATGGAACTCGCCCTCGACAAGATCAAGTGGGACGTGGTTGCAGTGCAGGAAGCCAGGATTGTGGGTTGTGCCTCGTTCAATCTTACATCCTCAGGCACTGTAGTCTACCACTCGGGCGGGCCCACTGCTTCCCATGGCGTGGCATTTTTGCTTCGACCGCAACTCGCGCGCGGAGCTGTGTTCAATGGCCTCTCCCCTCGTTTGGCCACTCTGCTCCTTCCCGACCTACGGCTCTTCCTGGTCTGCGCTTACGCCCCTACGTCTTCCTACGATGACGACGCGTATGAAGACTTCCTAGACCAGGTTGAGACCGCCCTGCGGAGTGCCCCAAAAGGCCATATGCCAGTTCTGGTTGGTGACTTCAACTGTCGAGTGGCGAGGGAACCTGGCAATGAAAGATTTGTCGGTAACTTTGCCTCTCCCACACCGAACTCACGCGGACGCTGCTTCACTGAGCTCTGCGTGAGGAACAGACTGCGCATCCTGAACACGTTCCCCAAGAGACGGCACGGTCGAATCTGGACCTGGCGATCCCCAAACGGCTCCGCATTCCACCAAATTGACTACGTTGCAGCGCCCGCCACAGCGAGAGTAGTCAACTGTGGAGTCGTTGGTCGGTTTGAGTTTGACTCCGACCATCGCCTTGTTCGGATGTGCCTCTCCCTCCCTGACAAGGCGAGGCAGAAAAGATGCAGGGAGCGGCTAGATTTCGATCGAACCGCTTTTACTGTCAACGCAAACCTTCTCGCGTCACTGCCCCTTGCCCGCCCCAGTTCTGCCGCCGACGCCTATACTACGGTAAAGGCTTTCACGGAGACCGCGGCAACGAACTGCTGGAGGAAGCGCCAATCCCCTTCTTGGATCTCGAGTGGAACGCGGAAGCTCCTAGCGATGCGCCATGAATTGCAATCCAACTCCCAACAAGCTGTCGCCTACTCAGCTGCCTGCAAAGCTGCCCGGACGAGTTTCGTCGATGACATCAGGAAGCGAAAGGAGGCGCAAGCACGGCAAGCAGCAACCATGGGAAGGAGCATCGTGAAGAGCATGCTGAGTCTGCAAACCTCAAAGAAGCGCCTTCTAGTTCCCGACCCTGTAACTGGTGCTCTCTCTCAAGCAGCTACCAAGACAGTGGTCCAGAGCTTCTTTGACGGTCTCTACACCCCTGCAGTTCCGTGTCCACTCCCAGTCCCTCCTCAGCCTCTGGATCCCCTTCCTCCCTTCCTACCCGATGAGGTCAGCAAAGCGATGTCCCAACTCAAGTGTGGTCACTCACCCGGTTCGGATGGCATTCTCCCTGATATGCTATACCACTCTCGAAACCACCTTGCTCCCGTTATCGCTGATCTACTCAACTATCTGGTAGATGGAGAGGCTGTTCCAAGCGACCTGACCGAAGCAATTGTCACTCTTCTGCACAAGAAAGGAGACCCTACCAACATTGGGAACTTCCGCCCCATCTCCCTCCTCACCGTTTCCCTGAAGACAATGACCAAAGTCATTCTTCAGAGACTCGAAACTGTGCTTGAAGAAACAGAGTCCTCGACCCAAACCGGCTTCCGGCGCGGCTACAGTACTCTCGACAACCTGCATGCCATCAAGCAGGTCGCTGAAAGAACCTCCGAGTACGGTATCCCAATCTACTTGGCGTTCGTCGACTTCAAGAAGGCGTTCGACTGTGTGGAGTGGAATGCCTGCTGGCAAGCCCTCTTCTCGTTCGGAGCCCATCCCTCCCTCGTCCACATGTTGCGCCGTCTCTACGAGTCCTCCTCTACACTCATTCGAGTTAATGAGGAGCTCGTTCCTGTGACTGTGCGTCGAGGAGTCCGCCAAGGGGATACCCTCTCCCCTCGTCTCTTCAACGCAGTGCTACGATCAGCCATGGACAACATTGACTGGGAGTCAGATGGAATTAGAATCGACGGAAGGAACCTTTGCCACTTGGAGTATGCCGATGACGTGGCTCTCGTTGCCAAATCTCGACCCGTGCTGGAACGAATGCTGAAGAAGCTGATGGACGCGTGCAGCCGAGTTGGTCTCGAAGTGAATGCAAGCAAGACCAACCTCCTCACCTCCTGCACCTCTACCCGCAATCCAATAATCATCGGCAATCTGCGATTCGAATTCGTCGATAGCGCCACCTATCTCGGAGGAAGAATAGCTCTTCCCTTGGATCATTCCGACGAAATAGAACACCGGATTCGATTAGGGTGGCTGGCCTGGAGTAAGCTCTCGCACCTCCTATCTTCTCGAATTCTGTCCATCAAGATCAGGAGGAGAGTCTTCGAGAGCTGCATCACGGCTACAGTTCTCTATGGGTGTGAAGTATGGGCTCTGAGATCTAGCGAGAAGGAGAGGCTGAGAGTCACCCAGAGGAAGATGGAAAGAAAGATGCTTGGAGTCACGCTAAGGGACAGATGGAGGAATGACCGCGTGAGAGGGATTACCAAGCTGAGAGACTGGAATGAGGAAGGATTGAAACGAAAAGCGCGCTGGGCCCTCAAGATCAGAAGAATGGGAGTGGAACAGTGGAGCCGTGCGACAACTGTCTGGACTCCATTCAATAGGACTCGTCCCCCCGGAAAGCCTCGCGCGCGATGGAGAGACGACCTATCCCGAGCTATTGGCAGCCATTGGTGGAGTGCAACTTATGAAGACTACCGACCTATCATCTTCTGAGCGTTTCCGCCTGATAAGATAAATTGATTGATTACACGCAAGCAGCGAATATGCGAAAACATAAGGAGAAGCACCTGTGTATGAATTTGTATTCTTTCAAATTGTTTACTGTTTTACAAAAAGCATGAGCAATTTCAGCATCTCTCGACGGGCCTTCCAGTAGTATGATCAAGAAAAAGGAGAAATCGGTGATTGGAGAAGCGTGTGACGATGAAGAGTCGAATGAAGATTAATCATTGAGCGATGACGATGCGCAACTATTTCGAGTTTCCGATCCGATCATTGTAATTAGTCTGTATTCTATTGTATGTAAAAGATGAGACGAATAAAAAATCTGTGAAGTTGATTGGTTTTCACGTCTTTCCAAACTAGGAATTTAGCAATTTTCGTTTGATTGTCGAGTATAATATATGGAGAATTGTATGTTACCAACTACTGATTGATGAATTTTGCAGACTAAAGAGGAAGGATTTGATCTAGAGGTAGATTGCGATTGAACGATCACAACTTATACAACCTGCTCAGCAAAAAAAGTTACTTCGAAGAGGAAATCCTACTTGAAAGAAGAGGGACAATTCCTTGCGCAAGAGCTGATCAAAAGTGTGAGAACTCGAAATTCCTGTTCACTATTCCGTTATGCACTATGAATAGTACTCAAATCTTTATTTCAACAATCAAACTTGTACAGACTGAAAATTCGACGAAAAATGTTGCTTACACAAAAATATACTGATAAATCGTATACGAATAGCATATGAATGGTAATTATTGCGACGGTCCTCTACAGAATCTCCTTACTGAGTAATCTGGCGCTTCACCTCAACGATGACCTCCCCTTCCACGTTCTTTAGCAGAACTTCAACGAAGCTACTCGAAACCACACCCAGATCGAATCCATTAATTTCCACGATTTTGTCGCCGACTTTCAGCCCCTTGAGGTCGGCCTCGCCGTTCGGAACTACGGTATCAATAATATGGTTGCACGGGTCGTCTTTGTAGGAGAATCCCAGATCCCCACTCGTATCCCTAGTCAGTTCGAAAGTGAGGGTCTCCTCAGCGGGAGATACAGTGCGCATCACGTCCATACTGATCTTTCCTCTGACGCTGAGCAGCAGGTCTTGGTCGAATCCGAATGCTCGTGAGAGATTGCTTGTGTTGACTCCGTTGATTTTCCGTATGACGTCACCAATTTTCAGGCCCTTTCGCTCAGCTTCAGAGTTCTCATACACATTCACGATCACCATTCCCAATTCGCACATATCTGTCATGATTCCCAATTTTCCATTTGCACCGTTGGTCAGCTCGAAGTGGAGAGTTTCAGTGGCATTTTTCGATGTCTTTGCTGATGAAGCGTAAGAGGCGAGTGCAGCCTGAAATGTATGATATCATGCTTGGTTTTGGTATTCTTCATCCTTGCATCGCCAAAGTGTATCGTATTTTACAAGTAATGCCATTAAGCTCTACTAAAAGGGAACGTTACTCACTTCCTCCTGCTCGAAATGTCGAGTTTGAGCGATCGGGGTCGATTCCTTTGCCGCATTTTCTTCACCATCAGCATCGAAAACGGCCTGGAGTGGATCAAATGTATGAAATATCAAATTTTAAATATAAAAGTACCCATCTCGATCTCTCTTTTATATTAACAAATAATCGTTTTTATGGGAAACTCATGACCAATGATAGACTTGCAGACGCCGCTCAGTTTCAACTGCCCAAGAAGGAAGGGACCTACCTTCGTCTGACTTAAGATGTCGTTCACAGCATCCTCCCTCCTGCAGTGCATGATCACTCCCACAACGATCATCTTCAGCAACAGAATGAAGTGGTTGTAAACAGTGAGGTATTCGAAGACGTTTACGGCTTGAACAATGGACAATTCTTAAAATCAATGCAGCATTGCTAGAACTGGTTCTTACCACGAACATAATGGTCAGTCCAATTCCGAAACGCCTCATTCCGATAAGCGATGCAAACGCGAGCGAACACAAGCTGATCACAACGAAGTAGGACTGAAAACAATCAATGTGTGATATATTATTAGAATAATGAAATGTATGTATGAATAATAGTTTTGATACCTTCATGGCGGCATAGAAGACATTATCCGTGTGAACAGGTTTTCCAATCGCATAGGGTACAATGATTTCAATAGCAAATGATACCATCAAAATATAGCACATAGAGAATGCGAAGCAGAGCTGCATTAAATCATCCTAGAAAACACATCAGACGTCATATTTCTACGACAACTATTAACACAAATATAAAAATACGAACATGCCATTCGCGTTTCTTGCCATTCGTTTCTTGCTTCATAACCACGAATCTTTGGTTTTTCTTTTTCCTCCCTTCAGCAGCTTCGCTGATCCGTTCGTTGATGCGTTCGATCCGCATCTATAAAGTATACATTGTTTTATTCATATTCACAATGGTCCTGCAGGACGGTGACTTCAGTGTGGAGGGAATGGGGATCTTCGGTCTCAGAGCGTCGTTAGGTCAAGGGATGGGATCTTCTTTGGCTTCTCTGGTCAACTGTACGGACGATCGTGAAGGATCTCCGTTGAGCGTCGAAGTAGATCATCCTGCCGCCGAACACCTGACTTGCGCCGGTTAGGAACTCACAACGCAGACAGCGGGGCTTTCTTGACGGTAGATCACTCGAGACGATGGGAATCCGTCCGTGCTCCTCCTCTTGAAGTGTACCAAGTAGGCGATACTCTCCGGGTTGCCCAAGCTGACGGGAGAGGATTCCCCAAACTAGGTCGGAAAAGAGCGGGGTCAGGGACGACCGCCCATCACGAGCGCTAGAATGGAGAATGGAGAATGGAGAATGGAAAACAGGATCGGGGGGGATACATTGTTTAACTACAATATTAAAAACTATTTTGGTTTTAAAATGTGAAATGCGAAGGGACCACTTAATATTGTTTTCAAAATTTTATTTATGACCTCCTTCTTCTCCTTTAACTTTTCATTCACAAGGTTCTCAATGGTGGTTTCATGGGCAGGTCGTTGCTCCTTGAAATGCATCTCAGCAGCGTCCTTACGACCTTCGAGATTCGGAGGACTCTGAAATATTTGTTTTCAAGATGATTCTTTTCTTTTGGTGGCTGCTAAAAAGACCCTCACTTTCATTGCAATATTTTATATATAATACATTCATAACGCTAACCTGATATTTCAGTTTCTGCTCTTCCATCAAACGTCTGAGTTCCGTCACTTCTCTTTGAAGTACTTGTTTTTCCTCCTGGCGGAAGAATTTAATTCTATCCAACTTCATTTTAAGTTTCTCGATGACCTGAGAAGAATTTGATGAAGTCTTGTTTAACAAATTGATTATTTCGTTTGGCTTCCAAGAAACAGCTCTTCGGAGAACGGAAGAAGGACCAATTCACGTAACTAATTCATTGTTTTAAATGATGCGCATTATGAAGGAGAATGATTAAGGTCGCTTTACTTTATTCTGCTCAAGTCGCTTTAGTTGCAGCGAGTCAGCACCATCGTTGGTGTCGTCCCGATTTTCTTTGACTGTAGTGACACCTGGAATAACATATTCGGTGAAATCGTTAACAATGAAAATAGTTAATGACACGGTAATTGTAAATGATGGATGTAGGCAAATGGTAACGTTTTATGCTGTCATACCCATGACCTAGCACCCTAAAACCAATACTAGACAAGAGCTAGGAGAACCCCGTACAACCATTAGGAAGTAAACTCACAATGATCGGTCTGATCGATGAGTTCGAATAGAGATTCATCATCGGATGAGGACGTCAGAATCCGACGACAGGTCGAAGACGTAAGGAGGGGAAGGAGTAGCCATCTCACAAGGTGGGAAGACCAGTCGAGATATGGGATGAAATGAAGGCTGAGTGAGTGCGACGAGATGATTGAACGCGTCCCTCTGACTCCGCCCGTAAGAGTGATGGGAAGCGAGAGATCGTGTATATTGGAGAGAGTGTATTTGTGCAGTACAAATGAACGGCAATTAAAGTATGAATAGCCTCCCCGCTGGCAGGGTTTGCGTTATTTCAATGAGAAATGCGTACCTTCTGGTGTAGATTTCCCGGTTTCTATGAAAAATGAGGTGAAGGGTTAATAACATGTTAACTTTAAATGATGTAGAGATAAGGCACAATCATTTATCATGTTCTTATCGGTTCATCGAGAAACCACTCATCTACATCAAGAAGAGACTGAACAGAGCGATTCGAAGAAACTTGTCGCCCATCGTGATCACTAACCACTTGAAGCGAAAACAAAAGCAGATGAATGGCGTAGTCAAAGGAAAGATGACTCATATCGTACTCGAATCTTTATTTCAACAATCGATCTCGTACGAACAATGAATGTGACGATAAAGTGATGTGCACACAATTATACTGATAAAGCAAATACAGAAATCAAGTGAATGGTAATTATCGCAAAAGAACCCCCCACAATCTCCTTAGTCAGCAATCTTGCGATTTACCTTAACGACGATTTTTCCTTCTATGCCTTTCAGCATGGCTTCAACGAAGCCGCTCGAGACCACATACAGATCGAATCCGTTGATCTCCACGAGCTTGTCGCCGACTTTCAGACCTTTCATCTCAGCCTCTCCGTTCGGGGTCAATGCATAAATAATGAAACTCTGTTGGTACTTGTCGTTCCACTTCTCGCCTTTGCACGAGAGTCCCAGATCACCGTCAGCTTCTCTGGCCAGTTCGAAAGTGATGGTCTCTTCAGCGGGAGATACAGGGCGAATAACTCCCATACTAATAATTCCTTTGACACTGTAGAGCAGTTGATGTGTGAAGAAGTACGGGACATTGTGCGTGTCTACTCCGTTGATCTTCTGGATGACGTCACCAAGTCTCAGACCCTTTCGCTCAGCTTCTGAGTTCGCATACACGTGCATGATCTTGATTCCAGATACGCACATATCTACCACAATTCCCAGTTTCCCATTGGCACCCCTGGCCAGCTCGAAGTGAAGCGTTTGAGTGGCATAGGTCGATGCGTTTGCTGCACAAGCGTCATCGGTTTCGAGCACAGCCTGAAATGCATCATGAGTGATATGGTATATCATGTAAATGAGAAATCTGGCCCTTGCTCATTATAATTAGCGACTAAATATTCTCTTAGCAAGAACAAGTTTTTCCTAATCATTCGTTTTCAATAGAAATTTTCCTTTCACCAGCCTTGAATGCCATCCCTAATCATGTTGCAGTCATCCCATTCAGAAAACGAGGGATTCTAATCACATTATCCTGCTTGGCATCGAGAGTGTGAGTTGTGTCCTGAGTCGATTTCTTTACTGCACACTCTTGATCGTCGGCATCGAATACAGCCTGGAATGGATCATATTTTCTCATCTATGTCATCCGTATTACTGACTGCTTCCTATCATAAACTCATGACCAAGAAGGATTTCGCTCACCTTAGCGTGGTCGAAATGGAGAGTTTGATTGACAGAGGTCGTTTCCTTGGCTGCACAATCTTGCTCGTCGGTATCGAACGCAGTCTGAAATGTGCTCAATGTTCAATACTATCCCTATAACTTTATCATCTCATTTCTATATCACGTGTATCTACGCTAAATGTTTACAAATTAGGTCGCAACTGCATCATACGAAGCGTTAGAATGCGCTTTATCGTCATCCGAGCCTCCTCGTAAACTTCCCACTTTTTTCGGACTGCATGAGCCTTTCACATTTGCTCACCTTAACCTGCTCGAAGATGTCTTTCACCGCATCCTCTCGCATACAGTGCATGCTCACTCCCACTATGATCAACTTCAACAGCATAATGCAGTGGGCATATGATGTGAAGCATTCGAAAACGTTGAGAACCTGCAAAAAATATTCACTATGTGCGAATTATGAGTGACAATTACCATTAAGGTAATGAGCAGTCCGATAGAGAGATTCCTCATTCCAAGACACGATGCAGTAATGAACGTTTTAATGTTAATTACCAGGAGAGAACACTGCAAATAACAATTTGGATCATACATGCAGAGATAACACTATCTTCTCTTGTGCGACCCGATTCGGAATATCTCCCTCCCCCCCCCCCTGCCGAAGCACCCTAGTGGTGTACGATAAATAAATACAATAAATAATAATGTTTGTTCAGAAAATCGTCATACCATTAACATGTTATATAAGAACTGCTTCGTGCCATCCGACACAATTGGTACTATGATATCAATGAAGAGGGGGACGATCAAATTTTGGAAAATAACGACGATTAGCATGCACTGAAATAAAGTGCATTCATAAAAGGCAAAGGTACTACCCGTTTTCGACTGGGATAGCGGGAGAACACTGCTAGGCTAAGCGCCAATGTACTGGCACAGTGTATTAGTAGAATATGAAACAAAGGGTATAGCAAGGAAATGAACTGTAAGATAAATAAAGGATAAAACTGCTAACCTGATCATCACGTTTCTTCTCATCTGATTCTTGCTTCTTAGTCACGAAATTTTGGAATTTATTTTTGCATGCTTCTTTGACTCGCATCTCCAGTTGCTCGATCACCTGGGAAGAGTTCATTGAATGATTTCAAAATAGTTCGCAGACAGGTAAATGTACTTCAAAGAACGGAAAAGGCGGTCGTAAATAAAAAAAGGGTCGTAAATTGCACGAGCATATGAGTAGGATCACTTTGTTCTGTTCCCGAAGCTTTCGTTGCAGCGAGTCGACGTCATCGTTGTTCTCTTCTTGATTTTCATCGATTGGAGCCGAATCTCAAATTGCATAACTTCACAAATAAAACTTTGATCTGTATAGAGTTTAACCAACTTCAAATATTCAGATTAAAATATGGATCTGCCTATTGTAGTTTGGGAGTCCCAATTGATCGAAATGTCTCCTAAGTGTCACGTGTCCTTTTTGCCTACCCCAAAATTGGCATAATAAAAGGTTTTTGTACCTGTATTAACCGAATCGACGTTCTGCATCACGACATCACTACTCCTGAGGGCAGGAGAATCTTCGGATGGATTGAACGAGCCACTGTCCAACTCATCCATAGCCAACGGCTCTAGCTTGTTCTGAAGATACTGTTAAATTTCAGGACACAATGAATCCAGTTTCAGCAGATTCAAATGGAAGGCAATGACTAGAATGTGGTTGTGAATAGGGATTGTGTTATTTCTCTCCGGTCAGGTAGGAAAGAGATCACGCATAATGAAGATATTTTTTTTCAAATTCTGAAACGTACCGAGTACATATGTATCAGTCTGTCCAATTCGCCCTTCTTTATCTCGTATACTTCCTTTCTTCTTGCAGCTGTAGCCAAAGCTGCACGTGCTTCGTATTCAGCAAAGAGAATCGGAGTTGAGCAACGCGAAACTTCGAGTTCCTCTTTGGACGAGGATGTGTCGTTTCCTGATTGATGGAGATATTTAAAAACTATTTAAAAGATACATCCACGTCGAGCCATTTTACAGACGACAGGAGACGACTATGTTAGGCGGCGTAGTTCGCTGATGCCGAGGGGACAAATGGGGGGTCGGTAGTGAAGTACGAATATCGGTAAAATTGACGTTTGGTGCTGTCATGACCTTTACCTAGCTCCTCCCAATCCTTATCAAGTCTAAACTCGTATGGCTATGACGCGGCCTTATAAGCGTAAGTAAACTCACGATGATCAGTTTGATCGATGAGTTCGAATAGCGATTCGTCGTCGGATGAGACGACTTCAGAATCCGACGTCAGAGCGGTGACAGGAGGGGATGGAGTAGCCATCAAAAGTGAGAAGACCAGTCGAGATACGGGATGAAATGAAGAATGAGTGAATGAGACAAGGAGAAAGAACGCGTCCTTCTGACTCCGCGCGTAAGTGGTGAGATGAGAGATCGTGCTGATTGGAGAGAGTACAGCTACAGGGCGAAAGGGAGAAGATTGAAGCAGGAAGGGCCTCCCCACTGGCAGGGTTTAAACAGTTTCAATGAATAATGTCTATCCATTGTTGCAGATTGTCGGGTTTCTATGAAAAACCACGCTTAGGTAAATGGTTACATATTAACTTTAAATGACGATACGATACAATTGTTTATCATGTCATTCTTATCGAATCATCGAGAATCATGAAACACTCATCTGCATCAAGAAGCGACGGAACAGAGCGATTCGAAGAAACTCGTCGCCCTTCGTGGTCACTGACCTCATTAAGCGAAAAAAGAAGCGGCTGACTAGAGTACACAAAGGAAACATACTTAGACGCACGGCATGACTTACAAGAAGAGGGGCAAATTCTTGTGCAACGGACGAGCAAAAAAAGGAAGATCTTGCTAACGTATTCCCAGCTATTATTCTGTGATACTCTCAAACAGCTATGTATCGTACTCAGATCTTTATTTCAACAATCGATATCGTACAAACAATAAATGCGACGATAACATGATGTAGACAAAATGATACCGAGCAAATACGGAAATCAAGTGAATGGTAATTGACGTGACGATCCTTCACACAACCACCTTACTCTCCGATCTTGCGATTCACCTTAACGACGATCGTTCCTTCGATGTTCTTGAGCAGATTATCAAGGAAGAAACTCGAGACAACATCCAGTTTGAATCCGTTAATCTCCATGATTTTATCGCCTACTCGCAGTCCCTTGACCTCGGCCTCGCCGTTCGGGATCAAGGCAACAATAATGAAGTTGTCGTCTTTGTAGGAGAGTCTCAGACGACTCTTAGCGTTCATAATGAGTTCGAAAGTGAGAGTCTCCTCAGCGGGAGCCACATCGCGAAGCAGGTCCACGCTGATGATTCCTGACACGCTGTCGAGCAGTTCGTGAGCAAAATCATATGAGATATTGCTCGTGTTGACTCCGTTGATCTTCTGGATGGTGTCACCCACTCTCAATCCCTTTCTCTTCAGTATCCTTATACACTTTCACGATCATGATTCCAGATGTGCACATATCTTTCACGATTCCAATTTTTCCATTTGCACCCTTGGTCAACTCGAAGTGGAGAATTTCAGTGGCGGGGGTCGATACAGTTGCTGTGGAAGGATCATCTTCGACCACAGCCTGAAATGCATCGTGCTTGATTATATTCATATGTAGTGCTTGATTATATTCATATGTCGTCATCTCTAATCGTGATGCATAAGTAATTCTATTCAGCTCTGTTAAAGGGAGTTTTACTGACCTCAGCCTTATCGTCATTGAGAGTTTTAGAGACCGGCATAGATTCCTTCGATGCACAGTCTTTGTTGTCGGTATCGAACACAACCTGAAATGTATGTTCAATACTAGCCCTGTAACTTTATCAACTCATTTCTATTATATTTCACGTGCCTCCACGTCAAATGCATTGCAAACTGTATCTAACAAGGAATACATTATTCACGATTGATTGATTCATATTTCAAATGCCACTGACCATCCTGGTAAGGGGGGTGACAACTGCACAACGGACAACTGCACAACAAATAGCCGTTCGCTTGCGGTTCGACGAACCGATTGGGGAGTTGCTTCATTGTTACCAGTGTGTGTTCCCCTGCATTTGCATATATAAATCTTGTTACCAGACGAACATGAGTTTCACTGCAAATTAGCGTATAGGGGGTCATGGAATGTTCATTTCCATGACCCCTGTACGTTGAAACTCATGATGGTAGCAAGATTTATATATGCAAATGTAGGGGAGCACATGCTGGTAACAATGAAGCAACTTCCCAATCGGTACGTCGAACCGCCAGCGAACGGCGATTTGTTGCGCAGTTGTCCGTTGCGCAGTTGTCACCCCCCATCCTGGTACAGGGAAATTTTCTCACCTTAGCGTGCTCGAAAATGTCGTTCACAGCGTCCTCCCTCATGCAGTGCATGGTCACTACCACTATGATTAACTTCAGGAACAGAATTAAGTGGTTGTAAGCTGTGAGGTATTCGATGACGTTGAGAATCTGTAAAACAAATGAAAGTAATTGAGAAAGATTTTCAATGATTTTGAGTTGGCCTTACCACGAATATTGAAAGCAGTCGAATGATAAGGCTACTCATTCTGAGATACGATGCAATCGCGAGCGAGCACATACCAAGTCCCACAAAGGAGAACTGCAAATAATTATTTCGAGAAGCCGTATTATCAATTAAATTAATAATAATAATAATTTATCTACTAATAATAATAATTTATCTACTAAAATAATAATAATTCGAATATATCAGAACTATCTTATACCTTCGTGAAGTTATACATGAACTGATCCCTCTCATGAATGCCTTTTCCCAATGTATGGGTTAGCCACAGATCAATGGCGATGGATAAGATCACATTTTCGAAAATCGAGAAGAGGAACAGGAACTGAAATATACTGATTTAGGAACACATCACCAAGCGCAAAATCGACAGCAAGGAAACAAATGATTAAACAAAATTATTTTTTTAAATGAATAAAATACGAACCTGATATGGCCATTTCTTGGTAGTGGCTTCACTTGTCATAGTCACGAATCTTTGGAATTTCTTTTCATTTCCTTCAGCGGCTGTAGTAATCCCTTTATTGAGGCGTTCGCTCTCTTTCTACAAAATTATTTTTGCTTCTTAAAATAAAAAAAAATCTTATTTCTAGGCAAATCGTGTTAACCCGATCAGGCAAAGCTCAAAATGGACGATTTAGGTGAAAGAATATGAATGAATATGCCTAGCCTCTTTCTCTTCTGTTAACTTCTCATTGGCCTTCTGGTTTTCTATTACGGTATCATGAGCAGTCTGGTTATCGTTGAAATTCTCAGCAGCGTCCTTACGGAATTCGAGATTCGTAGCACTCTGAAATATTTGTTTCACAAATTATTCTTTTCATTCGCTAGCTCTCATGTTCACCATAATATCTTACATCGTCCTTATCGCTAACCTGATATTTTAGTTTCGGCTCTTCCATCGTGCGTCTGAGTTCCGTCACTTCCCTGTGATGAATTTGTCTTTTTTCTTGGCGGAAGAATTTAATTCTATCCAACGTCATCTCAAGTTCCTCGATGACCTGAGAAGCATTTATTGAAGAATTGTTCAAAAGATTGATTATTTCGTTTGACTTCCAAGAAACAGCACTTCACGTAACTAATAATTCTATTGAAATGAAGCGTAATATGGAGAATGGGTTAGACCGCTTCACTTTATTCTGTTCCCGAAGCTTTCGTTGCAGTGAATCAACGCCATCGTTCTTGTCGTCTCGAGTTTTATCGACTTGACAGAGACCTGGAATGACATAACCAATGAAGTCGTCGACAATGTGGGCAAATAGTGACTCGTTTTTGCCACCCGGGTTGGTAATAAAGGATGCAAGGCGGCAAATTGAAACGTTTGATGATGTCATACCCATGACTGGCACTACGTTGGATGACCTAGCACCCCCAACCATAAGATACTCTGAACTGGTATAGCTACGATCACTTGAAGCAAACTCACTATGAGCCTGATCGATGAACTCGAAGAGTGATTCGTCGTCGGATGAGACGACTTCATAATCTGTCGACAAGGCAATGACGTCAGGAGGGGAAGGAGTGGCCATCTAAGGTGAGAAGACTAGTCGAGATGCAAGATGCAATGAAGAATGAAAAAGTGAGACGAGAAGATTGAAGGCGTCCTTCTGACTCCGCCCTCCGCCCATCAAGTGATGAGAAGGGCGAGACATCATGTAGATTGGAGAAAGTGCATTAGCACAGTGAGAAAGAGAGAAGATTGAGGCAGGAAGAGCCTCCCCACTGGCTGAGTTTGTACAGTTTTAATGAGAAATGCCTCCCCTCTGGTGTAAGCAGTCCGGTGTGAATGGCACATATCACTGAGGTGAAGAAGCCATCATCTATAGAGAGTAAACTCAGCGCATTCGAGCGTTTTTGATACAGATCATTGTGAGATTCCACGGGCGACAAGATATGTTTTAATAAAATCACAGAATACGCTACTCTGATATTGAAAACAATTAAACAGTAGTGAAGTGCAGACATAAAATCGAAACATATTTTATTCATTTGAGAACATTAGATTGCAAATTATTTTTGGCGCTATTTGTGAGATAAAGATAAAGTGGACTAACATGAGAAAGTGGTGGCTGAAGAGTGAGGGAAGTGCTACAATAGAGGACTCTGGCTCATAGTGGGGAAAGGCGAAAACCAGGCTATTCCTGAGGCTGTGCCCCTAAATTTACATACAGCCCAGACTTCCACATGATCGTTTAGCAATTTTGAAAACAACATAACTTTTTAGAATATTCTCCTCTTTCGAATGCGCTAGGTCTCGTTATGAAACACCATGGACACTCCCCTTGTTAGTAATCAGCAAAACGCAAATCGGGCCACTGTTTCTTCATTTCCCAAACGTCGTTCGGACGGATGGCCAGAGTTCATAGTATGGGGACTATGACTTCGTTTCTCGAACTTGAACTTTAATACCTCGCGTCCCCTCTTGCGCAGTTACATGCAAGTTCGCAAGCTGTTTTCGACGCCACTTTGATGGCCCCATGAAGATTTTCTCGGTGTCGGGTCGACTTGAACGCATTGTACATTTGGCATTGAGCCTAAATTTACCTTGATGTTTCTCTTTTTAGGTTATTAACGGAGGAGTAAGTGAAAACTAGAAAAATATAACAATTTACAAATCTCTAATTCAAATACTAAACTTAAAATTTTCGTGAAACACATCCCGATTTACCGATCGAATTCGCTTCTGTTTCAGAAACATTATGACACCCATTCAATTCCAATCAGGTTCAGACATCAAACCTGGATAAGTTTCAGAGGAAATTGAAATATCGATGCTGTATTTTTCAAATTATTTGAATTTCCGCACTGTCCCTGAACTATCCCTGAGCTTTCCCTGATCTGGCTGCCAGCCAACTAGCGATAACTTGGTTCGGAATTGAGATATCAATGTGAACATTTCGGAGCATCTTATCGTTTTGGAGATCTATGCCCCTGTTATGAGAGCTTCAGAAAGTCAATATTCCCTTTACTCCTCCTTTAAAGGACGGATTTCCAGGAAATGCAGAGATAATTACCCGAACTGGGGAGACTAACGAAACTTCAGCTTACCACTCCCAGTAGGGGGAGAAGAAAGAGGGCGCGCATTGGGTAAGAAGAGACAGTCAGACTGAGGACAAGCACAGGGACTAGTGCGTGTTTTATGATGGGGTTCCTTCCGCCGCCAACGGAAACTGTCATGGAGATAGAGGAACAGGGATGAGATGAGATGAGGGAACCATGGATGCTTTCCTGTCTTTCTCGAGAAGGGGTGGGATAGATGAATGACGTGCATCTGGAGCAGTTTTGAAGCGAAACAATTGATTACAATATTTATTTGTGATATTTTTAAAACGTTGTTCACGTTCGAAAACATATTTAAATGCTAACAGATCGGATTTTTTAATTCAGAGAACGATCACTACTCTACACGGGAATCATCTGCAGCTTGTTCGTCTTGGGTATCATCACGCCGGCTACAATCGGAGTCAAGTCAAGGGGCGCGTCCTTGGGAGGCAGTAGAAGGTACTTCTGGAGGATGCACGCCAGGCCTAGGAGTAGAATTATTAGAGCTTCCCTTTTCAGACAAATTTGCGGCATGCTGAAGTGCGCTAGATAGTTGATCTGCACAGAAGCTTGCGATTTAAACCCACTCAAAAATGCAAAATTACTTGAAAATTAAAACCCTAATAATTATCTTAATATAACGTTTGTTTTGTATTTTTTGTTCGGCTTCAATAGAAGGTGTGATGTTACGATTTCGGAGTATAGTTAAAGGAGGACTAAAGGCAAAGTGGCCACATCGATAGAAAACAGTTTAAGGGACTTTCCACCCTCCAAAGCTCATAGCGCGAGCTGGGAGATATAGGTCCATCACTAGCTTAGCTCAGTGGTAGAGCATTCGGTTCCCGTCATTTGACAAATCCTCCAGCGATTTGAATTTGCGCACTTCCCTGAGCTCCATGCGTCCATGTAACTCAGCCAACTAATCATAACTTTGTAGAGAGTAGAGATATCAATGTTTTGGAGCGTTTAATTGTCAAGAGGAGCTACGTTATCAATGGGTCCAAATTCGAACTTTGCCTTTAGTCCTCCTTTAAGCAATTTATCCGGACACGTGAGCCTCCTATATCATTCGAGCCCGGTCAAAGTACTTTAAAATAGTGTTTGGCAGCTGATTCGTCTATTTTGTACTAATATACTTCATTAGAATTTTTTGAGTAATTCTGATGCAGTTGCGCCATTGCGTAGTCCCCATTGCATTATTTTCTTGTACAGTCCAGTCAGATCCCTACATGAAAATGGGACTCCCCGGGAGTCCCCGGGTGTCCCCCGTGTCCTCCGCCATTTTGCGGCTTGGGCAGAGAAAGAACTAATTCGAATTTGTGGTTTTTAGACTCAGGAGGTCCTTCCCGAGCGATTGGTGTATAATTCATAAATTCATAAATTTGCGATAATTCGTCATTTAATTTTTTAAAATCGAGGTTAATAATTAATCGGAAACGAAGAACTACGGTAGTTAATTTGCCCATTCGCCGGTCCGGCTCTGGGTCCGTCTAGTTAACTACCGTAGTTCTTCGTTTCAGATTAATTATCCACGATTTTAAAAATTAAATCACGGTTTATCACAAATTTATGAATTTATGAATTATATACCAATCGATCGGGAAGGACCTCCTGAGTCTGAAAACCACAAATTCGAATTAGTTCTTTCTTTGTCCGAGCCGCAAAATGGCGGGGGGACACGGGGGGACACCCGAGGACTCCCGGGGAGTCTCCTTTTGATGTAGAGATCAGACCGGACTGTATATTTTCTGATTCTTTAACAGATGCGAATCGAACTCGAATCTTGATTCCAACAATCGATCTCGTACAAACAATAAATGCGACGATAACGCGATGTACACAAAATGATACCAATAAAGCAAACACGGAAATTAAGTGAACGGGAAATGAATGCCAATTATTACGATTATCCTCTCAACGATCCAGTTATTCGATAATCTCGCGCTTAACTACAACGATGACCTTTCCTTTGATCTTCTTGAGCAGTTTCTTAAGGAAACCACTCGATACTGCATCCAGATTGAATCCGTTAATGCCCACGATTTTATCGCCGACTTTCAGTCCTTTCAGCTGAGCCTCGCCATTCGGAGCCACGGTATCAACGATGACGTTCCACTTGTCGTCTTTGTAGGAGAATCCCAGACCCTCGTCAGACTCCTTAGTCAGTTCGAAGGTGAGCTTCTCCTCGGTGGGGGCTACAATACGAACAACGTCCACGCTGATCGTTCCTTTGACGCTGTCGAGCAGTTCCCGGGCGAATCCGTTCGAGAGATTGCTTGTGTCGACTCCATTAATCTTCTGGATAATGTCGCAAACTTTCACTCCCTTCCGCGCTGCTTCAGTGTTCGGATCAACTTTCGAAATCACAATTCCAGCTGCGCAAGTATCATAAAAAATCCCCAGTCTTCCGTCTGCATCCAGCTCAAAATGGAGAGTTTGAGTGGCCTGCGTCGATTCCTTTGCAGCACACTCTTGATCGTCGGCATCGAACACAGCCTGCAATTTAAAGGAGTGCTCCGGGGAATGAATGTTACGGGGTCCCACCACGAAAATTCTGCGCTATCAGTGGGAAACTGTAGCGAATTTACCACGAGAAAGAGATGATAAATAAGAAGAGCGAGTGAAACATAAATGAGCAAGCCACTACCCTGCGCCGTCAATGAACTTTGCGCGTATGTAAATAGCCACAGAGTTGCCTGTGAAACTTCGTACAAAGTGATTTCTGATCGGGTGAGTGAGCTCTTCAACATCCACTGGCTCACTACGGTTGGCCAAACATTCTCCGGAGCACCCCTTTAAAATGACCTAAAACAATTTTAACCATATCGCGAAAGGAAAATCATTCAGCTGAGCTAAACTGGAGATTTACTTACCTCTGTCGTTTGAGATGCCGGCGTCGATTCCTTTGCCGCACTCTCTTCATCGGCATCGAACACGGCCTGGAATGTATTATTTCTTCTATTCCATCCACCATATTAAGAGTCCGGATCTGAGGAGAGTTACCATTCTGGCCTTTTCCCGGACATTGAGCCCGGAATACGATTCCAGCCAGGGTCACATATAGGACCAAGAGTACTTAGGGTCTCTATTTGAAATTTTCCAGATATGTCCTCTTTATCGCGCAAAGTGGCGCGCCAGGTACGGGCACAGTGAAAAATGATGAAAATTCATATTTTCTCAGCCGAGCAAGATAGACTCAAAATTATTTTTGCGTTAGGATGCTCATAAGTGATCTAGAACATCATTGAAATCGCATTTGCCTCAATTATCAATTTGATATTTTTGACTCAATTTTCATTTATATGGTGTTCGTTCAAGGTCAAATGCATTTCCGCACCTAGCTTTATATGTCACGGTGTAGCCCATTCATCAGTGCATGTAATTGGTCAATAAAACAAGAAAAATCTTTAGGAGGTTTTTTGAGAATGTGATTTATTTAGCACAATGTCACTTACTGTTCAACAGAATGCCACTATCTAGACGACAGTTGTACTCAAATGCATGTGTAAATTACTAGTTAGTCAGAATGAAGTAAATATATGTTTAAAAATCTTAGAAATTAGGAACTTTAAAAAATCGATTTTTCATCAACTCGATTTTGGCTATGTTTTGGCACGTCTAACTTAAAATTGCGAACTCAATGCCATTCACCAGAAAGTGAACCTTGCACTAGGCACCACCATGAGTAAAGTAATACCAAATTGGCTAACTTAAAGAAATGGTAAGTTATAAATTTCAGACCCTAAAATCGCAAAATTGAGGTTACTGTAACAATGTTGAAATTCGTATTTTCACAGTCGATCAAGATAGACTCAAAATTATTTGTGCATTATATTTGGCCACCTCTAAGTACTCCGGTACACTATTGAAATCAAATCCGGACTGATTCTGAAAATTACATTTTCATAACAATTTTGGTTTTATGGAGCTCGTTCTATGTCACATACATTTCCGCACCTAGGTTTATATGCCACGGTGTAGACCAATCATTGAGGCTTGCATTAAGTAAATAAAACATGAAAAATCGTTAGGAGGTTTTTTTGAAAATGGGATTTTTATTTCACAATGTCGTTTACAGTTCGATAGAATCCCACTTTCCAGGCGATATTTGAACTCATATTGATGTAAAAATCACAATTTACTAACTGACAAATATGTTTACGCTGAGAAATCAAAAATTTCAAAAGTTTGAAAAAAATCGGTTTTCATCGCTTCGAAAGATGCCCAGTTTGTGGACATATAACTGAGGATTGATATCATCTTAGCGGGGAGACTTAGGTGAATTTCATAGTTGGTACTGTGGTTAATGAGAATCTATAGAATACTCTCTATATATTGTTTTCATATTTCAGATTTTCTCATTTGAAATTGTGAAATCAGAGTATTGAAAAATATACTTTCTTCGATTTTGACAAATTGTACTGGACAATCGAGATTGTTTTGTAATATTATTTATTATAGTAGTCAGTAGAGTCCAAAAATAGTGAGAGCAGTGAGGTTACAATCACTTCATAAATTTGGATTTCTAGAAACTTTTAAAATTTTCATTTTTGTAAATTTACTAGTCTTAATTTTAACATAATTTTCTTGTTTCATAAATTCAATAACAATTTTTCATAACAATATCTAATCGATTCACACAATACACGATGCGAAAATACCGGAAATTCTCAATAGGAAGCAACAATTCCACATTTTCAAGTTCGCAAAAAAAGGTTTGAAGGCGCAGGAGCTTTCTAACATCGGTTTAAGCTATACATATTGATCCATTTTAACAAAAACAATTTAGAGTTACATGACCTCGACCTAAGAAAATCTTTGTTCGTGCAGCCGAATATTAGACAATTAGAGATTGTGAAACATCCAAATTTTGAAGTGAATGAAACCGCACTGCTCTCACTATTTTTGGACTCTCCTGACTAGTTTACGAAATAATATTACAAAACAAGCTCGATTCTTCAGTACAATTTGTCAAAATCGAACAAAGTATATTTTTCAATACTCTGATTTCACAATTTCAAATGAGAAAATCTGAAATATGAAACATTATATAGAGAGTATTCTATAGATTCTCATTAACCACAGTGCCAACTATGAAATTCACCTAAGTCTCCCCGCGAAGATGATATCAATCCTCAGTTATATGTCCACAAACTGGGCATCTTTCGAAGCGATGAAAACCGATTTTTTTTCAAACTTTTGAAATTTTTGATTTCTCAGCGTAAACATATTTGCCAGTTAGTAAATTGTGATTTTTACATCAATATGAGTTCAAATATCGCCTGGAAAGTGGGATTCTATCGAACTGTAAACGACATTGTGAAATAAAAATCCCATTTTCAAAAAACCTCCTAACGATTTTTCTTGTTTGATTTACTTAATGCAAGCGTCAATGATTGGTCTACACCGTGGCATATAAACCTAGGTGCGGAAATGTATGTGACATAGAACGAGCTCCATAAAACCAAAATTGTTATGAAGATGTCATTTTCAGAATCAGTCCGGATTTGATTTCAATAGTGTACCGGAGTACTTAGAGGTGGCCAAATATAATGCACAAATAATTTTGAGTCTATCTTGATCGACTGTGAAAATACGAATTTCAACACAAAAATATCAAATTGATAATTGAGGCAAATGCGATTTCAATGATGTTCTAGATCACTTATGAGCATCCTAACGCAAAAATAATTTTGAGTCTATCTTGCTCGGCTGAGAAAATATGAATTTTCATCATTTTTCACTGTGCCCGTACCTGGCGCGCCACTTTGCGCGATAAAGAGGACATATCTGGAAAATTTCAAATAGAGACCCTAAGTACTCTTGGTCCTATATGTGACCCTGGCTGGAATCGTATTCCGGGCTCAATGTCCGGGAAAAGGCCAGAATGGTAACTCTCCTCAGATCCGGACTCTTAATATGGTGGATGGAATAGAAGAAATAATACATTCCAGGCCGTGTTCGATGCCGATGAAGAGAGTGCGGCAAAGGAATCGACGCCGGCATCTCAAACGACAGAGGTAAGTAAATCTCCAGTTTAGCTCAGCTGAATGATTTTCCTTTCGCGATATGGTTAAGCTGCCAAACACTATTTTAAAGTACTTTGACCGGGCTCGAATGATATAGGAGGCTCACGTGTCCGGATAAATTGCTTAAAGGAGGACTAAAACTTCTCCGAACACTCTCTCGACGATGTTTCCAACGCACATGTTCGAGAGGGGGAGAGTCACCTTGGACTCGGAATCGTTGGCCGATCCGTCGCCCACCTTGAGGAGGAACTCGATCCATTGGGTATCTCCCGAAGTGACTCTCATGTTTGAGATGAGAGTGAGGGATCGGAACTGACTCCAGAGAGGAGATCTCTTGATGCACGCATCGACTTGATCGGCTCTCGTTCCCTTCTCCACCACCGGGAGAATCTGGCGGAAGTCTCCACCGAGAATGATTAGTTTCCCTCCAAATGGTCGATCGATCTGGGTGATGTCCCTGAGAACAGCATCGGCTGTGTTCAGCGCCGCCTGGAAGAATGGGGATTGTATACTTTAAGTGATGAGTAAATAGAGGGAATCATTCTGGGTTCTCAAGTGTGTGGCGAGCGGTTGAGTGCGATTTCGTCTCTCCGTCTCCGGTTCCGCCCGCCCGGATTCCCTCTCCCAGACGCGTTGGCACGCGGGAGTTGTACGCCGCCACGATGGGTCGCCACTTCTACATCGGCACCATCAACGCCAGGACGCTCGGCCCAAGGGAGAAGCAGACCGAGTTGGAGCTCGCCCTCGACAAGATCAAGTGGGACGTGGTTGCAGTGCAGGAAGCCAGGATTGTGGGTTGTGCCTCGTTCAATCTTACATCCTCAGGCACTGTAGTCTACCACTCGGGCGGGCCCACTGCTTCCCATGGCGTGGCATTTTTGCTTCGACCGCAACTCGCGCGCGGAGCTGTGTTCAATGGCCTCTCCCCTCGTTTGGCCACTCTGCTCCTTCCCGACCTACGGCTCTTCCTGGTCTGCGCTTACGCCCCTACGTCTTCCTACGATGACGACGCGTATGAAGACTTCCTAGACCAGGTTGAGACCGCCCTGCGGAGTGCCCCAAAAGGCCATATGCCAGTTCTGGTTGGTGACTTCAACTGTCGAGTGGCGAGGGAACCTGGCAATGAAAGATTTGTCGGTAACTTTGCCTCTCCCACACCGAACTCACGCGGACGCTGCTTCACTGAGCTCTGCGTGAGGAACAGACTGCGCATCCTGAACACGTTCCCCAAGAGACGGCACGGTCGAATCTGGACCTGG
Source organism: Pristionchus mayeri (assembly GCA_036245805.1). NCBI lineage: Eukaryota > Metazoa > Nematoda > Chromadorea > Rhabditida > Neodiplogasteridae > Pristionchus > Pristionchus mayeri. The sequence goes on along the minus strand of BTRK01000003.1, from coordinate 17,280,959 downwards.
CGATCCCCAAACGGCTCCGCATTCCACCAAATTGACTACGTTGCAGCGCCCGCCACAGCGAGAGTAGTCAACTGTGGAGTCGTTGGTCGGTTTGAGTTTGACTCCGACCATCGCCTTGTTCGGATGTGCCTCTCCCTCCCTGGCAAGGCGAGGCAGAAAAGATGCAGGGAGCGGCTAGATTTCGATCGAACCGCTTTTACTGTCAACGCAAACCTTCTCGCGTCACTGCCCCTTGCCCGCCCCAGTTCTGCCGCCGACGCCTATACTACGGTAAAGGCTTTCACGGAGACCGCGGCAACGAACTGCTGGAGGAAGCGCCAATCCCCTTCTTGGATCTCGAGTGGAACGCGGAAGCTCCTAGCGATGCGCCATGAATTGCAATCCAACTCCCAACAAGCTGTCGCCTACTCAGCTGCCTGCAAAGCTGCCCGGACGAGTTTCGTCGATGACATCAGGAAGCGAAAGGAGGCGCAAGCACGGCAAGCAGCAACCATGGGAAGGAGCATCGTGAAGAGCATGCTGAGTCTGCAAACCTCAAAGAAGCGCCTTCTAGTTCCCCACCCTGTAACTGGTGCTCTCTCTCAAGCAGCTACCAAGACAGTGGTCCAGAGCTTCTTTGACGGTCTCTACACCCCTGCAGTTCCGTGTCCACTCCCAGTCCCTCCTCAGCCTCTGGATCCCCTTCCTCCCTTCCTACCCGATGAGGTCAGCAAAGCGATGTCCCAACTCAAGTGTGGTCACTCACCCGGTTCGGATGGCATTCTCCCTGATATGCTATACCACTCTCGAAACCACCTTGCTCCCGTTATCGCTGATCTACTCAACTATCTGGTAGATGGAGAGGCTGTTCCAAGCGACCTGACCGAAGCAATTGTCACTCTTCTGCACAAGAAAGGAGACCCTACCAACATTGGGAACTTCCGTCCCATCTCCCTCCTCACCGTTTCCCTGAAGACAATGACCAAAGTCATTCTTCAGAGACTCGAAACTGTGCTTGAAGAAACAGAGTCCTCGACCCAAACCGGCTTCCGGCGCGGCTACAGTACTCTCGACAACCTGCATGCCATCAAGCAGGTCGCTGAAAGAACCTCCGAGTACGGTATCCCAATCTACTTGGCGTTCGTCGACTTCAAGAAGGCGTTCGACTGTGTGGAGTGGAATGCCTGCTGGCAAGCCCTCTTCTCGTTCGGAGCCCATCCCTCCCTCGTCCACATGTTGCGCCGTCTCTACGAGTCCTCCTCTACACTCATTCGAGTTAATGAGGAGCTCGTTCCTGTGACTGTGCGTCGAGGAGTCCGCCAAGGGGATACCCTCTCCCCTCGTCTCTTCAACGCAGTGCTACGATCAGCCATGGACAACATTGACTGGGAGTCAGATGGAATTAGAATCGACGGAAGGAACCTTTGCCACTTGGAGTATGCCGATGACGTGGCTCTCGTTGCCAAATCTCGACCCGAGCTGGAACGAATGCTGAAGAAGCTGATGGACGCGTGCAGCCGAGTTGGTCTCGAAGTGAATGCAAGCAAGACCAACCTCCTCACCTCCTGCACCTCTACCCGCAATCCAATAATCATCGGCAATCTGCGATTCGAATTCGTCGATAGCGCCACCTATCTCGGAGGAAGAATAGCTCTTCCCTTGGATCATTCCGACGAAATAGAACACCGGATTCGATTAGGGTGGCTGGCCTGGAGTAAGCTCTCGCACCTCCTATCTTCTCGAATTCTGTCCATCAAGATCAGGAGGAGAGTCTTCGAGAGCTGCATCACGGCTACAGTTCTCTATGGGTGTGAAGTATGGGCTCTGAGATCTAGCGAGAAGGAGAGGCTGAGAGTCACCCAGAGGAAGATGGAAAGAAAGATGCTTGGAGTCACGCTGAGGGACAGATGGAGGAATGACCGCGTGAGAGGGATTACCAAGCTGAGAGACTGGAATGAGGAAGGATTGAAACGAAAAGCGCGCTGGGCCCTCAAGATCAGAAGAATGGGAGTGGAACAGTGGAGCCGTGCGACAACTGTCTGGACTCCATTCAATAGGACTCGTCCACCCGGAAAGCCTCGCGCGCGATGGAGAGACGACCTATCCCGAACTATTGGCAGCCATTGGTGGAGTGCAACTTATGAAGACTACCGACCTATCATCTTCTGAGCGTTTCCGCCTGATAAGATAAATTGATTGATTGATTGATTGAAATAGAGGGAATCTTACCTTTGGGATCATCGACGATTCGTCCCAGATGATGACGTCATTCTCGGCGAGTTCCCTGGCATCCTGCTCTTGTCTTCGATGGTTTGATGACTCGCATCGATTACTGATGTTGAGCTTGAAGAGAGATGCGGAGGTTCGGCCGCCAGGGAGAAGATTGGCTGCGATTCCTGTCCACGCAGTGCAGACAACCTAAATATTTGCAGTATTTTATTGAACTAAAAATTTGGATATGCAGAAATCGCACCTTCAGTCCTTTTCCGACGAAGATGTTGTAGAGTGTTGTATAGAGGTACGTCTTCCCGCTTCCACCCGGTCCGTCAAGGTGAAAGAGACGGGGGAGAGAATCATCCTCCAATACTCCCAGAATCGCGTCAGCGGCGGCTTGTTGCTGAGGGTTCAGAGTCGCGTAGAGTCTCTCGCCTTCTGCTGCACAATACGCAGGATTGGCTAGGTTGAGGTTTCTGAGTGGAGGGCGGACGGCTGGCTCAGGAAAGAATCTGGAGAAATCGTTTCCTGCCCTGAAAGAGATAATTGTATACTTGTTCATGCTTAGATATCAATAGGCAGAATTACCTTCGGAATCGATCCAAAATGTCGAAGTAGGCGAGTGCCTCACCCTCCTCCTCTCCGGCTCCCAGATGACAGTAGTCCTCACTGAGATCTCTTTTCATTGCTTTCCAGAGTGCCAATGGATCGTGGACTTCGTTGAAGAGAAGAATGGCAGTGAAGGCGGATCGGAGAGCAGCGGGGACGGAGTGGCCAGCCCATTCCTTCAGGGACTGGAGATACTCGCTGTCGTCCTTCAGAAGGCCGCGAGCCTTTGCTGCTTCTCCGAAAGTGGGGTAGATCACTGGCACTCCATTGGCATCCGGAACAGTGCGGAGATCTTCGAATGAAATCGGTCCCTTGACGTTGAGGATGAGGATTCTGAGGTTGTATCGCTCAGTGTCGTGAGGAGGGACAGTGTACATTCGTCCGATCTGTCTTGTTCCGCTCTTTCTCACACTCCATTGGCCGTTCTGCTTGGTGAAAGTGAAGTGAGTGGGGAGGTCGAAGTAGAAGAATTGGCGGGAATCGACGAAGGAGGGAGGGATGACGCCACTCTCGACAGTCTCTGCACTCTCCTTGTTCAGCTTGAACCAAGCTGTGAGAGTAGTGTCTTTGGCAGCCTTAGCCCGTAATTGCTCATGGGGCTCGGTGGGATCGAAGGTGACCTCTTGGAAGTTCGGTTCGTGAACTGCCAAGCGGTAAACTGTATCCGACTTCATTTCGTTTTTGAATCCGAAAATGTGATGGATGGCCTCTGGGGCGCACACATATCTGGCATCGAGATGGGCGCGGATCTCATCGACGATGATTCCGTCTCCGTCCCTCTGCCCGGTTCGGAAGAGGCTGAGATAGGCGCGATCGGGTCCTTTGTAGACGTACTTGAAGAGATACTTCACTGCTTCGATGAACGCGCAGATTTCGACGTTGGCATGTGCAAGGTACATCAGCAGGAAGTAAACATTGTAGGGCACAATGTGCCGGTTGTCGAGATTGTGACCTCCGTACTCGACGACCCTCCGGTCATCCCTCCTACGGTACTGGGGGTATCCGTCGACGTCGAGATTTGTACTGTCCCGGAACTCTTTGGGGGAAGTGTTTGGAGCATTGTCCATCTCTCATACAGGGTGAATCTGGATTGAGTGCACCGCAAGGTCGATGGAGCATGTTCGTGGTGACGATGTGGTACAGCTCCGGATCCGTCTCGGGGTTAGGGATCTCCGCTTGGACTAACCTGTCGACGTCCTCGGGAGTGCGCGGCTTAGTGTCCTCACTCATGATGAGTAGAATGTGAACATGAGGGAGGCCTCTCTTCTGCCACTCGAACACTGCGATGTAGGCTACTACGCGGCCGAGCTTGTTACGATGGAGCAGATCATCGAACACTGTCGACCTGAGACACGCAAATTAGGGTAGTCAATTGAGATGAAGCAGCGAATATTGAACTCACCTTTAGTTTGAAGACCCTTGCGATGAGATCAGGTCGATCAGAGGCAGTCTGACCGGGTTCGAGATTCTCGGTGATCTCCTTCCACGCGGGGTTGCACGTGAAGGTAAAGAAGATGTCCGGCTTGCCGTACTTGGAGACGATGGCCATCGCGTCTTGGAAATCCTGGGTCATGGCTCGAGGGCTACCCGGATGGGTCGAAGAGAGGATGGTCCTCTTTCCCGGAACATCAGAATCTCCGGCAAGGTAGTCCTGAAATATCAAAGCATACAAATCAAACACCGATAACTCAATTAAATTCATTTTTTTAAAAATTATATTCATTTTTGTCACCTGTACAGCCCGGTATGAGGCGCTCCGAAGCTGGTTTTGATTGGAGCGGAAATAGTTGAGTCGATTCTGTTCGATCTAAAATTCATGGGAAGTCAAAATTATAGAGGTTGTAAAGTGAATTCTAAGCGAAGAAGTACTTACCTTCACCCAGGAGTCAACAGCGAACTGCTGGAAGAGGGCTTTTCCGTGGTGGATGGGGTTGAATTGTCCTTCTCGCACCATCAGTAGGTAGCTGTAATACTCCTTCTGAGTGTCCTCTTCCTGTCCGATGGCTTCTTCTCCAGTCCAGGGTGCCATCCGTCCTTTCCCTTGGGGAAGAACACGGGATATGTGAGGGGATCGCAGATCTTGTCGATATCCCGAATCGTCGTGAGTCCTCCCGCTCGGGGATGCACTGCCAGAGATCGAGTTGCAGGTACATCATCGTCTTCACCCACGTAGACAACGGCAACCTCGTTGGCTTGAGGCACATTGTACCTACGGGGATCCTTTGACGTAGTGGGATCAAAAATCATTCGGACGGGAGCGGCAGTCCGGCCTTCTTCGGATGCATCTCTCTCCTCTTTCTCCTCCACCTCAGCCATCATTTTGTACGCCTGGGCATACGGGTTGACCCTTGAGATCAGGCTGCTGAGATCGGCCATCACTTGAGGATCACAGTTCACATTGGCGGGGTTGCCCAGTCTCTCACTGGCTGCTTGGGCGGTATCCAGAATGTAGATCTGGCCGTAGGATGGTCTCTGGCCAGGTTCTGGATGGAGGGGGCCGGCCAGATGGTACATCTGCCCGTGAATACGGAAGCAGAATGGGCCGCGTCCCCTCGGGATATCGAGCTGTGCACCCATTGAAGCCATTGAGAGGGCAGAGTTAAACTGCCGAATGAACTTCTGAAAATTCTTGGATTGAGGGGAATCATCGAGAAGGAGAGACCGGATTTCATCGGGGAAATCGACGAACTTGTCTTCTATTGTGGTCGCCAACCCGAAATTGCAGCACAGATTGATTTTATCTGTACTGCCGCTCACTTCTCCTGTAGATGGATTATGGTAGAACCATGGAATTTTTTTATCTCATTGTTCGGCATTCTCATTTTTGACGGGCAAGAGAGTGTACAGAATGGCAATTTCATAAGCGTTTTGAATGTTTTGGAAACTCCTGGGGTGTTCCGAAAATTTCTGTTACTCGCTCTCTCCATTTTCCATATTATCTCGCTTTCTCGGACCGGAGAAAGTGCATGCAGAGTGTATTTCCAGATTGAATACGGTAAAATTTAACTTCGCATACCTGCGAAAAAGCGGGCGCCGCAGTTGTTGCATGTGATGTCCATTGCGCCGAGGTAGTTCGGTTCGGTAGACGGTGCTTCCCTCTCCTCGGTTCTCCTCGCTCTCATCCTGTCCCGATGTTCGGCCTTCCTATGCTCTCTGCCTTGATCCGTTTCTTCCTCCATTTTCCTTCTGTCCCTTTCCCTGTGCTCCTCTCTGCTCTCTTCCCTCTCCTCTTCACTCATTGAGGCTCTCCTCTGCCTCTTTCTCTCTCGATCGGCAGCGAGTCTCGCTTCTGTTTGATGCGAAGTTTCGGACTCACGTGAGGCCCGCTTTCATACCGCATCAGCAGTGTTTCTAAATATTTATTAGTAACGATTTGGGTGGATTGATTACGATAAATGTTCGTTCTATGGCTGGTAGGAGAGTATGCATAATCAAGATAATCAAGAGAATCATGTACGATTATGGAAAGTTCAGGAACTTAGAAGACGCTTCTCAGAAATTAAGAGAGTGCTCTTAATATCGCTTTCACAGACCGGGGTGAGAGCATACATAATGGAGAGTCTGTGCAATTTTAGTGGAAGACAGGGCAGAAATCACTTAGGTTAGTACAATAATAGACTGGCTGGAAAAAAGGAGGAACGACACAGAGACTATTCTGAAGTACTAACCTCATCCGCGACCGAGTCCTCCCTGCGATTGGCCCCTGTGATGTCGACGTGGAGGGAGGAGGGTCGATGGGCCGAGGGTCGATGGGAGGAGGTTCAGGCGGAGGGTCGATTGGCGGAGGTTCGATGCGCGAAGTGGACGGGTGCATGGTTGCTTGTATACTATTGAATTGGAGTTCTGATCTGAGCTCTCCTTATCACGGATCTCCGCTAAAAATGTAGCAAAATGAGACCCTTTTGTGACAGAAAAAAAAATTTGTTCGGGGATTTCGGTGAAAATGTTGAGACTATGTAACGTGAGGCCGAGGACAACGCCAATCCGCTTCGTTTGTCGAAATTTGCATGTTTACGGGCAGTAGTGACCTACTGCTTAACATGGCCGTATATCGGTCAATTTTTGGCCTACAGCGAGCGAATTTTTTTCCAATCTTTGCGTAATGAAATTGTCTACACGCTGGTTAGCTTACAACACGATGAAAAGTTTCATCTTCCTACAGTAATCATGAAAAAACACTTTAAATTTTAAATTTCACAAAACTTTTCTCTTTACAACACGATTTTTATTGGAGATTCGGATTCCCCATACTCGATTTGAGGTACCTGTATTTTTCATTTGTCTTGGATCCTGCTTCTACATACTGCTACTCAGTAGGAAGAACCCGGACTTGGTTGGTTTTTTGACAAAAATACATTTCGATGTGTCTCTCCCTTCTGAATTATGTAAATCAGCAAAGTAAGACCAGTATTGGAAAGCTAACGAAAAGATCTACAAATATGACTCAGTGGTCCAAGACTTCAAATTGGACCGTTTTTGAGTTATTCACCAGCGTGCCCGTATTTTTTTGGCAAACCACTCATTGGAAAGCTCTTGCAGAGCTGCATCTACTGTGAAAATTTCTGCTGCTGCTTTACCTGCATTTTTGAGAAAATTGATCTACAGTGTACAACTCTTAAAAATGGGTTTTAGATAAATTGGTTTGCCGTGATATGTGCGCTGATACCTCCAATTTAAGGTATGGACAAAGTCGGGGAGAAGAAGAAATATTTGAATTCCCGAAAGTCCATAACTAAATAAGCTTTAAAAATCACCTTTAATAGCGTGATCGAGCATAGCTTGCAGTTCCTGGGACGTTTTGTAGCGGATCAAGGTCATTATTTGAGATGCCAACACACAACTAAGTAATATTGCAATAAATGCAGTTATATCGTGAGCCATTTATTATTGAAAACTATCCACAACATTCTTCTTCCAATATCTCATTCCCACTTTCCTCCCTCTCGATAGATACTCGATATAACAGAATAGCAGGCTGATGAAACAGTAATGAGAAAAGTGATAGGTCCCTTACCTTATCCCTCTCTTCGTCTCATTGACACGACGGTTGGCGGGAAACTCACATGCGTGCGTATATTTCACTCATCACTATAAGAACGACGCGCACTTCTGTTTTGAAATTAACACCTCCCCCTTTCGCTCGTTAGTATTTTCGACAAATATTTACATTTTTCCATAAGGTCCTAAATTTTGAATTGCTATTCCCTCGGTATATAACCATTCGGGGATGGGATATTAATTTTATTCCAAAAATATCATGCTTTAATATTTTTTTCTATTAAACAATACATTTTGGATATATATCTATTGCAGACTGGAATGGATGAAATTGCCCAAAAGGCAGTAGATCTTCTTGTGAACGCAACCATTGTTGATGACAATCCAGAGGTGAGCTGTCAGTTCAATAAATATTTGTTGAAATTCAACATTTTCAGGTACACAAAGCGGATATATTAACTCGCTCAAGAGCAAACTCACGCAACATTATGAATGTCAAACGTAAGAAATAGTCATTCCATGATAATAAAACATATATTTAGAAATTCGCTACTTGGAGACCTCGTAAACGGCTTATTGGATTCGGAGCAGATACAGTTGAATTGAAAATTTAAATTAACAGAAGTTGAAGAAGTCCATCGTCCTTTCAAATGCAATAAATGCGATAAGCGATTCTTTCGAAATTATGAACTCCAAATTCACAAGATTCATCATTTGCGTTAGTTTACATTTTTGTCATTAACAAATAATATGCATTTCGTTTCTCTTTTAAGCTGATGGAGATCCTCGCAAGAAGGAGCTTCAATGCAAACAATGTGGGATGATATTTTCGAATAAATGCAACCTGATGATACACCAAAGTGTTCATTTGGATAAGATGCAGTGAGAGGAGGGGGGGGGGTGAAAGAGAGTGATATTATGAAAGACAGAACGTTAGAGAGAGGGGGTGACAAAAGCACAACCGACGAAAGCACAACGGATCACCACTGTATATTCGAGCTAGCAACTTCGAAGTTGTTTTATTGTTATCAGGGTGTGGTACACTACATCACCCTGATCAGATATTCAAACCATGCGATTGTGAGTTTCACTTATCCTCTATGTATGTTCATGGTCCCAATTTGCGAAAATGATGGAAAATTATGGATAGATAAACACCAAATGCCGTTACCAATCGATATTCTTGAACACCAGGAACTAATGGAACCCAGTAACATGGACATCGTTAGGGTATTTGGTGTTTATCTAACCACGATTGTCCACTCATTTTCTCAAATTTGGACCATCAACCCCTATACATAGAGGAGGAGTGAAACAGACAATCGCCTAGTTTTAATATCTAATCATTGCGATGTAGTGTACCACACACTGATAACAATGAAACAACTCGCAAGATGCTAGCTCGAATATACAGCGAATGGTGATCCGTTGTGCTTTTGTCGGTTGTGATTTTGTCACCCCCCCCCCCCCGAGAGAGAGGCAGGAAGAAAGGGAAAGAGACAGAGAAAATTTCAGAAAATGAGGAGATTGCGAAACCTGTAAAATGTGAAAATTGTGATAGAAGGTTTGAATCGGAAGCTCGTAAGAGAACACATTGGAGAAGACAGCATTTACGTGAGTGTTTAATGTATGACATTTAATTAGCGTTCATTAATGAAAAATCAATATTTCAGCTGCTGGAGACCCTCGAAGAGGTCATCTTGAATTCGATGTCTGTGGAAAAATCATCCCGACTAAAACTGGACTCCGCTTACATAAACTCACCCATTTGTGTATGACTTTTCTTTAATTTGCTCATGCTAAGTTACATGTGGCGTGAATTTAATTATATCAATGTACATTCGAGACGCTAAAAATTTAGCCGAAGAGGAACGCCAAACATGCAAAGCAAAGTGTGGCATATGTGGGAATGAATTTGCATCTAATAGTGTCTAATAGAAAACGCACAAAATGAACAGTGGCATACTGTGAGATCACGTTTTTCGATCATAGAAAGCAAAAAAAATACAAAATCAATCGAAAAAAACGATAATTCAAATTGATCGTTTCAGAGTTTTCCTCCCCGATGACATCCGCGCTCTTCGTGAGCTGGAGGAACTGCTGACTCTCTTTCCTCCCAGGGATGCAATGAGAGACTCCTACTCGATATTCGGAACCAGCTTCGCTTACTGGGTGTATGAGAGCAAGAATGGTGAGATTAAACGTTTTCCTTACCTCGAAACAATTAATTCAAGACGCTTTTATGTTTAGCAAATTGGAAAAGATCAAATAATGTGTTTCCTAGAATTTCATTGAATTATTACGCGAGGGAAACATATTTCAGCCATATATTATATATGACAAATCATAGAATAGCATCCACGAATTGTTCTGAAAAAAAATGATAATTCGCAGGCAACGCTGCGGACGCGGCGGCTTTGATCGATCTGGCACGTCTCCACTTCACAATCAAGGTTTGGAGTGTTCCTTAGAATTCAAATTTCGAGTCATAGTTTCAAGATCTCAAACCACTTGAGTGGATTGAAGAAGCGCCGACCCTCATTTCGAATTCATGTCCTTGCTGTTTACCTTTAATATAATCAGACAAATCCAGGACATGCACCTTTTAATGAACACGAATAGAAAGTGATGATTTACTTGATTGAATTCTCAGTAATGAAAGTGAAAGTGACGGTCTGGCAGGCGAGAGAGCGTGCGGAATGAAGAGAGTCAGTTCTTAAGAAGTCATTCCTATTAGGTTGTTGCGAAAGTCTTGCTCGATTTTATCATTTTAATACTTCTCTCTGCGTTGGCATTCGAATTCATTTCAGACTTACCTGGTTTTTCTTATACTATGAGGGTATCAATGTTCATTCTAGCGCACCTTAGATCAGACATCCCATTTCGTTTAGTAATGCTTACTTATAGTTCAAATCTTGCGATATGAGTTAATCAAGATGACTTTTCCTTCTATCATAATTTTATGGAGAATAAAGATATGACCATACCTGAAGTATAAGCGTACATAGCTATGTTAATACATCACTTATGATCACTTACTATAAGTCAGTGCTAAATTCCCTTCTTTAGACGTGTCCCTTTTTGGGAATTTATAGTGAACACCTTTTAGCTAAATATGATTTTGTCTTCACGTTTTTGGGTAAGGAGACGCAGGGGTCAATATCGATCGAAATTATAATTACCTTATTCTGTTCTTCTGAAAAATAAAGTACCGGAATTATTCATAATTGCGTTGACTAGATATGGCTATTCAAATCATTGAAAGGGTTTTTGGAATGCTGAATTTGATATTTCTATCAAGTTTTCATTTCTTGCGCAGCTTGCATGATCGATCTTTTGTGCTGGTGTTAACGAGCACACTATGCTCTTCCAAAATATATATGGATATTATTTGAACTTCGACCTATTGTATCTGACAGATCAGAATTCACACCAAATTTCGTTGCAAAATTTCGCAAAATTTTTCCTAATTTATGAAATCTCAAATTTCATGGAATGTATTCTGATCACGATTGAAATCAATTATGCTCGTGTAACAACGGTTCACCCTCTTCAACAATTCTGAGATATCAGGCACTGGAGTTCAGAAGGGAGAAAAATCGGAAAGATCAAAAGCCGAGCAAGACTTTCGCAACAACCTAATAATTCTCAGTCGCTGATGTCATCTGACAACTTGACGTCATTCGACGACGTCTGTCTCTCATCCTCGCTCACTGGCGGATGCTCACTGCATCCATTCGCATTCGCACTCGAGGTCAGGTTTAGTCTGATGATGTATAGAGTATAGGGTCGAAAACTCAACAAGTTAACTGGGTACTTTTCCGTTTAGAGGGGTCTCAACCTGTCTTTATGCTCCCTCTTTCGGGGAGTCGGAAATTATCATGGGTGCTGAAACCTTCCCCATTACTTAAAAATGCTATATTTGCCCGCTTTCGAAAAATGCCAAGGTATCACTATCCTCAATTCTCGAACTCTTTCTCCGATCATCTGGTCGAGTGACAGAGAAAAAATAAGTAATACAGATCTCTTTTTTTTGTTGAAATTTTTACCAGCCTGTTCAAGAAGAATTGGAGCCAGTTATGAGCATACGCTTAGTAATAAGCATGAAACATAACAGCCATTATTGCTATTCTACATCATTTCATTTCGGGTGTGTTTCACATGTGCCTGTCATTGTCTCGTTCGCATTGTTGGTTGGTTCTGGCTCGTGTTCCGAGTAGTAATAATTAAATATTTAAAAAAAAGAACACGAATGGAGCCCTGTTATCATCATTGATGGATAACAAAAACAATATCACTCAGGATCACGACCCAGTTTAAAAAATTAAACGCTGTTCCATTTTCCATTAACAATGAAATCGCGACTCCCACAATCAGTTCCAAGTAAATATTGCTTGTTACTTGGTGACATTTCCATTCAGGACCCCGATCCAGTCCTCTCAGCTCAGTTCATGCTGCGCTACCCGCTTTTCGTCTTCGCCAATCTTACTGTGGACAATGCGGGTGAGAAGTGGGGATGGGTTCACGAGAAATAATCTCATCATTATGCTTATTCTCTATTAGGTTATATCGGTGATAAGAAGATTTCTTGAGAAGCCAATGCGTTACCTGTTGAATCCAATAGTTTCATAGCTTTTTAAAATCAGGAATGATTTCGCAAAAATGACTCGATTCATTCTCCATGCTATACCACATAACTTGTATTCGAGAGGGTAGGATGAAGAGATACTTTCTTGAGAGATAATTCCTAATTCCAATGTTTGTGTCCCAGTGGTCTTCGGTGGCGTGACTACTCGTGGCGTCTCCACTCGTGACTCGAGAGGAAACGCGGCCATCGACAAGGCGAAGTCCGTAAGGATGGCCTACACACTGCAGCCGGGAGCGAGGAGCAATCGGTGGGTATGACGGATATGCCATTCTTCATTTTACGTTCTCTCTCGCCAATAAGATCGACGAAAGTGCACGAAGAAAGAAATGAGTAATTTCTTGCGAAGCCTTAGACATCGGTGGCAAGTTACGAATCTTTTGGATTAGATGTGTTTGTTTTGTGTCATTCCCGATCAAAATTGACTATTGATTTTTTGTGTTTCACTATTTCGAGTGGATAGAACCAGAATTATTCGTTATATGTTTCAGGGATATAATTTATTTTAGTGGTTTGTTCCCTCTTCAATTGGACCAGGGATAGTGTGTGAAAAATATTTAAAAAAAAGATAAATCTAATGATAAACTTTGCAGGTAAATCTCTTCCTTCCTCGACTCTATGCCCAAGCTGCAGAAGCACTTTCCAAACGCGACACTCTACTGGACCAGCTCGCAGAGTCTCGCCAAGGAGATGGAGAGGAACGGACATGTGGGTTGAGCTAAGTACTTTTGATGGATGGACTTCATCGTCTGACCCTCTTCTATTTGTATGCTATCTCGCTATGTCTGACAGACGACTGTGTAAGATGAGGACAGGGAATAATTGTTCCGTGATAGCTTCGCAATAAATCGTCTCTTCATTTCGCGTGCTCTCTCGTTGACAAGAGACAAGAGATCATGCAGAATGAAGAGAAACACTGGGGTTGCCCTTTTTTTCGCCGGTTAGACGCACTTAGAATGAAGAGACATCAAAATGGGATACTCGGTGATCCTTGTCATGGCTGTGGAGTAGGGTTGACAATTCAATGGTTGAAGGGACGAGGAAGAGCGGTCTATGCAAAACGGCCCATTATTCCTTGCGGAAGGATGAGAGAGCGCGGTCATCCTTCCGGAAGGATGGCGATCCTTGAGGAAGGATTGAGGGGTGAAATGACGCTCAAACTTGTTAAAAAACATGAAACCTTTTCGGATCGGAAAGTTGGTTTGTTAGTAATCGGTTTGTTCTATTACGATGAGATTCACGGTTTTCCCCATTCAATGGGAGCATTTTATAGCGGCTGTGGTGCGACAAGACAAAGCATTGCAAAACATTTGTGCTATTTATTGGTTTCTTATTGCTCTGGAAGATCTGCTTTACCAATACTTTTGATCGAGAAAAATAGACAGTCCATCGGAGCCGGAATATTGAGAGACTGATACGAGTATCTCCTAGCCTCGAATTGATGCTTTCGGAGAGCCGAAACCTATGCAAATGGGAATATTCTTGTAGGCTACAGTGTTAATAGGCAAATCCCAAAAAAATATAGTCTCTTGGTTAGCGTTGAGAGCGATTTCACCCCTCAATCCTGCCCCAAGGATCGCCATCCTTCCGGAAGGATGCCCGCTCTCTCTCATCCTTCCGCAAGGAATGGGGCGATTTGCATGCTGTTGAGAATCGAGAGGAAGGCCTTCCTCTCATCCTTCCTTTGTCAACCCTAGTAATGACAGCATTGGATAAGCGTGATTTCGGAAAGTCGAAACAGACCTGTAAGATAGCATACTGTTCAAATATATGTTTACGCAAACGTATTTTTTGATTGTTTTGAAAATTCTTTTGTATGAAATTGTATTTTTATGAGTATATTTCGATAATTGATTGCATGAAAAAAATTAAAACGCACATTATTTTTAAACAATTAAATATGCGATTTGAAACTTTGTGCTAAAAGAGCACACACTCTTCCGACAGATAAAAATATGGATTCTCAGTAATCTCCAAAGATCCCACTATCATACAATTCTCATAATCATTTCAACAGATTTTTAGCTCTCCTTCTCGCGAGTTCCTTTCAACCAATTCATCTGTCACCTCTTGGCCATTATTTATCGTTATCCCATTCATTCTGCCAATAATTTCTTCTGAATGTTCGTCTGTAATGATTTTTTTGGTCGAAATCAATACTGGTTTACCTACCTTTCTCTGCATCCAGATGCAGAGATGTCCTCGCCCAGTCCACTCCTCATTCTGTGCTGATTGCTTATTGGATTTTACGCAATCCATCGCCTCACAATTCTCCTCCACTGATTTTCCTGAAAGAATGTGTGGATTTTCTAACGATAATTTCAAGCCTTATGAGTTACTCACCTAAATGAATTTTCGCATGCTGCTTCACTCCCGATGTCGTTGAATACCTCTTCTCACAAATCTTGCATGCATGAGGCCGAATAACAGATTCGTCAACTGCAATATTACAATATTGTATGATAGATATGGCTTATCTTGTTTTTTTAATCTTTTGTTTTGATTGCCAACTTCCACTAATCACTTTGTAAAATAAGAAAGAAATACAAAAAGTGGAACTGACTAGAGTGTACTCGTTTATGGTTCAGCAATGTGCCTGGATGGGTGAATCTTCTGTTACAGATGTCGCATACAAGAGGCTTGCGAGCGATCTCATCATCTCAAATACATGAAACAGTAGACCGACCACATGCACAATTGAAAAAATCGATTCATAGAGACTAAGAGACAACACAATTACAGCATATCAAATCTATGTTTAAACGTATATTTTGCTCACTTTGGTGAAGCAGCATGTGCACATTCAACACTGCGTTGGACGAAAGTTCCTTTCCGCATATGGCACAGCGGATTCTACCGTTGTCAGGAACATTATCGGCTAAAATTTTTTTTCATATTTCAAAATTTTGCTCAATTCTGGATGCTTTGCGACTGCGCATGCAATTAATATGGAAAGGACCCTTACGCGCAGGAAGTTTGAAATGATTTCTGAGATTTAGCTTCGATGAGAACCGTCTTCCACAGTGGTTGCATTGGTGGGGTTTCTTCACCGATACGTCATCTGATATGTTTGTTTACACCGTTGCACATTGTATGTCTTTATAGGACATCTAGCGTGATATTTAACCTGAATGCCGCCTTTGATGACTGTTTAGAGTCTTTTTCAATGTAAATCGGGCGCCGCAGGTACTGCATACGTGCGGCTTCTCCGCGTCCTCCTCATCTGAGATATCTATGGACTTCACTGACTACAACACTGCCTAAAAGCAAGTATCGATTTTTAAAAAAAATGAAAAAAATCGTTTGCACAGATTACATCAATTTTAAGCCGACTCACCCAAGTGGAGGAGTTTGTGCTTCTTCAAGGCCATTACCGATGCAACTAATTTTCCGCAGATTACACACTCCACTTTGAAATTGCAATCGTTGGCTATCATATTTATTCGACAGATTTGTGAAAAGGGAAAGTTACGAACCAAAAGATTTCACATGGCTTTTCAACTCATGGGAATCTGAGTGACACGTCTTGCAATCGCTGCATCGGTGTGACTTTGTCATGTGTTAGCGCGCTAAAAGTGTGCATTTCGATATTAAGAGACCGTCCACCAGAGAACGTAACAGGTCCACGGATGGCCCAAAATTCGATAAATCCCAAACTTCTTTTCTGAAGTGTGGGTACCGAGTGCTGATTGACGGCCGCAATGACTAAGTCTAAGGGTCGATTTTGAAAAAGTTACAGGTACCCCCAGTTTTTGGGGTCGAAAAAGTCGATATCTCAGAATGACACGTGATATAGCGTGTATGGTGTATTTTCACGCGTAGAACACGAATTTCGATATCCGAGTGCGAGAAAATGCGAAATGAAAAAGTTTAGCCCGAAAAACCACTTTTTCATCAAAATAATCGAGTATATCGATCTAAAAATGTCCGAGGTGCTCATTCTCGATATAATTCTCGGAATCTACGTAAAAAGTTATGTATGTTATGAAATTTTCAGAATTTTAAATATACAGACTTTTGAAATATTGTGATCCAAAGTACGAAAAATACGTCAAATTGATGAACATGGGTTCGCACGGCCTCGAAAATTTTCGCCCCCTGTAGCTCTACTGGTCTAAATACAATTCGTTATGTCTTATACAATCAGTTCCATCATATTTCTACTTCGAAAAAGCGAGAAAATCACAAATCTGAAAATTCATTTTTTCAGCCACTGTTCGAGGGCCAAAAATATCAATTTTCAAAAATTATGATTAAAAGAGGTTTTCCGACATTTTTCCATGCGTAGAAACCGAATTTTCATGTTAGAGCTTATGAAAAGCATGTTTGACATCATTTTGGCCAAGATCAATTTTGAACATTTTTCGATTTTTTTGAATTTTTGACTTTTTTAAATTTATGTTCTATATGGCTTTACCACCTAAAAGTTGATTAAAATGATTGTATAAGGCATAACGAATTGTATTTAGACCAGTAGAGCTACAGGGGGCGAAAGTTTTCGGGGCCATGCGAACCCATGTTCATCAATTTGACGTATTTTTCGTAATTTGGATCACAATATCTCAAAAGTCTGTATTTTTAAAATTTCAAAACATACATAACTTTTTACGTAGATTCCGAAAATCGTATCGAGAATGTGCACCTCGGACATTTTTAGATCGATATACTCGATTATTTTGAAAATACACCATACACGGTATATCACGTGTCGAATTTTTGGCCATACGTGAACCCCTGCACAGTTATTACGTTCTCTGGTGGACGGTCTCTTAAAGGAGGACTATTGGCAAAGTGGTCATTTCAATAGAAAAGAAAGATGTTTTTTATGAAATATAAAATCAAACTCAAAACTTGAAAATGTTTCTGAAACATATCCAGAACTACTGATCGGAGTCAGTTATGTTTTAGAAATAATATGAAACTCAAACAGTTCCTATCCGATTCATAGAGCGAATCGGGATATGTTTCAGAATAAGTTAAAATCACAAATTGGTTTTCTCCCATTGGTTTGAATTCCCGCACTTCCCTGTCCCGCAAGCGTCCATGGCACGTTGCCAACAAATTTTATATCTCGGCCCAGAACAAATATATGCATTTGCTATTTTCAGAATCTCTTGTCGTTAGGGAGGGTTAAAGCATGGCTATGATAGATTCAAAATGTAAATTTTGCCGACAGGCCTCCTTTAGGGTGGATCCATAATAGCTTTGCAAAGAGATAGATGGTGAAGATGGGAGAAACGGGATGGACTTTACTTTTAGCGATCACATTTTTAAGAGACCTATAAGGGAAGAAGACAAGAGTAGGAGGAATTGATAACAAAGTTTAATCCCAGTGGAAGGTAGGGAAGGCAAGATGTAGAGCAAGGGGATTATCTCACTATACACATTTGATCGAATGATCGTCAGGGCACTGAGAGGGAGAATGTACGCCTAGTCATGAAATTTTGACAAACATGATCACATAATATGAAGCGCAAACATACATGATTTCTTACGAAAACACGCGATTTCTGCTCGATGTTTGGTCTCTGCGAAAACATTCAGAACTGAGTAACATTATTTATACTGTTATCATCTAGAGTATCGTTATTTTGCAATATTCGTCAATATTCTTCGTTGTACAATACAAATGAGGATACAAAATATCGATATGTACAATAATTCATGTTAAAAGGATCTCATATTTCTATATCTCTTCTTCTTTCTTCACCTCATGTATGCAAATATCAGTTTTCTCAATTGTGCCACCGGACGGAGGGGATATCCGTGCCAGCTCCTGGGTTTTCGAGTCACTCTCCTCCCCACTACTGCTTCCTTCATCTCCCGATTCCTCATCATCAGACCACGCTCGTCTCTCTTTCTTCCAATTCATCTCGCCCGTCTTTCGAGTGGAACCCTCGCCATTCTTGAGCAATTCTATAGTGATGAAATGAATTATCATTGTAACCTCATTTTTGTCGTGGGGAAAATACAGCAAACTTCTGGTATTCTTCATAAAGAAGGGATTACGGACACGGGTGGACAAGGGTGACAATTAAGAAGAAAACGAACGTTCGTGTCTCTGCATGTGCCTCTTCAAGTCGCCAGTCTGCGTGTACCTCTTTTCGCACAGAGTACACTCATAGGGCCTCTTCTCCTTCTCGTTGTCTGCAAATTAGGCTTTCACATTCTTCAGATATATTTTGACTGATAATAGTTTGTTGAATGTGATGCGTTAAATGCGAGCATTGTAATCAATAAAGTCGAAAACGTACTCGAATGCGTCATCTTGTGCCGGTGCATGGTTCCGGACTGACAGAATGTTTTGCCGCAAACGTCACAGGCATATTTCCTCTTCGCAAGCTCCTCGTCTAAATTGGAATTATTTGCATAACAATACCCATGTGTTTTGTTATGTAAAATTGCAGTTATAACCAGTACATATTACTTACCAGTATGCGTAGCCAGATGAAGTTTGAGATTACATCTGGCCCCGAACTTCGTTCCACAAACATGGCATTTGATCAGTTTCCTGCCTTGTGCACTGTCATTGGGTTCCCCTGAAATGATGGTATATCAACAACTAGAGTTCTGATCCAGGTGATTGTTTCCACCTTCTCAATCTCTCTCTTTTTCTCTCGACCGTTCGATCGTGAGTGAGTGTGGGTAAATGAACAGACGATTCCGCGAATTATGAACTCAATCAACAGCTAAATAGATAAACCAACTTGAATGCTTCACTTTATGTCTTCCCAATGTTCTCTCAGTCGTAAATCGGCCTCCACAAATATCGCACTCATGCGGTTTCTGCTCCCTTTTCACTTCTGCAAAGGACACTCCACAGGGTGACTTTTTTCAAGATTAACATGAACAAACACTCATAATCATATGTTTACATAGGAAATTGAGTGCCTACCTGAGTGGACTGACTGCGTGTGCTCCCTGAGATCTTTCGCGTAGCGGTAGGCTTTATCGCATTTATCACATTTGAATTGTCGCTTAATCTCGGCTTGTGTTGGATCTTTATCATCTGAAAAAAGCACCGTTTTCCGGACAAAAGTCATGAGAATGAGTACAATTCTATGATTTGAAATATTATTTTAGAAGCAAAAACTGACCCAAATGTATCTGCTTATGCACTATTAGAGTGTACTCGCTGGAGAGGATCTTCCCACACACATCACACTCCGCCCTGCCCTTATTAGGGTCATAATCGGCTGAAATTAGTGATTTATAAATGTATTTTCTCCGTTTCCGTTTCGAATTGTCTTGGTCATTTCTTGGACATCATCTCATGTCAATTTCAGAATCAATGAATGAAGAATTAATATCGAGTTTTTCCTTACGTAAATGGCTCTTCATGTGCTTTGTCAGTCCCGATGGCGCAGTGAACCTCTTTCCACATTCCTCGCATTTGAGGGGCTTCTTTTGTTCCACGTTGTCTGAAAAAAATCGCAATCGAATGTGTTATTATTAAGGCCGCATATTCCAAAAAAGGCAGTTGCAGTGACTACAGATTTCCGGACCGTGCTTGCTATCGGTAGACTTTAAGGCTCCAACCCAAGTGGATCCTTTGATGAATTCCCAGGTTGTGCTTGGATGAGAATGTCTTGCCGCACGTTTCGCATTGGAGATCTTTCTTGCGAGGATCGCCATCTACTGAAAATAAATTACTATTTTCGAAAATACTTGCGAATATACTTAAAAAGTAGTAGTAATTGCTCACGCAAATGTAGTTTCTTGTGCGTATCGAGCCGGAACTTCTGAGCGAATCTTCTCGGACAATCGGCGCATTTATAGGGCAGTCGCGAATCTTCGTCTGCTGAAATGAAATGCTTTCTTCGTCTGCTGAAATGAAATACCAGTTAAAAAATGACACACCCTATAGTCATCCCTACTCTCAATCAATCAATCGATCAATGTATCTTGTCAGGCGATAGATGTTCAGAAGAGCAGGGTCCTGTATTCTTCAAAGAAATATCTACTCTCGACTCACCCAAATGACTTTTCAAATGCTCATTCAATCCTCCTTTCTGAGTATATTTCTTCCCACATTGATCGCATGGGTACATCATTTCCTTAGCGTTTACCACTCTCTGATTCATCTTTCTCCTCTTCCTCGAAGGTTCATTTTCCTCTTCGCTATCGAATTCATCGTCATCTTGTACATCATCCATCACAAAATCATCAAAATTCTCCGCATCGCTACACTTTTCGATTACAATTTTTTCCGGAATTATTGATCTTCTAGGACGCTGAAATGGCAAACATATTTGTTTTAACAGTTGATATTCTAACCTCATCCTTCATGTTGAGTACATCATTATCGATTTCGCTACCATCTCTGATAGAGGGATTCATCTCGTCCTCCTGCAAATTTGTTTATGAATGTTATTTTGTTTAAATGCCATGGACAGTTATTCATGCTAATGCGAACTAACCAGTTTGATCACAGTAATTGCTTCAATAATTGACTCCTTCTCCATTACCCATTGCATAACGGCGTCTACTGATTCCGATAATGAAATTATGAGATCTCGATAAGAAACAGTTCTTAAAAATTCAATAATGAAGGAGAAAAGGAATACAACTACTCACTTTTCGCGTCTTGGTTCTTGAACGGAATTTATTTCACTCTCCAGCAAAGTCATGGCGATTTCCATCTTCTAAACATATTTCAAGCTATATCTCAAACACAAAGTGAAACTCAACGTTGCTGGTTGTCGCCTCATGCATAACATTGAGTGTTTTCTGTACAACTCTCTCCACAAGATCGAAGGATGGAGATGTAGTTTCCTAAATTAGACATTTTTAGATATTCTATAGAGATAATTGATGCAACTAACTCACCTCAACATCTTCCTCCTTGATATACCCCACTTCTTTTTCCATTCAGTTCTGGAATGGGGAGAATTGCAAAATGCGTTTAAAGAGAGGAATGCTAAAAACAAATCACTCGAATAAGCAAAACAGAGTTACAATAATGCGCCGCTTATAATGCGGAGAACGGAGGGAAATGTGAGCGTCTAATCACGATAAGGTCAACATGATAAGATTGCGATAATATAGCAAACAAACGATGAGGAACAGGGAAAGTTTGCAGCAATAACATTTAGAGCGCATTTTCCCGCGCAAATTCAACTTGACACTTTGGTCGGTACACGCCGCTTTCACATTCTCATTTAATGGAGGGTGACCAGGGGATGTACAATTCGAACTCACGAACTATATTCCCTTGCTAACCATATCTTCCGCTAAACCAATCAGAGATAGAAACCTATTCCTCGCCCCGCAGCGGTTGTGTACAAGTGAGAGGTTCTGTCTGCAATTCCTGTATCCTTCTTCTCCCAACTACGGATACACTGAACTCAAACGATCGTTAACTCTCCAGACAAGTAATCGAAACTTTATCTGCAAGTAAGCAGCGTATTTCGGGGCGATCACCAGTTAGACGGTTAAACACCCCTCTCTCTTCGCATTATGTCGAGAAGTGGGAAGAGATCGAAGTTAGAGGCGAGAGGAGTGGGGAACGATCGGGGGAGAGATAGATGTCATCTACAAGAAGATACAGGAATATATGTTTGCTTTGAACTAACTGTCTACAAGAGTAACATATACTCGTGATTCTCTGAATGAAACGAACTTGAAGCACGCATGGCCTCTACATTTTTCCATGTTTGCTTCTCATCTTCCTTTCTTTGTTTTTATTCATATTCACGACTAGAGGGAGCTCAACATGATAAATGCTGAAACTATATATTTTTCAGCATATATTTGCTCGAGAGGGAATTATAGAACGCTCGATGGGATTTATTGCCAATTTCTAGAATTTTTCGATCTTTTACACAAGCACGAGATTTATTTACTCACCATAAGTAAAATTGGCTTGTCAACGTCAGTCATTATCTTTCAATGTGTTATTCCTAGCGTAGATAGGAAATACTGCAAATGTTTCCAATGTAAAAATCTTCAAATAATCGTATCAAATCAAGAGTATGACTAACGGAGCAAGAGCAAGGCAAAATATAGAATATTATTAAAATTTTCAGAACAAGATGTTGGGAATAATATTGTCTCGATTGCCAACTTTGTCGAAAACGTAGTCATGAAATTGCTACTGGTTTGTGAAAAGAGCGGACTGTGGATATTCAGCAGGAAAACGAGGGGACATTCAGTATCGTGGAGGGGAAATCGTAGGGTAGGGGAGGCAAAATTATCTGAAGCAGAGGCAGAGAGAAAGCGAGAGAAGTAATGGGAGAAATCACGAGAAATCATTACACAGGATTTGAATCATCAAGAATTTATTGATGGTGCATTCGGCGTCCAGTTATTTGGATAATGTCTAGAGAAAAAGCTGAATATATTGGACAATGATGCCAGCGATCAAGCTTCTCTGGTTTCCCCCAACCAGTGGTTGACCAGTTAGAAGGGGCGGAGTTTCGACCAACCAGTGGTTGACCAGTTTCGCCCAATCGGTGGTTGACCCTGACCAGCCAGTGGTTAACCAGTGGCGTGCTGACCAGTGGTCAACCACTGTCCTGCACTGGTTGACCACTGGTTGAGAGCGACCTGATCTACCCCGGCGCGAGTAGAGAGCACTCTGCCTACGAGAGACCCCCGAAACATCGATTCAGCCTGGCTAACAGTAAGCCATGGCTGGTTCCATAGGATGGTATTTTGAATGTAGCTACTCCCGAAACACGGAAGTTCCGTGTGAGAGTTGACTACCGTAAGGGGCGCTCCTCTTCCATAAGAATGAATTATTTATCTGACAATCTGAACTTGCGTACTGTAGGAGGCCTCTCAACCACTGGTTGACCAGTATACAACCAGTGGTTAACCAGTCCCTTGAACAGTAGGTGGGCAACTCCCCACCCAGTGGTCAGGGTACTGGTTAACCACTGGTTGGGAGAAACCAGAGTTGTTTGTCTTCAATGAGAAAAGTGGGGATACAAATTTCGAAAGTCATGAAAAAGCATTCACTCATAAGGCTGGAGGAGTCAGAGCATCAGCGAAAATAGTATAACAAGTTACCCATTTATAAAGAAGCAATAATTTCATATAATATCTTGAAATATAGAGAATGAGCGTTTACACGCTAGGTAAATTATCAATACACATTTCTTCCCTCCATTGTTTATAGAAAACACATAAACTCGATCTCGAACGTCGGCCCTATCAAAAGCGAGGATATGCTTTCCTTTTACTTCCTGAATATGCGAACTCGGCGTTCCTCGTCTTTCTTCGCATCCGTAGCTTTCTCGAAATTGTGTATCATCCATGTTTTTCGATCCTTCTTCCTATGTGTTCCCCGCAGAGAAAAAAATCGATCCCATTCTGATGGTCTAGCAGTAGGAACCTTACGACTATTGGGAGTCCACGAAATTCTCTGTAGAACATAATATATATGTGTTATCTCTAAAGGGTTGGAGCCTGCTGTTCTGGTCCATAACTTTTAAGTTCTCTGTCCAAGTTCTCATTGATCGGATGTAGTATTCTAATGAAATATGTGTATAAACGGGGATTTCACAGAACTATACTACCATATCCGTCACAATTATGATTATCGATCAGCCTGTGAAAAATGAGCTTGCATGAGAGAAGGAAAGTGCCATTGCTGATTGTTCAGCGGTAGTTTGTTGATCAGTCTGCGGAAGGAGGGTTGAGAGGAAGGAGTAGCAGGGAGGGGGGGGGGGAGCGTGAGATAGAGAACGATTGAGGAGTGTTAAGAGAACGCCCCCACATCACGGATGCAGCTGTATCCACGGGGAGTTGCATAAGGCGAAGAGGAGGAGGGCTTCCTTCTATCCTTTCCATCCATCCGCACTCAAATTTCGACGGCAATGCACTCGCTTGACGTGGCTGCACCTTTATCATACCATCTATCATATCAGGCCGCAATACCGCCTTACCTTCATACCGTTCTACGATCTTCGTCTTTTCAGATGCGAACTCTCCTCGTCCTTCTTTCACTGGCCCTCATCGCCTTCTCCTTCTCCATCCAGAAGAGACAAGCCGAGATCACACTCTACAATGTTCGATTTTGTTAAAACATTTGAGAATCGTTTGAGTTCCATTTTGAGAATGATAATCTATCCGGTTCACACAGGGCGACTCCGAATCTGGAGAGTCCGTGTCTGCCGGGAAATCAGAAGAAAGCAAAGAGGTGAGACATACCCACCACTTCTCAGCACCTCTCGTCCCCCATGAATTGCTCTCTACGTAGCAAATAACCAACCCGAATCAGTAGTTAGTGAGATTAGCGGTGCGCAAGAAATAACTCATGATTCCGTGTGCTATACCAGTCTCGTGATGGTTGAGAGAGGAGACTGAATCAAGAGAATAGCTTTCCCTAATACGAGGAATCGTCTAACTCTCTGCAAACCACACGCTTTCTCGTCGATCAGAGCGAGAGAGTGTATGATATGGAGAGAGCGAGAACGTTGCTCCCTAATACATCAGTCAGTCTCAATTGGGAGGGGGCTGAAACACGACAAAGAGTAACTGGGTGAAAGTTTAGAGCGCAGAAGGAAGCGGAGAAAGCGAAGAGAGCAAGGAATCGAAGGAATCTGACGAAGACGTGAGTGAAGTGAGTGGTAGTGATAGCAAAACGGCTTTTTAAGCCGGCTTTAACCCGAAATGCCGACTTGGAGGAGTAGAGTTCCATAAACGATCACGCTCTCTTTATTCTCTACATCTCTTGCAAATCAACAGTGATAGGAAATGTGCAGGTGAAGATACGACATTTCGAATCACATTTCCTAGCTCGGATTTTGAGTGAAACCCTAAAATACCTAACAATGATGAATTGTGTGCAGAGCGAGGAAGGAAGCGGAGAGAGCGACGAGAGCGTTGAATCCACTGATGAAACGCCAAAGTCGAGCGAAGAGGAGGACAGTGGGGAAAGTGAAGAGGTGAGAGGGGTTGGCATTGGCTGCTTGGGCAATTCTGCACTGTTTTCGGGCATGTTTCATCTGAATCCTAATCAAACACGCCACAAAATTATGCAAAAAAACCTAAGGAAAAGAGAAGCTGAAAGACGATCATATCATTCAGAATGACCGCAAAAGACGCGAGGCTCGTCTTCTCCACTGATTACTCCATCCATTTGTTTCATTCATTCATTCCATCGGGGTTGTTCGCAAAAATAACATATTGATGCATGAAATAATCAGAGATCGAGTGGGACGCTAGATTGCAATGTGATAAAGATTGTTGTCGAGTCACTGGGGATATTCATGAATTCACTCATTTACCGATCCCACCACCCACTCGCACAGATACAGGGGTATTTCAAAACGGCAAACGACAAAACGGCAACGGCTCATAGCTCGCTTGGAAGTCGGTCCTGCAGCTTGGGAGTTGTCACATTGTTATTTGTATGAGGTACCGTACCCCTACCGTATCCCAGTTCCGTGGGTCAGATTCAGTTCCTTGGGTCAACTATTTTTATAAAATTCCCAATCGATCGACGAATAATTCTATAATGATTTACGGTCTCGTGGCAGCTGTAGAATCATTGTGTGACAAATTTTAGAATTTTAGAAAAATACTTGACCCAAGGAACTGGATCTGACCCACGGAACTGTAATACGGTAGGGTTACGGTACCTCATACAGACAACAATGTGACAACTCCCAAGCTGTAGTACCGATTTCCGAGCGAGTTATGCGCCGTTGCCGTTTTGTCGTTTGCCGTTTTGGCATGCCCTCCAGATACAAGGATAACAAGAGGGTGATACCCGAAATGTTCTTTCTCTGTCGCTCGCTGTCCTTCTTTATTTTCACCTCAATACGAAAACTCATTTCCGCTAGTACCTTACACCGAGAGGAAAGGAATGTTGAACCTTAGAAGAGGGGACAGTTCATTCAATTTTATCCTAAATTTACAGTGATGAAAGGTGATGGTGGAAATGGTGACACAACTATATCGAAACAAATTAATGCGAATACTGGGCTAGGTCAATGGGTAAATGTGAATTTTGAGTTTTCCTTCTAACATTTTGCAATGATATACCCAGAAGTAGTCAACCGTTGCGGCTTCGTCATTACTAATATCGCGTTTGTCCTCATTGGTCGTAAACGTGATCGATTCGAATTATCCGAAGATCTGCTCGATTTAGTTTGTTCGAAATGAACAACTTCAATGAATCGATATTGTACTTAAATGAAATTTTTTTCGATCTGATGAGTAATGAAATTTTGGCCATGAAATCACATCATTGACGGAAATGCCGAATTGTTGAGAAAGTAATAACTTCCCTGACCTCCACCCAATCTATTGCGATTGCGCTTGTGATTCTGCTTGTCCTTTTCCTTTTCTTTTCTTTCTTGTGTTCCTCTTGTCAGGAGATTCGATCAGGATATCACGCCTCTCACGAGAGAATCGAGCTGAATTTGCCATTCATGGGAATGGAGGAAAATTGTGATTTAAGTTATAACCGGTTTTGGCCATCCTAAGACATGCCTGAGTGACCCCCAAAGTCTTTTTGTGCAGACTTCATTTTGGAGCTTCCTACACCGGGTTGCAATTCGGCATCACTCACTTCAAAGGCCGATTTCTCGAATGCGGTGAAAGATTGAGCAAAAGTGACCTCTGAGTAACCCCAACTCATTTTTTGAGCTCTATCGATCTATAATATCTGAACCAATTTTTCTGAATCCGATTTTGAATGACAGTACGTTGTATGTCAATTTTCTCAAAAATGTAGGTGCAGAAGCAGCTCAAATTTTCTAAGTGAATGCAGCTCAGCGAGCGCTTTCAAATGAGTGGTTTGCCAACAAAATACGGACACGGTGGTGAGACTTTCGCCCTTTTTACGCTTTTTGATAATTTGAAGACACTAATTCTTCGCCACGCCACGCGTTTTTGAGAGTTCAGAGTGAAATTATCCCATTGTCCCTCACTCCCCCCATTGTTCTCACTCTTCCCTCATTCCCAAAAAACGCGCGGTGTGCGAGGAATGAGTGCATTGAAATTATCGAAAATCGTAAAAGGGGCGAAAGTCTCACCACCGTGCCCGTATTTTTTGGTAAACCACTCATTGGAAAGCTCTCACTGAGATGCATTCACTTAGAAAATTTGAGCTGCTTCTGCACCTACATTTTTGAGAAAAATGCCCTGAAGTGCACTACTGTTCAAAATCGGATTCAGAAAAATTGGTTTATGAGAGGAATCGGGAGAGACTCGAGAACTCTGAGCCCTGCAGGGACGTAGGAATTCCTGATTTTTAAATTGGCTACAAAACAAATATAAAGTACTTCGAAACGTGCTCTTTCGAATGGCGTTGGCCGTTTTTGCCTAATTTTTTTTTCGCCATGACATGCTCCGGAAGTGGGCGGAGTCTCGATTTTTTCGGAAAAGGTCGATCTTTGACTCGTTTTTTTCGGCATTTTCCGATAAAGATACAAAAAACTAGTCAACAGATGAATGAAAGAGTATTGTACGAGGAACATTTTTCTTTCTTTGGCAGGGTCGAAAACCCAAAAATTGCGTCTATGGTCCAACTTTGGTAGCAATTTAGAAAAATCTGGAAATACCAAAAAGTAATGGTTGTCACTATGTGCGATTTATTGGCCCTCCTGGGACTTTTATTTAATATATATTTCATTGGAATCGGGTCATGCGTTGTAATGTTGCTCTCGTTTAAGCAAAATCGGTCTAGAGGATCGGGCATAGACATCATGTTTAATATACCTAAACAAGGTTCATTTGCATCATAATGGCATATATACATTACAAAAACATTTTTCCGCTTCATTTCCAAGTACTTTTCAGGTCCACTTTGTAATAGACTCGATTTTTAGAAATTGCGATCTATCGAATGGGAAGGTACAAAAAACTCGGTTTCGGGCGGTAATTGGCGGCAATTCAAAGGGAAATCATGTTCGGAGCATTTTTGAAGGAAAATACTGCTTCAGTTGCAATTTTTTTCAATTTTAGATCCGAAAAACCCCGAATAACGATAAGTCATTGCGAAATTATGATATCGCAAACTGATTTGCACCAGAATATAGAGAATGAAGAGCTGAACATTTCATCTGTTGAAAGTAAGCGTCTATCTCTTCATTTAACCACGCTGCAGAGGCTAGAAGATGGATAGAAGTGGGCTAGAATCCCCCGAGAGCGCGCGCTCTAACCGTCTGCCGCTCTCGCCGTCTGACCTCCCTCTCCCTCCCCTCTATTTAGTGTTCTCCCGCGCGCCTCCACCTTCGGTTTCTACCAAATTTATCCTCTGCAGCGTGCTTAAATGAAGAGATAGAAGCTTACTTTAAACAGATGAAATGTTCAGCTCTTCATTTTCTATATTCCGGTGCAAATCAGTTTGCGATATCATAATTTCGCAATGACTTGTCGTATTTCGGGGTTTTTCGGATCTAAAATTGAAAAAACTTGCAACTGAAGCAGTATTTTCCTTCAAAAATGCTCCGAACATGATTTCCCTTTGAATTGTCGCCAATTACCGCCCGACACCGAGTTTTTTGTACCTTCCCATTCGATAGATCGCAATTTCTAAAAATCGAGTCTATTACAAAGTGGACCTGAAAAGTACTTGGAAATGAAGCGGGAAAATGTTTTTGTAATGTATATATGCCATTATGATGCAAATGAACCTTGTTTAGGTATATTAAACACGATGTCTATGCCCGATCCTCTAGACCGATTTTGCTTAAACGAGAGCAACATTACAACGCATGGCCCGATTCCAATGAAATATATACGAAATGAAAGTACCCAGGAGGACTAATAAATCGCACATAGTGACAACCATTACTTTTTGGTATTTCCAGATTTTTCGAAATAGCTGCCAAAGTTGGACCCTAGATGCAATTTTTGGGTTTTCGACCCATCCAAAGAAAGGAAAATCTTCCTCGTACAATACACTTTCATTCGTATGTTGACTAGTGTTTTGTATCTTTATCGGAAAATGCCGAAAAAACGAGTCAAAGATCGACCTTTTCCGAAAAATGCGAGACTTCGCCCATTTCCAGAGCATGTCATGGCGAAACAAAATTTTTTAGGCAAAAACGGCCAACGTCATTCGAAAGAGCACGTTTCGAAGTACCTATATTCAAATTTTCAGCCATTTTTAAAATCACGAATTCCTACGTCCCGGCCTATGTGGAGTCTCTCCCGATTCCTCTCTTATATAGATCGATAGAGCTCAAAAAATGAGTCAGGGTCACTCAGAGGTCACTTTTGCTCAATCTTTCACCGTATTCGAGAAATCGGCCTTTGAAGTGAGTGATGCCGAAATGCAACCCGGTGTAGGAAGCTCCAAAATGGAGTCTGCACAAAAAGACTTTGGGGGTCACTCAGGCATGCCTTAGGATGGCCAAAACCGGTAAGAACCAATTTCACCACTCCCACGCTCAGCTCGAATTTCTCATGAGAGATATTCTCGTACGAGTCTGCAAAGTGTATCTCCCCAATATTTGTCCATTCGATGAAAGTGACCATACCTATTCCGAACCATTTCCCTTTGCTCAGTTCTCGTATGTATTCAATAATTTGTCATTGGCTGATGCAGAGACTTATACCTCAAGAATATATTTGTCGTTGTAAACATTTATATGGTAACGAAAAGGCTGATAATTAAATCACCCGATCACATTACTCTTCGAAACGAACGAGTATCCCTGCTGCTTGGTGCAACAGAAGCTGAAATACGTAGTATTTTTTTAGATTTACCTAAAAGTTCCATGATAATAAGTGGTTGATGTTTAACCGGATTCAGAAGGTTAATGTGTTTATGCCTACCAATTTGTACAATAATTATTCGGCTGTCCCCCTCCCCCCCCTGCCCGATTTCGCAATTCGGACAGACGGATTCCACATCGCTTTAAATATTGATAAAGAACGCACGTCTTTCCCACTGTCGACAGGTCTCCATCCACGTTGTCCACCAATTCGACGCCCGCGAAGGGACACGACTTGTTGCAGTCGATGTTGCCCCACATTGCGTAGAACCGGTTGATCGTCACGCGAATCTTCTTGCTCTCGGGCGCCAGGGAAGCGTCGCGTCGCTGTCGCGTTGCTTTGCGGTTCTCATCGGTGCCTTGATGATCCTGACGGCGTATTTGCCGAACATGTCCCAGTTGTAGTCGTTGCCGGAGTTCCAGAGTGGCTCGTCGAAGGCTTGGCGGAACGTCGTATTGTACGTTCCCTGCAAAACTTTTGTTATCTCAAATAATAAAAATATACGACACGATGATCTTCCAATCAACAACTCCTGTGCGGATATCTGTAGCTCTTGCCGACTAGTTTAATTTTTTACCATTTACTTCTTTCGCAGGGGATCCACGCAATATCAAACACCCGTTTCCCTGGATACCAACTCTCCCACTTTGAGGATTCGAGATTTAGATCTTGCAAAAAAGTTTTAAAAATGCTTTCCGTGAGTTCAATGATCATCCTTGGCGTCTCGCAGTTTGTGCCGGTGAAGAAATCGTTGCATACACATCTGAAAGCAAATAGTAATAGAAATAATCCATAATATTTTATACTTGAACTAAATTTACTTTAAAGGAGGGCTCTCGGAAATCGATAGAAGGTAGGTTCCACCCTCCAAGGATCATAGCGCGATCTAGGAAGCATATATACATCGGTAGGATAGGTCAGTGGTAGAGCAGCCGTCACGTAATCGAAAGGTTGCTGTTCGATCCTCACCAGTTTTTGACAAAACTTCACGATATTTGAATTCGCGCACTTCCCTGGCCCATCAAGCGTCCATGGCACTCAGCCAACTAATCATAACTCTGATGAGAGTAGAGATATTAATGCAATTTTTTGGAGCCTTTAGTCGTTAAGAGGAGCTAGGTCATGGTAATGGTAGGGTCAAAGTTGCACTTTGCCTTCAGTCCTCCTTTAATAAATTTACATTCCAATTATGTATTTTTATGTAAAATCTAATACAATTCTTACATATTGCAGTCCCTGGGCGAAGTGTACCCGCCATTATGGCAGGGCAGCTGTTTCGGGCAGTTTGCTGCAAAATCCAGATACACATGCTTTGTTAAAATACTGCTGAGTGGAGCTGTTAAGTAAAGAAATCCTAAGAGTTTCTTACCAGAGCACTCGTAGAGCGTGTTGACCATCTTGTAGTCGTTGAAAGTGAGTTTCTTGCGCTGGAGTTGGTCGATTATTATTTTAAGATTTATAATCATTGTAAAAGTAAAGCGTAAATAAGTAAGAGCTCTTTCAAAAAGCACCTGTCCCATGGTATTCGTGTAGTCGGGATCCTTTGCGAAGATAACCTGTTGCTTAGCACGCATATTCTGACAGAATGTATGAATTAAAAGGACATGGGAACAATAAATTCAAACGGCTCTAATCTTATCGATACAATAGCTGTAGATGTATCCATGGTCGTATACTTTTATAGTGAACTGGTGAAGCCGTAAAATTGAAACTACCTAAAAGGCGGCTCTCGGCATTTCAAAACTTCAAAAAATCATAAAATACTTCACAGTTGAGCTAGAAAGTCGTTCAAAAAGGGAAACTGACCGCCTCTACGAGTTCTTCAATTCATCTGTCAAGGACTTTTTTGAAAACTCAATTTGACATACAGATAAGTTGGAACAAAGTGAAATGTGGGTTCCAAAAAGTTCCAAAAAGTTGTTACCTTGAAAAATTTTTCCACGATTTCCAATTTGTTTATTTCAAAATCAGATTCTCCGTGCAATTCTACACCAGGGATATTGATTTCAGCTCTTTTCAATGGTTTCCCGGGAGGCGTCAGCGTTGGAAACACCAAAAACCCGCTGTTTTTCGAAAATTTCAAAAGTTCAATGATTTCCCGTTTTCACATTTATGCTTTATCAGCGCACCAATGACCACCAATTTGCTTAGGAATGAATTTGTCACACTTTAAGAAGATTAAAGTCATTTCCATAGAAAATATTTTATTCCGAAAAAATCAGGATTTTTTAGCATTTTCCGAAAACAACTGAAAAAATGGAGAAATTTTTTTCATCAAAAAGGGCGCTTAATTCGCTCATTGGTGCTTGCCCAGACCCAGTAATGTTAGTTTCAGCCTATAGAACCACTCTTGATCCATCAGTATGAAAACGGCAATTCATTGAACTTTTAAAATTTTCGAAAAACAGCGGGTTTTTGGTGTTTCCAACGCTGACGCCTCCCGGAAAAACATTGAAAAGAGCTGAAATCAATATCCCTGGTGTAGAATTGCACGGAGAATCTGATTTTGAAATAAAAAAATTGGAAATCGTGGAAAAATTGTTCAGGGTTACAACTTTTTGGAGCCAACAATTCCCGTTTTCCAACTTATCTGTATGTCAAATTGAGTTTTCAAAAAAGTCCTTGACAGATGAATTGAAGAACTCATAGAGGCGGTCAGTTTCCCTTTTTGAACGACTTTCTAGCTCAACTGTGAAGTATTTTATGATTTTTTGAAGTTTTGAAGTTTTATTCGTGTAGTCGGGATCCTTTGCGAAGATAACCTGTTGCTTAGCACGCATATTCTGACAGAATGTATGAATTAAAAGGACATGGGAACAATAAATTCAAACGGCTCTAATCTTATCGATACAATAGCTGTAGATGTATCCATGGTCGTATACTTTTATAGTGAACTGGTGAAGCCGTAAAATTGAAACTACCTAAAAGGCGGCTCTCGGCATTTCAAAACTTCAAAAAATCATAAAATACTTCACAGTTGAGCTAGAAAGTCGTTCAAAAAGGGAAACTGACCGCCTCTATGAGTTCTTCAATTCATCTGTCAAGGACTTTTTTGAAAACTCAATTTGACATACAGATAAGCTGGAAAACGGGAATTGTTGGCTCCAAAAAGTTGTAACCCTGAACAATTTTTCCACGATTTCCAATTTTTTAATTTCAAAATCAGATTCTCCGTGCAATTCTACACCAGGGATATTGATTTCAGCTCTTTTCAATGTTTTTCCGGGAGGCGTCAGCGTTGGAAACACCAAAAACCCGCTGTTTTTCGAAAATTTTAAAAGTTCAATGAATTGCCGTTTTCATACTGATGGATCAAGAGTGGTTCTATAGGCTGAAACTAACATTACTGGGTCTGGGCAAGCACCAATGAGCGAATTAAGCGCCCTTTTTGATGAAAAAAATTTCTCCATTTTTTCAGTTGTTTTCGGAAAATGCTAAAAAATCCTGATTTTTTCGGAATAAAATATTTTCTATGGAAATGACTTTAATCTTCTTAAAGTGTGACAAATTCATTCCTAAGCAAATTGGTGGTCATTGGTGCGCTGATAAAGCATAAATGTGAAAACGGGAAATCATTGAACTTTTGAAATTTTCGAAAAACAGCGGGTTTTTGGTGTTTCCAACGCTGACGCCTCCCGGGAAACCATTGAAAAGAGCTGAAATCAATATCCCTGGTGTAGAATTGCACGGAGAATCTGATTTTGAAATAAACAAATTGGAAATCGTGGAAAAATTTTTCAAGGTAACAACTTTTTGGAACTTTTTGGAACCCACATTTCACTTTGTTCCAACTTATCTGTATGTCAAATTGAGTTTTCAAAAAAGTCCTTGACAGATGAATTGAAGAACTCGTAGAGGCGGTCAGTTTCCCTTTTTGAACGACTTTCTAGCTCAACTGTGAAGTATTTTATGATTTTTTGAAGTTTTGAAATGCCGAGAGCCGCCTTTTAGGTAGTTTCAATTTTACGGCTTCACCAGTTCACTATAAAAGTATACGACCATGGATACATCTACAGCTATTGTATCGATAAGATTAGAGCCGTTTGAATTTATTGTTCCCATGTCCTTTTAATTCATACATTCTGTCAGAATATGCGTGCTAAGCAACAGGTTATCTTCGCAAAGGATCCCGACTACACGAATACCATGGGACAGGTGCTTTTTGAAAGAGCTCTTACTTATTTACGCTTTACTTTTACAATGATTATAAATCTTAAAATAATAATCGACCAACTCCAGCGCAAGAAACTCACTTTCAACGACTACAAGATGGTCAACACGCTCTACGAGTGCTCTGGTAAGAAACTCTTAGGATTTCTTTACTTAACAGCTCCACTCAGCAGTATTTTAACAAAGCATGTGTATCTGGATTTTGCAGCAAACTGCCCGAAACAGCTGCCCTGCCATAATGGCGGGTACACTTCGCCCAGGGACTGCAATATGTAAGAATTGTATTAGATTTTACATAAAAATACATAATTGGAATGTAAATTTATTAAAGGAGGACTGAAGGCAAAGTGCAACTTTGACCCTACCATTACCATGACCTAGCTCCTCTTAACGACTAAAGGCTCCAAAAAATTGCATTAATATCTCTACTCTCATCAGAGTTATGATTAGTTGGCTGAGTGCCATGGACGCTTGATGGGCCAGGGAAGTGCGCGAATTCAAATATCGTGAAGTTTTGTCAAAAACTGGTGAGGATCGAACAGCAACCTTTCGATTACGTGACGGCTGCTCTACCACTGACCTATCCTACCGATGTATATATGCTTCCTAGATCGCGCTATGATCCTTGGAGGGTGGAACCTACCTTCTATCGATATCCGAGAGCC
This sequence comes from Pristionchus mayeri, assembly GCA_036245805.1. Lineage (NCBI taxonomy): Eukaryota > Metazoa > Nematoda > Chromadorea > Rhabditida > Neodiplogasteridae > Pristionchus > Pristionchus mayeri. The sequence continues at coordinate 17,246,000 of BTRK01000003.1, read as the reverse complement.
CTCCTTTAAAGTAAATTTAGTTCAAGTATAAAATATTATGGATTATTTCTATTACTATTTGCTTTCAGATGTGTATGCAACGATTTCTTCACCGGCACAAACTGCGAGACGCCAAGGATGATCATTGAACTCACGGAAAGCATTTTTAAAACTTTTTTGCAAGATCTAAATCTCGAATCCTCAAAGTGGGAGAGTTGGTATCCAGGGAAACGGGTGTTTGATATTGCGTGGATCCCCTGCGAAAGAAGTAAATGGTAAAAAATTAAACTAGTCGGCAAGAGCTACAGATATCCGCACAGGAGTTGTTGATTGGAAGATCATCGTGTCGTATATTTTTATTATTTGAGATAACAAAAGTTTTGCAGGGAACGTACAATACGACGTTCCGCCAAGCCTTCGACGAGCCACTCTGGAACTCCGGCAACGACTACAACTGGGACATGTTCGGCAAATACGCCGTCAGGATCATCAAGGCACCGATGAGAACCGCAAAGCAACGCGACAGCGACGCGACGCTTCCCTGGCGCCCGAGAGCAAGAAGATTCGCGTGACGATCAACCGGTTCTACGCAATGTGGGGCAACATCGACTGCAACAAGTCGTGTCCCTTCGCGGGCGTCGAATTGGTGGACAACGTGGATGGAGACCTGTCGACAGTGGGAAAGACGTGCGTTCTTTATCAATATTTAAAGCGATGTGGAATCCGTCTGTCCGAATTGCGAAATCGGGCAGGGGGGGAGGGGGACAGCCGAATAATTATTGTACAAATTGGTAGGCATAAACACATTAACCTTCTGAATCCGGTTAAACATCAACCACTTATTATCATGGAACTTTTAGGTAAATCTAAAAAAATACTACGTATTTCAGCTTCTGTTGCACCAAGCAGCAGGGATACTCGTTCGTTTCGAAGAGTAATGTGATCGGGTGATTTAATTATCAGCCTTTTCGTTACCATATAAATGTTTACAACGACAAATATATTCTTGAGGTATACGGCATTCGCATCGCCTGGAATACCCTTCGATTCCGATGTCACGTACACAGTCGTCTAAACGTGTACCAATGCAGCGTTTCCTTGATAAATGATTTCATCAATTATTTGATCTCTAATCTTTGTGAATTGTTTCGTATAGAAAAGAACACTGCCTACATTAACATTAATTTATCGATATCAGTTTACCCTAGGAAATGATAATGTGTTCAAAATAAGTGAGTATGCTAAACTATTGTTCCAGCTAGGGTCGTGCGTGGTTTGACAACCGGGCGGTAAGCGGGAGTTGCAGCAGGTGCTGTAGCTGCAGCTGCGGCATCAATTGGAGTCTTTGGAGGGGCTGCAAATGTTGTGCTGGTGGCATACCAATTCAGACAAATACATGTGCATCGTAATCTTTACGTTTAGCAAAGAAGGCTGAACAACGGAAACTACTATTGTGAAATGACCTCCACTACTATTGTGAAATATTGTGAAAAAAGTAATCTAACACAGCCTACAGTAGTGAGTAAGGAACGAGTAGACTACCTGCAGGAGGAGAAGGTGGAAGTGAGTCTTCTTCTCGAGGCGGAGTCGAGTACTCCACTTCAGTCGGATCATAGACGCCCAGTCGCGTGCGATGGTGGGACTTAATATCTTTAGTGAGGGTGAAATCGAGGGGGCGAAACGAACCTTGAACACGAAATCGCGAGTAATTCTTGCGCGGTCCTTCGCATGTTCGTTGTGAGAAGAGTACGGCTCGAGGTATTCGCTAGAGGGGACCTGTAAAACAATGATTTTGATTGGAATCAAGATCTAGCACCATATTTTTCTATCACAATCTGTATGTTTTACGCCGTTATGACATTGAAAGGAATTCCTCGCTTCATTCTGCGTGCACTCTCAGATTCCAATCATACAATAGAACACGTAGAATATAGAGATTCATTTCTTGTGAAGCAATCACTAATCAGAAGACACCGATGTTAAAGGATTGTCACGACGATAACGTTGGAGATTAGCGATCTCACCGCCGTGATCAGCAGCGCGGGCAGGAATACGAGTCCGTGCAGCACTCCAATCACGACGACGAAGAGAACGGTGAAGACGAAGGTGCGGACCTGCAGGAAATAACGCGGTCTTTCCTTAACCAAAATCGGGCACTAAATCGGATGATAACCAAAAAGATACCCTTCTCTAGCATGCTCACAGTAGACTCCCAAAGTGACCAAAATGCTTCTGTGAAAGTAATACGGAAGGGACATTTTTTGGTTCTCATCAGGCGTAGTGCCCATAATATCAGGTTGCATAAGTCTTGTCCGATTTTATAATTTACAAATTCCGGCTTCTACAGACATTCACGTGAGCTTTTGCAGCATGCAACTTTTATGATATATAGAGGATGTAATACACTTTCTAGCGCACTGTACTGTATCCCTGTCATTTCAATAATTTGGTCACGAACTTAGACGAAAGTAGTGCACTTGAACGTTCTCGTTTCGTATTTCTCCTGTCCCCTCTTTCCTTAGGAACATAGAAGGTGCCAAACTCATAGCATTTTCGCAGAGTGTGATGAATGTACATCATTCCGAACCACTAACGACAATCAGTGCTTGAAAGGCTTGGCTAAGAATTTAAGAAAATCTGGAAATGCGATCAGATAGATCTTTACCAACCGATATGAACCCACGCCATTATGATGCCCTACGATATAGATATCTCATTTGCTTTTAAAAGTGATCAATATGTGGTGTTAGTATCCCTATTCAAGTAGTGTATTATATCTGGTTTCATTCGACATGATTATTCCTCCAGAAATTAGTGGGGAACATTTGAATGCCGAATTTTGCACATTGGGCTAGTTTTTGTTTCTCGTGCAACTAGAATGTATGACCTATTGTGGTAATCTGAACCAGCAACCCTCCTACAATCAATTTTGTGAAACCTATCTGAAAATCATCGCTGAATGGAAATTTAATTTTCAAAGTATCTGAAATCACGAATTTTGTGAAATTTGTCCGAAATTTCGATTTCGGAATTATTCAGTTTCCTGATATAGACGAGCAACTAATCTCAAATTGTATTGGTACTTGTACAGCCCCTTTAGCGATTGTTAAAACCGACTTCAACTGAATTCAGAATCTCTAGTACTGGAGACAATGCAATTCATTAACTGGTCAGCTTTTCAAGGTCTACATTCACATTCACTGGGTTCTCATGCTGAATGCACTGAATACGCAAGCCCCTTTCAACCTAGTTTCAGAAAGAGTATTATCTCAACTTCTAATTTAGCTGGGTGAGGACGCATCGCTATCTGTTTCCATCAACTATCACAGTGTCAAAGAAAAATTGTGAAGATATGCGATAGTCTGACCAGTTCAACCTTCGTTTTATCGTAAAGCAGACATTTATGATTTAGATAAATATCATTGTTGGAATGTACAAGCATATGCCTCTGCAGTGTTTTAATTTCTCCCAATTTTTTGCACCATGTACCTTAGCTATGTAGCTATTTAGCGCTCAAGTATCAAACAAATATTTCTTTTAGATTACGAGATTTATTTTATTAAAAAATTAGTGAAGAAAAACGATCCTGTTTCTCTCACTGCATAAGTCGTATTCTTTAATGCCGCATTACAACACTGTAATAGGTGGCGCATTCCATTATTTTTTCTTAAGAGACATTCCACGAGAATACGCACCTTTTGGGAGGGGTCGACGGATGGCTTCTTTGCAACCCCCCTCAATATTTCACTTATGAAGTTCCCATACCGAGTGCTGATATTTGGCCCAATATGAAGGGCTCTGGTGCACTTTCCGAAAAATGCCACACCTGGTCCAAAAAAAATCAAAAATTTCAAATTTTTGAAAAGTACGATATTATAGGTTTTTTAGGTCTATTTTTTAAATAAAAATAACGAAAAACATACTTTGAAAGCGATCCGATGCTGATAAAGTGTTGAAAACGCCGATTTTCGATGATTTTTGGCCGTCCTGAAAAGTTTATAATGCACTTTGCAAAAACTAACTTTACGGATTCTACGTGAAAAACTACGTATAATGTAAAATTTCACAAAAATTCAGGGGTGCGCTCGGAAGTTATAGTTTCCAGAACATGGCGACTATAGAGCAACCTCTCAGAGAAAAATGATCACACTTTCTCCAAATCATGCCGAATGGACTCTTTTGAACATTGAAACTTATTTATACTATCAAATCAAACAATTTGAGATCGTGGTCAGGCAATTTGAAGTCTTAATCTTGAAATTTGCACTTTTTGAAATTCCAAATTTCTCTGATTTCCCAAATATCGATATTTTTTCGTCATAATTAGGTTTTCAATCGTCGGAAACGCCTCATATTACGCGTTATGTATTTCTTATGCATATTCACATCATTTTTGCACATATGCTGCTCAATTGAACACTCTCATGATTTGAAAACTCGAGAAAATGCGATATTTTTCAAAATTTTCGAAATTTTGCGATTTTGGTAAACTCTGAGATTGCTATTTGAAATTCAACAACGTCATTTTTCGCTCAGAATTACTATATCCAACGGATATAATCATTTCCGATTGGTTTGGAAGTCATCTGGCGAAATTTAGTTTTTCGAAAATTTCGATCCATTTTGAAAATAATGAAAAAATATCCAGATGGCTTCCAAACCAATCGGAAATGATTATATCCGTTGGATATAGTAATTCTGAGCGAAAAATGACGTTGTTGAACTTCAAATAGCAATCTCAGAGTTTACCAAAATCGCAAAATTTCGAAAATTTTAAAAAATAGCACATTTTCTCGAGTTTTCAAATCATGATAGTGTTCAATTGAGCAGTATATGTACAAAAATGATGTGATTATGCATAAGAAATAAATAACACGTAATATGAGGCGTTTCCGACGATTGAAAACCTAATTATGACGAAAAAATATCGATATTTGGGAAATCAGAGAAATTTGGAATTTCCAAAAGTGCAAATTTCAAGATTAAGACTTCAAATTGCTTGGCCATGATCTCAAATTGTTTAATTCGATATATAAATAAGTTTCAATATTCAAAAGAGTCCATTCGGCATGATTTGGAGAAAGTGTGATGATTTTTCTCTGAGAGGTTGCTCTAGAGTCGCCATGTTCTGGAAACTATAACTTCCGAGCGCACCCCTGAATTTTTGTGAAATGTTTATAATATACGTAGTTTTTCACGTAGAATCCGAAAATAAAATTAGTTTTTGCAAAGTGCATTATAAACTTTTCAGGACGGCCAAAAATCGTTGAAAATCGGCGTTTTCAACACTTTATCAGCATCGGATCGCTTTCAATGTATGTTTTTCGTTATTTTTATTAAAAAATAGACCTAAAAAATCTATAATATCGTACTTTTCAAAAATTTGAAATTTTCGATTTTTTTTGGACCAGGTGTGGCATTTTTCGGAAAGTGCACCAGAGCCCTTCATATTGGGCCAAATATCAGCACTCGGTATGGGAACTTCACCAGCGAAATATTGAGGGGGGTTGCAAAAAAGTCATCCGGGAGTTGGTACGTTTTCTCGTGGAATGTCTCTTAAGAAGGGCACTTGTGCACAAGTCTAAATATGTGTCCAATTAATTTGGGGATTTGGTTGTACAGCTAAAAAATATTTAAAAGTAAGCTGTGACGAACGGCCCTCGAAAAAATTTTCTCGAATAAAGATGTCGCGTCCATCAATTATGAATGGTAGAAAAATATAACCGTATGTATTATGGTACATGTCCATTCAGTGGTGCAAATATGCTTTCAGTTTAAATTGGGAAAGCGAATCTGCTTCTGTACAAGTTTCGAATCTGTCCAAAGTGTCGTTTTCAGCCATATTTTCACATGTATGGTTCAGTAGTTTAAACCATGTTTTCATTCAGTTTGACGCTATTAAAATTCATAATTCGGTCACCATACAAGTTTATAGTTCAATATATGGATGCTGACAAAGAAATTAAAACATGTGATTTTTCAAAAAGATAATTCCGTATCAAAGTGTGATGCAGTTATTTTCATATTTCTCCAATTCCTGAAATCATATTTCTGCCTAACGAAGTATACTTTAAATAGGAATGGTTGCTCTCCATACTCAAGTTGAGAAAGTGAGGGAATTATTATCAGAAGATTTTATATTATTAATTAAAGAGAAAAATGAGCTGCGGGCCAAGCCCCCATTTTTTCGAGCTTGAAAATCGAAAATCTCTGAAAGACAAAATCGATAGATGGGGAACTGTGATGCAATTGTTGGAGGTACTGTACGCAGGCATACAATGGCGAAAGCAGGAATCTATGCTATCATTACTTCGCGAGATATTTCATAAAAGACTTGTCACCATACTTTTCTCGCACCCTGTACAGTGAACAACTTGAAAAACACAATGCGAATTTATAAAAATTTTACAAAAATCACTTAGAGAGTACAGCAAATGGTCGCCATCCGAACAGACATGATGGCATCACATTTTCGCATTTTCTCAATATTTTTCAATTAAGCTCGGTTTTTTGGTTTCCTATCGTTATATACGACGGTTGCGCACTTGCTCCCAAATTTTCAGCTCCCTCCCTGCTCTGGGTCGAAAAAGCTTACGGTTTTAGGTAAGTATATAATTCAAATTTTGAACAAAGTAAACTTTGTGAACATTTTTTGGTATTTGATTAGTTTGTGATAATATTGCTCTATATGCTTACGATGTAGGAGGGCACGAATCCTAGCAGGGCTACGCCGACTGCAGTCGAGAGGGCGGACTGCAGAATTGGTTCGACCATCACTCGGAGACAACGCTGGAATCAGCATTTGCCATTTATGAGAGAACGGTTTAGTATGTGGTAAATATGTAGGGAAATCGATGTGATCTAGAAAATTAAGGACATTATGAAATAGCTTGACCATCACGCATGGACAACGCTAAACGTAATATTTGAAACTTCTCAGCTCAATAAATATAACAAGGTCTGGTTTTGTTTTTATCTCGACTGACCTCCAATCGCTCGCTGCGTTGCGTCACGTAATGGAATGTCGTGTGCACCACGTAGTCAACCTGGAATTTAAAAAAACTTATCATTTAACTTTGCTGCAGAGTCTGCAGAGTGCTACAGTGCAATGCAGACTTTTTTAAAAAATATTTTTAATATAAAGAGAACTCCATGAACTACCACATTTGCTCGAGGATAAAGGCTGAGTGAAGCTTATTTGGTCAACCCAAAATTAACAGTAATTTCAAAATTTTTTTGAACGTAATGCTAATTCACAATTCCAAATTTGCATCTAGTCACTTTCGTGGACCGGCTTAGCGATCAGAGACTTTCTCTCTTCCTCTCTTTTCTCCGTACACTCTCGAAAGTCTGTTCACAGAATGACGAGAGTGCTAAGTCATCCCTTAATTTCTCTCTTCCTCTCTTTTCTCCGTACACTCTCGAAAGTCTGTTCACAGAATGACGAGAGTGCTAAGTCATCCCTTAAATTTCGCTCACCGAGAATCCGACGCTCATGACGATGGTGATCATGGAGATAATGTCGAGACGCGTCTTCACCGCAGAGAGAGCACCCACGACGCCTGGAGGTTGAACATAAAGGAACATTAGGTCTTCGAGAATTTCGAAAAAGGAAAAGGAAGCGAAGATAATGTCTATCTCATTATCTTATCTTATTGTTATGGCAGTGTAGTTCATGAAAGGAAAATTAATGATTTTATGGACCGAATGCTTGCTCGAAAAAAATACAAAATTTGTTGTTGATGATTTCTTTTTAAAATGAAATTATCCCCATTATTATGTCGATGGATTTCTTCACTGTAATGTCTACCCAGTGAAACACAAAACCTCGACGACCTTTTATAAAGCGTGGGAAAATCGAGACTGACCAATGTTAATCGAGAAGATGGCCAGCGCTACACAGAGTGAAGAGACGAGGCGAGGCACCATGAGCACGCAGATGACGAGCATCGTCACTACCTGGAATCACATTTCTACGCCAGGGATGGAATAGCAAATAATTATTCTGACATTGTAGATTTGGAAGGACGTCTCCCCAAATCGCTGATATGTCCCCCGAAACCGCTAATATGTCCCCTGAAATCCATCATGTCCCCCGAAACGAGACAGAATCAATGATATGTCCCCCAAAAAGCATCCGAGCCACTTTGCCGAGCCATTTCGTGCGAAGCCAACCCTAGGGAGCAAAACGGTAGTAGGTCGGATGATCGCCGTCGGATGGTAACCTACTGGATGATAACCAAAAAATGAACCGTTCTTTAGAACTTTCACAGAATCATATTTGACACTTTGGGAACCTACTGTGACGGTTCTACCGATGAGTCCATTTTTTGGTTATCATCCAGTAGGCTACCATCCAACGGTAACCATCCCACCTAGTGCCAGCAAAACTGACCGCCGAGACGACGTTAGATACAACGTTCTCCACCGTGGTCATTTGCTGATCGACGAGCAGGAAACTGAGCAAAATTCATCATTATTTATTGAAATTCAAAGGCCATTAGGTCGAAAATTTGAATGTTTAACTCAAAATCACTCCTATGTTTCACAGTTACATTATATTTTCAGCAAGTTTAGTGTTCTCAGTTCCAGCCACTTCTCGTGTTGCATACAAACAAAAACAATAACTAAAAACTGCCTGGTATCGTAAATGAAGCCGTCAAGTAGAGAACGTTTCATCGTAGATCGCAGAAACTCTACAATAAAAGAACAGTTGAAATAATCGCCATTCGAAACGCCGTCTCTCCATTTCACGACCGATCGGAGATAGAGCGCAAACTCAGGTGGAGGCGAAGTTGGAATCAGCCTTGTTTTTTTTTGGTGCCTCCCCCTACGCTAAAGTTAATGGATCCGGCACTGAACGGAACTTGCGCTGCCTTGGATCCAACTTGTAATATCACTTTAGCGTAGGGGAGGCACCCAAGAATAAAACAGGGCTGATTCCAACTTGGGTGCCTGCTCCTGAGAAGTTGGAAAGACGCTGGTATCCTTTCTCTAATTCTAATGAGAAGTTTAAGGATCTTCGAGGAAGTTCAGACGAAATGCATAGTTAAGCTCTTTTACTATATTAGCTATTGCCTAATAGATGTTCATTGCATGAACTTCGCTAATAAGTATTTAACGCGCACATGCAATGGAATAAAGATCCCGCAATATTTGAATGTGCTAATGTTCTTACTGGCTCTCGGCTCGTCATTTGCCGGCGAAACTTGTCTAACTCTCAGAATGAGCTTGATCGCCTCTATGTGGCCCGTCAGAGAGAAGCTGAAATGTCTCGAATTAGGTTGTACGGGCTGATCAACTCCGCGGAGTCTGATGCCGAGTAATCGCCTGACTCTCTCCAAATCTCATGATCTCTCGCTTTCTCTACCCGGCGAGAGACTGTGTGATACGGAGAGAGTCAGATTATTGCTCCAGATACATGAAGATCACCTCGTTCTACGGAATAGCTCAAACTAAGAACAGTCCACTCTCCGGTAATATTTTCTTGAAGTTTTCGTTTATTTTGCTCATCCACTAAGAAATGAGCTGAAATACGAACCGTACGTCATTTTTGTACTTCTCATGCAGGGGATCGGAGAGAAAGCGGAAGAGATGAGCGAGGAAAACATCGTAGCTGAAGGATTTGCCTGGAATGAACCGATATTTTGTTTTTGTTTTTTTTATGTGTTACAGGGAGGGATAATCTTTTCAGGAAATGGTTCTCTTTAGTTTATGTCTCGCACTTTTGTTGGTTTAAAATACAATTAACCGAAGTCAATGTGTATTATTAGGTTGATGCATAATAAATGAAGCCGTAATGAAGACCCTTGCATTATTTGTAAAACGGTTGTTTTCTCAAATTAAAGTATTAGGTTGTGAAATAAGTAACGCTCGATTTGAAGCAGGATGTTTGAGCCCGTCCAAAATCCTTTAAGATAAAGATATTAAGCTAGCTTAGTAGCGTATAGTAGGGATAGACTTGACCAATATATGCACCTGTTCTAATCGCATTATGCCTTTTGGGTAACCAGAATTTCTAAGTTTTCTCAAATGTGACATTTTCAAACTTTTCTAAAAATTGTTTCTTACGCTCTTATTTCGCGGGAAAAAAGCCGTACATTTGCATATTGTGGAGTGAGAAGTCCATTGTGAGTTCTTTCGTAAAATGCGTCTGAGGTCATGCGTGCTTCACAATAGCACGAATTGCAATGTATTGAATTCAAACCTTTCCGAGGTAACTCTGTCCAAGCGATCATGTTTCATGCTTAGAGGATCATTCAGACTGGGGCCTAGATAAGTGCTCTTCCATGGTACACTATGGTGCTACAAATCTCTGAGAAACATTTAAGCACAAGGCTTTTCCACATTTAGAAAACGAAGATTTTCAGAATTGTTAAATAAAGGTTAAACTAGCCAAAATTTGGACTTTTGGTGTACGGTGGATAAATACATTTTCTCAAAATGGATCTATATCTAGACACCACAAGCTCCGCCCACTCGGCTCGGACAGTTCTCCTCTCTAAAGCGAGATTTGAGGAGCACATGCGTAATTTGCGACCAAAACGGTCAACCAAAAAAGAATTCGATAGCTTTCCCCGAGACAAATCGAGTGGTTGGTCGACGAACTAGGTCTGACTCCTCTAAGTAGGTCAAAATTGAAAAAATAAGGTTAAAATGCCGTTTATACGAAAAATTATAAGTTCGTCGGGCAATATTCATATTTAATGGTCTCATATCAGTCCAAAACGCGAAAGCAAACGAAGATTTATACTTTCGTTTAATTGTGCTCCTCATTTGAATTTTTTTGAAGCTCCGGGAGAAATTACGTTAATTCCTAAGGAAGTTGCGCTATTATACCGTCGAGGAGGCATTGAACAGATACTGTCGGAACGATATATTCGGCTGCCTGTTTTATCGATTTATAGATTTTTATCGCGTTTTCATCGATTATTTTATGTATTTTTTTATGTATATCCGTTTTTCGCTCCATCTCTAACGCGTAAGTAAGTATTGCTGTGATTATTGATTACTCTTCTTAGCTAACCTTTATGTTTTGCTATCAGTTACCTCTGTTCATGCACTCTAACGAGTTGTATACATCCGTGATGCTTTGGTTCGTCCAATTCGTTAGATTTTTCGCCGCTTTTAGTTATTTTCCTAGTCGTATTTCTTATTTGTACGATTAAATTGGTAGGTATTTATATGGAGATAGTGGTTTCCATGTGCGCATTGTTTCTAAATTGTAAAATCTACTTTTTAAGAGCCAGAGCATCGATTGGAAGAAGACGTGAGAGAGGATGGAGTCGTCTCTTCGATCTTCACGAGAGGTGAGACCAGTTTGGTCACCTCCATTTCCCCTAATTTCCTTCGACCACCCCCCCCCCCTTTCCCAGTTAGAGTCCTCCCTAATATTGTTCGACTTGCTCGAAAATCTTCTCTGATCCACTTGCCCACCAATTTAAACTTTCTTTGTCAGCCTGTATAGTCATTGCATTTCTTATTGTAGATCGATCTTTTATATCATATTTTCTGAGTATATCAGATATTTTTATTCCAAAGTATTCAATAGATTTATTTATGACTAATTATTGTAAATTTGTTTCTTATTCTCAGAAATTTTATATTCTGTCGATCTTTGTTCTTGTGCTCAGCACGAATGTTTCCCTCGTAGGTGCTTGCCATTTCGTCTGGTTGTTTTCCTTTGTATTTTCTCCTCCCCTACCCTCTTCTATCTTTTTATCTATCTCGGCCTTCTCTGACCACTTACAGTATCCACCTACCGTATCCATACCCTGTTCCCTAGTTTCCATGTTTTTCTGAGAATTAAATGGTCTGCTGGCACCATTCACTCGCTTTCTTATTTTATTGTGCTAATTTCTGTTGTTTTGCGCGTGAATTGTGGCCCTAATCGATAAATGTGATGTTTTTTACTTGAATGCTCCTACAATACACACAAAAGCATCGGGGGATATCTTAAGCGAAGATTAGAACGGCATTTCACTTATTTGTATAGCGAAATCGGCGGAATAATGGAGGGGGGTGCGACAAAGGGGAGAGGAGAAGAGAGGAGAGATTGACTCCGCCCACTTTTCCTCTCGTCTCGCCTTTCCCCCCTCTCCCGTTGTGCTCGTCGCGCGTGCTTCTCGAGCTGTATCTCGCTTTAGAGATGAGATATCGATCTAATTCCAAAAGGAGGATGTTATTGAGACCCTATGGGACTGTTTTAACCAACTTTTGTCCAGATTCCGAAACATCGGCTATCCACGTTGTGGACCCTATCTATATCTTCACTTCGCCCATTCGGCTACTGATATATAAAGAGATGCTTTAATAGTTAACCACAAAAGTTAGGACTTTTCACCAATGCTGGAAATAGGAAGTTTTGTAATATTCGAATTTCGAGGTTCAAATTTCATAGTCAAAATGATGAATGCTACATTTTTTTGGCAGAAGTATTGCATGCTCACAGAAATATAATTTTAAGCTGAAAATGAATAGTGCTTTTCATTTGACTACATTTGAAATCGATACATCAATTGGTACGGATAAACGGCAAAGACAAGCTTTTCTATTGATGTTCGGTTAGGGTCAAGTTCATAATTAAGTGCATTTCTGACAGGACTTTCGCAACAAACCAGGTTCACATGTTTTATTGTGGTCTACGTACGACGTACTTTGCGCATGTGACCTAATATGTGCCCTATCATAACTCTCCCTGGATTTTTAGGACCAAACGTAATCAGTTCAACTCTTTGGTGATACGCCTTTGTCACCATCTCGTGTCCACAATACGAATTGCACAGGCTTGAACAAATGCGCGATGGATAGAGTATCCAAGCACTCAACGTACATATATAACAATATGATAATCAGGCGGCAACAAAAGGCGGTGTAGCTCAGAAAAGAAAATTTAAAAATCGAGCGTTACTTTTTTCACAACCTGATAAATATTCACCCTCGTGTTCCGTCTCGAAGTCACGCAGCCAGAACTCTCCAGCGGATACGAGATCGGACCTGCAGATTGTTGATTTGCTATTTCTCTTATTATTTCCGGTAAAGATCGCTTGTCCATTCAATATCGTATGATACTTACGAGCTTATTCGACAGACTCATCGTATTCCGATTGTTTTTGTTTTTTCCCAGCACTGAGCTCACATCATCAAAAACAATTATCCACCCGGCAATTGAATTAATAGTGAAACACAAAACAGCTTGCACAAAATATAAAAATAAAATATTATAATTATAATTATTTGTAAATTCCACAACTCAAAATGTATCATTATTCAGTAAGTTCTACACTAGAGAATGAGATTATCGTACCCAGTGGCCAGTTTGTCGTACACCTGCGTGAGTCTTCTTCGCTCCAGTGGCTCTCCGAAGTTGACGCCCCTCGTCTTGATGACACCGAAGCAGAATGTGCCTGCAGCAGAGAACGATTTGCGAAAAACGACTCTCTTGATCCTGCATGCTAATCCGCCAACCGGCGACAGAGTATGGAAAATGAAGATGAAGTCATTTCTATTTTATATTTGATAGTCCTGTATGTTACTTACGTTTTCTCGACCGAATACAAATAAAGATCGAGCTATGACGCAAACATTTTGACAGTTATCCCTCTCCAGCCTCACCGAAGTCGTTGTACAGTCGCTCCTGCACCATTAGTTCATCGGAGACGTATGAATTGTCGGGGGCGAGTAACTACAATTATGTGATTCAGCGACTTTTACGTATGTTTGAATATATTGTTTAATGATAGTTGATTTTATGACCACTTTGTGCGACGAGCAGTTAATTTTCGTTTATATTTCGCATCGAATATAAACTAGCTAAATGTTATAATTGGTAGTTTCACTTTCTTAGCATATTTTTTTTTAAAACTCAATAACATCAAACAGAGATACGCCAAACCTGAATTCCCACCCAGTTTGGCAATCCTCACCTTCAAGTCCAACCCGAGCGGAAGTGCGAGACATAGATTGACTGAGACGACGATGTAGATCTGAGAAGTGCAAAGATTATTGCAGGGGGAGTGGAAATGACAGCGGAATTTCGAGAGAGGCATATCGGTGAATGCTCTGCGATTGAAGATTCCGAGTAGAGCTCGCATTCAGAGCGGTTTTCCATAAAAAAAAACGGCGTTCAATTCTGTAAATCATAGCATACACACCAAGTACACGATGAAGATGAGCAGGCGAGTTGGCCAGAATTGAATCAGAGAGGAGAGACGGGCAGTCCACTCGGGTGAGTCGCCCATTGGCACTGAGAAGGTTGATATTTAATCTCTTTAGAATCTACTCAACTAATTCTTATGAAATGGAGATGAATCTTTGAACTTCAAACCTTTCTTCTTCTCCTCGACCTTTCTGGTCACTTTGTGGCAGAAAAGCCAGTGGCGAGAGGCGATTTCCCGACGACAGCAGAAAACCTTTAAGTTGAGATGATAGGCACCTTAGTTTCTAACTTATCAACATTCTGGTCTTTACATACACTGTTAACAACAAAAAAGAACAGAAATTTTGATTTCTGTAAACGGCTTATATGTACCATGAGAGCGTTGAAGAATGTGATCTGGTAGAGGAACATGAAGAGAATGGCCATAGCACAGTACGTGCAGAACACGCCTGAAATAAATGTGCTCAACAATTTAGTAGCCTACTGAACTAATGCAATGGCTTGGTGCCATAACAATGTACTAATATTCGAATTTATATTGTATTTGTTCATGTGTTAGCATAGGTGTATGAAAAGAATACACTTTCTTCAGCAATTTTTAGTATAACGATTTTGCGCATAAAATCGTGATACAAATGATAGCAAAAAAACGCACGGACGGCATAGAAATCGGCCATTCCGCCGATTGAGAATGACAGTCCATCAGTGAGGGAAGTGAGGAAGAGCGAGGCTGCGGTCTCGGTCAGCGCTTCCGTGAACCTGAATTAGGGCGATGATGAATATCATAGATCATACTCATAATTGTTTTTGTTTATGCCTTGGTGAACCGGAACTAATTCCTATCTCTATCACATATTTCCAACGTCGAAAAACCTGGAAAGTGATCGAATGATTGGAAGCGGTAGGGTTATCCAAAATATGTATACACAATTTTATAGACACTTGAATTTCCAACAGCGATCAAAAAGGAGAGCCATCATTAATGCATCAATTGCGAATGAAACATAATAATAATAATTTATCTACGCCCGAGGCGCGACGAAACAGTAAGGTACATGAGTGATCAAATAGCAAGGAAATGGGAATTGACTCTCAGTAATTATTCAGTGTGAGAGAGTATGGCGATTAAGGGGTGGTTCAGTAATCGGCGCTTGAATACTCGTATGTTGGGGGCGGTTCGAATTTCTTCAGGAAGTTGGGAATACCATCTGGATGTTCTAACAGGAAAGGAATGAAATTTAGAAGTGCTAGTGGTCAGTTCGATATTGATACCAAATGTTGATGTTCGATCTCGCTGGTCTCGTTGAGGTTTGTATACATAGAATGACGAACGGGGAATAATAGTGGATCCAGTCATAATCATATGAGTCATACAAATATCACCTATGACTCTCCTCTCAGTAAGCGGGCGCAGGCCAAGAAGTTTCAAACGATCAGGGTAGGAGGGTAGAGAAAGAGGATAGGAAGGAGAGGGGAAGCAACGATAAAAGACTTGACGGGTGAAAATATGTTGAACTTTCTCAAGAGTTTCAATGTCAGATAAGTAATGAGGATTCCAAAAAGGAGAAGCAAAGTCAAGGGGGGGAAGGACATACGCTTTGTAACTACGAAGAAGGATGGTGGGGCAGTTGAATGGGAGGGCTTTGAGAAGCAGGAATAACTTAGAGGTGGCTTTCTGAGCACGGTTTCTAATAGGGCAAGAATTCTTGAGGTCAGAGCGGACTTGAACACCTAGATCACGGACGTTATTCTCGAGGGGTAGCTGAATGGAATTAATATTGTAGCGAGGGGAGGATTGTTTGGAGCCTATACGAAGATGAGAGCATTTAGAAGCAGACAGAGACAATTGGTTGAGTTGGGTCCATTCAAAGAGGCAATCAAGGGCAGATTGAAATTCAGAAGTAATAGCAGATTTGGTCGACTTATTGTAGGAGATATACAATTTGACATCATCAGCATAACTGGACGGATACGTTGTGAAACTTGGATAGGAGACGAGAAAGATCAGCTAGATAGATGGAGAAGAGAATAGGTCCTAGGACACTGCCTTGTGGTACTCCTGAGAGGATGGGGAAGGGGTCGCTAGTCACGGAGGGCAAACGAACGGAGAAAGTGCGGTTGGATAGAAAGGAGTCGATCCATGATAGTAGATTACCATGGATACCGTAGTGAGATAATCGAGCAATTAATTTAGGGTACGGAACAACATCGAAAGCGCGAGTGAAATCAATGTACACTACATCAGTTGTAAGCTTTTTAGAGTGAGAAGTAGTCCAATCATTTTGACAAGTCAATAAATTTGTAATAACACTAGCACCAGAACGGAAACCGTGCTGGTTGGAAGGGAGGAAATTGAAGCGAGAGAGGTGACTATTGAGGTGGTCTTTGATGAGACGTTCCATGGTCTTAGCAGCAGGAGAAATGATAGAGATGGGTCTATAAGAGGAGGGAAGGTTGCTATCTTTGCCCGGCTTAGGAATGGGAGTAATAAGGGAATGTTTCCAAGCTGATGGGACAGTCCCAGAAATGAGACTGAGGTTGTAAATATCAGCTAAGGGGGTAGATAAAGCATATGCACACTTAGAGAAAATAATCTGAGGAATGCCATCATAGCCTGTAGAGCAAGATGGGGACAATTTGCGTAATGCTTTGTAAACTGCATGAGGGAAAAGGGTGAATAGAGAGAGTGAAGGAGAGATGGGTAAGGAGGAGAGAGGGGGGAGAATGCCATCATCTAAGGTGAAATGAGAAGCGAATTCAGAAGCAAGTAAATTAGACTTAGAAGAACTATCATAAACTGGTTCATTATCAGATGAAACTAGTTCATGTATAGATAGCTTAGGTTTTGTGAGAGAAGAAATATGGCGATACAAATCTTTAGAACGAGCTAATTTCTTACGGGTAGAGTAACGAGTCCATTTGTCAATCTCGAAAAGTAATTTCTTACTACAATGGTCAAAAAGAGTTCTAACAGCCGGGATATGAATCTTAGCGAATAATTGATCACGATGCTTAATTAAGCGAGTAACGTGGCTTGGATATGAAAGAGAGGGAGGTCGAGGAGTACGGTAGGGGACAAAGAGGTCAATAGCTGAATGAATTGTAGAAGAGAAATGGTTATACACGGAATCGATATCAGGACAGTCACGAAATAAGGATAACCAGTCAATAGATAAAAGGTGGTTGGACAGAGCTGGATAATCGACACAGGGAGAAGTCTCGAATTAAGGGAGGTTGAGGTGGGGATTGAGGAGACGAGAGGGAGAATGAAATACCAGAATGGTCGCATGAAGGGAAGGGAGGAATAGCGGAAATGGCCGATACTACGGTGGGATCGTTACCTAAGACCCAATCGATACATCTAACGCCTCGCGTTGGAAACATGTGAAGATGAGAGAGATTTGCAGATATAATGAAATCACGAAATGTACGATCAGCGGGAGTAGGAATGGTACAAAGGGAATCTGAGTTAAAATCACCGGAAATAATGATGGGGTGTGGAGACGATGCATGAATGTCTGATAAGCAATTAATGAGGGAGTCGGTCTTGGAAATGGAATAGCTTGGAGGACGATAGACTAGACATAATCTAATGTATGCACTCGAGTGGAAAAGGTCGATACAGGTAATCTCGTGTTCGGCGGAGGGAAGGGATACTGTGGAGAAAGAGAGGTAATCACGAAGAATGATGCAGGTTCCGCCACCACGGGAGGATCGATCAGAGCGAATAATGGTGTACGGTAGAGATCCGATAATGAGAGATGATGGGGTCTTGCTTGATAGCCATGTCTCAGTTAGGAATACGATATCAGGTTGGGTTGCCATGAGGAATGAGCGGAAAGCATCGAGCTTATTAACGACTGAACGGATATTGAAATAGTGGCATGATAAGGAGGCCATCGCTGGCTCGGGCTGAGCTAGTTTACAGGAGGGGCGACTGAGTTGGGAGTAGTAGTGATGGGTGTAGTGGGAGCAGAATCGAGGAGGGAAGGCATTTTGGGGAAGAGGGACTGAGTGGTGGCGGAGGGAATGAGAGTGGGATGGGCGGAAATGCGAGACTTATCGTAGTTCTGGGAGCGAGGGTGGCGGAGAGACTTCTTCATTGCTTCAAGTTGTGACTTCTCGATGAGTGAGCCCCTGTAGATCATCATGTCCTTTCCGTCTGCTATCATCGACCGTTTCTTCACTCGCAATTGGTAGGCGGCTTCACGCTCAGCCTTGGTCATAGAGGGGCGAACATACACATTGGGGAAGTTGGCAGTAACGGTGCGGGAATGGGACAGGAAGGAGATCTGGGCGGAGCGGGAATGGAACATTACTTTGAGAAGGCGGGGGCGGTTATCCCTTCTCTCACCCATTCGGAAAACAGCAGCCGGTCTATGCTCCAGCTCAGCGAGGTCTAGCATGTCGATGACTCTGGCAGTGTCATCCGACAATCTCTCACTGGCCTTCGTCGCAGTAGACTCAGGGAGCCCTTGAACCACCACCGAGCGAATCCTCTTGTCCCTCTCAATGGCATCATCGATCGAGGTGGTCGATCTAGCCATTAGCTCTTTCATCTGCTGGGCACAAGTACCGAGCAGCAGAGCGAGGGAACTTCCTGTCTCATCATGAGAGAGGGAATCGAGGTATCTGCCAATACCTCGAAGGAGTTCACACGGATCGGGAACAGAGACCGGCAGCATTTCGTCCAGGGCAGAGGAAGGGGAGGGGAACTTACGCTTAGTCATTAATTAATAAGAGGGAGTGAAAATATACAATAGAATTAGAAGAAAAACGAAACAAGTGCTAAATAGTCACGTAGTATCGATTGGGTCGCGCGAGAGAGAGGAAGAGGTCACCCTATCGCGGCGAGGGAAGAGAGGAGAGCGATAATACAGAGTAATTGAAAGAACTCGATTTGGAATTACGGGAATTTCACGTAATGTTCACAGAATATTGAAGCGCCGAAGTTGATTATGAAAGTAATTCCTCGGTCTCATTTAGCTCTTACAAATATGAATCTACTCTAACCTCAAGAGAGTTCATAAAGCAGCTTTAAAATAGATTAGGGATGCCCTCGGAAGAAATGTCTCTCTTAATTTTGCATCATGCTCTCTCGCTTTTACAGAGCAATAAACATAAATAATGAAGAGAGTCATTTCTTAGAAATCCGAAAAAAATATCGCACTTTAAGTAAATTAAATGTTCATTAATCTGCCGTAATTTCTCTCGCTATTGCGACAGAAACACATTTGGGAGGCCTTTGACACATTTTTTTCCAAATAAATCAATGGGCGCACCCCTTGTACGGGGCGGACGATTTTCGGTAAATAGAGAATTACAAAAGTTGATTCTCTCGCACCTGTCCTCCACCTGCAGCGCGTGCCCCATCCGCCAGCTCTTGAGCATCAGAAACATGTTGTCAGTGCCGATTGCTGAAAGTTTGAATGAAAGTAATTTTAATTTCTAAAATTTTCGTGCTTCAATCCATGTTAAAAGCACCAAGATTTTCGTTTTTGCTAATTTCTTGTCCATACCTATTTTAGAAAACCACAAATATTGTTGAAGGCATATTTTTCAAAACATATTCACAACTTACACACTACGAGAAACGGCATGATGAAGACGAGCGGAAGGAAGGGATACTGAAATAGATTCGACCGCTAAATGGCATTGTGACATTGCATTACTCTTGTAATTAACTAACCCTTCGATAAATGTTGATCAAATCACACAAAAGTAGAACGAAGCAGAAAAAGCACCTGGAGATAGAGCAGGGTTGATGTAGAAGCGATAGTTGCCATCGTCGCGTTGAGCATCGCACAGAATCCGACCTACAACAATTTTTTCACTCTAAATTTTCAACTCGATTATAAGTAAATTTAAATTTGTAAAAAAAATTTAATTTTAACATAATTTTAAATCTCACAGGGGACGGACAAAACAGCAACGGACAAAATCGCAACGGATCGCCGCTCTCTGGAGAATTGATCAATCAACTTGGGAGTTGTTGTATTGTTATCAGTATACCCTATACTGCATCACCCTGATTAGATCCTCTAACTAGGTGATCTTGAGTTTCACTTCCTATCACCGTATAGGGGTTCATGGTCCAAAATTGAGAATTTCAGGTTAAATTCATGGTTAGATAAACACCAAATGCCATAACCAATCGATACTCGTGTTAAAGGGTTACAGTAGTTACTGGGTATAATAGTATCAAGTGGTTACGGCATTTGGTGTTTATCTAACCATGATTTTCCACTCAAATTGTAAATTTTAGACCATGAACCCTATACATAGATATGGAGTGAAACTCAAGATCGTCTAGTTAGAGGATCTAATCAGGGTGATGTAGTAGATGTCATACAAATGTCAATGCAGCAACTCCCAAGTTGCTTGATCAAATCTCCAGCGAACGGCGATCCGTTGCGGTTTTGTCCGCCCCCCAATCTCACCCATGGCTGCGATCTGACGGCGTCTCTCGACGAGCAGATGAGCATGCAGAAGACGACGAGGACGAGCGACATCCACGGCATCCAGGGAATCAGCAACTGGAGAGGGGAAAGAATTCGTGAGAAATGGATATTTTGTACAGGAAATTTGCAAATAGTCGTTGCGGCGCTCTGCAACAATTGCGCAGTGTGTAACTTTCTTCATTATAAGTGCTCTATTTCCAGTCCAACCAGCGAATGGAGGGCTAACCCAGTGACTCTCTTCATTAAGCATGATCTCTTTCCTCTGGTTAACGAGAGAGCACGCAAAATAAAGGCTTCGCAAAACAATTTATTGCGAAGCCATCCGGAACAATGTCAAATAGGAGAGAGTCAGACGATGAACTCCATCCATCAAAAATCCTTAGATGAACCCACATGTCCGTTCCTCTCCATCTCCTTGGCGAGACTCTGCGAGCTGGTCCAGTAGAGGGTCGCGTTGGGAAAGTGCTTCTGCAGTTTGGGCATCGAGTCGAGAAAGGAAGCGATCCATCTGCAAAGTTTATCATTCGATTTATCTGTTTTTTAATGTTTTTTTTCACACACTATCATTGGTCCAATTGAACAGGGAACAAACCACTGAAATAAATGATATCCTTGAAACATAACGAATAGTTCTGGTTTTATCAACTGGAAAGAGTGAAACACAAAAACATTAAAAGTGGTCAACTTTGTTCGGGGATGGCACAAAGCAAACAAATCTAATCCAAAATATTCGTTAATTGCCACCGATGGCAAAGGCTTCGCAAGTAATCACTCTTTTCATTCTTCGTGCACTCTCGTCGATCGTATTGGTGAGAGAGAACGTAAAAAATGACATATCCCCATCATCCCCACCGATTGCTCCTCTCTCCCGGCTCCAGAGTGTAGGCCATCCTGACTGATTTGGCCTTGTCAATGGCTGCATTCCCCCTCGAGTCCCTCGTCGAAGCGCCGCGAGTAGTGACGCCGCCGAAGACCACTGGGAAAGATCAGGGTTGTAATTAGGTGTCGAATTGTCTCTTCATTCTAAGTGGTCTCTTGATCAGACCAGTTAGATAATTTGCAGAATGTAGAAAGCCGTTTTTATAAAGAAATCTCTGATTTACGAAGTAGGGAAAACTAATCGAACTCGTTCCACAGTTCCCTACTCATCACCTGCGTTGTCCACAGTGAGATTGGCGAAGACGAAGAGCGGATAGCGGAGCATGAACTGAGCCGAGAGGACAGGGTCGGGGTCCTGAGTGAGATTGCATTTCCATTCAATATTATTTTTGATATTTTAAATAATTAATTATAATGTCTCGGAACAATAGGAACAATAGCCCACGCCGCTGCTGAATGCACGGGGAGGGAAAAAAAAGCATGACCCGGGGTTCATGGGTACACGGGGATAGAATAGATGTTCCGTCCCCGTGCACCCATGAACCCCGGGTCATGGTCAAAAATCGATAGTAGGTCAAGACAAAGTACCCATGACCAATCGATAGTACATTACCTCCAGATACCGTATACAACTACCATAACCCCGATTATCGCAAACGATTATCGCATTTTATTTTTTAAAAAGTCCTGGTACCGCGCCCAATCGATTTTACAGTACCCAAGTAACTACCGTAACCCAGTTCCTTAGGTCAGATCCAGTTCCTTGGGTCAAACATTTTTTAAAAAATTTTATACATTTTTCTAAAAATCCTAAACCAATCATACAATTATTCTAGAATAATTCGAGAAACAGTATGATACTTTAAAATAATTGTATGCTCAATTTTGGATATTTAGAAAAATGTTTGGCCCAAGGAACTGGTTACGGTAGTTACTTGGGTACTGTATAATCGATTGGGTACGGTATCAGGACTTTTTAAAAATAAAGTTAGTTTGCGATAATCGGGGGTTACGGTAGTGGTATACTGTATCTGGGGGTATTGTACTATCGATTGGGTACGGTACCTAGTCTTGACCTACCATTGGCCTATCAATCGATTTTGGACCATGACGGGGACGGAAAAGGCGCCGCCAGTGCTGGGCAACTATGCTCGGAACCCCTGGTACCATTAACGAATATACGAACGCGAAAATTAATGGATCATTTGAAACACACTCGAAAGATGGCTTGTGGCCAGAAATGGAATAACTTAGCGATATGAGCTTTCACTTGTGATATGTTTCTTTCTAATTACTAAAAGTTTGAGAAAAACTGAATTCAATTACTACTTTTCTTTCTTCAGTTCATAATCGACAACTTCTGAGAGGTAGCACTCTTTTGAGAGAGTGTTAGAAATGGTTTTTGTTAGTTCGTAAGGATAGATAAGGACTGACCTCCAGTGCGAATGCGAATGGGTGCAGTGAGCATCCGCCAGTGATCGAGGAGGAGAGACAGACGTCGTCGAAGGACGTCGAGTTGTCGGATGACATCAGTGACTGAGGATTGATTATGATTTTGCAAGAAATTCTTCTATCACACCATACTGTCTGCTATTCGCATCTGGTTACGCATTCAGCGTAGAGGAAATATGCACAAGAATTGATTTTCTTCAATTTGCATGCTCTGTCGCTGATGAAAGCGTTCAGAATGAACAGCGTTACTTGCGAAGACATTTAACTGAGAATTGGGAAAGTAAAATCAATATGTTAACGAAGCCGTGAGATCTTTGAAAATTCGAAATGAGTTTTATCGTTTCTGCAATTCATACCACCAAAGAGAGAGCCTATGACCCGAAATTTGAATTCGAAAGAACACTCCAACCTTAATAGTGGAATGGAGTCTCGCCAGGTCGAGCAAAGCCGCCGCGTCCACTGCGTTGCCTGCGAATTATCTTTTTTTTTCTGAACAATTCGTGGTTGCTATTCGATGATTTTTATATATAATATATGGCTGAAATATGTTTCACTTGCGTGATAACTCAGTGAAATTCCAGGAAGTATATTATTCTATCGTTTTCTAGTTGCTCAACATAAAAGCTTCTTGAATTTTGTGTTGTGAGGTAACAACACCGTTCAATCACACCATTCTTGCTCTCATAGACCCAATAAGCGAAGCTGGTTCCGAATATCGAGTAGGAGTCTCTCATAGCATCTCGAGGAGGAAAGAGAGTGAGAAGTTCCTCCAGCTCACGAAGAGCGCGGATGTCGTCGGGGAGGAAGACTCTGAAACACATCATTTCGAAATAATTATGTTTTTCTGTTTATTTTGTATTTTTTGTTTTCTCTGATAGAAAAAAAGTGCACTCATTGTATGACTGTGCTCATTTTGTTCTCTAATCGACAAAACCAGAGAGAATAGAAGAAATGAAGAATCAAGGTCATACGAAAGCTTCCTCATGATAAGAACATAGAAAAAGGAAACGAGCACATGTGTCTCTAATTCGCCTCCTGGTCAGCAGCTACATGGAACTGTTGGCCCCACAAGAAAGAAAGAATTTTCTCACCACAGTGTCATTGGCAACTAACATGAACTCCTGGTCAGATGATACGAGGTCAAGTTGAATCTATTATCAAGGAAGAATGTTCCTACCGCAGTGTATCATTCGTCACATTCAGATGGAGGTCCGAGAAGGTGATGGTCGCGATGAAGACAGTTAGGAGAGGAGGAACGACCACGAAGGGAAGAGGCCAGCGAACGACGAGGGAAGTCTGCCACTGAAATTCATGTAGTCATGAGGGATGGCTTCGGAAGAAATTACTCTCTTCATTCTGCGTGCTCTCTCACCGTTCTGATAGGCTAGAGAATAATCAGAAATCAGATATAACCGAGTTGGGGGAAAAACTTTTTTGATAGAATACCCTAAGGATTAGTATTGAATCATTTATATTTCACAACAAGCCCAAAAGCTTTTGGTAGACATTGTTGTTTGATTATGAGACTGAAAATAGTTCAAATAAAACACATAGTTTATCGAAATCAATCTGTGTTTTTGCATGCTCACCTCGAAAAACTGCGAGACAACCGCCTGGAAGTTGAGCATCACGCCTTTCTTACGGCAGGAATAAGCGTTTCATCTTCTTGTTTCCGCATTCAATCTTCCCTCTCAAAGCTAAGCGCTAAACATTTATGGGATCATAACAAAATCAGAGATAGCGGCAAGCAAATGAGGAACACCAGAAGATATGGGAAAAACATGAACCATAAAATGGGCACTGCGGTCTCGATCAAGAAATAGAAAGTGAGAGTAGCTCCTCACCTGCTAGTTATTCTTTACCCTCCACAATGACAGCCCCCCCCCCTCCACACGACCCAATGACTCCTCTAATTTACCTCCCCCTCCCCTCGCATTGAGTAATGACCCAAGACTCTCTCGAGAGCACGTGACCTCTAGCCGGTGAGTGAAAGAGGACGAGGATTGGAGAGAATGCTTCTTTTCTCGCCCTTCCTGTCTTATTTTGTCCGGTAATGCAAACATTTGGGAAAATGGATCTCATCATATTGCGTGTTCTCTCATTGTCTAACGGGGGGCCCACAACATGAAGGGAGTCGATTAGTTCATACTGTCCTATCCAGAACTAAGAAAGAGGGAGTGTTCTTCTTGACACCTGTGGGGACAATTATGCGCCCGGTCTGGGTAAATTCGGGTCAGTCTACATTTCCCCCTCTCGCTTTGGAGGAGGAATAGGTTATGAAACGGTCTGTGGGTTTCTCAGTGAGCAGAGGGGAAGAGTATGACTGGATGAAAAGAGGGGAGGCTGATGGAAAACAAGCGGATGCGAACGGCATTCACCAGAACATGATCTGTCGGGTTTTTTATCGTTTCAATGTAGCAAAATGTGTGCGCATTAGAGACGAGTACACATCAAGAACAGGAGCACGGACGGATTCCCATAGTCTCGAGTGTATCTACAGTCAAAAAAATACTCGCTCAAGTTTGCGTTATGAGTTCCTAACCGACGAAGTCAGGTGTTCGGCAGCAGGATGATCTAGTTCAATGCTCAACTGAGATCAGCCACGATCGTCCCTACAGGTGGCATGAAAAGCAGGTTCCCAAGGAGGTTCCCATCCCTTGACCTAACGGCGATCTGAGACCGAATATCCGAATCCCCTTCACACCGAAGTTACCCTCCTGCAGGACCGTTGTGCATGACATCAGGATAAATATGATATCATAGAGACAAGTGGCTGTTGAGAAGCGACGATGTTTATCGTTGTTCAGCATTTCAGTATCATAATACCGAAATGTGCGAGAATTTCAACCCAATCTCGGCGAGATCTCCACTTTCGCTGCGGCCACACACTCGAAATCCTTCTCATTTGGAACTCCCTTCACGTATCCCGCGCACCATGTCCTGCGATAAAAAACAAATAAAATTAACGTTTGATGTTGGAAACAAACTATCATAATAAACAACGAACTTTCTTGGGAACCGGCACATCTTCGCGCCACACTGTTCGTACCTCTGGGCGATGCCACTGAAAGCAATAAAACAGAGCAACTAAAGCTTAAAATGCACACGCTTTTCAACAACAAGTACTATACAGAATCTATATTGAGATCAACTGTGAGATTGGGATTCTCTCCGTAGGAAATTGACTCTTCATCCGATCCGATAGAAAAGAGCATACGCAGAATGAAAAGAGTTGTATTTTTCCACTATGCCTAATTGAGGTGTATGCTTACGAGCACTTTCCGAGAGTGGGGCAAGCCCTCTTGGCGATCAGCCGTATTCCACAGTAGCCGCAGTCATCCGAGCAAGTCGCGTTTTTAACCTGTGAATGTGAGTGATCGTATTCTTACGTAAGATAATAGCTAGATGCCGAGCATGTCTTCGAAATTATGCGCGGGAAAATCGTTCGACAAAAAGTGCGTTTGATAAATTGCAAACAGGGCTCTCACATCTTTCCACGCGCTCCACTCGACTAGCGCTGCAGTGACACCGAGAAGGACGATGAAGCAGAGAAGGGACTGAATTCAAGAATCACGTTAGAAGGTTCAGAAACAGATGAACTGTAGACTGAGATCTGCTTCTTCTTTTTTATGTCCTCATGAGGATCTGACTTTTAGCCCAGACTGTGCAAATATTGTGTATTTCAGAATTGAAATGGGCGCCGAGGATGCGATGAATGTGTTTTTGTCTGTCACAGCTTGAAATGATGCTAAGCTGGGCAAACGTAAAGATTGACCTTCACTCTTTGTGTGGATTGTAAGAATAACTACAATTTTTATCTTTATCTACCTTTGGAAGTTTTTTTGCTCTAGAAGTGTGCCCAACGGCCTAAAAATGTGGTTCACTATTGTGCAAAAGTGTTCGGCACGTCTCTCCTCTCACTTTGACTGGCTTCTCTCAATCTCGACTCGCTTTCTCTCTCTTTCTCTAACCGAAGAATGAACGCGTTTCCTGTCAACTTTGTGGTCGATATCATGACTCACTGTCCATTTGGCTCCACACATTGTCTGTTTGATCCCCTCGCTCTTGTCCTTTTCAAACGTTCGTTTGTCAGAAATTCTGTCCAGGCCGAATATTGTTCGTTGTAATTTTAGAATGCTCAACTCGAGATTTCTCTTGAATCTTTTATCGAATTTTCATGCAGGTACCCTTTAATTCAGATTCGGTCATGCGCTGCTGCTTCGATATGCTGGAGATAACAGTGATTTATATTTTCTTAATAATTTTAACAATAATAATTATATTATTGTTAATTAACTAGTGGGCAACTACGCCTATTTTACAATTGCCGGCCAATCATGGATCTTATGCCGCGTACGTACAAACGCTAGAGCTTTCAGAAGGTTTATGGTATCGACATATTTTCTTAATTAGCCATCGAAATCACGAATCTGACCCAGCATCTGACACAGCGCCACAGGCTACTGTAGGTTATTGTTACGGTAGAATAGCGATATTGACGTTTTCCATCCCTTCGCAAACGAATCTGACCCAGCGTCTGACCCACGGCTACGGGTTACGGTAGTGTTGGGTACGGTAGGAGTACGGTATTGATGTTTTTCTCCGATCTCCCGATGAAATCATTAGTCTGACACAACATCTGCTCCAACGCCAATTCCGGGTTACGGTACCCGGACGGACAGACCAACACCATATTTGTGGTCGTAAAAAATTTTCTTCTGGAAATTTTTTGAATGTTTTTCGTCTGCTGACCTTGTATTGTGACTCCACAGAAACTTTCAAAATCTCGCTCGAAACGAACGCGCCAGTCAAAAAAGCTTTCAGTTTATTGTATATGTAGCAACTAGTGGGCAACTACGCCTCTTTTAAAGTTCCCTGAATTTTTAGAAAGTGATCCCATTTGGATGCTGCAAAATGCCTGCAAAATTATGGTTCTCACGCTTTTTTGCATCTATCCGCAGACGAAATCATGAATCTGACACAGAGTATGACCCAGCGCACTGGGTTACGGTAGGCTTTGGTTACTGTAGTAGTACGGTATCGATGATTTCCACCCATCCTCCGATGAAATCATGAGTCTGACACACCATCTGCTCCAACGCCACGCCCAGGTTACGGTACGCGGACGGACACACCAACCAACACCTATTTTTGGATCGTAAACATTTCCTTCTGGAAATTTCTGGATTTTTTTTCGTCTGCTGACCTTGTATTCCGGATGGCGCACTACTCCCAAAATCTCGCTCGAATCGAAAGCGCCAGTCAAAAAAGCGTTCAGTTTATGGTAAGGTATGCAACTAGTGGGCAACTACGCCTCTCCAACCGTTAAAATGTGGTCCCAAAAATTTAGAAACCATTTCCCGATTGATTACCAAAATGCGGCAAAATCATGGTTCTCACGGCGCGTCCGAACCAACGCTAGGGATCGATGCATTGTACTGATAGCCCAACGAAATTATGAATCTGTCCCAACATCTGACACATCGGGACGGGTTACGGTAGGCCTCATCACTGTAGGAGATAAGTATTGATGTTTTCCGTCCATCCTCCGACGAAATCATAAATCTGACACAACGTCTGACCCACGGCGACGGGTTACGGTAGCGGTTACGGTAGCATTGGGTTACGGTTGGAGTAGAGTAAGGACGTTTAGCTTCGATCATCTGATGAAATCATGAGTCTGACACAACATCTGCTCCAACGCCACATCGGGTTACGGTATGCACAGACTGACAAACCAACACCTATTTTTGGGTCGTAAAAATTTTTCTGCTGGAATTTTTTGGAATATTTTTCGTCTGCTGACATTGTATTCCGGATGGCGCAATACTGTTAAAATCTCGCTAGAAACGAAAGCGCCGGTCAAAAACCCTTTCAGTTTATTGTATATGTAGCAATAGTGGGCAACTACGCCTCTTTTATAGTTCTCTGAATATTTAGAATACAATCCCATTTGGATGTTGCAAAATGCGTGCATAATCATGGTTCTTACCCTTTTTTTGCGTCCATCCGCGGACGAAATCATGAATCTGACCCAGCGTCTGATCCACGGCTACGGGTTACTGTAGCATTTGGTTACGGTAGGAGTACTGTATTCACGTGTTGTTTCGATCTTCTGATGAAATCATGAGTCTGACACACGATCTGACCCAACGCCACTTCCAGGTTACGGTTGCGCACAGACGGAAATAGCAACACCTATTTTTTGGTCGTAAAAAAATTTCTTCTGGAAATTTCTGGAATCTTTTTCGTCTGCTGACCTTGTATTCCGGATGGGGACATACTATCAAAATCTTGCTCGAAACGAACGCGCCAGACAAAAACCCTTTCAATTTATTGTATATTTAGCAACTAGTGGGCAACTACGCCTCTTGTAAAGTTAGAAGTTCCCTGAATATTCCGAAAGTAATCCCGTATTGATGCCGGCAAAATGCCGAAATCATAAATCTGACCCAGTGCATGACCCATCTAACATGGGTTACGGTAGCTTTAGGTTACGGTAGGAGTACGGTATTGATGTTTTGCAACGATCATCCGATGAAATCATGAGTCTTACACACGATCTGATCCAACGCCACTTCCAGGTTACGGTTGCGCACAGACGGAAATAGCAACACCTATTTTTTGGTCGTAAAAAAATTTCTTCTGGAAATTTCTGGAATCTTTTTCGTCTGCTGACCTTGTATTCCGGATGGGGACATACTATCAAAATCTTGCTCGAAACGAACGCGCCAGACAAAAACCCTTTCAATTTATTGTATATTTAGCAACTAGTGGGCAACTACGCCTCTTGTAAAGTTAGAAGTTCCCTGAATATTCCGAAAGTAATCCCGTATTGATGCCGGCAAAATGCCGAAATCATAAATCTGACCCAGTGCATGACCCATCTAACATGGGTTACGGTAGCTTTAGGTTACGGTAGGAGTACGGTATTGATGTTTTGCAACGATCATCCGATGAAATCATGAGTCTGACACAACATCTGCTCCAACGCCACTTCCGGGTTACGGTAAGGACAGACGGACAGACCAAGCAACACCTATTTTTTAGTCGTAAAAAATTTTCTTCTGGAAATTTCTGAAATCTTTTTCGTGTAATGATCTTGTATTTCGGATGACACAATACTGACAAAATCTCATTCGAATCGAAAGCGCCAGTCAAAAAAGCGTTCAGTTTATGGTAAGGTATGCAACTAAAATATTAAAACGCTGTCTCCCTAAGAACGGCAGATCCAGGAGGGAAAGTGGCACATAGCTTCAAAATCATCGTAGGAAGTTCAAACTTCAGGGTTAGAGTGCTTATGGGTGGGACACACTTCAGACAAAAAAAACTAGACCCAAAAGTTGATCTTTGAACTTTGGAATCGAAAATTTTCATCTTAATTTTAGCACTGCATGTTATACATCATTCGAAAGAGCATAAAAAGTTATGTTAGAATCCAAGTTTTCTGTACCGTAGATCATCTGGTATTCAAGAAACATTAAAAAATGTGAAAATATTAATATTTTTGAAATTTCAAAATTTTTTAAAGATATGTTACAACTGCGGCTACCCCGCAGAAAGTTGGTCACTTATGTGAAATGTGATGCTGAATCCGACAAAAAATACGAGATTATGATTGGAGGTTGATTACATCTGCCAGGCTTGAAATACTAGCACGCAATTGCCGACGCGGGTTCGATTCCGCATGCCGACATGAACTTTTTGCCAATTTTTTTCTCCTTTCCATTGACTATTTTTCAACACTTATGAACTTTAAGTGCTATTTCGTGTCATTTCAAATGCTCCTGATACTTGTCATGCCGTAATTTACTTCATAAAAGATCAAATCAACTCCTGATTAAGCAATTAATAGACGAGAGAGATTAAAAAATGAGAGAAAAGGCATATCAGTGAAGCTCTGAATATCGGCGTGATCTGACAACTTGTTTGGAATCTTCTGACTGAATAGCTCAGACATCGCTTCCAGATATCTGTTGCTCAGAGAGGATTTCGGATGCCCCGATCTGCAGAGGGCTCTCAGAAGGAAGAACAGCAGGGTTCTTCTGATTAGCAGCGATAATTCCGAATCTTCCACGCAGCTTCGGCCTATCAGATGGGAGAATGGAAGGGTCCTGATTAGCAGCGAGTATTCCGTATTTTCCACGCGGCTTCTTCGTCTCCTCAGAATGAACTCCAAATAACTGGGAGGGTGACAAAACGGCAACAACATAACGGCAATCGACAAAACGGCAACGGAGCAAAACGGTACCTCAGTGGAGAGTTGTCCTGGAACATCGGGAATGGTCTGTATCACATCAATAGATTGTCTACGTAATTATCAATAACATGATCTTTGATCTTTTGGAGGTTGACGACAAAACGGCAACGAGCCATAGCACCACTCTAAATGATCCCTCAGCTATCGGGAAGGTACCAATCGAAAGCTAATGACTTGCACTATCCATTCGACATCTGATATTTGATCTTTGACCAACTCGTGACAAAACGGCAACAAGCCATACAACGATTCAGAATCATCCCACAGCGCTCAGATCGACACCAATAGATAGCTAATTACATGTCCTGTTCATTCGACATCTGATCTTTCATCTATGACCAACTGACGGCAAAACGGCAACGAATCATATCTCCTCCGTTAACTCGATTCTGAACCGTATTATGGCTCGTTGCCGTTTTGTCGCCAGTTGGTCAAAGATCAAATATCAAATGTCGAATGGATAGTGCAAGTCATTAGCTTTTGATTGGTACTTTCCCGAGAGCTGAGGGATCATTTAGAGTGGTTCTATGGCTCGTTGTCGTTTTGTCGTCAACCTCCAAAAGATAACAGATCATGTTATTGATAATTACGTAGAAAATCTACTGATGTGATACAGACCATTCCCGATGTTCTAGGACAACTCTCCACTGAGGTATTCTCCGTTGCCGTTTTGTCGCTTGCCGTTATGTCGTTGTCGTTTTGTCGTAAATAAGTCGTGTTGCCGTTTTGTCGTTGCCGTTTTGTCACCCCCCCCCCCCAAATAACTCATTCTCCGGCTTGACTTCTTCGACCATTCCATTGGGAGCCGTCAATTCTTCAGGCATCAAATCAACTGGCTCTTTCATTTCAAAGATCTCGCCGGGATTGTTCATGACAGATTCTACGATGAGAAAATCATCGCTCTTGAATTCTTCATCTTCGAACACTCCTTCGTCAATGCCATCGTCGATATCCTCTTCATCCTCATCATCATTCTCGTATGTTTCCATTCCGTCGGCTCTCTTTGACCTCTTGCATTTCTTCCCTCTCTTCTTCGCGTCCTTCACCGAGACGTATCTTCTTTCTGTCTTGATCCGACTGTAGTATGAGTCAATCTGTCTATCTAAACAAATCTGTCTAAACAAACATATTCAGATCCGATATGCTCAAGAAAAGATACCTAGATTCCAAGAACATGCGATTTGACATTGGTGCTTTCCTTGCTCATGTCACTACTTCTGGAGAGATGGATGCCCATAGAACATCGACATACGTTACAGAGAAGGTACTGCACTAAAAACAAATCTTCTGGAATTACTTGTATTTACTATTTAGGTGGCACGCTTTGTTAACTTCCTGCATAAATGGGAGTTCACACTTCCCCTGTGAAATGTGCGATCGATTGTGGATATGCTAATGAAGATAAAGTAAATTACGGCATGACAACTATCAGGAGCCTTTGAAATGACACGAAATAGCACTTAAAGTTCATAAGTGTTGAAAAATAGTCAATGGAAAGGAGAAAAAAATTGGCAAAAAGTTAATGTCGGCATGCGGAATCGAACCCGCGTCGGCAATTGCGTGCTGGTTTTTCAAGCCTGACAGATGTAATTAACCTCCAATCATAATCTCGTATTTTTTTCGGATTCAGCATCAAATTGCACATAAGTGACCAACTTTCTGCGGGGTAGCCGCAGTTGGAACATACCTTAAATTTTTTTTGAAATTTCAAAAATAAATATTTTTACATTTTTGAACGTTTCTTGAATACTAGACGATCTACTGTAAAGAAAACTTGGATTCTAACATAACTTTTTATGATCTTTCGAATGATGTATAACATGTAGTGCTAAAATTAAGATGAAAATTTTCGATTCCAAAGTTCAAAGATCAACTTTTGGGTCTAGTTTTTTTGGCTGAAGTGTGTCCCACCCAACCCTGAAGTTTGAACTTCCTACGGTGATTTTGAAGCTATGTGCCACCTACCCTTCCGATCTTACGGAGACAGCGTTTTAAGACGGGTGCCAAGATCGCGGCTGGAGTGATGGCAGTTCTCTCAATTCTCGGTTCAATCTACATTGCTGTGAGATCAAACGAACTATACGCGAGGACATGGGAAATCGTAGGATGGGTGAGTGGACTTGAGTTCGTAATTCGGATTACCGTCGCTTCATTTCCCACACAGTCTCGACCGGTCGATCGGCGAGGGAGTGAGGGAAATGAAGAGACGATGACCCGAATTACAAACTCGAGTGGACCATGCAATATTTGTGCCTAGTTGAAACGAGAAAACTCGAGCAACCAACTCATTCTTGTGTTATTCAAATACATTAATAAAGTTCGGCAATTTGTGTACCCTTTTCAACTGTAACCTTTCCATTCAAAATATCCTGGGGAAAATACAAATTTGATTGACTGACTGTTTTCCAGCTCGGTTGGTTCGCCCTTCAACTGGTTGTCTCAATTCTCGTCTTTGTTGCGGTCAATAAACAACGAGCGCCGCTGATTATGCCGATACTTGTTTTCAATGTGAGTTGTTTATTTTTCAGTTTTTTTAAATTTCAAATCCAAACGTGGTACCGCCGGTTGACACATTGAGTAGTGGAGAGCAGCAAGATAGGTAATATACTAATAGATTGATTGATTGACACCTCAGATCCTTGCTGTGATCTTCTCTGCATTCCTCTTCTACCAATGTTTGCCAGTTCTCTTCAATCCGAAAGTGGACGCAGGTATAACTTCGAATGAAAGGTTATCATTGGGGATCTATTCAGCATGTCCCATTATTTCGTAATCATTTCGGATGTTGAGGTTGCAAAAAACGAGGCTTACTTGAATTTTTTCGATATTTTCAGGTAGCATAGCACCTCTCATGCTGACTCTCGTAGTCGTATCCGTCCTCCAAGTCTGGTTCTTCACCGTCTTTTGGAATTGCTACAAACATCTGAAGGAAATAGAGAGGTTTATCGAAAAAATATTTGTTTTGTGCTAAAAAGATGGATTTGCAGCGCTGGAGTGTACGGAGAAGTTTGAAGGAAAGGGAGGGAATTATCGAGTTTCTGAACGGATACGGGAGCATTTGGCAATAATATTAATTATTTTTATCGGATAAATTTGTATTGGCGCTCAAGTTGTTGGCTAACGATCGGGATAATGTGAACTGGAGAAGTTAACAAATCGTTTAAAAATTGATTATTCAGTGAAATCCTAGTTGGGAGCCTGCATGTATCTCACTGAGAAATCCCCTGGGATCTCTCTTTTTCTCTAGATTGTTGTAACGATTCATCCACAACTGTCATGAAAACAATAACATTGATGTTTTTGATACTAGTAAATGAAGGATGTAGCAATGTTCAGACAAAAAAAGCAAAAATATGATCCATAAAAACTCTTACAATCCCTGTTTCTCACTTCCACACCCGATTTCGCAATCTCTCTCTCGAATACAGTTGATAGCGTTTTTTGCACACCGCTCTGCTCATTTCCACTGATATCCCTCTCTATTTTTCTTGTCCGCCCTTTCTAATTGAGAGACCGTGTGTGAAAAATGGAGCGCAAATCATCGCTCAATACTAGGGTTGGTAGAATGACTCAGAGTTGGCCACATGGCCATATACTTTTTGTTTGATCCCCTCACTTTTCGCAATCTCACCACTTCTTATTTATAGCATGCGCTTATTGGTGATTCTGCCGCGCAAAATATTATATTTACCAGTACGCTTTTTCGTTCATTAATTTCGTTCACCCCTTCAATGTTACAATGCGTAATAATTTTAAAAGTTTCAGTGAAATTC
The DNA here is from genome assembly GCA_036245805.1 of Pristionchus mayeri. Lineage (NCBI taxonomy): Eukaryota > Metazoa > Nematoda > Chromadorea > Rhabditida > Neodiplogasteridae > Pristionchus > Pristionchus mayeri. Next base: position 17,211,038 of record BTRK01000003.1, on the reverse strand, counting down.
AGTCATGCGTTGTTGCTGCGACATGCTGGAAATAACAGTGATTTTTTAAACTATCATTTTAAAAATACATATACAGTACGTGCTAATCGCCTTGACCATGTGCGTGCGCGGCGCTGCGCGGCGGAGCGCGGATTGATTTTGCGAGAAGAATATTATTTTTCACTTTTCGAACTTATTATTTTTGAATTCTCAGTAAAATTTCGCATCAAAAGGATAACAAATTAATATTCTAAAAATATATTTATATTTATAAGGCAATATTTTGAATGGGCTATTTCTGCAACCTACCGTAATATCAGTTTACGATAGCGACAGTATCGCAAACTGGTATTACGGTAGGTTGCAGCATTATAAAATTCAAAATAATGATTTCTTTTTATTAAAATATGAATTAATAGTCATTCCGATGATAAATGTTACGGAGAATTCGAAAATAATAGGTTCGAATCGTGAAAAAGAATATTCTTCCCGCAAAATCAATCCGCGCAAGCGGCGCACCGCTGCGCAGCGCCGCGCACGCACATGGCCAAGGCGATTAGCACGTACTGTATATATTTTAAAGTATTTCTTTAAATATACCTTTGTATTTAGACGGGCGCCAAGATTGCGGCTGGAGTGATGGTAGTCCTCTCAATTCTCGGTTCCATCTGCATTGCCAAGGATAACTTACAATACCCGAGGACATGGGAAATCGTAGGAGGGGTGAGTGGAGCATCCAATATTTGTGCCAAGTTGAAACGAGGAACTTCAAGCAATCAACTCATTCTTGTTATTCTATTCAAATGCAGCCATCAATTTGTTTACCCTTTCAACTGTATTCTTTCCATTCAAAAATATCCTGGGGAAAATATAATTTTGATTAACTGACGGTTTTCCAGCTCGGTTGGTTCGTTCTTCAAATAGTCGTTTCAATTCTCGTCTTCGTTGCGATCAATAAACAGCGAGCGCCATTGATGCTTCCCATGCTTGCTTTCAATGTGAGTCTGTCATTCTTATTTTTCAGTTATGCGTTCTTCGGGATTACTAATCGCAAAATATTGAAGAAGTATCTAATTACGTACTTAGTTAATTAGTCTTGATCAGATCCTCGCTGTGATCATCTCGGCATTTCTCTTCTACCAATGCCTGCCAGTTCTCTTCAATTTTAGAATCGATGGAGGTTCATCTCTATATTACGAATCGAATTCAGCGTGATCATTGGGAATCTGTTCAGCATATTCCCACTTTAGACACTATGGCTGGTGTTGAGATTGATAAAAAATTGTAGAATGATCTTACCTGAACTTTTCAATCACTTGTATGTTAAGGCAGTATTGTACCTCTCATGCTGACTCTCGTAGTCGTATCCGTCCTCCAAGTTTGGTTCTTCACCGTCTTCTGGAATTGCTACAAACATCTGAAGGCGATCGAGAGGTTGAAAGAAAAAAATGTTTTTTCTTGTAAAGTTATGAATTTTCAGCAATGGAGTGTACGGAGAAGTTTAAAGGAAAGGGAGGGAATTATTGAGAATCTTAACGGATACGGGAGCATTTGGCAATAATATTTATTATTTTTATCGGATAAATTTGTATTGGCGCTCAAGTTGTTGGCTAACGATCGGGATAATGTTAACTGGAGAAGTAAACAAATCGTTTACAAATTGAGTATGCATCCGCTCTTTTTCTCTAGATTGGATTAACGATTCACTCTGGTAAAAGTTTCCCAGTGGGATCCCAGTGAAATCCCAGTTGGGAGCCTGCATGTATCTCACTGGGAAATCCCCCACTGGTAAAGTCTGTTCAAGTCGCTATCCCAGTGGGATGACAGTGGAATTTCCCAGTGTGATCCCAGTGAAATCCCAGTTTCTGCATGTAACTCACTAGGAAATCCACTGTGATCCCACTGAGAAAATCCACTGGGAAAAATCCCACTGGTATCCCACTGGGAAATTCCACTGTGATCCCACTGGGAAAACTCCCACTGCGATCCCACTGGGAAATTCCACTGTCATCCCACTGGGATAGCGACTTGAACAGACTTTCCCAGTGGGATCACAGTGGTATCCCAGTGGGATCCCAGAGGATTTCCCAGTGAGATACATGCCGGCTACCAACTGGGATTTCACTGGGATCCCACTGGGAAACTTTTACCAGAGCATCCACAACGGTCATGAAAACAATAACATTGCTGTTCTTGATATTGAAGTGCGTGTAAAAACGGTGATCAGGAAGGTATAGCAATCTTCGTTTTTTTCGGAAGATATATTTTCTGTGGCTACCTTAAAGTGTACCCTCTGTGGCTCTCGAGTGTGCAAAAGTGTTCCGCATTGTCAGGTGGTTCCTTTTTCTATGGTATCTTTGTCTCTTGCATGAAACCATTGGTAGATATGACTCAGAGACTCATATGTATACTTAAGGAAAAAGTGCCCCATCAAAACTTTCGCAATCCCTGTCTTCCACACTCGATTTCGCAATTTCCCTCTCGAATACTGGTGATACGCGTTGTTGATTCTCCATGCGGTTCCTCTCATATCATTCAATGTATCTCTTTATTTTTCCCTTTTTTTCTTTTATTTTCCTAATCGATGCGAGAGCGTGTGCGAAAAATGGAGCGCAGTTGATTGTTCATCACTGTGGTTGACAGCATGACTCACAAACACATGGCCCCATACTTTGACTATTTGCTCCCCTCACTTTTCGCAATATCACCACTACTTATTCATATCGCATGCGTATTGGTGATTCTGCTGCGCAATAATGTCATATTTTCCAGTACATGTTTTAGTTCATTAATTTCGTTCACCTCGGAGCATTAATTTAGTATTACATCATTTCGTAGTTTTTAAACTATTTACTTTCAGTAATATATAATCATGCGATGCTGCTGCGACATTCTGGAAATAACTGTGAATTTTATATTAGGCTGGATGATACTATCTAAAATATGCTTAAAATTAATTTCATTTTAGACAGGATCCAAAATGATGGTCGGCTCAATGGCAATCCACCTTCCGTGGGAAGGTGGCGTATCCTGTCTTTGCAAGCAAAGCCAACAGCTGAGTGAATTTTGGCAAAATTTTCTGAAATTTCACAAGGCATAAAAATAATTAATCTGCATTATTTTGTTATTAATTCTTATTATAACATTGTGACAGAGATTGTCAAAAATAGTGAGAGAATTTTGGCTGTTGATCACGGGACTTTTATTGAACTGATTGTTGTGTGTAGCAGGATCTCACTCCTTTTATTGAATTGATATTTTGCCAAAATTCACTCAGCTGTTGACTTTGCTTGCAAAGACAGGATACGCCACCTTCCCACGGAAGGTGGATCTCGGGACTTTTATTGACGCGGAGCGATTGATTTATTTTCGTGATTACCGATTTCTGCCTGCAAGCTTGAAAGGATAGTGATGGGTAAGCATTGGCAAAACTAGGGGCGTTTTGCTATTTCTCGTGGTCAAAGTCTGTTGAGACAATTATATCATCCTCCTCCTTCCCTTCATAATTCGTCGATAATGGACGCCACGATCCATACCGTCGAGAAGCGACGGTGCCGTCTTCAAGACAGTTGGCAATGGCTAGTATGATTACATCGCCTCATAAGGAGTTTTCAATGCGGGCAATTGTAAAGTAACACAGGGCGGAAGCTTTCAACTCCCTCATCCTCCCTCTCCTCACCCCGAGGGTTCAAAAGCGCAAAACTGAAAGTGCCCGTACGACCCAACAAACCATGCCGCCATGGATAATTTGAGATGCTTATTTTCATCTATCTTCAGAAATTAATCGCAGGATCATGGAGAGTGCATGGAGAGGGTTTAACCGGTTTCACGAGTTCCTCACGAACAGAAAGATTGAAATGGGACTGAAGAGACGAGTGTACATGATGTGCGTTGTGCCAGCTCTGTTATATGGATCTGAACTATGGAGTCCGACGAAAAAGATACATACTCGGCTCATTGTAGCACAGCGTAGTATGATGCGGAAAATGTGCGGAGTAACAAGATTGGAACGCCGAACGAATGATTGGCTGTCTCTAAAAGTCCCTCTCCCAGATATCCGAGCACAGGCAATGGAAAGGAAATGGTTTTGGGCCGCAAGACTGGCATATATAAATGACGACAGATGGACAAAACGTGTGATGGACTGGACTCCGTACGATCGAGCCAGGCCAATTGGCAGACCAAAACAAGATGGAAGGACGAATTTGTGAAGCAACTTGGAGCTAATTGGGGGAGCGTTTGCACAAGAGACCCCGATAAATGGAAGAACTGTATCATCCACCAGGCCCAGACCTTGATCAATGGATAAATAATGATAATGATAATGATAATGATTTCGAAAATGATACTAGTTTTACATTAATTTGAACTTTGTATTTCATAGTAGGGAGGGTGTTGACATCTTGAGACGACTCGTCGTGTTTACAACCGTTGACCTGAGAGAGAGGCGCGAGGGAGGGAGAGAGGAGGAGGAGGTAGAGGGATAAATTCGCGCGGGAAAATGTTTGAAAGGCGTCAGCAGCTACAGATGGAAACCAATATTTCAAAATTAAGCTCATTGAATTCGCCGTGTCAACATTAGTCTACAGTAGGTTGGTAGGAACTTGGATTTTCCATTGAGAGCTTGGATAGCCCAAAATGTGGCTGAACTGCCAGAGGGCTCAAAATTTCGAACTTTGAAGGCACTTTTCGCACCTTTGCAGTAGGAATTTTTCAATTCTGAAAAGTCTCTAGGCGGGCAACCGTGTACGCTCTATCGAATGAGCTATACCACGTCTCTTTACGACTGCTGCGGATGTAACTCAAAAATCATCGACGCCGCGAAACCGACAAAAATCGGAGTCAGCCTGAGGCACTTACGGTTGTGATAGAGACTTGAAATTTTGGATTTAGCATCTCCTATGCTCGCGCAGAGGATCCCCAAAAGCTGGATACTTGGATTTGAGTTTGAACGGGTGTTGATACCCTACTCTCTCACGAACCACTCCGACCGTGGGAATCTCTCGTTTCCCGGCCAAAATTGCCCCGGCTAATCGGCGCAATTCTCTGTTGAATCTATGTCGCTGATAGAAAAAGCAACGACCCGTACATGAGGACATACGCGGCAGTGGTACCGGTGAGTAGACACAGCATTCCATAACTATAGAAAGCGGGGAGAGCTTTTCGAAATCAAATTATAAAGTCGAAACTTGATGTGCATCTGAAAAATATCGCAATTTTACAAACGATGTTGGGAACCCGAGCTTAATAACTTGTGTTTCAGACTGACTATGAAACGCAAATATTTCCAATTGAGATCGAATTTAAGAATTGCGATATGTTTCAGAACCGTTCCAAATATCGAAGCTTATTGTCCCTGAATTTCCAGTCGGGTGAAAATCTGGCATCTTGCCAGGTCAAATTTAATTACATTTCGATTTCTCACTTTTCCCCGACGAAAGGAATATTGTGTATAGATAAACCACTGTTTGTCCAAAAAAAATTCGAGAAGTTAACATTATATAATAAATCGGAAACATTCTCGACAAAAACTGAATCCTCTTATAACAATCAGCAATATCCTCGTGCAAAGAAAAATAGATAGACTATTTTCTAGCTCATTTGGCTCGCTCTTCAATTGATAGTCTCAATTCTGGTTTTTGTTGCTATCGAAAAGCAGAGAGCAGCACTGCTACTTTCGATGCTCGTATTCAATGTGAGTTTTTTTTTAATTATGATTAAATAGCGTCTGCTGAGTGAAAAAATAAATGAGAAATACCTAATCTATAAATAAATAAATTATTATTTTCATCAGATCCTCGCTGTGATCCTGTCAGCATTTCTCATCTACGAATTCTTACCAGTGCTCTTCCATCCGCAAATTGATACAGGTACTAAGTTATAGACAAAGAAAAATATGTGCAGTATCGAATCGTTGCAAGTCGATTTGGAATAATACCAAAAAGTGGCAAAATAAATTGTAAATATATATCAAATATTATTACCATAACTCTTTTTCAGATAGTGTTGCACCGTCCATGCTGACTCTCGTAGTAGTATCTGTCCTCCAAGTCTGGTTCTTCACCGTGTTCTGGAATTGCTACAAATGTCTGAAGGAGATCGAGAGGTTTATCCAAAACTGTTCTTTTTTTGCTAAATTGGACGATTGACAGCGCGGGATGGTGAAGTTTGAAAGAGGAAGGGAGTAATTATCGACAGCGGTTGAGAGGGAGACGAGAGCACATCAACTGCATTATCTTTTCACATTTTTCCCGGAATATGTAAATGCGTACAACTGATATCTCGCGTGTCGACAGTAATTTTAATCAGCGGTATTCCTGATTTAAACACACATCAATCGTTTCTGAATGTGTATCGCCTTCCCTCCCCTCGAGTTTAACCCTCAGCCGGGACGCCACGCGAAATTTGTGTCACATTTGAATTATCTCCGTTTTCGCGCAATTACATTTATGAATTGTAGGACTATTCAATATGTTTATAAACATATTGAATAGTCCTACAATTCTCTACTCTGTCCATTTCTAAAATGAATAACGGACATCATTTCGATTTACCTAATAATAAATAATAATAATAATAATAATAATTTATCATGTGTGCACAGAGTTATAGAATAGATTGCTACGGGAAATAAGGACATGATATTACGATGCCATAACTTGATGACAGAGGGAAAATGACAATAAATAAGTTAAAGATAGAACTAATTAGCAGTAATGGAAGTAAGCAATATTATGGATTGATTTTACTCTAAGTGAGAACAATTCACTATTTCTAGAGATGAACCTACTCTTCCTGCGGATATTATCAGAATTCATTCAATCTGAAGCCATTCGCATTACGAATATGCGACTGGTAAGACATTTGTGTAATTCAATTTAACGTGTAATTTGACTGTTTGAAGATATCTCCCGTTTGGAATATGCTCGTTTACGAATACTCTGTATCAATGGTCAAGAGACGCATCAACTTCCCTCACATCAATTGTTTTGTCTTGTGGGCTCATTCAGAGAGCGATGGGAATATATTCATCAACCTTGCCATTCAGAAGCAATATTCGCAATATTTTTCAGAATTTTTGCCCATTTATAAAGAATACCCCGGTATAGGGCACTCGAATGAAGTAAAAAACATTTTCTTTTTTTACGTGAAAATTGAATTTGTAGGGTACACAAATAAGCGCAAGTTGGAAAATTCAACAGTATGTAGATATCGATAAACAGCACACGGCAGTTGCTAACAGATTATCTCGTATTCTTCTAAGATCTTGTAGGATTCACGAATTTGTTTTACAAAATGTCAACAATGAAATGCATGGAATAATCGGAAAAGTATTGGCGAAAGACATGAGAGTAGACAAGCTCACCATCGAAACATCGAATTTCGATGAGGAATGGAGGTGAGTAAACGTTAAAATCCGAAAATGTGAATTAAATAATCTAGTTACTGTTCTTTCAGAGAGACTACACTTAATCTAACTCGTAAATTGGTTCTCGATGTTCACGTTATTTGGGTTGATGAATGATCTACTTAGAATATATGTTCGTTAATTTTAGCTTCTTGAAACAGAAATTTTTTATTCGAACGATTGTGTTTATTCTCAGGTGATTATTTACTCAAACAATCAAAGATCACACAGAAGATGTATATTGAACAAAGGATGCCATCAGAACGGCAGAAACATTTTTTTGAAAAACATAGAAGGTTTTGGTGTAAAATTGCACGGAATATGATGGACAACGGAATGAAATCGGTGTGGATGGACAATGGTCGACGTAAATTCCTATGTAGACATGTTGATGAACGTTCTTGCGAAGTACAATGCACCATTTTTTGATGAATAAATACGTGTATTTCTGTTTTGATTAAAAAGAGTCCTTCAGTGTAAAAATCATGCAATACCTCCAGACTATCGTGTATTTTTCTTAAGGGGGTTATTCACAGTTTCATTTGTATTAATTTACCCATATCACATTTTCAATTGAATCACAACTATAGTATTCTGAAAAATATTTTAATAAAAATTTTATGAACTTGATTTTATGAATTTTATTTTATGAATCGATCATCAAATCGTTTCTTACTTCTTACGGGTGGAAAATGATCAAAACCAAATGGAGAAACGTCAAATCAAATTCCTATGTCATTCCCTAAGCAGTTTTTCCCGATGTACATGGCTAGCAATCACTTGAGCGCATTAAGAACGCAGAAAGAAGTCAATAGAGAAAGGCAGAAAAGTGAGACCAGGGAGGGAGGGGCATAGTTTATTCCCACCCTTTCCTCTTCAAAATGAAAAAAAATTGGGCATAGCTTCGCCCTTTCCTGGTTCGCCTCACCCCAGTGAGGCAAGACGTTAATGCGAGGCAGCCGCAATCTATCGTAAGCGCGCTGTTCTCTGCACACGCCGGATGAGAGAGATGAACAAAGAGTGGACTCTGACTCCGCCCCTTACACTCAGTCAGCGCGCGTGTCCCTAATCGATGATCGAAAATGACAAGCAGGAGAAGCGTCCGATATTCGTTTTCTTCTCTTTAAAAATCGTCTAAATGCATTCTTCACGTATTATCCAAGGCGCATCAGTATGCGAAAACCAGAACCCTGAGATGATGAAAGTCTTTGACAAAGTAAATATCCTTCTCAAGCACCTATCTACGTTATTATTTTTGGAAATGAACGCAACACATCTTTAAACTCCATTTCCGGTATATCAGGTTGTTGCGAAAGTCTTGACACGTCATAGTGCTTGAACATTGTAGCGCCTATAGCCCTTATTTCAGCTATCGATATCATGTAACTAATTACAATCGATGAGGCATTGGATAGTCTTTCAAGCGCACCTTACTCCGCAGCTGAAGGATCATTAGCAAATTAACAGTGCAAGACGAAACACTGCCGACTGATATCACCGACATGCTCGTTTCTGCGTGTAATACTAGTCGGAAAAGAGTGGTATGGCCAAACCCCTAACATATTCATAAACCTCATGACACAAGCATTATCAGTGCTCATTAACAGATTGTCAGGCACAAATGCCCTTCAGAAATTTTTTTACATATTTCGAAATCAACCCTGGACGAGAATTATCTAATACTTGTTTTATCGTATCATTTTCGTTTCGATGGACCTGGGAATGCATATAAGCCTGAAAAACATAATATGTGAGGTGATTGACTTGCTACTTCAATTTGGGGTTGGTTGAATATTTGCCCGGCCAAATTCGACTTTCAAAATAGAGATCCTCGAATTTGCATGACGAAAACTTCCCTATTTGGTAAAATCAGTGCTCGCTACCGACTTAAATGGTAGGCCTATTGGGCTTATCTGAACAAGCAACCCTTCCTCTATTATCATTTCACAAGAAATATTTCAGAAGCCGCTAGTTGTTGTTAGGCTATGATAAATTTGGAACATATTTTTATCGCATTTTCACTCAAAATAAAATTCGTGAAATTTTCTGGTTTTCAATAGGGACTTCACTAGGGGTAACAGCATGGCTATGTTGCACATGTATGTACCTAACATATGTTATGAGGTCAGACAACATAAACTCCAGAGAAGCGAAATCGGTGTAGCTGCGCACGCGACAAGACTTTCGCAACAACCTAATAGATCGTACTGCTGTGATGAAGCTGGGAATAAAGCGATAAGAAGGGAATCAACAAGGGGGCGTCTGTGATAGTGCTGATGTGTAGGGATATTATCATAACAGAATCATTAGAATCACGCCCTTCCGCAACAAACTCAAAACGTTGAGCGTTTCGCTTCTGTATCATTGTATGTATTTTCTTTTTAACCAATTACTTTTAACACAGGTATCACGAGTCGGTGAAGCGAAAAGTGCCACTTCGTGAACAATTTTTTTTTTCCCCACTCAGCTTGCTTACTACAGGGATAATCGAAATCGGGAGGAATATCGGTGTCGGTGGAAGTGCATACATTCGATTGGGGATCTTCGTTGAAATCCTTCATTCTCTCCCAAGTCGAGATTGAACCTGCAGAATAGATTGCTCTCAGATTGATACGGTTGTTCATAACTTCCTAGCTTTTAGATAATCTTACCTCCGGAAGTACGTTCGGCCACGTAGAGCAGCACCAAGATTACCAGAGCTTTCGACATTTTTTGTTGGAGGAGACGGACCGCAGTTCTCCACGTAATGGACGAAAAAAATGCGACGACTGAAAAACGGATTTCGTAGTGTTTCAAACGAACTACGGATAAAAGAATTAACAAGTCACGAACTTTCTATTCTACTTTGAACTTATAATGGATCGTGAATGCATGGATTTAACACAGGTATCACGAGTCAGTGGAGGAAGCCACGAACAATTTTTTTCAAACCCATTTAAAATCGATCAAATTATAACGTTATGTTAGTCTAGGGACAAGATTACGAATGAACAAGGTCATTTGTCCCAGAGCCGGATTATATGTATTTCCCGGTTCCAAAACCGGCTATACTGTATTTCAGCTCACAGATGAGCTACAGGGATGGCATGGTGCGCAAAACACGCGGAAAAATACGGCGATAAACTTTACTGTTGACCACTTTTTGATTGAATGCAAACCAAAAAAGTTTGCACTGAAAAATCAATTTCTGTTCGAAAAATAAATATATTTGTGTATCATGCAGGTGCGTTGCAGGGAATTTTATTGCAGAATATTAAAGAAGAAGTCTACTTACATCTTACATAAAATAATCGTTCGAATCGAAGATGACTCAAATTGCCAAATATATTAGGTTGTTGCAAAAGTCCTGTGGTTTTTTGTGTCCTCACTTTGAACAATCATAACTCGCGTTTCTCAAATCTTAATCGCCAACAAACATAACATTCTTTAGGGGTATGCTTGAACTTTGTTCACACATATTTCAATCAAACCGATCTTGCCACCAACGCAAGAAATTATGATTTACCCAAATGCAAACAGTTGACCAAATTTTGCTTTAAATTTATTTCTCTAGATATTTGGAAGGAAAATCCAAGAAACAACTTCATATTGTTAGCTGAGAAGTAGCATTGATATTCTTTCAAAAAATAGGTTAGACCTGCCATGTGAGTGGGTTTGAAACAAATTACATGATTGCAAAAATATGAGCAGACCTCGGCTGCATGTGACTTGTACCTTCTTTTCTGAATGGAAGACCAAGCATACAGGCTCCGTCATGTGTGCGCTGTATGCACCCGAGAAGAGGCTATATTCTCATAAAAAATATTGGAGCTTGCTTCTTCTCCGTTTCAGAAAATTTTAATTTCTGATTTTTCAGAAATATGCAAAATCAACACCGAAATGCAGCAATATAGTCATGTCTAGATCAATGCATTCCTCGAAAGGGTGTAACTTCCAGCATCCATGAGAAAAAGTGGTTATAGGGTAAAGGTTGGGGCTTCATATAACCACCATAGTTTGAGCATTCATGCTTCAGAGAAAACAGAAAATTGAGAAATGTTGCGTTTTCGATGGATGAATTTTCGTAATTTTAACTAGATCCTGTTCTCGCCTCTCTGATTGGGCAATGCTGGTAGGGTGCGCATATGAAAGAGTATGCAAGGCCTCATTAGTAATCAATATCCCGAAGTTCATCTATCAATCCAACAAGAAGATGGAAGGCAAAATTTCAAAATTCCACAGGACTTATGCAACAACCTAATACGATCAACGGTTGCTAACTCGAGGTGGGTAGCACAACATTTAGCCGTGTTCGAAATGTTTCGGTCAGTCATGATCAGTTTTGATTATTTTAGAGTGTTTTTAAAATATCTACACCTAATTCCACTAAAATAATCCCCAAATTTTAAATTTTGGAACAATCGATTTCCGACTTGGTCGATTTTGGACGATTTTGCGACCAGAAAAAGTGTGATTATCAAAACATTCTTCCCAATATTATTTGTAAAACTTTCAGTAGTACTCGCATTCTCTTCGAATTACTTCACATTTGCCAATTCTGCACTCGTTCTGTCAAGATAATAACCTCCAAAAATGCGAAATCGAAGGGTCGCAAAAAGTTAAAATTCGAATTCTCAACAGGTTATGTTCAAACCATTCTTATTTGTGTACAAAAAATAAGTGCAAATGAGAATTGTGCTGAACACACTTTTATTATTTTCGTATTGATAGTTTACAAATATTTCATTTTTCAAAATTCGAAATTTTCATAAAATTTTGAATCTCTCTTGTTACAGTGTTCAGTGTCGTTCTGAACTTCTCTAGGTTCAAAATATATTTACCCGTTTGAAATTTATAGATTCGATCAAAATGTGCTGAGAATTCGAATTTTAACTTTTTGCGACCCTTCGATTTCGCATTTTTGGAGGTTATTATCTTGACAGAACGAGTGCAGAATTGGCAAATGTGAAGTAATTCGAAGAGAATGCGAGTACTACTGAAAGTTTTACAAATAATATTGGGAAGAATGTTTTGATAATCACACTTTTTCTGGTCGCGAAATCGGCCAAAATCGACCAAGTAGGAAATCGATTGTTCCAAAATGTAAATTTTTACGATTATTTTAGTGGAATTAAGTGTAGATATTTTCAAAACACCCTAAAATATTCAAAACTGATCATGACTGACCGAAACATTTTGACTACGGCTACCCAGTTAGCAACCGTTGATCGTCTATTTGGCAATTTGAGTCATCTTAGATTTGAACGATTATTTTATGAAAGATGTAAGTAGACTTCTTCTTTAATATTATGCAATAAAATTCCCTGCAACGCACCTGCATGATACACAAATATATTTATTTTTCGAACAGAAATTGATTTTTCAGTGCAAACTTTTTTGGTTTGCATTCAATCAAAAAGTGGTCAACAGTAAAGTTTATCGCCGTTTTTTTCCGCGTGTTTTGCGCACCATGCCATCCCTGTAGCTCATCTGTGAGCTGAAATACAGTATAGCCGGTTTTGGAACCGGGAAATACATATAATCCGGCTCTGGGACAAATGACCTTGTTCATTCGTAATCTTGTCCCTAGACTAACATAACGTTATAATTTGATCGATTTTAAATGGGTTTGAAAAAAATTGTTCGTGGCTTCCTCCACTGACTCGTGATACCTGTGTTAAATCCATGCATTCACGATCCATTATAAGTTCAAAGTAGAATAGAAAGTTCGTGACTTGTTAATGCTTTTATCCGTAGTTCGTTTGAAACACTACGAAATCCGTTTTTCAGTCGTCGCATTTTTTTCGTCCATTACGTGGAGAACTGCGGTCCGTCTCCTCCAACAAAAAATGTCGAAAGCTCTGGTAATCTTGGTGCTGCTCTACGTGGCCGAACGTACTTCCGGAGGTAAGATTATCTAAAAGCTAGGAAGTTATGAACAACCGTATCAATCTGAGAGCAATCTATTCTGCAGGTTCAATCTCGACTTGGGAGAGAATGAAGGATTTCAACGAAGATCCCCAATCGAATGTATGCACTTCCACCGACACCGATATTCCTCCCGATTTCGATTATCCCTGTAGTAAGCAAGCTGAGTGGGGAAATTGTCGTGAACCCTGGATGCGAGGCTATTGCTGTAAGAGTTGTGCAACAGCTCACAAGCATAGACAAAAACGAGCTCACTCATGCGCCACAAAATATAGATCCACCGATAATCCCCCTCCCGGATCACCTTACCTTTGTGCGGTCCAGGCCAGTTGGGGGAAATGCAGAGAGCCCTGGATGAATGGATATTGCTGCAGGAGTTGTTCATTTGTGTATGGTTGAGAAGTTGTGGATGGTTGAGACCTATCATATTGTATTCTGTTTCTCATATATTCACTTCGCATGATTTGTTTATATGCTGGATTGTATATCTTTAGCTATGATGTTATATGCAATAATAAACATAAATATCAAAGCGGATTATTAAAGAGATGTGAAAAATGGCAAGAAAAATATACTAATTAGAGAAAAAATATATCATAAATAGTTGGCACAATATAACTCTCTGATCCTTTTTTGCGTGTGGTGAATACGGTAGATCGACGCGTTTGTGAAGACACACGATTGTTTCTAGCGTCTTTATTCCGAGATATCCATCTCTTCAAGCATTATAGAAAATGTTGCTCAAGTTCCTTGATCTAACTTCTAAATCATTCATAAATATCTCCTCATTCTTATGCCAGCAATCTCTATTTCAAATGAGGGAGGTAAATTATGATGTACTTATTGGACTCTTGTGCTGGATCCCAGACCGAAACCTTTACAAAATTTTTTTGTGTTTCAATGCACTTTGACCGTTCCGTTCGTAACGATGATCTTAAGATTGACTTTATTCTTAGAATTAGTGTACCCTTACTACAGTACTACCTATACCCAACCACACTCGCCGGATAAACGATCTGGGTTTCAGCACAAGAGCCATTTATTGTGATTGGATTTAATTGACATGTTTCCACAGACCAGCAAGACAGTAAAGAAGATGGTAGAAGCACCAGACATAGTGTTCGGTAAGAAAAGCGTAATATCGTACATGTATGTGTTGTCCAGACGGAATGACAAGATCGGTCATACTTTATGTCTTATTTTTGATAACAGAAGAGCTTATACATTGTGGAGAATTGGATTATCTTTTCTTCTCTTGCCTAAAGAAATGCAAATCGATGGAAATAGACGAGTAAGAATTTGTCAGAAATATATCTTTGGAAGATACAGGACTTTCAGATCATAGGCACAACTATTTCATCGAACATGCTCAATAAGATCTTGAATCATATACATCCTCTAATCAAAAATGCAAAATTTACACGGGTTGCATTGAAGTACAGTTCACCCGAAATTATGAGAATCTGTTCAAATTTTTTCGATGGAAAGTATTTAGGTAAACTTGAAATATATCATACATGTGAAATCAATATACGGTGCGTTATTGATTTACTTTAACGTTTGCTTGTAATTTTGTTTTTTTTTAGATCTGAATGCGAGTACTCTGATTCAACAATAGAATTTCTTCGTAAAGTTAGAGCAGCTCGCATCAGCTTTGATGTTGCTACTGAATCGGGAGGTAATATATGTTGGTGATAGATATTTGTGTATGTATATTAACCTTCACTAATAAAAAGGGTTGTTAGTTCTGAAATTGCCTTGTTCCGGAATAGGTACGAGATGAAAATTCCCACAATTATTGATTTTAATATTTTGTTCGGTTCCGTACGGATCAATCGACTTCAAACTTCGGTTATGAATGTTTTACAACGCTATTCAAAAGAACGCGATGGTTAAAGGCGATTGATCTATAAAAACCCGTAATAGGTCAATTGATATAATTCAAATCTCGTGTCTTTGTTCGGAAGAGACATCCTGTCAGGAATATATTCTTGTTTCTATTTTGCCCGCTTTTTCTGAGAACTTGCAGTGTACTTGCTGACATATTTCAGCATGATCATTTGGGCAGCTGAAGAAAATTGCTGATTTCGTAGACTTGATGTATATTATAGTCATGCGTTCTGATAGTATCCTCAATACCATACGCGAAATATCAGCCCGTAGATGCAAACAAATCGACTTTTCATGCGAGTTTTCGATGTTGCCACACGAAATTGAGAAAGTGTTGCAGGTAAGATGCAAAACTGCGCTTTGTAAAGTTCCTTTCACATTTTTTGCAGATATTTCATCATTCCGAGAAGAAAGTTAAACTTCACGTAAATTCTCGACATCCACTGCAAGATGTGCAAATTGGACTGCACACAATGAAGGTCCTGCCCAGCCTAGAACCTCATCGCAATTATATTCGTATTGAGCACTTGGAGCTTTGAAAATTTTCATATTTTGATATTATCCAAATTCCTCGTTTACTCATTGTTTTTTATTATGCCTATTAGATTCTCTAGCTATAAAATGTTATATAAAGATAGTATATTCTTGATAAATCATTCAGCATTTCGAATCATCACCTTCAAAGGATTTCTCTCTAAACGCACCAGAATAGAAATATGCGCGTTAGCGTTATAATAGGAATATAAATAGGACAGGTACCACGGCCGGCCATGGAGCTCAGAATGAAGTTATGGTTTTTCTGCTTTGGGATCGAAGTTACATCCCCAGAGCACCCTAAATCCATGACATTCCCATGTTTTCATTTTTCTCCTCCCATCCCCATTTTAGCTCGATTCAGCTGAATTCTCTCGTGATAGTCGTGACATACATTTCATCAAAGATTTCGGTCAAAAGAGCATGCATGCAACGGTTTATCCAGTCATGATCAGCAATATTCAAGAGTACTCGAATAGATTGGAATTGGTAGAAATTATTCAATTGGCAGAGGCAGGTTCTCCATTCGCATTAGCCAGAATGTTATTGAAGACGGCGCTGATGGCATTCTGAAAATACCATTTCATTAGAATAGTTCACACCATGCCTCCTTATTAAAACTAATAGATCAAAAGTACTTCCCATGGCGCCTCCGAAAGGTGTTCCTGCCACAGGAATCTTCACAGCGATTCCAGTGATTTCCCCGAAGGCGTTCGTTACGAGGTCGATTGGAGTGTTCTGTAAGGAACATCTGTTTCCTAGGTCCCAAGTCCCTCTGAATGAATGAGATCTCACGAAAGCTTCCTCAGAAATCGTTGCAATCGGCATGCCAACGACAGGAATTTGAGCGATCTGCGAGTTTGCCGCGCAACCCTGCAATTCATTTGCTGCGTATACATCAATTATTTGCAAATAATAAATTCGCAATTACGCCATCTAAAACGTCATGTCCTGAGAAAGCTATGTAAGAAATGACCTATCAGTTTGTTAGATGTAAGCATTTGTAACCAATTTCTCTCGCCGATGAAAGAATAGGCTGCATAAAGAGTATTGTCGTGACTAATCAGTTCACCTTTCAGAATGTTGGCCACAGGCCACAGGCCACAGGAATGAGAGAGTTGTCTGCACGCTTCTGTAATTTATATGATAAAATTTTGAATGTTATTTCAAAAAAAAGGCTGACCACTCTGTAGGGACTGGCTGTTGCCAGTGCGATGGAGGAGAGAAGGAGAGCGAAGAAGAGAGTAGAGGAGAACATCGCTGCGAATGTGGAAACTGAGTTGATTATCCTGAATTTATACTCGAAATGTTGTCAAAATTTGAATATGTTGTAGTGTCTATGGCAGGAAGAAAGGCAGGAAAAACAACAATATTCGCGTGTCTGTCGGACGGAAGAAGCTCGTAATAGAGTTCGTAATTCGGGCCTCCGTCTCTTAATTGGATACACTCTCTAGAGCGGGCGAGTGGTGAGGGAATGTGCAAAATGAAGAAACTGTGGTATCGTTTCTCGAATTCTACGAATATTTTCAAATAGGATTATGATTACCGTCTGGCCGACACAAGGATGCTGTTGCTTTCCGCCTTTCTTCCTGCCATAGACACTCCATGATATTCAAATTTTGGCAAGGTTTTCAGTATAAATGCTGGACAATCAAGGTAGTGTCCACATTCGCAGCTATGTTCTCCTCCCGCCTCTTCTTCGCTCTCCTTCTCTCCTCCATCGCACTGGCAACAGCCAGTCCCTACAGAGTGGTGAGATTTTTGTTACGAAAACACGCATCTTTCAATTTTCAGTTATTTTAACCGATTTTCAGGTAGGTTTCAAGTTCAAAAAACTACATAGCTCAAAAGCTAGCCAGCTACCAAGCACACCTGAAACTAGCCCGAAAATGACAGAAAAGAACCTGAAAATCGAAATCCTTGAAAATCCTTGAAGATTGTATCACATAAATTACAGAAGCGCGCAGACAACCCTCTCATTCCCGTTGCCAACACACTGAAAGGTGAACTTACCAAGGATACGACTTGGCTAGAAACGTCTCTCTTCTTTTTCTGTGCTCTCTCTTCGGTATCACTGGAGAATGAGCGTAGGTGACGAGTCATTTCTAGGGTTTCAATTTTCAGGTCATTTAGGTTCATTTCCGGGTATGTTATCATCTATCATCTAGCATATCATCTATCCAGAGCACCTGAAACACATCCAAAAATTACCTATAATTAACTGAAAATTGAAGCCCTGATCATTTCATTAGAGAATCGACGCATTCTTTAAGTAACAAGGGATGGGGAGAATGACTTGCAGGATTGGCAGTGGCATCGCTGCTGGGATTGCTCAAATTCCTGCGGTTGGCCCCCCGGTTGCGACCATATCTGAGGAAGTCGTTGTGAGTCTAATCCAACCACCTTCGCAAAATCACCTCGGATCCTACTCATTAAATACTCATTCATTGCAGTCGATCTCGTGACCAACGCCTTCGGAGAAATCACGGGAATCGCTGTGAAGATTCCTGTGGCTGGAACACCTTTCGGGGGCGCACTGGTCAGTACTGTTGCTCTACTATTTCGCAAATTTATTGATCAGTTACCAGACGAATGGTGTGATCTACACTCCTAAGTATTGAAGTGAACATTACAGAATGCCATCAGTGCCGTCTTCAATAACATTCTGGCTAACGCGAATGGACAACCTGGCTCAGTCAATTGAATAACATCTATCAATTCCAATCTATTTGAGTACTCTCGAATGATGCTGACTAGCACTTGATAAACCATTGCCACCATCCATCATCTTGGCCCAAACACCCAGTTGACAAGAGCAATTTTTAACTATGCAGAATTTGTTCAAAGGGTTTAATCAAATGATTTTTATCAAATCTAATGAGAATTCCACGATTTCTACATTTTGACATCGCGAATTATTCTACTTTCTCTTCGGTCTTCTTTTCTTTTTCGTCAACGTTCTTCATGAGCTGCGAAACGTGAGTGATGACGTCGCTCGCCGTCATTCCTGAATTCAACAGGCTCCGCCCCTTTTCCGCAAGCTCCGCCTACCTCTGCCGGTATCCACAAAGGCTCTGCGCGCGACCTCTCGCACGAAGAAAGATGCCGCCGTTGCCACCTTCTCGATGTCCCCTCCCTTTCTGAAAAGGGAAATATAAATTACAGTAATCCTGCCGTACCATTTGCACTAATACTACCGTAGCATGCAACACCAACTAGTAATAGACAAACACTCTTAGTTCAGTGTGCTGCCTCGGGCTGTCTGACAGGCGAGAGAGCATGGAAAATGGAGAGAGCGATCGCTGATTGGTTGACTCCACCCACTCAGGCTCCGCCCACTCCGATAGGTCGCTCCTCACCTCGTCGACCACAGCAGGAAGACGGCAATGATGCCGCCGAGGCAGTCGCCCAGACCGCACGGACGACGAGGAGCGCCCTCGCGATCGAAGAGACGGACTGAAGAGGGAAGGATGGCAATTATCGATTGGGTTACTGTAACACCACCGTAATCCTATGAAGAGTAGCGTACTATTAATCGCGTCAAACCCCAACTACAGTATCTGTAATATACAGTATGTTCTACAGTATCCCTCCCCACCGTAGCTCTTCCTACAGTATCCATTCCTCTACCGTGCGCTTTCCTACAGTATCCCTGCCTCTACCTTTCCTTCAGTATCCCTCCCCTACTGTACCCCTTCCTACAGTATCCCTCTCCTACAGTACCCTTTCCGTCGGTGGTCGCGAACATGTCCGTGGGTCCCTTGATGAAGATGTTCATCTTGAGTCGCTCCGCGAGTTTCGAGGCGACCAGACGAAGCTGGAAATGATCAATCAATAAACTACAGTATCCCTTCCAAGGTACAGTATCCTGCTTCAGTACCGTACTCTTCGGTTGATCTATATGCTTACTTCCTCCCATGGCTTGCCGAGCGTGTTCATTTGAAGCACCTCAACTTGACCAAAATTATAAGATCATAAATCGAAGACCAGAGACCAAAGACCAAGATCAAAGATCAGTGATCACCTTGACGGCGAGTCTGTCCATCTCGACGGCGTTGGGCGTGAGGATGATGGGCAGGCCGGCGTGGTGACGGGGAGCTGCGATGAGCCACTCCCATCTCTCAGTGAATGCGTAGAGACCGTCCTGGAGAGAAGGGAAGATTGGCAGATCAATGGATTTTATTGATTATTCCGCTCAGAGATGTCATTTTTAAGCATTCCTGAAGAGAGGCCAGCATATATCAGCAAGGTGAATCATCTCACACCTAGCAAAGCATATGCGAGAGAACATGCCAAAGCGTCACTAAATGAAAAGTCAAAGATCAAAGATCATCTCACCGAGTCGACGACAACGGGGCGTCCGTGTCTCTGCGCCTCGAATCCACCGCCACCTTCATCGAATTCTGCAGAGATGTATACTGTAGCTTCCACGAGTACAGTTTCTTTGAGATTACGGTGGTGAACAGAATCGATCGATTGATCTCCCCTACCGTACCTCATCGCGGCCGAGTCCCGGCCCGACGAGCATCACGTCCAGCCGTTTGTTCCAGCTGCCCGGCTGTAGAGATAAGATATCAAAAAACAATCAATAAATCAAACTACAAATACAAGATCAGTCTACAAACTAGAGATCAATGATCAGACTATGCGCGTCCTAGGGATCAAAGATCAGACTGCAGCCTTGAGATAATATAAAGGGGTCGCAAATCTGACTACAGGCCAGAGATCAAAGATCAGACTACAGCGATCAAAGATCAGACTACAAAGATCAGTCTCACATCCAGTTCCGGGTGCACGATCAGCTCGGGCGAGTAGCACTTGATGATGGGTGCGGCGTCCTCGGACGTGAACACGTGCACGATGTCGGCGCCCTGAGCGGAAAGATACAGTACTCTACCCTGAGGATTATGGTAGATTGGAGAGCTACAGTATCCCGGCGAGGTAGGAACCCCGAAAGGAAAGTTACCGTAGTCACGAGGACACTGTAATTAGTGTTGGCAAAATGCCAGCACATTTTTTAATTGCTGGACTTTTGCCAAGAGGTAGTAGTTACAGTATCTTCCTCGTTACCGTACCACTTTGAGGGCGGAGATGCCCGCGTAGTAGGGCGCGCCCGCGTACTCCATCGACCCGCCGACGATGCCCAGTCGACCGCAGTTGCCCTGAATCAGGGAGGTGAATGGATACGGTAGGAATACATTGTGCATTACGGTACCTTTCTGAGCGAGGTGGACAACTCGGGTAGCAGGCTGCGAACTGCTTCCATTGTGTGCTGAATATTTAAACTTATTTCAAATATTGATTTTTAAAAAATTAAAAAATAAGAAAATAGGAGAAATTACGTGAGAGAGAAGTGGAGAGAGCGCCCGCTCGGAAACGAGTAGAGAGGAAGAAGTGAACGGAGAATGAGAGGAGAGGGGAGAGAGGGCAATTTGTTTATCAATTTGGACAATGCAACTCGATCTGATTAGATGATCGGCACGCAACCTATTTGGAACAGTGCCAACAAATAATTTATGGAAGCCGCATCATAAATACAGAAGGTTTGGAATGAGTAGATCAAATTTATTATAAAGCTGGACATGACAAACTCTTGTATGGACTAGAGTCGTTTCATTTCATAAAATTAGAATATGACAATAGATACCGTATTCGAAATAGTAGATATACTATCAAGTTTTTAATGCGTGAGAAATGAATGTAATTTGACAGGGTTATCATATCATCATGTTTGAACAATCAAGTTCATGGCTACCGTACTCTACTCGAGCTGGTGCATGTGGCTCGAGCATGTGGCTGGTGTGATTGCCTCTGTTGCCGTCAGTGTGCGATCCTCATTGATTACTGTAGACCCCACATTGATTGCTGTATGTACCCCTTCAGTCCTATTCATTTCCTCTCCATTCGAACGAAGTTCTTCATGGGAATGACGGGGGGAGTTGCATCTGTCTAACAGCGCCGAGAACTCATGTCTACCCGCGCGCTGTATCTCCTGGGGTGTTAGTAACTTTTCCATTTCAGGGAAAGGCGCGTGGCCTATTTTCGAAATTATTGCGTACCTTAATCATGTTTGCCACCTCCACCTGAATTTCCCCATCAATTTGTATCTTCCGGAAATACGGTAAAGTTAGTGTGATAAAGTTTCTGCAATAATGTCAGTTTGCGATACATGTCATAGCTAGGCTCCGTAAGCTCCGCCCACTTTGCCCGGACACTTTTCCCCTCGAAAGCGAGATTTAGAGAACACAAGCTTCATTCGCAACCAAATCACTCGATCAAAAACGAATTCAGAAGCTCTTTTCATTCCCTTGCAAAAGAGCCCTGGGCGGCTGGGCAACGTTGACTCTAAGTAGGTCAGCATACGATAATTAAGTTCCGAAAACGCTGGAAAACGCTGGTTTGGCGCTCTCAGCCAACATACGCATACGGCCAAGGCTTGGCTGATAGCCTATCGGTATTCTAGTACCCGTATCAAGAAAAATCGATAAAATATTGTTTCATTGATTTGTGTTTCAAATTGAACCAGTTCGCGATACACTCATTATGCGGGGAGAGTGGAATGCATTCTCTCTCTCCATTCCTCCCTCTTTTACACCTGTTTCTGCCCCGGCGCGTGTAGAGAGCGGTTGCTCATACGAAAGAGCGCGAGTGCATCGCTCCTTCGTCTCTCTTCGCAGGGGTGAGGCGCATCCGAGAAAGGGCGAAGCCCTGCACAAATTTTTGGCGATTTGACTTGAGAGGCGGCGGAATTGGCTCCGCCTCTTTCTTCCTCGTCTCGCTTTTCTGCCGCTTTCCGTTGACACCTTTTCACGTACTTTATGACTTCTAGCGCGATTCAGAGATGAGATATCGACAAACGGCCAAAAGCATGATCTTATTTGGATCCCTGCGGGCATTTTGAGCATAGTTAGGGTGGCATAGGTTCATTTCGGCTATACCCCTTGTGGTCTCTAGTCATAGCTGTCCACACCGGCGGCGTCGGCAGGGGGTGGGCAAAAAAACATGACCCGGGGTTCAATGGGGACGGGGGGGGGGGGGGGGGGGGCAAGCGCCGCCAGCTCTGGACAGGGATGATCCTTATTCTTCACATGATTTTCTCACTATTTTCTCTAAACCTCTCCGTACTCTCCACTTACAGGTACTTGTAACACTTCCTAAACACGGTGAAGAACCAGACTTGAAGGGGTATAGCGACTATATAAAAGGCGAAGCGGAGCATTACGCCTCCTTCAACAACTGTAAAGTGACGATTAAAGGAGGAGTAAATGCAAACGCGCACCCGGTTGGAATATGTTTCACCTAGGGACGCGCTCTCTTCAAGTCGCTTGCTATCTCGCCCCTTCCCTGAGCTTTCCCTGATCTGGCTGCCAGCCAACTAGCTATAACTCTGTTCGGAATGGAGATACCAATGTGAAAATTTCGGAGCTCCTTATCGTTGTGGAGCTCTAGGTGCAATTTTGAGTTTACTCCTCCTTTAAGCGAGAAAACAATGAACAGTACTAAAGAAATGAAATGATTTCAAAATATTTTAACAATCCCAAATATACAAATAAATTACTTGGTGGTACAACACTGGGAGCGAAGAAGGTGACAATGGACAGGATGATCAGGATTTCACTTCCAACTATTTGGAATATCTGGAAAAATATTTTAGAATTTCGAAACTTTTGATATTTTAGAATTTTGAAATTTGCTAGAAACTGGTTCATCTCACGTTGAAGACGAGCATCGGAATCACCAACGACGCTCGTTGCTTCTTGATTGCAACGAGGACGAGGATCGAAACGATGATTTGAGCGACGTTGTAAGCGATCTAAAACAGCAAATTTTGGCATGTAATGGCAAGAGATTTTAGGTGGCAAGAGAAAAGAGATTTTCGGTTTCCAGTTCCGCTCTAGACTTTCAAAAACAATCATTCAAATATTTGTTTACGATGCAAATCATCCCCGCACACTCCTCACTTCATTCGCATTCTCACCGACAGAGCTGTTCATTTGCATCCTAAACAAATATTTGGACAGTTTTTTTTAAATGTCTTTACCAACCATTGCAACAAGAACTGCAGTGGCAGCGCATGCATTAATCGCTTGTATTGTGGGTAAGACAATCCAGAAGACACCTCCGGCAATCATCAATCCAGCCATGATCCTGGCTCCAGTCTGTGAGGTTAAATCATATCAAGAGTATCGACATTTTGGGCACAATGGTGCATTAACATATTGCTTCATTTAATGAAAAAAATATTTGACGAATATTTTACACAGAAAGACTGGTCACCTTGATACCAATCCTGCGAAAGCAGCATAACGTTATTGACATTTTCGACGGCGGGAACGCTAGCACGAATAAGAACGCAGGAGTGAAGACCGAGAATCGTCTTTCAGAGGGGCTATAACGCACGGCGGTGTACAAATTTCGATCGCCACTCGTTAAAGGAGGAGCAAAGGCAAAATTCAACTTTTGAAGATTTACTATGCACGGCCTAGATCTCCCAAACGATAAGAAGCTTCAAAATTTTCACATTGATATCTCCATTACTATATTACCTTAACTTGTAAGCTTTTTTGACCTAGAGGAGGTGGGTGGGTGGCAATTTGGGGTCATGTGTGCAAGGGGGACACATGATCTGCAGACACTTAACATCAAAGTCATAGACAAACACGAAATATTGCGAAAATTCCGATTTTTGCGGACGGCGCAGTTTTGAATCGCCGGTTTGAACCTTTTATGCATGTTCGATCGTATCCCCACTCTCCCAAAACGTGTGCCTGTATATAAGCTAATTAAAACAAACATAAAAACATAGAGTTTTATTCGAAAAAATCGATAAAAACGTTGATAAATGGTGTTGGTCTGCCTGTCCGTTCGTAAACTACGGTAATTTTGGGCACTTTTTTCTGATCGCTTTCCTGCGACAGATTGTATTCCTTCCAATATTGGAGTGCGCATTTTTGGGCATCGCCGGTAAGCACTTAACTTCGAAGGGTGGTGGAAATTAGTTTTGTCCTCGCTTCGATAAGTCGATTTCGTCCTTTTAGCGGTGGGGCAACCTCATAACTTGACATTTTTTCCCATTTGCATCAAAATGCTAATTGTGTTGTGTTTCTTTGTTTCAATAATTAATAACCGAATTATAAATATTTGTTTTCATAATTAAATGCACAAGTATTACCTAATTAGCTTAAATTATAGGTTTAAAAAATCACAAAATGACGATTTTTGTGTTATATTTTTAAATTCTAATTTTAAGGTTTTTATTTCTTAAATTATTAATTACTCAATTTATTTTGATTTTTAAAATGCATTTTGACCTATTTCCATGGCCGAGTGGCTAAAGCACTGAATTTGAAAACCGAAGGTTAGTGGTTCGATTCCCGTCAGAGTCAAAGATGTTTGCCGTTCCTTGGAGTGTTCCACGAAATGACGTAGCGCAGTTTCCCAACATTAGCGTGACGTAGTTCCCCGCTAGTTACTACTTTACCTTACCCCGTAAGAAAATCGTTCCCCGAGCAGCTAGGACGCCAAAATTTTGCAAGCTTGCGCGCACGCGTTGTATTTAATCAAAAGACACAAAAACAGGCACCTAAATTGAAAAATAATGAAGATATTCGCGAAAAACAGGTGTGAGTGATTCTGTCCTTTCGTAAACTACGGTAGGTTTGGGCTTTTTCCCACGCTTTTTTCGCTCCCGCGAGTTCTACATTTCCGATTGGGCTCAAAATTGCTCATCATGTGTCCAGACGCCTACTTTCTCGATTGCTAACGTAAAAATTTATAGTTTATTTAGAAAAATATGAGAAAAATGCGAAAAAAAAACCGTCCGCCTGTCCGTCCAAACTACGGTAGTTTTGGGCTTTTTTTGAAGGAATGTTCGATTGCATAATATTTGTCGGTGTTTCTTAGTTTGAATAATTTCTAATCAAATTAATATTTATTGCTTTCATCATGAAATCATGCGGAAATAATTAATTAGCTTAAATTTTGGGTTTGAAGGATTGCAAAATGGCGGCGGGCGAACCTTGATTTTTCCCGAGTGTTTCAGAACGCTGAGCTTGAGCTATTTTTTAGTTAAAAATATTAGAAAACGAATTATAATTAATGGATTTCATAATTAAACAGCTAATTAGTTGCTAATTAGCTCAAATTATGCGTTTAAAGAATTGTGAAATGGCGAATTTTTGCAATTATATTAAAATTATAATTTTGCAGTGTTTCTTTGTTGAATAATTAATAACTAGATTTATGATGATTTATGAAGCTCATATTGACCTATTTCCATGGCCGAGTGGCTAAAGCAGTGGATTTGAAAACCGAAGGTTCGTGGTTCGAAACCCGTCATAGTCAAACGTGTTTACCGTTCTTCGGAGAGGACCAGAAAATGAAGTAGCGCTCTCCCAACCCTTAGCGTAGCCTAGTTCCCGCTAGTTCCGAACAGAGCTATCGGTATTTGGCTGGGAGCCAAATCAGGGAAAGCTCAGGCAACGAACGAGAGAGCACGCAATTTGAAGAGAGTTCTCCGCTAATTAAAACATATTTCAACCGGGCGCGCGTTTGACTTTACTCCTCCTTTAAGGCGCGAGGGAGGAATACAAAACGAAACTGTGGAAATTTCGAAAAAAATCAACGAGAGCAGTGTGTAAAGAGCCATGTGAGCGTTATAATAATGCATTAGCCATTGATAAGGTGATTCAATACCGAGCACAAATATCACGCCTTTCACGTAAGAATTGACTCCGAATCATTGAGCCAAATTTCGAAATTGAGGTAAACACATTTTCTGGGTCCACATGACCAAAATATAGTGTCTGCGATCATTCTTCGACGAGTTGCTGCACCAGTTGGACCGAGCACTCCAACTTTGAGACCTCCTATGTAACTCGATTTGACAAGTAGATCAGCACGTACCATATTTTATTATCAATGAATGTAACAATAAATAATTTATGGAGGCAAAATCGTAAGTACATAACGTCCAGACTGTTCAGAGCAAATTAATTATAAAGCTGGACAAGGCGAACGGACTAGAATCGGTTGCCTTGATTTTGAAAAAAATCTATGAATTATTAACGTATTCGAATCAGCTACTATCGAGTATTTACTGTATGAGGAAGGACTGTGCTGGGACGGGGTTATCATATCTCCAAAGGTAGTGTGAACAATCAAAGACGTCGCTACAGCAGTCTACTCAATCTAATGTGTGGTTGATGTGATTGTATCTGTTTCCGTTGTGGTCAGTGTACGATTCTCGTCGATTACTGTAGACTCTCCCTCCGTTAAATTCATCGCTCCTATCTCCTCGTGGGGATGACTGTGAGAGCTCCCGCTGGATCCTCGCGCCGTGTACTCCAGCCGCATGTCCTGCAGTGAATGATGTTACAGCAACATTTAAATTTCAGGAAAAGGGGCGTGGCCTAATTTCGAAAATAAAGTGTACCTGTAGAGTGTTTACCAGCTCCACCTGCTTTTCCAGATTTATTTGTAGCATGGGGAAAGCGTACACCGAATTGGTAAGGTTCCTGCAACAATGTCATTCTGCGATGCATCTACCGTTTACCTTTCTTCCATAATAACATTTACTATACTATAAATATAGTCAATTAAAGATCTATAAATAAATCAGTGATTGATCGCTCGAAACCCGTATACCGTAATCCCCACCGTATCCCTTTATCACCTTCTGATCACCGCCTCATCCATTCCTGTTGTGTTCTGTACGTACTCCGCAACGCGCTCCTGAAATCGACCAATAATTCGTAGTTACCGTAGCCAACAGGCTCGAATGAAAACGATCCTCGCTCAATAACTCAAATAACAAATTCTGTCGTAATCCGGAAGCCAATCGATAAACTACCATACCCTTGCCTGATCGGCAACTGAGCACACAATGCTTGCCGTCTCCTTCATCTTGCGGACGCACCTGGACAGCTTCTCATCGAGAGCAACCACGTTTCTGAAGATGTAATAAATACAGTCAGTCGCCGATACATTTCGAGTTCTATGAATAACCATTTTTTCACTTCTCGCATGACGTTTCTCGCCGAACTCAACCCACTGCAGCTATGTTTCAACGATTCTATTTCCCAGTTCGATATCTATCTAATATGATAAGAGGGGTAAGAACATCAAATAAAAATAAATCCTTCTACAGCATCCCTTTCTCTACCGTACCCTTCCCATGCCTCTTTACCTGATCACGTGAGCGATTCCCTCCCTCTCCTTCACGCGATTCGCGGCATCCGCCTGATATCGATTGATATGCTACCGTAACCTCTTTCGTGTCCTTCTACCGTAACCCTACCGTATACCTCCAACTCGGCGAGTCTGTTCTGTGCTTCCTTCTTCAATGTATTCGCCCATTTAATGTCCAGATCGATCTCGGTGTTGCTGAGTTTCGAGGAATCGGCAAGACGTGAGGAGAGGTCGCGCAGTGAGTCTGAAAGAATTAGAAATGTGCCCTTCTTGGTCTGCCCTCGCTCATTGAAATACCGTAATCATTACCATGCCAGTTTGCGATTGAGCGATCGTCAAGGACCGTCCACCGGGAGACACATGCAGCCAGCTGACGCGCCGCGTCCGCGCACGCCCTCACCTCCTCTTCAATCAATGACTACCGTAATCACTCAGGAGTATCGTAGTCTTACTCTGTACCGTGGATCGATAATCACTACCGTATTCCAGCTTACCCCTTCTTGCAGCCGTCTCTGCGATGCAAGGTTGTAGACGGTTCAGCATCTCCTTGTCGCGGAAATCCATCACGGATGCGACTGTTGCTGTTGTGGCAGCGTGCTGCAAGAAGGGATGGCTTGGCGAGAAATGACTCCCTTCGTTCAGTTTTCTCTCATCGGGAAAAGCACACGCAGAAATAAACGCCGTTTTTTGTGAAGCGACCCATATTTATCTCGGCCTTACGTTTCACATTCAGACCAAAACAGGCGGAAACGCAAGGTATTCAATCCGTCGATAATAAATTATGTGAATTTATTTAAAAGAATTTTCTCGATCACCTTCTCATTTCTGTCGATAGAGCGCAGCCACTGCTCGAGTTTCTCCGCCCACGCAATCACCTGAAGATTTTTTTTTGCCAATCAGTTATTTTTTGAAATAGTAATTCTCATCACTTCCTCTCTCATAATCAGAGAGTCGCAGGATAATATGTTACTCAGTTACTTTGTTAACTTTAAAAGAAGGAGAAATTGAAATCTCTACAGTCGAGAGCCCAAATTGTTCAAATTTTACTTAGGGACCACAACGTGGATTGCCCAAATGTTGTAGTTAACGGCAAACATTGAGCAAAATGTTCGTGAGGAACCTAATAAGATGATACTTTTGACCGTTTGTCGATATCTCAACTCTAACTCGTGCTATGGCTCGAACAGTGTTCTCGAGTAGTTCAACGGGTCATCGTCGAAAGGTGTATGTGGGCGGAGCCTATTCCGATGCCTAGTAATCAAGAATTGTCAGAGGAACTGCTCTAGCACCTGTCCGCTTGGTGTAGTGGTGAAGCTGATTGGCGTTGTGTCTCGGGACCGTGTGTTCGTTCCCCCTTTCGTTCAAGACTTTTGCAGATAGCAGAGATAAAGAGCGGAAGTCGTATTCCAATAAATACGCGTACTGTCCGATAGTTATTTGCAAACGACTATTCGAACTTAAATCTATTTTGTATTTATTTGTACTGATGTGGTGATATACATCAGGGGAACCTTGCTGGACTTAGGCGAAAGACGAATATTCATCGGAAGTACAAAAACTGAAGAATGCATGACCTTCCAATCGATTTTTTTTATATTAAAACAACACAGATCATGATCGCCATTTCGTAGATTGTAAAGACTGATGAGAACTACAGAAAAATGACTTGCACTAAGAATTTGGTTACGAATTCGCTTAGTCGTTTGGAGTGCCAGATTTTGGGACACTCTTTCTCCCTTAAAGTGGGCGGAGCTTGCGGTCTCTAATTTTCTTTGCTGATACTTCATCTTTAAACTCTACCGCTCACCCTGCCCACGTTCCTCTTCGCGATGCTCACTGCCATACAGTATGCTTCGATGAGTTCGTAACATCTGTAGGAAGTCGATCGATTATTGTATAACTACCGTAACCCCTCCAATTAATAGCCCAAATTTCTAATAAATATAAATATCCACAGTAACCCCCAATCGATAACCACCGTAACCAGCATGGACTCACTGTCGATCTAGTTCGTAGCATTCGTGCACGCAACGGGAATGAGCGTGCTCCTTCGATTGCTGTTCGAGTCGGGGCAAGGGTAGTGCTGCAAGAAAGGTTGAAGGAGTCGCGCCTTGGCGTACCATTAACGGGCGTAAAGATGGAAGAAGACAGAAAGGTCGATAACTATCCGTTTAATTTACAAAAGTACTTTACCCGTTCCAAAGTCCTTCGCCTGTCCAGTCGCCCCCTCCTGCCAGATCAACACGCTGTCGGCTGCGATCGAATCGAGTGAAATAGGCCGACCCTGCAGATGAGAGAGCGCACATTCATTTGAAAACTCCGAGAAGTACATCCTTTCTTTACAAAAATGCCAATTCTCTCTTTTCTAGTACCGTTCAAGAGAAAATGAGAGAAATGAAGATACTGTGAAAGGAAAAACTCCATTAATTCTATGTGGCCTCTCGCCTATCAGAATACTGAGATAGCACGCTGAATGAAGAGAGCCCTTTCTTTTCAAGTGATGAAAAATCGTTTATACGAATTTCGAATTTGATTTTCTACTCACTCGCTCGTATACTGTTATTCCACTGGCTGTCAAACAGGTGGTGCTGCGATTCGGGTCAAGCCCGAAGAGAGCACTTAGCGAAACGGAAGCGCCACTGAACAGATTACAGTAACTTACCACATAGAAGTATCGAAAACTAAAGAAAGCGCATTCACTCTCACTTAATCGATTACAGTAGCTATCAGCAGTAAATTGATTACGGAATCGATGACTGGATACAGTAAGCCAGTGGGTACGGTAGCCACTCACGGGAACAGCTGCTCGTCGACTTCCACGTGTATCGCGTGAGTGAGTGTGGGCAGCAGCACTAGTCGCTTCTGTCTGCCTGAGAAGGAAGGAGGTTACGGTATGAATACGGTAAGTAGGACGTATAGACAATTAAATTTATATTTTGTTACCACTGAAACACACGCAACATCAACAAAAGCGACCCGCCACTTTTACATGACCTCTTTGAAACTCAAAAGTTCAGTGATGCTCTAGTAACATTCAAAACTAACAGGATACCTTTCATCCCCTCAGGCAACTCCTTGGCTCCGCCCACTCGGGCGATGTAGTCTGCCTGGGCAAGGAATCGAGAGTAGGAGGCGTCGTTGAACTGAGATCGGATGAGAGAGGAGAGCGCCTCGTGGAGCCATCTGTGAATAGTAACATTGAATAAAACATTTTTTTCGCACTGTGCGGCCAAAATCCAGACAGTTATGCCATTACATTTGGTCACTTGAAGGTACTAGACAAGTCTCTCTTCATGCTACTTGTTCTCTTATCTATCAGACTGGCAAGAGAACACTTAGAACGGAGAGAGCAATTTTTTCCGAAGCCATCTCTGACCCATCCTCACCTGGGATAGCTGCATGCCCTAATCCTATCGTAGTACTTGTAGCTTCCGCGCACAGTCAGCGCGCCGATAGCGCCTGAAACTGTAATATTTGCCATCCCTCAAGTCAATCGATAACTGATTTGAAATTCATCATCAATTGACTTTTCATCCTACCACACCCACTACCGTAAACCTCGATCTCTATGGTCGTGGAGTGCCCGTATCTCGTCCTCTCGTGTTACTAGAGGCCACGGATGATCGCCAGTAGACGCGTTGAAGAGGGTGCAGCCGAGGGACCTGTGACGTCATATATCTGCGTATTAA
Organism: Pristionchus mayeri; assembly: GCA_036245805.1. Taxonomy (NCBI): domain Eukaryota; kingdom Metazoa; phylum Nematoda; class Chromadorea; order Rhabditida; family Neodiplogasteridae; genus Pristionchus; species Pristionchus mayeri. The sequence goes on along the minus strand of BTRK01000003.1, from coordinate 17,179,442 downwards.
ATGAATGTTTCACAACATGGTAACATGAAAAAAAGGATGGTTTCAATAGGCAAAACAACATAAAAAATCTAATAAATCATTGATCAAGTACGGATTAAAGGAGGAGTAAATGCAAACGCGCCACCGGTTGGAATATGTTTCACCTAGGGACGCACTCTCTTCAAGTCGTGTGCTATCTCCCCCCCCCCCTTCCCTGAGCTTTCCCTGATCTGGCTCCCAGCCAACCAACTATAACTCTGTTCGGAATAGAGATATAAATGTAAAAATTTCGGAGCTTTTTTTATAGCAACAATAGTTCACCACAGCTCGTATTGCTCCGGTCCGTACGCCTTGTTCATCACGCGTCGCGACGGATGCTGAATGAGCTCCAGAGCCATCTCGGGGTGCTGAATAACGTTACTCTATTTTTTACTGAAAAGTTGTGCTATCCTTCGGATAGGTTTCAGGAGCTCGAAATATGAGATGCGCTGCTGAGGTTGTTCTCAATATTTCATTTGCTGCTTTCGGTAATATCAAGATTTCTGAGAATCTAGTCATTTATCGATAGAACATAATACTTGTTTCATATATCGTAACCTACAGTACTCCGAGACTCTCACCAGGTATCGCGGAGTGCCGACAATCGTGAGGAACTGGTCCTGCTCGCTCGTATACTCACGCGAGAGACCGAAGTCGCACCTGAAATAAAAACGAGTAAGTTTCAACTGCTTTTTTAGGATACCCGAAACATATCAGACAAGGACGCAAAATTAGCTAAAGATTCTTACTAGAATTCAAGAAACGATCTCATGAAGCATACTTTTTATGCAGTCTTCACCGCTCGATCAGTCAAGAGATATCATGAAGACCAACCCGAAGTTAAAACTCTAATTGAAACGCTTCATTCGGACTGACAGCTTGAACAGTAAGCGACTCCTCTGCTTTCCGCCGATGAATACGAGGATGTTCTGCGGTTTGATATCCCGATGGACGACCTTGCGCTCGAGCAGAAACCCGAAGATTGTGCCTGCAGAATTTGAATTATTATCTGAATAAAAATGTAAAGGAAGTATTTTTTCGATCCGATATTACACGCTAAACGCCGTATGATACTACCTGAGCATGTGATCTTTGATCTCTATTACTCACCGAGATCAGGTACCAACTGGATGATGTCTACTACAGGCAATCCCTCGCGGAAGGGCACACGAGACAACAACTGATCGAGCGAACACTGGAACGGCCCTTGATCTTTTGAACTCTAATTGCGTGAGAATACGCCCTTTTCCTCTTCTTTCTCTGTACTCTTACTAGGAATTCGAAATCACACATAAAATGACCCGCGTTTCGAAACGACTGTCAAGCAATGGTGGATTTCGTTGCGAGTTCGCATTTATTCCTCGCTAGTTTCGAAATGTAGTCGATCAATCTCAGCAGTTTCGATTTCGATTTCGTCTGCACACTCCCTCACGGATAAGACTGGCGAGAGAGCACGGAGAATTAAGGGAGTCTTATCTTGTGAAGTGATCTTTAACCTGTGCTCGCTCCATGACTATCGCATATTCGTACTGCGCTCGATCCATCGGAAATTCGTACTCTGTGTAGCCGAACACCTGAAAAAAAGCTGCAAAACACATTTACGAAGACGTGGCTTGTCTCCCCAACAGGGATCTTTCATCGTACGCAGTCAGGTAGGTTTCGAAAGGGGCTCATCAAACAAACACTCTATTTCCAACAGGTTTTCCCAATTTTCGCTAATTGTTTCCCCGTATACGCCTTTTATCTCATGACGCCATATATTTGCGCACAGATTTCGATTTGTGAATCACAACTCTCTCCACGCATCTGTATCGGCCACCGCAGATAGATTCTTATCTACCCCATGCTCCTCTCTCTCGAATCTATCCCTCTATGGATCAACACTCGAGTTGTAACCACTCATCGATTAAAAGCTTGTAGAAACGATGGCAAGTCTGACGAGTTAAAGAAAAGAAAAGAAAGAAAATAACATGCGTTAAAGAACATGCGTTCAATTGCATAATGGTTCAAGGAAAAGAAGTCAAACTTCGAATCAAAAGCTGGTAGAGTGTTTCTAACGAACAATGAATGTAAGATCAGCAAATGCTGATAAATTTCAATTCCAATGCCAACCTGGACAATGTGCGTCCTTCCCACTCCGATGGTCGAGTGCTCCTTGAGTAGGTCATACTCCCCCTTGATGTCTCTCTTCTTGCCCTTCTTTATCACCACCGGCTGACCAGTGGACAGGAGATTCCCCGAAAACACCTGGGGATGAACGTTCTTGAACCATCTCGCTAAAGATATGAACGAAAATATTGCTTTTAACCACTTCAGTATGGCGATTAGCAAAACACTTTCTCTCGCCTCTTTCTCTCTCTCTGCACGGATTCTCGCTATTCTCGACGGTGTACGTAGAACGAGAGTGTACAAAACGAGGGAAAGCGAGCCGAGGGAAAGCCATAGATATAACGAGAAAAGAACAAACATGGCCGTAAGTGCCCGAGGAGAAGGGATGATGACACACGTAGTGTTTATCCACCCTCAGATGGTCGTCCATGACGTCGACTGGAAGTAAAAGGAGTATCGAATACAACAGGAAGATTAGGATTGAGAAGTGTAAGAAGTTCAGTTCCACACGTTACATCTTTGCATGTTCACGATTAATTTCGAAATATTACGTGCGCTTGCGAAATTCACCTATATACAAAGACTGGCACGATCTCTATCGCTGTTTGGTCTTCACACTAGAGTCTGAATCGATCACGTACACTGCGAGTGTAACGCGAAAGCAGAATTGAGCAGAACTTGAGAGGGGAACGGTGCGAGCAAGGAATATGGCGAGACGGCCTACTAATCGAAGCAAAGCGCAATGAAGCGAGAAAAGAGAAACAAGCGCGCGCATTTCGAAATCAGAGGTAGAGGAGCGGCGATGTCACGAGTGCCCCCCACCATATCTTTTTCGAAATTTCTTTCAAAATTTGCAATTATGTTCGATCCTGTTTATGGCGCTTAGTTTGTTGTATTTATGAAACGGATTGGGGAATTAAGACAAGTCTGAGGTAGAGGATAATGATAAAAATTACAGTAAATGCAAATGATAAATTTAAAACCTGTTCGCCATGCTGGGCTCGCGGGAGAGTACTGAAGGCGAGTTCTAATTTGGGTAGCTTCAGTATCGAGTGCCCACCTTATGACCTACTAATGTAAGAGACTGTACTGTGCACACCATAATGTAGTGTATGCTAGCTTCATTTGTCAAATTCATATAAAAAGAATGATTGCCCACAGCCTTGAACCGGTGATAATATTTGTGCTTGCCATTATTTGTTTCTAGTATTTCTCAATCCGGATGTGTGCTGTCTTAATGTCATTTGAAAAATTCAAAACATGCTTTATTATTATACATTCAAACTGTTTTTACACCCGTAACGAGTAGCTTCTCTCAAATTTCACACGACTTGACATATCGTCTTTTGATCATTCCGAGCATGAGCACTTAGGATTCTCCGAAGATGACCACTCTGGCCTTTGATCTTTGAGATCAATGAGAAGATTCAGATATGTCCTTTCCGATCTTTCCGTTTCTTAGAGTCTCGGAGTTGTCGAATAATTATGGGATCGACGCAACTGTTAAATAGCGATCATTGCACAATGCACGATAGATGAAGGCAACTGATTCTCTGATTTATATTCGACACGGATTTGATACCGATTTGGAAGAGGAAAATAAATAACTCACATTCGGTGGAAATATTGTTGCGGAAATTATGAGAACAAGAAGACTGTCGCGATTCTGATATTTGACGGGGTTCAAAATATTCTCTGAACGATTGTTATTCTGACTCGGACATGGGTAATTCGTGATTGAAAGTTATGCACAAGATCAGCTAACGATAGCTAACGAACCGACTTGAAATTTTTCTTGCAGTTTTGATAACTGGATGGCTCATCCGAATATATGCCGGATATACTGAAATTAACATGCATTGAAATTGAGCATGAAAGAGCTAGACCATGCAGACGCAAATTCGAACGACAAGAAAGTATCGAGTAATGGAAGTAAATTGATTGCAAAAAGCTTTGCCTGTCTTATCGCTTGATTGACATGCCAAAGACAAAGCTCGTGAATGACAGTGGCTGGCAACATAAACAAATATTCACGAGGAATCGATTGACCCTTCTGAATTTCTCTAACGAGTTTCAATTTTCGATTTGTTTTTACACGTTCTAGAAGTTCAGGAGCTGAAATTATATCATTATTCAAAGAACACGTGGCACTGCAAAAGTACGAAAAAATGGACAAAACGATAATTTATAAGATCGATTTCATCATTTGAAATAATATAACAATTTCGAAGCATTTTTCATTGCAGGAGTAATGTGTTATCGTCACGCGGTCGTTATCATTCAGAAGCTTCTTCTTGTTCAACCTCTCCGTAAGATCCGCCGCTGTAAATAACGCGATGAAGATTTTTAAAAAAAATATATAAAAACCTTTCGTTCTCCTTCAGATACTTGTAACACTTTCTGAACACGGTGAAGAACCACACTTCCAGGGCAATAAACACTCCATAAAAAGCCAAGCTGATGATTACGCCTCCCTCGACGACTACAATATCTCATTTTGCTCGGTTTCAGTGAATTACGTATGTCAGCATAAAAAATGACGAAATATAATCGTCATTGTAAAGTAAAATTCAATAAGTCAGAAAAGCAACGCGGTGGTGCAACTCCAGGAGAGAAGAAGGCGACAATTGACAGGATGATCAGAATTGCAGTTCTGATTATTTGAAAAATCTGAAAAATATATATATATTTTTTCATTTTTTAAAAACAATATTTGTGATTTTTTTTCATTTTTTGCCTGAACAGATCCTTCTACTAATTGTGTATCTTCATTGGTCAAGAATTTTCAAGAGTAGGGAAAGTAACTAAAACATCTCACATTGAAGACGAGCATCGGAAGCATCATAAATGCGCGTTCCATATTGATTGAAACGAAGACGAGAATCGAAACAATAATTTGGACGACGTTTGAAGTAATCTGCAACGCCGAACAGTCGAAACGTACATTTGTTATGGCTTAGATATTCCAAAAAGGAATTGTATTCAAAATCTTAGCTCAATTTGTAGTCTAATTAAGAACAGACGAACCATAAAGATAGCAACTGCAGTCGTAGTGCGCGCATTACTAGCTTGTATTGCGAGTAAGATAATCCAGAAGACGCCTCCGGCAATCATCAAACCAGCCAGGATCCGTGCACCCGTCTGAGTTGCCAGTACTTTAGTATTCACGATTCAATTGATACTGAATTCAAAGTACATTGATCTCAATCCTGTCAAAGCAACAGCGCATGATTGAACCTGGCTGAAACTGAAAATGAGTACGGTCAAATTCATCGATAACTTCGATATTTCGAAATAGCTAGCTCGTCAAGGGCGTCATGGACGGATGGGAAAAAAATTATGGCGAGATGCAATTTATGAGAGGTAGTCTTAGCAAAGTAACTTCACATGGCGGTGTTGTAATCGCCATAATACGCAGGAGGAATACAAAACGAAAAGGGAAAATTTCGAAAATGCGAAAGATGGTAACGAGAACCATGCGTAAACAGCAAAGCGAGCGAGCGTTATAATACTGCATTAGTCATTGATAAGACGATTCGAAAATACCGATCAAAAATCTCTTCATTCACACACTCTGCTTAAAATATAATCATCTTCGATAGTCTAGATCTCTTCACTCCCGATGAAGATGGATAATTTTCAATGAAGATGAGATGTGCTTTGAAAGATTATCTTCATGCCGGTTTATTTTCATGTCGGATTTTGTATGTTCGTAATTCCGTATAATTTATCGACACAAACACAATTCAAACACTTTTTTTAAATTTCATTTGCGGTTCGATGGCTAATGTGAAAAAGTGAATTGAAAATATTCCATCAAGATATTCCGGATATTCCATCAAGCTCAAACGGTTCCGTACTCTCCGCCGCTGAAATTATGCTCATTTTTTTCCATATATTGACATGAGACATATGCAAATTGTATGCGCAGTATACCTCTCCATCTCCTTCAGGTACTTGTAGCACTTTCTGAAGACGGTGAAGAACCAGGCTTGCAGTCCGGCTGCGATCGCAGGAACCAGTAAGATGATGACGACTCCTCCTGCAATTTGAATTTCTCATAATAATATTAGAAAATAGTAACAAATTCGAAAATTTCATTGCTCATTGAACGCCATAGTGCTAAGGGTTTGCCAAACGATATTATTCAAAGTTCGGGCCGCCGTCCTCTCATTTCAGGCTTTCTCTCGACCGGTCGATTGATGAGATAGTGTGAGACAAGAGACAATTATCCGAATTCCGAACTCTAGTAGCTACTATACGCCACCATAATGTGAATAAATACAATATTTTCTAAATACCTGCGTCTATTCCTTTGGTGTTGAGCGCGAAGATGAGGATGATTATGTCGAAGATTGCGAGGACAACAATAGCGGCGATCTGAAGGGCATTTCGAAATTCAATTATCGATCCCTAATATTTTCACATTTGTTTCTCTCTATTCCCACCAATTGGGCAACTTTTGTTGTAAAAATTTTACATTTTCATTAATTATATTAATAATAAATGCTAGAACGAACATTGAACACAAGCATGGGCACCATCAGCTGAGCATTGTGCTGCTTGACCGCGACGAATACGAGACTCGAAACGGTGCCTTGCACGAAGCTCCAACAAATCTGATAAAACATTGACTTAACATTGCCTTAATATGATATATCTGAGGCTGCTTAGTTCTCAAATACGATTCCGAGTAGAGCTGGTTTCGTGAGAAATGTCTATCTCAATTCGGTATGATCTCTCTCATGTAATTCCGAGGAGTTCTTTAGGCAAGGCAACGTACCGTAATAGCAATCGCTCCGCCAGTCATATTGGGGTTGGAGGCATTGCCGATCACTGAGAGGACGGTGAGACAGGCCCCCGTGAGCATGAGCCCAGCGATGATACGCGCGCCAGTCTGAGCATTTTTTGAATAATATTATTATAATAAATAACTCACCTCAATATCGAATGTGTCCCAGCAGCAGCGCATGATTGGGTCTGGCTGAAATTCGATCCATTGTTCCTAGAATAGGTCCCAAATGAAAAAAAATTGAAAATCTTGCTCAAAATATTCGAAAAGTTATATTTTTTATATCTAAATCCGACTGAAAGCATACCTGGCAGACGTAGTATCGCCAACTCAGATGGTGCGCCTGTCGGATTCGTTATCGCTGCCTATTTATGCTGACAGGAACGATGAAAACATCCGAAAATTTCGAAATTACGTATTAAGAATATTTCGAAAGAGTGAATCAGATGGATTGTGACGCAAGCAGAACATATAGAGGCAAGTGGCTGCTATTATACAGCCTGAGCCGTTGATAACGGGGCACACCTTTAGTATAATCCCCCACCCATTTGTTCCTACACACTTTTTTTATCGATTTGACGGAATTCAAGAATCTGCAACAACCGGCTTTCACTTTAATTGTGTGGGCAAACTTTTTAATGTTGAATAAAAATATACATTTATTAGTGAATAATTAATGCGAGGGAGTCATCACAGCTTGAAAAAATTTACTAAAGTCTCATACATGGAAGAATCATACACGTGACACATCGAACTCTACCGTATACAAACATATGCCTCATGCGTTTCACTCTCTTGTGCAATTCGTCACTTTCCCACGTTTTCTTTCTTTTTCGCCTTCATTCGCCCGTGTTTTGACCTTCCTATGGATCTTCTCGCTCTTCCCGAGTCTTTTCTTCTTAAATTGATGAGAATAATGGCACGCAAGGACCGGAATAGACTGAGGCAGACATCCCGGTGAGGAAATTGAACGACATTGTTATATTTTTCGCCAGAAACACATCATATGGCTTGGTAAGAGCTGAATATATTCTTTCTTCATGGTCCCTCCCCAATCAGACCAGTGGGAGAGCACACATAATGGAAAGAGTCAGTTCTTGTGAAGTCATCTCCAGTACAGTGCAGAAGAGTATGAAGAAAAAGCGGCACAAAATTAGCCGGATATATTTTCATCAAGTTTCAATTTCAGGAACTTTGAGAAATTAGTCGCAGAATCAGACGCAGGACACTTTGATTATTGCAAAATAACCTACTACGACTTCCCCCGAGAGAAATCATCCGAGGTATCGCTTTCCTTTCATAAAAATACTACCTTGAAACGTGTTCTCGGTGGCACAATGAACCATGACGTCTTGTAGTGCATACATCATTTAGAAATAATTATATTTGTTCAGCCGGTATTGATAATACACATCGACGAGGAAACGTTTAGTGAGATTGAGATAACTAACGACGGACTGAAGCGATTTCTCGAATTTTCCAGTCGAATTTTCAAGACAATTTCCATGAACGAAGTCCGACTGGAGGTTAGAAAAAGTTGGATTTTTTTATGAAATTAAAAAGTTTTATTTTTTTTTGTAGCTCGCTGATTACATTTTCCCATTGGACTTTCTTCGACAATTCCTTTCTAAGTTCGATGTTGAATTGCTGTCTTTCGTAACTTACTCCGACATACAATTAGAGAAGTTCGAACTTTTTACACTATTTTGAGTCATTAAAAAAAAATTCAAACGCCACAGATCACGAAGTATCATCGTAAATTTCCCGAAGAGCAAATACTCCCTGCGGACGTATTTTCATCCTGAATATGAGAGGATTTTATCGCTTCCTCCTATGGAAGATCTCAAAATTCTGTCAGCACACCCGGTAAATTTTAAAATTGCATGATCATGGTGGCAGTGCCATAAGTTCAGGAAAATCTACCGATGACCTCTGAAAGTTTCCTAAAGCTGATCAAAGATCACCATGAATTGTACTTAGTAGATGCAGTACAGTTTACAGTGAATGATTGGAATGAAGCAGTAAAGGTAAACTTTTGGATTTCCGTTTCTTAGTCATGTTTGGGTAGGTTTTAAAGGAGGAGTAAATGCAAACGCGGCCCGGTTGGAATATGTTTCACCTAGGGACGCGCTCTCTTCAAATCGCGTGATATCTCGACCCCTTCCCTGAGCTTTCCCTGATCTGGCTCCCAGCCAACTAGCAATAACTCTGTTCGGAATGGAGATATCAATTTGAAAATTTCGGAGCTCTAGGCAGTGCATATGATAGCTTTAAGAATTGAATTTTGAGTTTACTCCTCCTTTAAGTGCATCATCATGGCGAGTGACCATTAGTCTCTCACTATTCAAGGTATCGTGTCAGTTAGTTAGGTTATCCAGTAATGGCGATGTCTACTCGTCTCCAACCCTCATTATCAGTCACAAGTAGGTGTGTTTTGAGTTTACTCCTCCTTTAAGTGCGCTAAATGGCCGATGAGCTGAATAAACCAAGCCAAACTTGGAACAACCAAGCTTTTCAAAATTTAATTGCACCCATTATTCATTTTCTGTTGCAGATCGTCTCGGACAAATCTCGAAGGCGCCGAGCATTCTTCTTCGTCAGCTGCTCTCGAATTGTGGAGTATCTTAGATATCTAGGAATTTCGGAAACCACGGCTACGCTTGATAGGTATGGAGAGGTGAGTATCCGTTGTTATTTTTCCCGTCGAGCAAAAAAAATGCAAAACCAATTATTTGATTGGTAAAGTGCGAAGAGCTGAGAAGGTCAGAATGTTCGTGCTACAAAAACGAGAGAAAATTTTGTAGCAACCCCCTGTCATTTTTCGTATGCCATAAATGTATGACGACGTGTAATGAATTATTTTATCAAAATTTTCTGATAAATTCCGATATGTCTAATGAGTTTGTGATTCAGGTTGGATTTACGGTCTGTTTGATAAGTTTGAGGATTTAGCTAAAATATGGAATAGAACCACGATAGACTGCTTGGGACGTAAATGAGGGATAAATGAAAACAATATTGCGAGTGTTATACTTGTACAGCCCTGCGTCACGATCAGGATTTGCTGAAAGTTGGGGAAAATTAGAAAATGTAAAATAATAAATAGTAAGAACAATTAACCTCTCGATCATACGCAGGTAGTTGTAGCAATTCCTGAATACCTTGAGGAACCAGACTTGTAAAATGAAATATAAAGTAGAGTATGATAAGACAGCAATGAGGAAACCTACAATTGCAATTATAAGTGCTGCATTCAATTCATAGGGGTAAAAACGTAAAGTCTTTTCGGACAGATTAGAGGTGCTATAAATAGCTTTTCGGCTCGTGAACTACGTAATGAACTTGGAATCTACCCGAAAAAAACACAAAATTAGCTGAAAATAATAACCCTAAGAAGTATAAACTTGAATTACGTGGATGTGCTCCGGATCCGGTAAACCACATACAAAAAAGGATGGCGACAATTACCACGCCGATCATGTTAAGAATCTGATAATAATATTTCGATATATTTAGTAGTTTCGTGTTTTATACTAATCACTCACGAAGTCCGTTTACGCTACGAATTTTCGGCAAAATGAATTCGAAATATTCAAAGAGAGCTCACAGTGCAAACGAGCTCCGGTACCAACAGCGCGGCTCGTGTTTTATGGACGGCCTAGAATGCGAGAATGGAACATACGAATTGGACAACGCAAGCTATCATCTGAATAAAATTGTTGTTATATTATAAATAAATGATTGTATTTCTACATTGATTCGTTAAAGAACGACTCAGTTTTACCGGAAAATAGGTCCTTGAGAGCCTATGGATGTTAAGAAAGTTCTTGAGTCACGCATGATGTCTACAGGGTGCGCCATAATTACGTAGACTGATTTCATTATTCTGTGACCCGGCCGCCCAATCGATATGCGCGACCCCTATAGCATCATCATGGCGAGTGACCATTAGTCTCTCACTATTCAAGGTATCGTGTCAGTTAGTTAGGTTATCCAGTAATGGCGATGTCTATTCGTCTCCAACCCTCATTATCAGTCACAAGTAGGTGTGTTTTGAGTTTACTCCTCCTTTAAGTGCGCTAAATGGCCGATGAGCTGAATAAACCAAGCCAAACTTGGAACAACCAAGCTTTTCAAAATTTAATTGCACCCATTATTCATTTTCTGTTGCAGATCGTCTCGGACAAATCTCGAAGGCGCCGAGCATTCTTCTTCGTCAGCTGCTCTCGAATTGTGGAGTATCTTAGATATCTAGGAATTTCGGAAACCACGGCTACGCTTGATAGGTATGGAGAGGTGAGTATCCGTTGTTATTTTTCCCGTCGAGCAAAAAAAATGCAAAACCAATTATTTGATTGGTAAAGTGCGAAGAGCTGAGAAGGTCAGAATGTTCGTGCTACAAAAACGAGAGAAAATTTTGTAGCAACCTAATATTTTGATTTTTTCCAGGTAGAGATTGATTTCTGTCAGCTTGAGGGGGTAACGAGCGGAGCGAAGTTTTGCCTTAGTTTTGAGAGCTGTTGGATCCGAATATTGAATGTTTCGTGGACAGGCGGCGATTATCTCTGCTCAGTGACCATTCATAATTACGTAGAAGAGTTCCCGGACGAGTTCCCGTAAAGCGTATCTGTCATTTTTCGTATGCCATAAATGTATGACGACGTGTAATGAATTATTTTATCAAAATTTTCTGATAAATTCCGATATGTCTAATGAGTTTGTGATTCAGGTTGGATTTACGGTCTGTTTGATAAGTTTGAGGATTTAGCTAAAATATGGAATAGAACCACGATAGACTGCTTGGGACGTAAATGAGGGATAAATGAAAACAATATTGCGAGTGTTATACTTGTACAGCCCTGCGTCACGATCAGGATTTGCTGAAAGTTGGGGAAAATTAGAAAATGTAAAATAATAAATAGTAAGAACAATTAACCTCTCGATCATACGCAGGTAGTTGTAGCAATTCCTGAATACCTTGAGGAACCAGACTTGTAAAATGAAATATAAAGTAGAGTATGATAAGACAGCAATGAGGAAACCTACAATTGCAATTATAAGTGCTGCATTCAATTCATAGGGGTAAAAACGTAAAGTCTTTTCGGACAGATTAGAGGTGCTATAAATAGCTTTTCGGCTCGTGAACTACGTAATGAACTTGGAATCTACCCGAAAAAAACACAAAATTAGCTGAAAATAATAACCCTAAGAAGTATAAACTTGAATTACGTGGATGTGCTCCGGATCCGGTAAACCACATACAAAAAAGGATGGCGACAATTACCACGCCGATCATGTTAAGAATCTGATAATAATATTTCGATATATTTAGTAGTTTCGTGTTTTATACTAATCACTCACGAAGTCCGTTTACGCTACGAATTTTCGGCAAAATGAATTCGAAATATTCAAAGAGAGCTCACAGTGCAAACGAGCTCCGGTACCAACAGCGCGGCTCGTGTTTTATGGACGGCCTAGAATGCGAGAATGGAACATACGAATTGGACAACGCAAGCTATCATCTGAATAAAATTGTTGTTATATTATAAATAAATGATTGTATTTCTACATTGATTCGTTAAAGAACGACTCAGTTTTACCGGAAAATAGGTCCTTGAGAGCCTATGGATGTTAAGAAAGTTCTTGAGTCACGCATGATGTCTACAGGGTGCGCCATAATTACGTAGACTGATTTCATTATTCTGTGACCCGGCCGCCCAATCGATATGCGCGACCCCTATAGCATCATCATGGCGAGTGACCATTAGTCTCTCACTATTCAAGGTATCGTGTCAGTTAGTTAGGTTATCCAGTAATGGCGATGTCTACTCGTCTCCAACCCTCATTATCAGTCACAAGTAGGTGTCACACGCCGGTGACATCGACGCTCATCGACTCGGCGTTCACAAATAGAATGCTTCCGATATCGTCATAATATACCAGCAGCTTGGTACTGATAAGGACTGTCCGGACATATAGAGACCTGGGTATGTTTCCACCACAAGTCACCGAGAGCGCATCCGAAAGATGGTGCTTCAAAACCGTACTCAGGTGGTCAAGAGTATTGATATCTCGAGCACTTCCGTTTCTGATCTTCTCAAGTCCCGGCTGACTCTTCGCCCTTACAAGTATATTAAGTTGCTCGGACTAGGTGAGCGTTAGATTAAGTGTCGCATAGAACGGAACCGTAAACTGTTGTTGCAGTTTGCCAGGTCCGCGCATTTCAGTAAGTTGCTCAGCGATGTAAATATATTTACAGTCGAAAGCATGTAAAATATCCAAACCAGCATAATCACTGCCTCTGGTCCTGAAGTACCTTAAAATTGTTGTGGAATCGTTGGTTATATCATTCATCACGTCTACATCAGGGTTATTGTTGCAATTTGCACAACAGTCAAGTTCCTTCTCATTTTTGTCACTCCGGGAGCTAAGAACAATAAGGAGTATTACATGATGCGCATCCTGGAAGGCGCGCCAACACGACAAACTGAATCCAACTTCGACCAGGAACACTGGTCGTCTCAGCAACAATCAACTCCATTCAGAAGGCAAATTCGTTGCCGGACACCCATGCACCCGACCAAACCACTCTCACTGATTGACCCCCTAACTCCCCCGATCTTAACCCCTCAACTTCAGGGTTTAGGGGCGTAGTAGTCCAAGATGTCCTCTAACAAGAACTATACGCGAACCCCCCTGAGGGCAGCCCTTCTCAAAGCATAAGTCGAAATCTGTGAAAATTTCATGCGGGAATCGATAGGTGGATCTGAAAAGATACTCAAGGCCAGTCTCAGAGCAAATAGAGGCCCCATCATACGAAGACAGTATGTTACTATTACCCATATGGTTGGTAAACTTTGCCCTAAAATATATCCCTCAAGTTCGATTCCAAAGGTAGGAAACATTTGAAAACATCAGTCTACGTAATTATGGCGCACCCTGTAGGGATGATATAGCAATCAATCGTATCTTCTTTCAACGCGTGTGTCAGTTTGATCGATGAGACAGAATAAAAATAACCATTTCTTTGTAACTCTTGCCTACTCACTAGAATTCGTAATTCCGGCCTTCGTCTCTTCATTTTACACTCTCTCTTGATAGGACGATCTCTAATTTCTCCCAACCAGTTGCTGGGGAACCCGCCAACAACTTGTCAGGGCACTGGTTACCAACTAGTTAGCCTAAGATCCGCCCATTCTAACTGGTTGACCAGTTGTTAAACAGTTGTTGAACAGTTATTAACCAGCTAGAGTGGGCGAACTTGCTAGGCTAACCAGTTGCTAACCAGTGCCCTGACCAGTTGTTGGCGGGTTCCCCAGCAACTGGTTGGGAGAAACCAGAGATCACGAGAGAGTGCAAAGAATGAAGAGAACGTGGTACCGTTTCTCGAACTGAACCACTCACACCCACCACAGTGACGATCCCAGCCGTATTCATCAATGGATCATCTAAGGTTGCAATCGTACCGCAGAAGTAAATTACGGAGAACACAGCAATCCCCCCGGCTGCACCCTTGGCACGAGCCTGAAATAGTCTCTCATGTTATATTTATTTTTCTTGAGAATGTGCAAACCGTGACATCCATGGAGTCGTAAAAGCAGCGACGAGATTTACTAAAAAGTCACCTGAAGAAGGACAATATAAATTCCATTCAAAATTACGGTAAAAAGAAGGAGTATACTTGTTACTCAATATGATATAATGCGGGTAAAACACTGGATTGTATCTACCGAGTAGGATGCATGGATTATCCCCTTCTCGGACGGTCGTTCATTCCGTGCGCTCTCTCGTCGATTAGCCGGAATGGTACAGTGGTAAAAAGAAGAGGACGATGAGTTACGAAACCCATGATTCTGCCCACTTACTCGTTTCGAAGGACCTGATGAATTCTCTCTATTTTGCACACTTTTACAGCTGGTTTCGATGCGAGAGAGTGCGTGAAATTAAGAGGTGATCATTAGAGGAACTCTACTATCGGTTGAGTAAGCATTTTGTTTGCTCGTTCGTTTCTAAACCAATCAATGATTATCCGGAGATTTTGCACATTGCGGAAAACATTTCACTTCATAGTTTTTTTTCTTTGGTAAAATATTAAAGCGTAGTAACAGAGATTATACTCATAACTTTGCTAGAGAGAGGGGGGGGGGGTTCAAACAAGCGAGACCAAAGTAGAATTTACATTATGCGATTCGCTAGAACAAGTGAAGTAAAGTTGAATCATCTCAGATAATTGGTGAAAGCTACATGAATTTTCTTCATCAGCTGCTCTAAAATTGTGGAGCATCTTAGGCATCTTTGGATTTCCGAAACCAGAGTTACCGGCTGCAGCTACGGAGAAGTGTTCTCATTTTCCAAATTCCACATTTCATTGATTTTAATTTTTTTCAGTTTTTTTCAGGTAGAGATTAGGGTTCCGGAATTGGGCATAATTGGGCAAATATATTTTGAATCATTTTCGGATATGTTTCATGTTCAATAAATAGTATACATATATAGCGCACATGAAACATATCTGATAATGATTCAAAATATGCCCAATTACGCCCAATTCCGGAACCCTAGTAGAGATTGCCCAGCCAGCACGAGGGGCCAACGTACGGGACGAGGTTATGTCTTCGCTATGATGGCTGAATTAAGATTCTGAATGTATCGTGGACTCTGGTCAGTGACAATCCACAATTATGTTATCGATTGAATAATTACTTACAGAAAGGCGAAAACCGCATCGTTCACATGCCAGAAATGGATAAAGACGATTAAGAAAATATGCATGACATAATTTAATATTATTATTACTTAACAATGACGAAATGTCTAATTTGCCAAGTTTGTGGTGATGGTCCGGTATGTTGGGTAAGTTTTAGTAATCACATACAGGGTGTCCAAAAAGTATTGTTACACTTTTGAAACGCGAATTTTTTTAACATGTAGGTCGAGTTGTCAAAACCTGTAATAACATGTTTGAGCCCACCCTTCGGTGCGTTGAGGGAACCTACTAATTAGTTTCCCATAGTCATGGTTCGTCCAAATCGCTATCGTCAAACTATTATCAACCTTTGGACCCTCGGCGACCCCCCAGATTCCATCAGGAGGAAGCTTCGTATTTCCCGAATGACAGTCTATCGCACCATCTCCCGTTTCAAGCAGTTGGGCACTGCGAAGGACCGTCCAAGATCAGGAAGAACCAAGACCGCTCTCACTCAGAAGAACAGGAGAATCGTGGAGAAGAGAGTGAATCGCAATGCCAAACGATCCATCAGGAAGATGGCTAAGGATCTCAAGATCTCCAAAGGATCCGTGTGTGCCATCGTTCATTCTCTTCTCAAGTCCTACCCCTACAAGATGAGAAAGGGCCATGGCCTCACTGATGTCCACAAGCAGAAGCGCCTGGAGAGATGCAAGCTGCTCCTTCAGCGGGCCGATCGTGGGGAGCACTTGACTACCGTTTACTCTGACGAGAAGCTGTTCTCAGTCGAGGAGGTCTACAACAGTCAGAACACCAGGATCATCGCCAAGTCTCCTCAGCAAGCTGACGCCAGAGGTAGAACCATCTCTCGCATTGCCCACCCCCAGGCACTGATGGTTTGGGCTGGTGTGTGCTCGACGGGCAAGACTCCTCTCGTGTTCGTGGATCCCGGGGTCAAGATCAACAAGGAGTACTACACCAGGGCAATTCTCCAGAAGGCCCTTCTCCCCTGGTCCCGCTCCCACTTCAAAGGGGCTCGCTGGACCTTCCAACAGGATTCAGCGCCTGCTCACTCGGCAAAAGTGACGCAGGCATGGTGTCGCGCCCATCTGCCCGACTTCATCTCGAGTGAGGAATGGCCCTCGAACTCCCCCGATCTCAACCCTCTGGACTTCAGCATTTGGTCAGTGTTGGAGAAGGAGGCCTGCTCTACTCGCCACAAGAACCGCGATTCCCTCAAGGCAGCCCTTCTCAAGGCATGGGAGAAGATCGACGTCCCTTACCTGCGGGCCGTCATCGACTCGGTCCCTCGTCGTCTCAGAGAGGTCATCGCGGCCAATGGAGGCCAGATCGAGTGATCGTGCATTGTTATGTTCATATGGTCACTGATAAATACTGTGCCCCGTTTGAGTTGTCTATGTTGCTTTTAAAGAAAGATACATGGTTTTATCCGTGTAACAATACTTTTTGGACACCCTGTAAAATGGAACCACAACACTAGACTGCTAGGGAGAAATGAACAAAGTATTGCGAGTGTTGCTCTTGCACGACTTTCCGATAACACCTATCCTTACGACCTGAAAGAGGACATACAAAAATACATTTTTAAATAATTAATTAATTGAACCTCTCGATCTCTTGCAGGTAGATATAGCAGTTTCTGAATACAGTGAAGAACCAGAATTGGAGAGCGCAAGCAATGGCGCAATATGCAACGACAGCGACCACGACTTCTACAATTACAATTATTTTATCCAAAAATCAGGCCTAAAATACAATTATTACAACTTTCAGTTCAGCATTAGGCTTTTGAATTATATTCGGGTAGGTTTCCTGCGCGCTAAATAGCTACAAATTGATGCATTGCTTACGTGACATATTGTGTGCAACTACTTCAGACACTAGGTCGGATGAGAACTATGACGCTTTTGATATACCAAAGGCGGAATGACGTCATAGATCTCATCCGATCTAGTTCCCTAAATCTTTCGAGGCTCGGGTCTCTTCATTCTACAGAGTATTTAGACCGATTGAGGGGGTGAGAGCATCTGTCGAATTCGGCATTCAGTGGGATGATCATCGTCGGATGGTAACCTATTAAATTAAAGTAGAACATTCACAGTAGGTTCCCAAAGTCTCAAAAACGATTCTGTGAAGGTTCTACAGAAGGGTCCATTTTTGGTTGTCATCGAGTAAGTTACCATCCTACCGTGATCATCCGACCTATTGCTTCGAATTCGGGCCGATTGCACGCATTTGGAACTCACATTGCAAACGAGCATCGGTAGCATCAGCACCGGCCGAGTTCTTATGACAGCGAAAATGGCGAGAATGGACACTACCACTTGCACAACGCAACATATCATCTGAATAATGTTATTTAATAATATTTTTTAATACATGCTTGTATTAGGACATTGATTTGAAACGTAGACTCATTGATCAAATATACGGTGATACATTGAATTCAGGAAAGATGAATTTCGAAAATCCATTGGAAGACCTCGCAAGACATCGTCTCTCCTTTCTGATCTCGATAATGTGAAAAGTGAGAGAGCACACCGAATAAAGAGAGCCCTATCTTGGCAAAGGAGTTCTACTTTAAAGAAGGAGTGTCAGCAAGGTGATATTTAAAACATTGGGGTTCCCGAAACGAATTTTCCCATCAATCGGATACTGTAGACATTGTCCATTGCTCATCTCATCAATTATTTCCTAAATACAGAGAATTCCCTGAGCAAACTTGTCGCGCGCATAAGTCACTTCAGAATTCATTTCAGACCTGCATTTTGGGGTTGTTTTGTTGATGTAGGGATAGTTATGATCGCCGTAAGGAATTTCAATTTTGCTGCATCTTTCTTTATCTCACCACAGCGACGAGCACGCCCATCTCCACATCAGGATGTCCTAAGCTTGCACTTGCAGAGCTGAACTGAATTAGGGCTGCACCAGCCATCACCCCTGCCAGAGCCCTGGAGCCAGTCTAAACGAGTCTCAGATGTTATGTTTATGATGGCTTTAACGACGGTCATATTTTTCTATGTTTTTACTTTATCTAAAAAGAACGCACAGTGATTTCCATGGAGTCGCAACAGCAACGCATCATTCAGGGTATCTAAAAAGTGATCTTAGCGATCCCTGAACAACAGCAAATGCCGAACTTAAGGTAAAACCCGAATGAGAGCTCAACTAAGTGTAAAATAGGGTTCCGGAATTGGGAGTAATTGGGCATATTTTAAATCATTTTCAGATATGGTTCATGGGCGCTACATATGTATAATATATATTGTCAATGAAACATATCCGAATATTATTCAAAATATGCCCAATTACGCCCCATTCCGGAACCCTAGTGCAAATTAAACCCATCACTCAATATGATGAAGAGCCTGTAAAACACGAGATTTTATCTGCCAATTGCATTTCTCGAGTGGGATTCGTGGATTATCCCCTACTCGCCCGTGACCCTCTTCATTTTACACGGTATCTAATTGATCAGCGTGAATGCTATAGTGGGAAAAAGAAGAGAACGATGGGTTAGTGAACCCCGTGATTCAGCCCACTTGCTGAGTTCGAAAGACGTGGTGCTTACTCTCTATATTGCACGCTTTTTTCCGCCGGTTGAGATGCGATAGAGTGCATAGAATTATGAGAAGGGACATCATTAGTGGAATTTTGCTAGCGCATGAGTAAGCATTTTGTTTGCCGGTTCGTGTCGAAACGTATTGGAGATTATCTCGAGATTTCGCACATTTCCGCGAACATCTCTCTCTTTATCCTCATTTTCACAACTTTGGAAACTTGTAAAAATGCCTAGTAACAGAGATATTACGATAGGTAAATGAGCAGCAGTGATATTTTTTTTCGAGTTAAGGAATCAAAGAACCGAGTTGAAAGTATTATGAGAATAATGCGATCAGCTAAAACAAGAGCACTAATTCTGAACAGTTTGTTATCGAAGTCACCTGATGAACTTGAAACCATTAAAATGTTACTGAGCCATCACGTACTGGGCTATCAGAAACATAACTTAAAGGAGGAGCAAAGGAAAAATTGAAAGGATGTCTTATTAATTACCATTGCCTAGCTTTTCCCAACGATAGAGGTTCTGAAATTTTCACGCTTCTATCTCTGCTCTGAACTTAGTTATCGCAACTTGGCAGATTGCCAACCATAGACATCAGAGGAAATTGCTCAGGGAACGAGCGAGATAGCGCGTGATGCGAGAGAGTGGCCCTCTCGTTTCTCTAGCCGCGCCCGGTTGCTGATATTGGGGTGTCCGGAAAGTTCGTATAATTTTTTGTTTTTATTTTTTATTCAATGCTTTACAATTCTCAGTGACCAATGTATGCCCCCTTCTTTCTCACTACCTCCCTCCAGCGATTGGGCAGGGTCTCGATTCCTCTCTTCCAGAATGCTGGTTTCTTCGAGACCGCCCAGTTCACGAAAGCCCTCACAACTTCATCTCGATTCTTGAACTTCTTTCCTTTGCAGAAGTCAGAGAGAGAGCGGAAGCAGTGGCATTCGCATGGGGAGAGATCCGGGGAATACGGTGGATGGGGAATCCTCTCGATCTTCAGCTCGTCCATTTTCTTCTGGGTCATCTTCGCTCGATGTGGGCGAGCATTGTCCATCAGAAGAAGAATTTTGCCCTGGTTCAGGAGTCTGGGAGGGACTCTGATCGCGACATCTTCCAGTTGTTCAGAGAAGAGGTCGGCATTGATGTTGGTGCCAGGGGCGAGGATCTCCCAGTAGATGGGACCGAGCACTGAGAAGAAGAAGCAGAGGAGTTCCTTCTTTCCGTGCTCTTCCTTCTTCGGGACGGGCGTGGGCTTCTCATCTGCATCCACCCATTGCAGTCTCCTCACAGGGTTATCGTACGTGATCCACTTCTCATCTGTAGCGATGATGAAATTGACCCATCGAAGATTGGATCTACGATGGAGTAATTCCCGACAGACTTGAACACGATTTTTCAGCTGTTCGGGGGAGAGGTCATGGGGAATCACTTGTGGGAGTTTCGGCTTCTTCCCAGATCGATGGAGGATATCGGACACCGTTGATCTGGGAGTACCAGTATCCTTCTTCAACTCACGCACTCTGGCCATGGGCTTGCGCTTCAGTGTGCGGAGAACGAGATGCTGATCGAGGGAGGGAGGGCGTCCAGAGCGGGGTTGATCATCGAGACCAAACTCCCCTTTCTTGAAGCGGGAGAACCACTTATAGCAGAAGGGTATGGAGAGGGCGTCAGCTCCTTCCGACTGGGCCAGGGCAGAGTGGGCCTCCTTCACGGATCGGCCAAGACGGTAGTAATGAAGTAAAACTGCTCGGAGGTAGAGATGGGAGTCCATCACAAGAATCAATGTAGCAACTAGGAGACTGATTAAATCCTGTCACTACTCAACGTCAGAATGATGCAATACATTGTTGACAAACAAATTGCGCAATCACTGCATTTGATCGCGAACTGACTTTTTTCCGAAGCATTATACGAACTTTCCGGACACCCCAATACTTCTCCTTTAATTGGCATTCAAATCGGCATTCGAAACCCTCGTTCCTCATTTCCGACTTTCAAAGTTGGAAATTGCCTTCTCCCGAGTAGCAACTAAAACGACGTCCAAAGCAATCGTCGAAGTCTGCCTTGGTAAGAATTCGACTAGAATTGGTAGTATTGCATTTAGGAAGAAAGATGGCAGTTCTCAGAGTAGTAAGAAATAAACAAATTTAATCAGTTTTCAATCGGCTACAAATTAGGGATGGCAAAAATTGTCCGAACCAACCGCTTCGTTCTCGAGGTGAAAGACAGGAATGCGTCCGAGAGTGAAACATACTCTCACCTCTCGGACAATTTATTGTCCGAGAGGGAAATGGTTGGGACAATGAATTGTCCCAGAACAGTGTTCTGATTTTGGACAATTGTTCAAATTTTTTCGGGTAGGTTTCAGATTCTCATAATAGTTGATGAGATCTTAAACTATTTAACGCACCTGAAACCTATCCGCAAAAACGGCAATTGTTTTCCAATAAACGATCTCTTTTTTTCACCAATTTACAGCTGGGACAATGAATTGTCTGAGACAATTAATTGTCCGAAATTTGGGACAATGATTTGTCTCAGACAATTCATTGTCCCAAATTTCGGACAATGAATTGTCTGAGACAAGGGTTCGGACAATTTTAGCCATCCCTACTACAAATATTTAAATCCAACTTAATAATCGTGTTTACCTATTCAATTCTGCATAATGACTACGTGAGAGAGGTCGAGAGACTTTCTCCGTCTCCCCTCACTCTCTTCCTTCTCTCTCGTGGCAAGCAGTCGTCTCATTTCTCACTACCCGCTCCTCTCCGATCAGTGGGTTTCATTTTCTGGCGCTTCCTTTTGTTTTTGCTTTTAATTTGTTATTCAATTATTGGCACTTACCTTTGCACTCTCTGCTCCTGTATCAATTTTAAATTAATATTAAATTAAAATGGGCATATTTTTTTAAGAAAATAATTAAATAATCGTTATTTCAGTAACGATTTCTGCTTCTTCATGACGTTTCTCCTGCTTTGGATTTTTGTCTTCATCACACAGTCTCAAGCTCTAGTGGTCCGTTTTTTCGACTTTTCAAAATGTTTTCATATTTTCCCCAAAAATTGAAACCCTAATCATGTCCATTCCAGAATGAAAGGATTCCCTCGATAATCATCTGGACGGAGTCTGTGGAGAACATCCACAACTGGTTCATAAACAGACTGATAGAGGAGAAATGCCCGAAGCAGTGCAAATTCCTGCCCCGGTGAGACGCTGATTCCCACTCCTTAATAGGGTTTACCTTTTCAGGTAATTTTGGGTAATTTTTCGGGTATGTTTCAGGTGCGCTAAATAGATGACATGCTCATGAGTTACGTAACGAGCCTGAAACTTACTTGAAGATTGACCAAAATTACCTAGAAAGGCCCTTCTTTTTTAACGAGGGCGCACTTGTTGGATTATCTCCACAGCCCCCATCATTTTCCATCTGTAACCATCCCCGAGGAGCTGTGCGACCGAAAATTAGAGAGCAATGAGTGGATCTGAGTAGGGGGGGGGGTAGCCATTGATCCTATGATAGAAGTGCCGGTTTAATTTTTTTTGACAGTTTTGCATAATGTAGAGGCAGGTTTTCGGTGCGCATATAATAACATATCAAATCAGCTATTTTGCACACTGAAACTGCATCCTAAAATAATAGGAAAATTCACCAAAATTCAGCTACTTATGAAGTGCTCGAATTCAGATCTGAGATGAGATGAACTCATGTATCTTTAATCATGAAATTTTCATTTGAATCCAATATCCTGAATGTTTCAGCCTCGTTTTGTTTTAGGACATTTCAAGAAGGAATAACGGCAAAACTAACAATACGGCTCTTTCATTACCACTAGCTTTCGCTCACGATAAGAGACTATGAAAATTACACTTTTTTTTAGCTCTGCTCTGAACAGAAATATCGCAACTTGGATTGTCATCCAGGGACATCGGGGGAAATAGCTGAGGGAACGAGCGAGAGAGCGCGCGAGGCGAGAGAGTAACCCTGTCATGTCTCTAACCTCTCACGGTTGCATTGACTCCTGCTTTAAGTACCTCACTTACTTGGCACATTGGACGTAGATCAAATTATTTTCATGATATAAAATATTTATCCTGAGATGAAGGATGTGTTGGATCACGATGCAGTCGTCTTCCATACCAAGGAGGTCTCTTTTTAATTTTTTTGTAACCACTTAATTATTAATTCTTTATCATGCGATATGATAGGATGATTAGGAGTAAATGTTACAGGCAACTTATAAGCATGATAATACGATGTCATATCTAGATGACAAAGGGGATACGATCAATTACAAATGAGAGTGAATTAGAGGTACGAGGAGTAATCAATACTATGAACAGTTCTAACTCTGAGCGAGAATAAATCACTATTTCTAGAGATAATAATATTATTTGGTATACGATTCCACAGTGTTACAAGTCTATTGGTGAGGAATGAGTGATAGAGAGTGGATGTGGAGTGGTGTTTACGTAATTGGAAGAGATTGGGGCGGCTAGGTCTAGGAGGTGCGAGATAAATAAAGGAGGGACAGCCTATGTCAACATCTGAATGGATCACTGTGTATATGAATGCTAAGTCAATCATGCAGCGACGGTAACCTAACGGTTCTAATTGAAAGTAATGTAAACGGTTAGGATAAGACCTGTCAGTGATGCCACACTTCTCTCTCTCTCTCTGCTCTATTACATTTAATCATCAATGTGAGGAGAATAAAACTTTTCTTTACCAGAAAACATAATATACTATTCGTATCTCGTTGCGCTTTTGAGTGCATATAAAATATAATATTAGGTTGATTCAAAAGTTTCGCTCCATGTTCACGCCTGAAGTTATTCAACTATAATTTGCTTCGAACTTTATCAAATCTCAAATTCCTTTTTGCGTGATATTAGTACATGTGCGCTCTCCATAGCGCACCTATACTCATACGTGATCAATCGATTCTACTGGAATGCCAAGGATCGAAATACCACAAACTTGAAATTTGGCACAGCCAATTTGATGGAATGGTACTCATTGCGTAATCATGATAGCGCCACAACAACGCTATTTTCGAAAAGTATTTAGTATGGAGATTCTTATAGTAGACGTGCATAGGATCAGCCTCGAAACTGCCTGACCAGATAGACAGGAATTTCTTGGTTTTGATTTCTCGAATATTGCGGAATTTGTTTCTTGGAGCTGCACTTTTCTGATGAACGAGCTAATGGTCTTAAATTTATCAGAAGTGGAAGAGCATATCATTTGAATACTACCATTAAATAATTGTGGAGATTCAGTATTCCTTTCAAAAGCCACATTTAGAATAATCGCAAAATCGAAATTTGATGGCCAGTTTCGCTAATTTTCACTGTGAGCGCTCCTCGAGAGAGTCTGAAATTCCGTTTTCAAGTGTTTATCGGAAACATTGACCCTCACTTACTGACTTCACAAAAATACAGCGATTGTATCACATTCGGCGGCTTGAACACACTACTCAAAAAACCGGTCAATTCGTCACTTTTTCGAAAAATATTTTCTACTGCGGAACGAAGTGGAATTGATTCACATAAAGCAAATAATTTATGTGCACCTATTGTCACTCAAATAATGCCAAAGTAGTCCTGAACACAAGTCAACCACACGCGAGTAAACTATGGAAAAGTCTTGGAGCGAAACTTATGAATCAACCTAATATATAGGTCAACGTTCTCGATGTGCCGAAATCGAGAAATGCCGATCAGCTGTATCTCCTCTTCGCACAGGAGGCGCCGTTCTCGCGATGGAAATGGAGATCTATCTTCGGATGGGTGAGAATTAGGGTTCCCCTTTTTGGGTGGTACAAGTTGCTGATATTATTTAATCAGCAACATGCGCCACCTGCTTTCTATAGACGGTGAATGATTTTAAACCTGATATTTCATTAGATTCTTTGGATATTTTTGCAGTTGCCTAAGCATTTCCTTCCTGAATATTTCTTCAATGGAACAATAACCTACTCGAGGTTGAGCAATTACACTATGGACTACGATTCAGCAGCCTCTGAAAGGCTGAAGTTGGTAAGAAAGATGATGATCCCTGACTTTTGCGTGGGGTGCGCTAAACAGCTGATGATCTCACCGGTTATTTCGCTCACATGATCCCGAAAATATTCCTAAAATCTGTAATTGAGAGATGTGTAATAAATATTTTCAGACCAGGGAAGTTGTCCGAAACAAGACCAACTCGGTCCTTGGCGTAATCTCCAATTGCTATTCGGATTCCGATAGGGAAGAAATAATCGATGAACTGCATGATCAAATGGATATCACTCTACGGTATCCAATCTTTTATATCTCTTAATCGCAAACTGATTCAGAGGACGTTGCTATGACGGTAAAATATCGCATGAGGAGTATTCAATGCTCATAAGTAGGTTTCCTCTGCATAGCGGTTACTCGAAATCGGCTTTGCAGATACACATCGATTCATTCTCGCACTGGAAAACTCAGTCTGCTATGACTATGTTACTGAGAAGGCGTTTAGATACAAGGTGCGTTTATTTAAGTTACGTTAAGAAAAACAGGGGGATAATTTAGCAATATTAGTTTAATTTCACTTTCTTTAAATTTCGAACTTGTGATTTCTTCAAATATTTCCTCAAATATTTTATTACCTTTTATTTTTTTTAAATTTCAGGAATTAATCGTTCCGATCGTTCGTTATCGACGACCGGTCGAGGAAGTGATTCCGTCCGATGGCTTCATAGCAATCGATGACTTTGAATCGATCGCAAAATTGAAGGAGCATCTTTTGAAACTGCAGCAAAACGACGAAGAGTACATGAGGTGAGCTGGTCCTGGCACAATTTTTTTCGAAATTCGTCCCAGCACATTTCCCAATTTCACCCCAATCCCCCTTTATATCTAGACTGAATCAGTTCTTGTTTTGAAGCATTCAGTGCACATTACTGTATGATATTCGGGTCTCTGCTTGTTTACGGAATAAAGAGACCGTGGAATCGTGTTTCGGGGGTGTATAATTTTATAACTGAATTTTTTTAAAAAAAATTTTGAGCTCAATACTGAATCTAGAAAACTTTATTTTCACACTTTATTGACTTAAAAAATGGTCCACCATTCGTTTATCCAACTCTAATTGTCACATTGTCAGATACTTCGCGTGGCTCAATCGGACGGAAGATCGTGAGATCAAAAGAAGAGGACTCTGCCAGTTATGCAACGATATTCACGTGGGTGATTTGACGGTTCATTCAACAATTCGAATGCTTTAGTACTACTCTTAATTCCGCACACATCCTCTCTCATTCGCCCATCCAAAAGCACATGATCCGTGAAGGGACCATTTCTCCGAAAGCCACCCCTACTTCATACTCCGTCCTATTTGTAGAGTCGCAGAGTGGCTATTTCTGCTAGAGAATGATGGCCCATTGTTTTCTATTATCGCGCTCCTTACCGCTGCCTTACTTCAGGAATCACCCCGCTCTCGTCACTCTTCGATTGCTAGTGTCGTTTTCCCCGGTGACGACATGTGCAAGCAGCCACCGTTCAAATGGAAGCGCACCCTGACCCGTCTCTTCGTGATTTGCATTGTCATCCTATTAATCCGTGTTGGATACCACTGCATCTCCCATCGCCCTCGAGCAAGATACCAATCACTCAATCCTCATGCCACTAACCCTTAGTGATCCGAGTTGAAAACTCTCACTATAGTCCCATGTAGGATAGCAATTACTGCAGCCTTTTCCACAAATCATCTCGAATAAAGAAATTACTGCAATTGTTTTTGACGGAAACTTTTATTTCGCGATTATGACGAATTATTAATTATTTGAAAAATTATCAGGGAGTCATATGAACAATACCAAGTTCAGTTATGGGTTTTGTCAAGTCAAGAAATAAATTAGTAGAGAAATTGCAATATGTTCAGTATTTTCCACAAATAATATAATATTGATAAACTTGACGACACTCTTGCCGATCAAACCTCGCCGTACACTGCTGTGTTCCTAAAAAAGAGTGCTGTTTTAATAAGACTTAGAAATTCAGCTCATCGTCTCACATGTAAGATGATGTAGAGACTCATTGTAGTTATTTTGTGGGGAAAGAATAGTTGGAAGAATAGTTTCAGCATTATATGTTACAAAAAAATATCGAACCTCTCGATTTCCTTAAGGAACTTGTAGCAGTTTCTGAATACGGTGAAGAACCAGTATTGGAGGGCGAGTACGGCCGAGCAGGCGATTACAACCGTAATCACGGCCTCTACATACACAAAGATGTTATCATATTCATTTAGGTTTTGATGAAATTACTGTAGCATTGAGATCAGGAAGAAAAGAAAGAATGATAAGGTAAAATTACCCGCATTGATACCGGGTGTGAACAAGCCTGCGAAATATAGGATGGCTACGATGGGTGTGATGACCATTCCAAGAATCTGAGAAGCATTTTTAATTTTTTTATTATCATATTTCAAAATTATTGTCTAATTTAGAAATTTTGAATGAGGTTGATTGGCTCATTTACTAATAAATTGCGTATTGCTCAAATTGTGGTCAAACCAATCAGTCGAAACCTTACAATGTAGACGAGCATCGGTATCATAAGCACTGATCGTGTATAATTGACAGCGATGAGGGCCAGAATTGACACGACGAGTTCAAGAGCTCTTTCTATCATCTTAAACTCTCACATTAGGAATTACGTTCAGCACTGAACCTTACTATTCACGTTACGCATTAACGGCAATATAGTTCAATTATGCAGAAGTGTGTTAGCAATAGAGCTGTGCAAACGATAACGATATGTTCCCGATATTTCCCTCTCATTTCTGGCATTCCGATATATATCGGTCTCCCATTGTTTCAACATAGAACTTAGCTTTTTGTTTCAATAACAGTTAAAACGTTTTCCCGATATTATCACCTAATGAGCCGGAATTCCGATATATCGCATCACTAATGGCTTCATTCCGATATATCGGTTATCGTTTGCACATCCCTAGTTAGTAATGGTGTTGAATTTCGAAACTTTCCTAAATTTGAAAGTTCTCACTCACCACTGCAACGATTACGCCGGCGGTAATTTCCGGGTTTGCAATGGAAGCGCAAGCTGAGATTAACCCTAACCCGGCGCCAACAGTCATCAGAGCAGCCAGAATCTTCGCTCCCCTCTGACAAGTTTGATCATAATAATATTATCAGAGAATAAGAAAAGCAAAAAAAAAACAAAATAAACTTGCAATGATCTCGAAGGTGTCGCAACAGCAGCGCGGGGTTGAAGCGGGTTGAGACATGGACTAAATTGGAACACCATTTGTAAATAACGTTTATCGAAGTGCTAATAAATTATGGTTTTCTCACGCTGGGAAAATCAACCACCTTACTAATGGTCTGAATGTGAGGAAAATACGAAGCTCTATCGTTATCTAACGGGGGCTAACGCGGAAAACAAGGTGTGTTTTGACGGATGTTTATTTCGAAAGAGGGTGAATTTTAATAATGTTCTTAGTCAAATTTTCCAAACTACTAATCACAACTCGGCTCCGACTCATCTCTATAACGATTCTCTGTTAGAGAGAGCAAGATAATATGATGGGATTTCCTATGCGATCTGCATGATCAATTCAGTGTAATCATTGACGATACTTTGGATTTGTACAGTCTTAGTCATCGATAATATCTTAGATTAACGTGGAAGTAAGTTCCGCTCTACAGTGAGATATTTTCGAAATGTATAGTTGTATACGATTCACATCTTTTCATTGCCCATCAAAATATATCTAAAAATTGTCATTCAACTCTCACTGGATGTAGACGATAAGCGTAAATTCACGATGTGAAGTGTGCAAGTAAACAATTTGTATTCCGAAGTTTGTGAAACGAAGAGCATACCATTTTGATGTGATTATCACCTTCCCCCCTTCGACATCACTTGTTATCATTTACTCCTGCAAGGAAGATCAAGTAATATGAGTAGCAGGACGATAAGAGATGCATGCAACATGGGTGAGACACACTTTGCAATGTTAATTGTGATGCTCAGTCATTGTACTGTTGAAATGACCCAGAAGGAGTGAACAAGAACGCAGTGGTTGTATCGCTTCCAAGTCGTTTCGGGCTAACGACCGATCATTAGACCGCCATCAATTTGTAATTTGTTCCACTTTGCTGACTTTATAATTCACAATTCGGTTCCAAACTCGAATAAAAAAGTGCTATACTTCACGATTTACATCGCAAACTGGCTTTGTGCGTTTATTTCCAAATTATTTCATAATTTCATTCAAAATTCGACATTACAACGGCAGTGGGCGAATTACTGCAAGTCCAGGTCAGGTGTTCGATCTTCACTGAGCATCGCTTGTAACGGAGTTTCAAACTAGCTGCTTTGCGTGGCCCCGCAGGTACTGAACGTAGAATTTCGAACTGAAATTGTTTAAAGTGATGAAATAGCTGATTTTCTGATTTTTTATCTATGTAAACTGTCAATCAGGTTGAATATATTTCAGATAGTTCAGTTCTCAGACAATATATTGAAATAATAACGTGATTATACCGGTAGGCAGTAGCTTCCAGCCTCGCTAAACTCCGATATTCCAAACTCCTTCAGATATCTCACAATAGTTGAGCACCGCAGAGTAAGCTCGACAGTACGGGCACGGGAATCGGCGGACAGTATCTACAAATTACAGATTTTGAATCGAAATCGGAATTGTTTAATGGTCGAACCTTCAGAACTTCCAGCCAGTCTTCTGAACAAATTTCAATAGGATTTCGATCCAGCTTCAAATTTTTGTGACTTTCGAGCAATGTGAAGAGCAAATCGATGGAAATCTGCAATATACAATTATTTTACTTAGTAAGCTTCAAAAGCTAACTTCATTGCTGTAAGTTGAGATTGTCAATGATTCAAGTGGAGGAATCGATAGAAGTTGCTTCTGGTCAGGAATAAATTGAAGGATCATCTCATGGGTGGCCGTTGGAAAGTCGGGCATTAATCGAAGAGCGCTAAAGAAGTGCTAAGGAATTAAATGGTGATATGCCTTTGAAACTTGACGTGCTAATAAGGTTTTTCGTCGTAAGTGTGCTTACCTCTCCAAATTCAATGTTGTATTCACATTGAATATAAGTTTGCCTATTTTAACATTTCTGGTTAACTCGCGAAAGAAATACATATCGGGGCTGCAGTCGGAAAGCTGAAACAAAAATTCCTACCTATATTTTCCGAGTAATCGTCTGACTCTCTCATGTTTGCATGCTCTCACGCCTTCTCCAATGCGGTGTTAGTTCGTAGGAAATGGAAATGAGAAATATTTGAATTCCCGCAATTGGGTATCTTAGAGACTTGAAATTTGGAATATTTATAAATTCCTGGAATATTCCTTATAATGAACTTCAGAACCTTACATTCCATTTTTTTTACAAGTATCTAACTCCACCAAGAACGAAGATACCCAATTACGGGAATTCAAATATTTCTCATTTTCATTTCCATTTCCTGAGAACTAACAGTTCATACCATTTGAGAGAGTGTTCAACACAAGGAGAGTCAACCCATTGCTCTCTTCCGCAATTGACACTGTTGAAATGGTGAAATTCTTACCCGAACAACGAACTCTCCAAATGAAATTCCGCGGAAAAGGCAATTCTTCCAATCGAGGAACTGATCCTGCTCGTTCGAATGAATATGCTTGAACGCCTTATCCCCAAGACGAATAACGGTGAAACTCTGAAATTGGCGTTAATTTTTACAATTCCTTACATTCTCTCATTAGTTACGCCGAATTTCCTGCCAGATCGTGAGATGCGGAGAGTCAAGAGATGAACTGTCTACAACTATTGGCTCACTTCATTATCTCTGCTAACGGAGTAGGAGTAGATCTCGCCTCTGTCAAAGTGTCCAGCATGCGTCTCGGAAACGAGTTTTTCAAATCCACTGAAATGTAGCGTCATGTGGCAATGTACGAAATGATACTGACAGATTTTTGTACGGATCGTTAACAAAACCAACCGACAAGTAAGCCGTAGGCTCAGCCGATCGTTGATATCCACAGTTTTCATCAATTCACGAAGAAATACATCAGGAAGGCCAATAATGTCCATTTTTGGCTGTGAATAAAACGCTGAAATACCCTCCGTAATTAGAGTTTTAAAAAATAAAATAAAACCTGAAAATATACCATAATCCTTCATGGAGTCAATCAAATTGCGTAGAAGAGGAAACGATAGGATTTCCATAGCCACGGAAATACCTGAAAATGGATAGCAAATGTTCCGGCCTTTTCAATCAATCGATAAATCAATCAAGCATGATTCAATCAATGATTGGGTAAGATTGAAAAGGTGTGAACATTTACGCGATAAGTTCAAATTTGAAAAGGATTGTAAATTGCTGAAATTCCCCAATGCGTTGTTGCTTCACAAGAAAAGGAGGAAATCTCAGGAAGCTTCTGGATAATTATCGCTCTCTCCATACTACTTTTTCATGCGCATACACTAATGAGATTCGGTATGGTGATTATCCCATGTAAACAAAAAGTCGCAACAAAGGTAAGAAGATGATCATGGCTTGGCTTCGAATGAAATAAAATATGCGAACAAATAAATTATTAAAATTTATTGTAATTTTGCATGGCCTGGACAGCCAGAAATTGTGGTATCGCAATAGGGCCTCTCATGATTTCCCACGCTTTAGGTTCAGTTATAACAGAGGCATGACAGATACATGAATATTACGGTGACGGGGCAAATAAATTCAGAGAAAATTGATTTTCGGTCAAAGGGCAATACGGGTAGTCGATTCACTGTCCGAGTATGCGGTGACGCGAATCGAAAAGGAAAAGTCCGAGGAGGTTTGATTGCGCAGCCATGAGTCATACGTTCC
Organism: Pristionchus mayeri; assembly: GCA_036245805.1. Classification (NCBI taxonomy): domain Eukaryota; kingdom Metazoa; phylum Nematoda; class Chromadorea; order Rhabditida; family Neodiplogasteridae; genus Pristionchus; species Pristionchus mayeri. The sequence goes on along the minus strand of BTRK01000003.1, from coordinate 17,147,387 downwards.
GTTGCAGAATTTAATTAACTCAATTCTTGAATTCCCTAACCAATTACTGCACAACATCCATATTTTTTTCTGTAAATATTTTCACGCGATGCAGTGCTGTAAATGCTTCGCTTCGTATAAATAAATCGTGGGAAGGCTTGCAGATAGAGTATGCAGACTCGGTGCCCGTGTCAATTATTATTGACAAAATGCGAAGACAAGAAAAGGAAAAGCGAAAAGTTCGATGCAATACGGGCAATGCGGACTAGCTTAGCGCTTCGATCAATGCTCTGCGCTATCTTATCAAATGCTCCAACTTAGCACGCGTGTGTGCTCTGGAAAGAGAGGTAGTATGGTACGATAGGCAAATATTGAAGGTTCCAGAACTGCCCATAAAGACGATCTTCCAAGGCAACGCGATATTAGGTCGAATGAGAACTAAACAATATATTGGGGTGTCCGGAAAGTTCGTATAATTTTTTGTTTTTATTTTTTATTTAATGCTTTACAATTCTCAGTGACCAATGTATGCCCCCTTCTTTCTCACTACCTCCCTCCAGCGATTGGGCAGGGTCTCGATTCCTCTCTTCCAGAATGCGGGTTTCTTCGAGACCGCCCATTTCACGAAAGCCCTCACAACTTCATCTCGATTCTTGAACATATTTCCTTTGCAGAAGTCAGAGAGAGAGCGGAAGCAGTGGTAGTCGCATGGGGAGAGATCCGGGGAATACGGTGGATGGGGAATCCTCTTGATCTTCAGCTCGTCCATTTTCTTCTGGGTCATCTTCGCTCGATGTGGGCGAGCATTGTCCATCAGAAGAAGAATTTTGCCCTGGTTCAGGAGTCTGGGAGGGACTCTGATCGCGACATCTTCCAGTTGTTCAGAGATGAGGTCGGCATTGATGCTGGTGCCAGGGGCGAGGATCTCCCAGTAGATGGGACCGAGCACTGAGAAGAAGAAGCAGAGGAGTTCCTTCTTTCCGTGCTCTTCCTTCTTCGGGACGGGCGTGGGCTTCTCATCTGCATCCACCCATTGCAGTCTCCTCACAGGGTTATCGTACGTGATCCACTTCTCATCTGTAGCGATGATGGAATTGACCCATCGAAGATTGGATCTACGATGGAGTAATTCCCGACAGACTTGAACACGATTTTTCAGCTGTTCGGGGGAGAGGTCATGGGGAATCACTTGTGGGAGTTTTGGCTTCTTCCCAGATCGATGGAGGATATCGGACACCGTTGATCTGGGAGTACCAGTATCCTTCTTCAACTCACGCACACTGGCCATGGGCATGCGCTTCAGTGTGCGTAGAACGAGAGGCTGATCGAGGGAGGGGGGCGTCCAGAGCGGGGTTGATCATCGAGACCAAACTCCCCTTTCTTGAAGCGGGAGAACCACTTATAGCAGAAGGGTATAGAGGGGGCGTCAGCTCCTTCCGACTGGGCCAGGGCAGAGTGGGCCTCCTTCACGGATCGGCCAAGACGGTAGTAATGAAGTAAAACTGCTCGGAGGTAGAGATGGGAGTCCATCACAAGAATCAATGTAGCAACTAGGAGACTGATTAAATCCTCTCACTACTCAACGTCAGAATGATGCAATACATTGTTGACAAACAGATTGCGCAATCACTGCATTTGATCGCGAACTGACTTTTTTTCCGAAGCATTATACGAACTTTCCGGACACCCCAATAGTTTTCAAAACTTTTCACAATAGGTTCGGAAAGTGATAAAAACGTTTCTGCCAAAAAAACTTTTCAATTTTTTGAAACTATTATGTGTATTCCAGTCTGTTCTCCTCCTACCTAATGCCGAATACGTTCGCGCGACGAAAGCACTATCTGATATCAGTAGAGGACTAAAAGGGCACTGTTCAACCCAGACACAGACCATGTGCACTAGAGCAATCTGAGCCAGAGCATACACAAACAATGCACGGCCTCGCCCGATCAGAATATCGAATGCCCTGTGACACCCGCATGGCAAAATGTGCGGGAAACGGCAAGTTTCAAAGGTAAGGCGTGTCACGGTTTCCAGGCGTTGATAAGATCAATGTAATTAACGGAATATGGGATAGGCAGGCTCTCCCCTTTCTACTTCTATCACGAACCCATAACACTTCATATGTTTTGAAAAGGAGGGGGGAATGGATAAAAATGCTAGGGAGTGATTCTGATCATATACGAAATGACTATATTCCCAGGTATCAAAAACGGACAATTATTTGTTTGAATCATCGTTACAAACAAGAATACTTATTAGCAAATACTCAAAATTATGATGTGGAGAAAGGAGTGAATGGATCAGATGATCACAATATCTAATTCTCAGGATTAGAGAATTCCTGGTGACACCCGCTTTCGGAAGCGTCTTATGTTATGTTTAAATATGACGCTATCATGAATCCGCCCCGATTATTTACCTTGCCATTCAACATTTGTATCACAGTGTGAGGCTAACAACCAGTTGCTCATCACGGATGAGGCTAACAATCTTCGCATTTGTTGCCTGATTGTATGACTACGACACTACGAAAGTGCACTTTATGCAACTTATGTACTCGTTTCTCCGGAAAGTCTTGTGATAAAACTGTAGGCGTCCTTTGCAACGTGTGATAGAAAGCCTTATCGCTTCGCGCGCCAACTCAGAAATCACTTAAGAGACCCTCCACGAGAGAACGTAATATCTGTGCAGGGGTCCACGGATGGTGAAAATATGAATAATTCCCGTACTTTTTTCCTGAAGTGGGGGCCCCGAGTGCTGATGGCCGGTACCAATAAATGAGGCTAGGGGTCGATTTTGGAAAAGTTCCAGGTACCTCCCATTTTTGGGGTCGAAAAATTGACTTTCTCAAAATCATGTGTGATAATGATTTCCTGGTGTATTATGACGCGTAGACTCCGAATTTCTCTATTAGAACGCGAGAAAATGAGAAAGAAATTAGATATCCGCAAAAATACGAAAATTTCGAACCAAAAGGCCACATAAAGAGCCATAACTCGATTTGAAAAAAATAAGATATTGGGTGATTGGTAATTTGGAAAAAATAAATAATGGAACTCATGTATATTTTTCAGAGTTTTTGAAAATATGACTCTTCGACTTTTTCAAGCTTGAATTTGACCATCTCAGGCCGAATAATGAACAATTCAAATTGTCATTTCTTAAATTTGATTCATATGTCGCCCTATTAACACGGAAACTTATAGTGATATGAACAGCTCGACACGTTCAGAAACTGTTTTCATACGTTTCAAATAGTGAGCATAATTTATATTAATGATGGTACACTGCATGGAAATAGATTTCAAGAGGATAGCGTGAGAATAGCGTGATAGCGTGAGAAATTTCCGAAGTCTGCATGTGCAGAACGAAATCACGGATTTTTGGGTTTTTATGGGATCCCGATGCTTATTACTGAGTTCCTAGTTGTTGTGAACGAATGGATAAGTTTCCGTGTTAATAGGGCGAGATATGCCTCAAATGTAAGAAATGACAATTTGAATTGTTCATTATTCGGCCTGAGATGGTCAAATTCAAGCTTGAAAAAATCGAAGAGTCATATTTTCAAAAACTCTGAAAAATATACATGAGTTCCATTATCACTTATAGGTTCCAAAAATACCAATCACCCAATATCTTATTTTTTCAAATCGAGTTATGGCTCTTTATATGGCCTTTTGGATCTAAATTTTCGTATTTTTGCGGATATCTAATTTCTTTATCATTTTCTCGCGTTCTAATAGAGAAATTCGGAGTCTACGCGTCACAATACACCAGGAAATCATTATCACACATGATTTTGAGAAAGTCAATTTTTCGACCCCAAAAATGGGAGGTACCTGGAACTTTTCCAAAATAGACCCCTAGCCTTAGTTATTGGTACCGGCCATCAGCACTCGGGGCCCCCACTTCAGGAAAAAAGTACGGGAATTATTCATATTTTAACCATCCGTGGACCTGTTACGTTCTCTGGTGGAGGGTCTCTTAATTATGTGCATTTTGAAGACATAAAATGTTGAGCGAGTCATCTAGTAGTCGCAGTTGTCGGATCGCCCAAATGGCACTAGTTCGGGTGGAAACTATACTATGACTAGACTCCCCAAGCTCCGCCCACTCGGCTCTGACTCTTTTCCCCGCAAAAGCGAGACAAGAGGAGCACTGTTTTCATTCGCAACCAAATCACTCGCTCAACAAAGTATTCGAAAGCCCTTTCCATGCAGATTCCAAAGATGCATGGCGAGCACGAACAAATTAACTCTGAGTAGGTCAGAATACGATTTTTATGGTGCGACATAGCTTAGAAAACTATAAAACTCGTATGCTGACCTACTCAGAGTTAACTTTTTCGAGCTCGCCATGCATCTTTGGAATCTGCATGGAAAGGGCTTTCTAATACTTATTTGAGCGAGTGATTTGGTTGCGAATGAAGACTGTGTTTCTTCGAATTCGAAGCGCGCATGGCTCGCGACTCTCACCGCTTCCTCTCCTCCCTCTCCCTCCCCTCCCTCCAACCGTCTCTCACCCGGCGTGACTAGAGAGCACTCTGAATACGTGAAAGCCCCTTTTCTTCCTCTGCAGACTTCGGCGAAGCCCTACCCGATCGTTTCGAGAATTGAAAAGACAATGGAGAAATAGGCTCCGCCCCTCTTTCTCTCGTCTCGCTTTTTGGGCCATTCACGTTATGCTCAATTCACCCGCAATTTGGGCCATATCTTGGCTCAAACATTAGATATCAACCTAATTCAAAATGCAAGATTTTATGCAAGATTTTAATGCAAGATCTGACATTGAACTATGCGCTTTATCCACGGATTGTTGTTCGCTGCCAGGAAAGAATAGGGAGAAATGAGAGATTGCTACATTCTACCATCGTGTACTCGATAAAGAGTGCGAATTGTTCAAAATGATGCAATATCGTGAGCCGGTCATTATTACCTAATCCCTAAAACTTTCTGTGAAGGTAACCTACATAGAAAAAGCGCTGCTGTGTCCATATGATAGAATTGTTTATATTTCCCACGGAAATATCACGTGCTCGGTAAAGTTCGAGTGCATTGTAGTATGTGGGAAGGGAATTTTGGCTGCTATGGACAAGGAAATTATCATGGTTCAGAGGAGGTCACAAAGTGAATTTAGAGAAAATGTGAGCAACGATGTAGATAAATCGAGAAATCTCCCAGTCTCTCTTTATCTTTCGATCGGATCTAGATGAAGGATAGATGGGAAGAGGGGAAGTGAGATTGTTTCGCTTGAGTTCCATTTAGCAAATGATGTTTTTGATCAAAAACTGGTCGATTGAACTGGAATAAGCAATTCAATGGCTAAACAAGTAGTACCTATTAGTACCATCAAAATCCCTACATTCGATCACGGTGCTGCCCATCCCTTAATGAGATAAGCATTCCGTGCCAGGTCGACTGAGTAAGCATCCAGGCGTCCCTTTTGCTTGCTGGCGAAATATGAGGGATATGAGACAGATACATTTGAATAAATTCTGTTTAAGTTTGATAAAAATTAGGTAACTACAACATCTACCGATTCAAAAAAAATAACGAAAGTGCAGCAAGCGCAATGCAACGACGAGCCCATACTGATATTGTGCGATTCTCAGACCAACAGGATAATGGACACGATAGTTCTCATCATTGCTTTCATCACCGAGTCAATAGTAGGATAACGGTTAACGACTCTCGCTGTTATCCGCTACTCGGACACATTGTTTTATCAGAGCGAACATCATTGAGTATAAAAATGTACAATCGGCCTGTTTAATCTGTCAGAAATGTGCGAGAAAAAGTTGCGTAAAAAGTTCGCGAACTTCTGATTCTCTCCATTTCGCATGCTCTCTCTCTTTCTCTAACCAGGTCGATGAAAAGTTCACGAACTTTTCGACGAACTGTGTTCGAAAATCATACTTTTCTTTTGTTTTACTTACTTTTATAAACTATTTTTGCTTTTAACTTATGATTTCTTATAATGACAACCTTCCCTTAGCTGGAATAGCTTCAGAATACAGCGTAGTGAAAGTAAACAGGGTTGGAGTATTTTTTTCGAAAATGGGTCACCACTTTCCCCACCCTGTAATGTCAAGCTATTCCATCAGAGGGAAGGTTGTTCTTATACGCAGTCATAAGTTAAGAGCAAAAATAATTGATAAAAATAAGTAAAACAAAAGAAAAGTACGAATTTCGAACGAATTAATGCCGGTTTTTAACGAACTTTTCAAGGAGCTGCGTGAAAAGTTAGAGAAAGGCGAGAGAGCACGCATTCTTGAGAGAGGGAAAAGGAAGTAAACAATCACTGCTTCCTTTTCCCTCTCTCAAGAACGCGTGCTCTCTCGCCTTTCTCTAACTTTTCACGCAGCTCCTTGAAAAGTTCACGAACTTTTCGACGAACTGTGTTCGAAAATCATACTTTTCTTTTGTTTTACTTATTTTTATAAACTATTTTTGCTTTTAACTTATGATTTCTTATAATGACAACCTTCCCTTAGCTGGAATAGCTTCAGAATACAGCGTAGTGAAAGTAAACAGGGTTGGAGTATTTTTTTCGAAAATGGGTCACCACTTTCCCCACCCTGTAATGTCAAGCTATTCCATCAGAGGGAAGGTTGTTCTTATACGCAGTCATAAGTTAAGAGCAAAAATAATTGATAAAAATAAGTAAAACAAAAGAAAAGTACGAATTTCGAACGAATTAATGCCGGTTTTTAACGAACTTTTCAAGGAGCTGCGTGAAAAGTTAGAGAAAGGCGAGAGAGCACGCATTCTTGAGAGAGGGAAAAGGAAGTAAACAATCACTGCTTCCTTTTCCCTCTTTCAAGAACGCGTGCTCTCTCGCCTTTCTCTAACTTTTCACGCAGCTCCTTGAAAAGTTCACGAACTTTTCGACGAACTATGTTCGAAATTCGTACTTTTCTTTTGTTGTACTTATTTTTATCAATTATTTTTGCTTTCAACTTATGACTGCTTATAAGAACAACCTTCCCTCTGATGGAATAGCTTGACATTACAGGGTGAGGAAAGTGGTGACCCATTTTTGAAAAAAATACTCCAACCCTGTTTACTTTCACTACGCTGTATTCTGAAGCTATTCCAGCTAAGGGAAGGTTGTCATTATAAGAAGTCATAAGTTAAAAGCAAAAATAGTTTATAAAAATAAGTAAAACAAAAGAAAAGTATGATTTTCGAACATAGTTCGTCGAAAAGTTCGTGAACTTTTCAACGACCTGGTTAGAGAAAGAGAGAGAGTACATGAACAGGAGAGAATCAGAAGTTCGCGAACTTTTTACGCAACTTTTTACGCAACTTTTCTCGCACATTTCTGACAGATTAAACAAGCCGAATGGATGCCAAAGTCAGCTGTTCATTCTCTTCGGCTTTCTTTTTTTTTCTTTCTTGTTTTTTCTTGTAATTTTAAATTTATGCTATTGTACTTGGACAGAGTCATATTGATTAATCAAATAAATACTTCATCATAGTTTTCGGTTTCATAGTGTTGATAATTCGTTGTTATGAAATCATGATCTTGATAAGTATTCTCATAGTTGGGGAGGATCAATGAAGTTCGTTCTTGCCGTTCTCATTATCATCCCTGCCGCAATGTCTGTCAATTGCTGGTCTAGCTCCGGCCTCAACAATTACGAGTCCATGACGCTTCACTATGAGTTTTTCGTTCGATCGTTTAATACAAATAATAATACGATGTTTGCTTGATCCCAACTGGTATTGTGCAATCACTTCACTGAGATATGCTTGTTTCGCTTCTCATTTTTTACACTGATGTCACATTTGCTCGACCGATAGAGTAGCTAGAGGTCGTGTTTTTTGCAGATGCTTTCACCTTCTCCATCAGCACAGGTTCTCTAGCTTTCAAGGAGTGCGGCTACAACTGTCCGGTACTGCTCAATATCATTGTTTTAGTGTATTCAAATAATATTGCGGCATGTCTGTGGTTGCTAATACCATCAAATTGGCTCATTGCTTAAATATATTTTACTCGAATATGCAAATAACCATCAACATTTAAAGAAGGAAGGCTGCTTCAAAACAACAAGGGTGGTGGAGGGTATGAATAGAACTGACTCGTATTGCTGCTGCAAGGGTAGCCTCTGTAATGCCGCCTCTTCCGGCAGCTCGCTGCTGATGACGATCATTGCGGCCGCAGGAGCCGCAGCATGTACGAGGAACTGATTATGTATCCGTTCCAAATCAATTCCTTCTTCTTGTTATTTTATGATAAATACTCCATTCGTGACGCAAATTAACAACATTTGCGCTGAAATATCCTTACCTCCGATAATCAGTTATTTCTTGTACTCATAATATTAATAAAGTTAAAAAAAGTTTTTCCTAATTATTCATAGTTTTGAGACAGCTGAGAATTATTCATGTAGCTATTTTATCTCAGCTTTTGCCACTTTACCCATACATTTGATAAAACTTCAGAGCACTAAGTATCAATAACTCTACCCAGCGCTGCCATAATGGCGCCATCCATGCATCATTGTCAATGGATCTTTTGCGTACTGACTCAGTACTATTGCTCTATTCGTAGCCAAAGTGGGTCTTGCGGCTGACTCAGTCAGGGAAAAGAGCGGAGTGAGGGCGAAGAAGTATTCCATTCAACAGGGTCACAATTCCAGAAAGACGAAATATCGTGTAGAATGAAGAGAGACAGCGCTTTTAGTAATTCCTCTCGATCCATAAACCACCTTATCACATAGGAGGGAGAAAAAAATTGCGATAAGATGGATGTATTAAAATCTCGCCTTCGGTACCACAATACCATTGCATTACCTTCCTCGATCAGCTACATTTCTAGGATCCGTGCTATAATTTTCATTAGTTATCCATATTCAAGGTCTGGCGGATAAAATCGTCGCTTAACAGCTTCCAAAATTTTAATTCCAGAAATGATGAAGTGTGGGCTTGTCGTGCTCCTTCTCGTCCATGCATCAACTGCAGCCTCGTGCTGGAAGGGAAAGAGTACAACGGGATACCGCCCAGTCACTTGCTTGACGGAGTTTTGCTATAGCGTGAGTTGCAATAATTTTTAAAAAACCCTATATAATTCAGTGAAAATTACAAATCTTTTCAGGCTGATACCTACTTTAACGGCACGGTAACACAATCAGTCAACAGTTGCGGCGACACATGCCAGGTACATTTTGAAATGTATTTTTTTTTTTTTTAAATGAAATATATGGCAATCGAAATAGCCTAACTGACATTACCATTGTTCATTGTAGAAGGAGGGATGCCGTACTAATCTACAGTAGCGCCAATAAGTATTGAAACGATTTGTTATTTTGCTATAACGTTTTCGCTGATCTATTTAGCAATTTTGATGTTGTGGTACTATACACCAAATCGATCGAGGAATACGATGCACATATCGCGTCATCGCGTGCATCATAACTGATTTCGTAGTGATGACGCATTCGAATTTCACTTTTTCAAACAGGCTTTATTCTTACATAGATTTTTTCCTACTCGCCAAACTTTCTGTGGTTGGAGTCATGCCCGAGGCCTACCCAGAAAGAAAATTTGAGGTTGCTGCGCGACCGCACGTTTGCTGCAGCCTTGCTGCAAAAAGGGGGTCTGAAATTCAGATATCGGCTTCTTGACCAGCTAGAGACTCGTTCAAAGCACCAAAATGATTCTCATTGCGATCCAAGATGATCCTGTGAATATGGTAAGGATAATCCAAAATTTACCCTCAGGGCATGGAAAAATCTGTTTTTCACATGACCACTTTTTGGAGATTCATAACTATGTAGGAACTGTATATAAAAATCTGCTTTTTGCTTAATCATGTTCACAATGTTGTAGTTATATGAGTCCCAACTTTTTAGATTGTTTGGATATCTTTCCTGTCCGCGGCGATCGTTTTTCGGAGGCACTCTCGAGTCTCCGACCGGCTATTTTCGTCCGCATCCTCCCTCCAAATGTGCCCAAAGTTATTAAAACATTTCAAAAAGTTGGCATTCAGTTCTTCATAACGTGTTGGACATGTATACACAATAACAAAGGTTTTCCATAACTTCCTCTCAAACATGTTTTCGAAGGGTCATGCAATCAGGACCACGGTGCACCTCCGAAACACGACCGCCGCGAACAGGAAAGATATCCAAACACAAAAAGTTGGGAATCATATAACTACAACATTGCGAACATGAATAAGCAAAAACCAGATTTTTATATACAGTTCCTATATAGTTATGAATCTCCAAAAAGTGGTCATGTGAAAAAGTGATTTTTCCATGCCCTGAGGGCAAATTTTGGAATATCGTTTCTATATTCGCAGGATCATCTGGGATCGCAATGAGGATCATGTTGGTGCTTTGAACGAGTCTCTAGCTGGTCTAGAAGCCGAGATCTGAATTTCAGACCCCCTTTTTGCAGCAAGGCTGCAGCAAACGTGCGGTCGCGCAGCAACCTCATCATTTTTTTCTGGGTAGGCCTCGTTCATGACTCCAACCACAGAAATTTTGGCGAGTAGGAAAAAATCAATGTAGGAATAAAGCCTGTTTGAAAAAGTGAAATTTGAATGCGTCATCACTACGCAATCAGTTATGATGCACGTGATGACGCAATATTCGCATCGTATTCCTCGATCGATTTGGTGAATAGTACCACAACATCCAAATTGCTAAATAGATCGGCGAAAACGTCATAGCAAAATAACAAATCGTTTCAATACTTATTGGCGCTATTGTAGACCAGCATCAAACCATGTGTTGCTGCAAAGGAACCCTCTGCAACGCCCCCTCCTCCGGCAGCTCGCTGATGATGTCGATCCTGACTGAAGGTGCAGAAGCATGAAAAAGGAAATTAATATAATTCCATTTCCAAGAATACATTCACATTCATTTGTCAACGATTACGCAATTCATTACGCAAAACTCTATCTCTATTTTGAATACGTATTGTGTTGGATAATCGGTCGTCTTTCCAATAGATGATAACGGCAGATTTCATAAATATAGGTAGTTGATTTAAAATAAGTAATTGTACAGTAGACATAATGCGTGGTTTTCGGGAGGGATATTTTGTTGAAAAAATAAACAATTACTCAACAAAGATGATTATTGCTATAACAATTATGCATGTGGTGGAAAGGTTTGATTTGCGGAATTGCTGAAATAATTATAAAATTTAGAATTTCAAACGATGATTACAAACAATTTGCACAAAAATTCGAATTGGTAACATGTAACCGACTTTATCGTTTAAAACTCGCCATAGACTGCGGTGTTGCTGAAATGGGTATTTGCTTATCATTTGCAGTATTGCAAAATAAATCAAACCTCTCAATCTCCTTGAGATAGTTGAAGAATTTTCTGAATACGGAGAAGAACCAGAATTGGAGACCGATAGTGGTTGCGCAAAATACTGGTAACCCGAAAACGGCGACTAAAACATAAACAATTGTTCCACATCTTAGTCATCAAGGTACCGAGTGTTTGAGTAATTGTCTGACTCTCTGTTATTTCCATGCTGTATCACTTTCACTAACCGGCGAGAGAGTGTGCAAACTGAGGACAGTCAGACCATTCCACGAATGTTTGTGATCTAGTAAAAATTCCAAAGATATAAAAACAAATCACTTGTGTTAGCGCCGGATACGAGAAAGTGAGCGAAAAAGGCGAAAAACAGTATTACCGTTCCGACGATAGCAAGAACCTGAGAAGGGCATCTCAAATTTCATTATTTCGAAATATTTGCTCGTATCGAAATATGATTTTCTATTTTAATTTACAAATTGTACTCAAATACTACGTTCGAGAGTTTCAAGATGAACTTACATTGTAGACAAGCATCGGTATAATCAGAACCGCTCTTAATTTTTGGACAGCGATAAGGGCGAGAATTGAAACCAGTAGTTGAAGAACGCTCCATACCATCTGGATCACAACCAATTTGATTGATTATTGTATTGCTGTAACGTATAGCAGTTGAATATTGTATTACTGTAATGTACAGCAGGCGCGAGGTTACTCCACGACTTGAAAAAAACATACATTCAAAAATTTAAAATCTCAAAATATTGCTTTAAATTTGTGCTCACCATTATTATCATGGCGCCTGCGGTAATTCCCGGACTTTCAGCGTGAATGCACGATAAGATGATTTGAAGTACGGCCCCACCAGTCAACAGGCCGGCGATAATATTCGCTCCCTTCTGAAAGGTGATATGGATTTACAAATGTTCGCAATTTGGGTAATCGTTTCATCTCTCACACTCTTTCGCCAATCGGCCGATCGAGAAATGAAAATATGATTACCCGAGTTGTGATCTCTAAGATTTATTGATAAAACGTTTGTACTTTCCTCAAATTAAGGATTCAAAAAAAATTGCAAAAAAATAAATTTAACGAAATTAAGAAGTGCTATTGTGAGCAAAATAGTAAGCTTACCGTGATCTCGAAGGTGTCGCAACAGCAGCGCATGAGTATAGAGAATGGAGAACTAAAGTCGATTATGTACAGATATTATTTCTCGCAATAGTAAATAATGACGTTGCTGTTCTCACGCAGTGAAAAAAACTTGACAATACCTTAGAATTGATGAGTCGGGAATGTCATCAAACAAGGGATGAGCGAATATAACAAGGTAGTTGTTTTGACGATTGCGCAATTCACAAGTAAAAAAGATCAACACCGATGAGTCACAGGGCAGTAAGAGTTGCATGTAGACTAACTCTGTTTCGAATATTTCTTTCGAAAGCTAAATTTCGAAAACGATCGTCTCAAACTGCGTTGCCAGTGGTTTTTTTTCTTTTTATGTGTACGCTAATCATCCTTTAACGAAACCATGCTGTTCTTTCTGATAATCGGAAAACAACGTGGATGGATAATCAATCGTGCTAACTTTGGCCCAAAATGGGTTCAACTCATTTCCAAACTAAGATTTATTGGGCTCAAATGCTTCACAATTTTGTTCGAATAAAAATATTTAATATTAGAATTTAGTAAAGATTCACTGATAATCAATGACAACCAAAAATTTTAAATATCAATTGTTCATGATTATATTTGTGGGAGTGAAAAAATGAATGTACCATTTATCGACAAAAATACTTCAATTAATCTTATCTCTTTCCAACTCCGCATTTTCCACAGGTTCTCGGGCACTGGATGGTCATGAAGTTGTAGTACACGGGGTCGTTGCACTTGTACGCCGTCTGGGGACAGTCGGAGACTCCAGTGGTGGGGTTCTTGAGATCGACGCACGCTGAATTAACGGCGATTAGGATCAGAGACTAAATAGGTGCTCGAATCTCATTTTCTACGTCGAAAATATCCGAGGAATTTTGTGTTCTATAAGTGGAACCAAATACTGTGAAGGTCATTTATCCGACATTGCAAATTGCAAGAAATGCGCACAACTTTGTTCAAATTTGCATGGAACTGCGCCCTTATCATATCGTCTTTTTCGATAACAATTAGACTCATTCGCTGGAGGGGTAGGAGGGCATCTGCCGCAAGTAACCGGACACTGGATGGTCATGAAGTTGTAGTAGGTAGGGTCGTTGCACTGGGCACGACGAGCGGGGCAGTCAGATACACCAGTCGTCGGGTTGGTCAGGTCGACACAGGCGGCTGCAATAAATGCAGTCAAGTCATAGGTTGCTGAAAAGCGGTGTTAAGCCAATGCCAAGATTTATTATTCGCACAATTTTTAGTATTATTGCATTATTAGAATCTCTCACACGAATCGGGAAATTTGCAAAAGTATGGGTGTCTTCCGCTAGAGGAAACATAGTAACCATCGATCTTTTGGGAAAATGTGGTTAGTTGAGAGATGCAGAGCCGTATCTAGAACTCAGCACGAAATGAAACGTTCAATAGCTAAACATACAAGAAGCTGCAATGATGTGAAATTCAACAGTATAGCTTCGAGATAGTGAGGAAATCAAGGAGATGCAGAGCCGTAGCTCGATCTCTGTAGTGCTGCAGGTTCAGTTGCTCCGCATTGCATGAAATGTAGCGTTCGGCATCAGAGTTGATGGTTTCCTCATCTCAAGTACTCTCCAGACCAAATAGTGTAATTAGTTGAAAGATATTGTCATTGGGTGTTGTGTTTGAGTTGTGGAGCCGTAAACTCAAAACTGTCCTATTCCCAAACTTGAAATTATGCAATTGTTTCCTTATAGAGCTCAGATGTCATGAGTAGATATACTGTTGCTCTTACCGCTGCAGCCGGAAGGACACATATCACGTGTAAACAATTGTAATACAACTTCCTGAATAAATCGGAACATTTGCCTAAATAAGTGTCATATATCTCACTTCTGAACATCAGATAAAATTCATTTATGGAGAGACGAAGACGAGAAGGAATACAGTAGATAGGAGAAAGTGCATGGTGTAGGAGGAAAAGGAGCAGGAACTGGTTGATCATCCACTGATTTTTATAGGTGCCACAGTCCATGAGGACGAGGGCCAAACTATTTTCGTTCTCTATAAGTCGATTCCATAATATCGAATCAGAAAACAAAAATGAAAATAGTGTGATAAAAGTAGAGAGAAGGGAGTATTTGCCTCAGAGGAGGAGGAGAGATCGGTAGAAAAGCAAACTAAACGGAGGGGTAAGAATTCAAATAATAAATGTAAATAGTAAATAGTGAGTAGTATGATAATGTACAAAAAAAACAAAAAAAAAACGAATCACTTTTTTAAAACTCTCACATTGTTAGACTAGTCGATAGAGTGTGTAAAATTAAGATAATACCTGCGTATCGAATTATGTTAAGGAGGAAATCTCGCGAAAATCATTCCGTACTTTCATCATGCACTCATTCACACTACTATGGAAGCCTCAAGTCGAAATTAACTTGATATCGTTTTGGTACCAGAAATCATTGGATATTGTAGCGTTTCATAATGATTGCACCATCATTGGGTCCTAAGCAAATCCTTAGCGATCGAGCTATAGTAACGTACAATAGATAGCGCCAATCTGTAGTCTGAAAATGATGCTATCCGCGCAACATCAACGTACATCCTTCACACAACTACTGTTGAATGACGTCAAAGTTACGTAGATATTGTTTTGGTAGCAGAAAGCACATGAATCAATTGTTAGTTATTGCATTTCGCAGTATGTAAAGGAGCTTGCCCAAGTTCAAGTAGTTCGAGCAATAATTGAATATTTGGAGAAACACTACGTACGTCCCCCGCTCTTCCCGAAAGATAAATAATTCGCCTGAACAATCCAACTGATGTATTGACGCTATATAGGAAGAGCATACTTTTAGTTCGCATGATGTATCATCACACGGCTCAAAACTAGCTGCGAGGCTGATTCATGTTCAATCTCAATCATTCCTTAAAATCATTTGCACTGGGAAAGCCTCGTAAAGCAGTTGGCAAGATTCACTATGAATCAGAAATACAGTTTTGAAAAAAAAACAATTCACGTTCATTGTGTTATCTGTGTGAAAAGAAGAGACGGTGACCTGAATTTCAAAATATTGTCCAATTTTCCGAGCGGTTTCCAATTTCTTCCTTGAGACTGATTCAATTGACGAGGTAGACGGTAATTTTATGTGCACATAATCATAGAACTGCAAAGCACAAGTATTATTTGTCGTTGAATATCATTACGTAAATTTTGTAGAAATAAAGTATCTTGATCTCTAAACGGCACCTGGTTACAGAACCGTCTCATAGATCAATGGAGTGTTTGAACATACGCATCATGAGCATTGGAGTAGGAGTATATGCTGATCTCACATTTATATGAATCATGAATTTCTCTCCACATCTCTGAACGGCTTCCAACTCACACCGTCTTCTCATTTCGCATACTATGCTAACAGATAAAGCTAGGAGAGAGTGCGACGGATGGAGAGGTCATACTCCGTACCTCGATCTATTGTATAATTGCACCTGCTTTTAGAACCGGACTGTTACAACAGACGCATCATGAGCATTGAAGTAAGAGTGTATGTCGATCTCCCATTTATCTGAATCATAGATTCTTTCGTAGCGAAAATTTGCTTGCAGTAATAAAGAAAACGCATGTTAATAATCAGTCATTTATAGGTCCCGAAAACAAGCAGTGCCTAATGAAAAAAATATAAAAGTAATGAACAAAAATAAGAATTTACACTGGAGCGGAAACAAGAAATTAGCGGTACGCTATTGATTAATACAGTTCAATTTCGCTGCACGATGGTCTCCTTTTTGTTCGGCATTTGTAAGACACTTCCGGAAAATTTCATTTCGATACTCGCGATTCCTCTTTGCGTGCTTGTTCACCTGCTGAGCAGTTAAATGTTCAAAAATGGTGTATAAAAAGAGCATTCCGTGTAGTAAGCTTCACAATTCAACTACTGTCGTTCCTCTCCCTCTTCAAGGTATGATACGACCCATCGTTTCGTATTTTTAGACGTTGTCATTGTTAAAATCTTAATGTGGACCACATCATTAAATTGATCCAATTCAGGAATGGTTCGTCTCATCCTGGTTCTCGTTGCCGTTGCCTGCCTGGTTGCTATGGTGAGCGCCCAGTGCGCTCTCGGAGACCATCCCAAGTCAGTTTATCAGCCAATTATTTGCAGTTATCCATGAATAGTAGATGAATTCAGTTTTGATATAATTATAAGGGTAGTCTCTGGTTTCCTTCTACCAGTTGGTGGGCAACGCGCAACCAACTGGCACTGGTTAACCAGCGGTTAGCAGAAGCTAGCCCACTCTTACTGGTCAAAAACTGGTCAAAAACAACCAACAAGTCGTTAACAAGTCGGTTTACCAGTTGCCTGACCAGTTAGCAACCAGTGATCTGACCAGTTGGTAGCGCATTTCCCACCAATTGGTTGAAAGAAACCAGAGGTGCTTCATAGACGATCTAAACGTTTTCAGTTGTGTCCACTGGATCAGGTATGGATTCTGCGTGAATCAAAAGTACACCAAGACACAAGTCCAGCAGTTGGTTATCTTATGTTTGCAGATTTTTTTGGATTAACAGTTTTATATAATGTTTTAGTGTCCCCCCCCAATTGGGAGTTTGGGCATTTTTGAACCATTTCCGAGTACGTTTCATGTCCAACATATGTAGAGTGCATATATACATATACGTATCAAATTAAACAAACATTCAAGACTACGCCCAATTGGGGTAGCCCTAGTATCGTTTCTCAAACTCTACTTTCATGAAGCAAAACCGGCAGAGATAGTGTTCAAAACGAGGAAATGTTTACCAGAAATGCGATCGGTTATGCTCGTTTTCAGGTTCTGCCCCTCTTGCCCGGGCTCAGGCTGCTGAGGCAACGCCACTGAGGCTGCTACAGTAATCGATCGAATGAACAACAAATGATTTTGTTATTTGTTGCTTCAAATCATGTTTTTGGGCGGTTCTTGGTTTAATTGGAAATAAATCAACTTTTTTTTAAAAATTTCTGATTCATTGAGTGAAATTGATTAAAATAGATAACGTGCATTTAATTATCACTGCAGGGTGAAGAATGGACCCAGGGACTCAACCATGTATCTTGCTTTAGAATCATCTTTCAAACTCTGTACAACATTTATCCGTATGCATACGATCATTACAACGAGCGGTCACTCAATTTGGCCTCCCTCGGCCGCGACGACTTCTTTGAGACGACGTGGAACTGACTCAATGGTGCGACTCAAGTAAGGAAGGTCGATTTTTGCCCATGCCTCCCGCAGGACTTTCTTGAGAAAGTCGAGAGTCTTGATGCGGACGCGGCAAGCATCCGTAACTTTATTTTTGGACTTTTTTCTATGACAACAGTGAACGAAACGTGGGCAAGGACAGGCCTTCCTGGAGAGGCGTACGTCTTGTACCTGAACATTAGAATTCGTCATTTGGGTCACCGTCTCTTCATTTCTCTCACATCGATCGATCGATTTCATTAACAAGGTTAAAGTGACGACAATTAATTGTGTTAGGGAACAAAGTAAGCTAAAAAAAGTGCAATGAAAAAAGGGAAAAAAACACTGACCCGATAATATTGCTCTTGGAGACGAAAGAGTAGCCTTTGTCCTTCGCGCAGCAGAAGCTGCAATATTTCTATAAATGTTTGTCCTTGTTACTCTACCCCTATTCGCCAAGCTGACTATCTCAAAATCATCAGTACTACATAGAGCGGCAAACTATCTTTCACCAATGAGGTGCTCGAGAGGATGAATGAATTTTGTTATTTCTTTTGAATCATCCCTAGTAAATAGGCATTTCCCTTGCCACTTGTGGAGAGATCTAAAGGCTACAAATCTATTCGGCGCACATTTTGCCCGCAGTGCTCAGATCTCCATTGGCGTTATCCACGAATTCCAATCCGGCGAAGGGACAACCGAAGTAGCAGGGATGATCTCCGAGTCCCACTTGCATAGATCCTATCTGCACTCGGATCTTCTTTCCCGCGGGAGCCTGAATCAAGGAACGCGTTGCGTTGCGGTTGCACGTCGCGGTTCACATACTTTGATGATTATCCCAGCTTGCTTGGTGAACATGTCCCAGTTGTAGTTGTTGCCCGAGGCGTAGATGGCCTTGTCGTACCCTGTGTTGAATTGGAACCCCACGCCGCCCTGCAACAACAAATCATTGGACACGTTTTATGGTTCCTCTTTTTGGGCGTAATTGGTAATTGTTTACTTCCTTTTTCGCTTTGAATCATATAACTAGACACGGCAAGCTCCGCCCAGTCGGCCCTGACATTTTTCCCCTCGAAAGCGAGATCAGGGAGACACAGGCTTCATTCGCAACCAAATCACTAGCTCAAAAATAAATTTGGAAGCTCTTTTCATCCTCTTTCGAATGAGTCTCCGGGACCCTAGAAAATCCTTCTCTAAGTAGGTCAGCATACAAGTTTTATTGAGCGGCGTGGCTCAGAAAACTATAAAAGTCGTATGCTGACCTACTCAGAGAAGGATTTTCAAGGGTCCCGGAGGCTCATTCGAAAGAGGGTGAAAAGAGCTTTCAATCCAGTTTTAATCGAGTGATTTGGTTGATAATGAAGAATGTGTCTCTACGATTTCGAAAAGCGCAGGGCTCGCTAATCTCACCGCTTCCTCTCCTCCCTCTCCCTCCACTCTCACCCCCGTTTCTCACCCGGCGTGACTAGAGAGCGCCGCTCCTACGAGAGACCTCGAATGCACCACTCTCTCGCTTCCCCTTCAAGGGTTAGGGTGGCATAGCTTCATGTCGGCTATACCCCTTGTGGTCCCTACATATAACGCTCGGTATCGCTAAAAAAGACAGCGAAGTTTGGACCGTTCGCTCTCTGGAACTGAAATTTCCCTCAAATCATGTGATTACTGTTAATTACTCGTAGGCTTATAAATAATAGCTTGCATTGTCACATCTATTGGAACGTCACTTTTGCCTTCTTATCTAATTCACTAATCTGAAGAAGAGCAAACTTATTCCAAAACCAAAATGTTATTGGGTAGACCAATAAACTTCAAAAATAAAATATTGATAGGCCTCTATTGTATCAGGTTGGAACAAAAGTTTTGCACGATTTTCAAATTTTTGTTTCCAGCATACTCTGTCCTTTATTTTCAAAATTATTTAATTTTGTTTCATGTATTCGTTGAGGGCTTGGATACTCTTTCTATCACACATTAGTATTACCCATACCATTTGATATTGTGGCGACATTTGAAAGTCAAAGTTACTACATTTGAGAACTGAACTATATAATGTTGGGGTCTGCTCTCTATGGATATCGATGATAATGCAAATATCAAGGTATATTTGGAAAGTGTGATGAACAGGCATCATACAATAGTATGAAAATAGGGATCACCACAAATGGCATTCTAGAAACTTGGTCAGTTTTGATCTCGCGTAAAAAGGGGCTTGGTCTGAATTAGTTGCCTTCACTGCATATCCGTAGCCGTAAGTCTATCGATCTCAAATACATTTAAACTTTAAGTACCTTCCATGGTAAGCTCACAATTATTTTCGTGTGGACATACAATGCTTCTATTAGAAAATGTACATTTGAATACTCAGATACTGATATTAGAGTGTCGAAATTGATGTTTCCATGAATGGCATGTTTCTAGCATAAAAGGAAGCTTAGATTTTATATGGTTAACTAAACAAGCAACTCTTACTCTATCACTTATTGGCTTGGCCGAGTCAAGGGATAGCTTCCTTTTGAGGAGATCGACTCGAACAATGCACACCGAATTTCAATATTTTGGCTGTGATGACCATGATTCAAAATTTCAGAAAATATAAAATTTTCTAGGAGTTTAAAAGGCTATGCTGAAGCATTTATTTATGTTATAAAGCCC
Organism: Pristionchus mayeri; assembly: GCA_036245805.1. NCBI lineage: Eukaryota > Metazoa > Nematoda > Chromadorea > Rhabditida > Neodiplogasteridae > Pristionchus > Pristionchus mayeri. The sequence goes on along the minus strand of BTRK01000003.1, from coordinate 17,127,124 downwards.
CAAGGTAGTTTGTGTAAAAGCACTTAAGATCAAGCCAGCATAATTGATTGTCAAGGCAATAACATCGATCCATTGAGTAACGTTATTTCTCGAATGTTGGAATTTAATGGTCTGTAAACCTTGCTAAATTAAAGCAACCACTAGATCCTACATAGCTTTAGAGAGAACTGACAACGGGCTTTTCACTCCACCATGTGATATTATACAATGATTTTTTCTGTCCGAATAGGAGCGTGGTAAACAAATGTCCATGCCACTCAAAAATTTCACATTTAACGAAACCTGATTTTTTTCGCAAACCCTCAGAGCAGGATTCGATTCGAAGTAGCGGATATATTTTACAAATAGTCCCTAAATATATGCTATCCGGTTAGATCGACCCGATTAAAGTGAAGCCTTTTAAGCAATTTCAAACTTCATGTCCTAAATCGTGCAAAACTTTTGTTCCAACCTAATATAAGAAAAAGGCTGAAAATGTGGGAAATTAAGGACAGGAAAACTCGAAAACGTACGCTTATCGGGAGATCTGCGGGGATTTGTGCCGGTGTCTCACAGTGTGTGCCCGAGTAGAAATCATTACAGACACACCTGAAATATAGGGTGAATATCCGGAATTGGTTAACATTACATCATCTTAACATTTCCAGGCATTTTTTCGATCGTCTTGGATTGAATATTTGACTCGACTTCTTGGTGATCAGGTGATTTGCTAATGAGTCATTTTTAATGGCAACGGACACATCGCAGTTATTGGGCGAGGTGTAGTAAAAATGTAAGTATTGGTTCATATCATGTTTACGCAAAATGATATGCGCAAAACCCATGTTGTAGGCTCATTCACTCCTTTCGATTTTCGAAATACTTACACGTTGCAGTTCTTGGGTGAGGTGTAGCCTCTGTTCTGGCACGGAAGCTGCTTAGGACACTTGTCTGCAATTAAGTCTACCGTGTTTTCAATAACAATAATTTATATCTTCTCCGGAATGAACTGCAGAATCTGATGCGATAAAATGTAATGTATCCTTCAAAGCCATGAATATATGCGAACAAATAGCTACGTAGGCATACCCGAGCACTCGTAGAGTGTGTTGACCATTTTGTAATCGTTGAATGTCAGCGTCTTGCGCTATAATTATTGTATGAATAACGATAGCCTGTCATTGATAACCAGGAATAGTTTCGCAAGAAATGAATCTCTTCATTGCGTTGTCTCTCACTTGTCAAACATATGCGGATCACTTAGGATGAAGAAAGTGATTTCTTTCGAAACCATCCCTAATATACCTGTCCCATGGTGTTTATGTAATCGGGATCGTTAGCGACGAGAACCGCCTTGCCATTGATAGAAAAGTCGTCTGAAAAAACATAATTTCGAAAATAAAACGTTCTGGGAATTATTTGACTTGAGATTAATTAGAAATTAAAGTCGTTAAATCCACATGTGGGATTCGACCGAGTACTGAATTTATTTCGAAATATTAGGTTGTTGCGAAAGTCTTGCAAGGCGTTTGATCTTTCCGATTTTTCTCCCTTCTGAACTCCAGTGTCTGATATCTCAGAATTGTTGAAGAGGGTGAACTGTTGTTTCACGAGCATAATTGATTTCAATCGTGATCAGAATACATGCCATGAAATTTGAGATTTCATAAATTAGCAAAAATTTTGCGAAATTTTGCAACGAAATTTGGTGTGAATTCTGATCTGTCAGATAAAAGAGATCGAAGTCCAAATAATATACATATATATTTTGGAAGAGAGTAGTGTGCTCGTTAACACCAGCACAAAAGATCGATCATTTAAGCTGCGCAAGAAATGAAAACTTGATAGAAATATCAAATTAAGCATTCCAAGAATCCTTTCGATGATTTGAAAAGCCATATCTAGTCAACGCAATTATGAATATTTCCGGTACTTCATTTTTAAGAAGAACAGAATAAGATATTTATAATTTCGATCGATACTGATCCCTGCGTTTCCTTACCCAAAAACGTGAAGACAAAATCGTATTTAGCTAAAAGGTGTTCACTATAAATTCTCAAAAAGGGGCACGTCTAAAGAAGGGATTTTAGCACTGACTTATAGTAAGTGATCACAAGTGATGTATTAACATAGTTGTGTACGCTTGTACTTCAGGTATGGCCATTTCTCTATTCTCCATAAAATTATGATAGAATGAAAAGTCATCTTGATTAACTCATATCGCAAGGTTTAACTATAAATAAGCATTCCTAAATGAAATGAGAGGTCTGATCTAAGGTGCGCTAGAATGAACATTGATACACTGATAGTATAAGAAAAACCAGGTAAGTCTGAAATGAATTCGAATGCCAACGCAGACAGAAGTATTAAAATGATAAAAACGAGCAAGACTTTCGCAACAACCTAATAGCATGTATTCGAGAAGATCAAGATTCTACTCACACGCTCCATAGTGCAGGTCGCTTCCGTAGTCATACGGCACTCCGAAGTTGTCGTTGTCTTCGTCAGTAAGCTGGAAACTTAATTATCGCGCTAGTGAGAGTAGGCTAGTATTGGGAATCTGATGAAATAGTATTTACTGTGGTGACTTTAAGAGGTTTTTTTTTCAATGTCTATGAATAGTGACAAACGTTTGTGTCAACGGTTTCAGAGCCAGTAATTTATGAACCGGATTTCTAAATAATCAAGGAGATAAATCTAGCTCACTTTTTCGAAATTGTGCAGAAACTTGGAAGGGCCGGCAGCGACGTTCAACTTCAAGTACGCGTCGCGGTCCTTTCTGTAAAAGTGTCTTGATCCCACTGTGCTCTTTTCTACCAATACTATTTATATTGAGAGCCACTCAACGCAATCAATACCTGTTCTGAGTGTGATCGATGCCTAGAGCGTGGAAGATTTCGTGTCCGATGATGCCTCTCTGCAAAAAAGTTATTGCCGTTTTTTTTTCAAAGATGGATTTTATCAAGCATCGGCTCTGAAAGATTTACATAGATTTTTGAATGCTTGTGGAGAAGTAAAAAACACCCATTCCACAAACATCGACAGCCAACGCTTTATCAGTTCACAACTAAGGTCTCAATTCACAGGTAATTTTGAGTGATTTTCGGATATGTATCAGGTGCGCTAAATAGCTAGTAAGCGTATTAGCTACGTAGTTCCTAAAACATACCCGGAAATGAACCTGAATGAACTAGAAATTGAAACCGGACTCACTACTTGGCAGCCGTTGTCGATAGAGATGTTCTGCTTGCCCCTGATCGCATTCCCGATGTACGACCAACACCCGCCAGCACGGACAAATTGCAACTGAGAATATTGATTGATCGATTAGAAGTGTATGCTCATTCTTCTGATGTTCTTCGGATTCCATTTTTTCCGTTCATACACGGACAACACAACAAAATCAATGATTCATATTAGAATCAACGTTCGTATTACGACAAGGAAAAAACAAGGCATTTCAAAGAAATTGCAAAGCGAGAACCTGGCTGCCGACATTTCCGTTCTCCTTGAAGCTCAGACATGTGTTCGCCTCGATTTTCTTCGTAACCTCTCGGATCAACTGACGAGTTGACTCGACTGTAATGACGGTTTAGATGCGCTAGAGTAGATATTATAGCAAGGCCTATTTTAAAGTTCACATTCTCTCATCAACAGAACATTGATTGAGGAGAACGGGATTTAAAAAAAAAAATGTATTCATAACAATTATAATTTAGAGATAATTCGATCACCGATGTCGTCAGTGAATATGTATGCGATAGGCTGCGTCTTCGGCCATCTTCTGGATGTAACCACAGGCGCGCCTCTCTTGTGACGAATACCGCCAGCGTTTCTCATTAGGTCTTCAGGTGAGAGCATGATGTCGGCCTAAGCAATTGTATAAGGGGAAAACGCATCTCGCGAGCTCCAACAGATCATTTTTTCCTTTTCTGTTAGCCGTTATTTATGGCCTCCAGAGAGAGGTTAGTAACCTCGCATATTTGTCTCGAAATCCAAACAAGTTCATGTGCTTCGAAATCTAGGAAACATCATATGCCCTATTTTTCAAATTTGAGCGAATTTTAATTATCCGACTCTGGGGGGCGTTAATTGTTCTCAGTGATAGGACGAAATAGATCTGTTAACCTACTAACACGAAAATGAGATTTAACCCCTCTCTGACACGATGTGTCGCAAAATCAACCCTTTCACCAACCCCGTAGAGATATTCGGCGATGGGCTTGTTGATTTCAGCAATAGTTGGTCGATCAAAAACGGTGCCGTTCAAGCGCGCAGCCATCTTCGCCTGATTAGCCTGAATTGTTGAAATTTTGTATAAAGAAATTATTAAATAACATTCTGACAGCCTTTTTTCGCTTTCTAGAACTGATTCAGGAGAAAGTCGAACTCACGATAACGCCATCGCGGAGCTCTGGAACAGTGTACTGCTGAGCAGATGCCGCGAGGGAATTGAGAATCTGAAATAATGATTTCGCTCCCATCAAACTGTATTTCATTCCATATCAACTGATCCAATGATATTATCTATAACATCGACGAAACACATTTGATCATTTTTAGATAATTTTACAGGCCATGAGTGCTGTATTTCTCTGTTTCCTTATGCTTGGATCGAAGTGCGCAGATAGTGATCTAGTTCTAATAATTAAGAAGAAACTAGCTCACTCACCTCCTTATGTTCCTCGAGTACGCTCGAGTTTCCGCCTCCGACGACCTCCTGGAAGCGGGCGAGCGCTTCCGAAGCGTGAATCACGTCAGAAAAGGACGACAGCTGAAGTGAATCCCAATTATTGCCTTCTTCTTACAATTGGCTTGACTTAACCATTCGGTTGATTTTGGAATGCTTTGGGATTTTTTCGGCTTAAAACAAAGAAGCAATTGCAAGCTGTTGAACGTCCTAGCCTTGAGTCAATCCTGAAACTCATCTAGGCGAAATTCGCTTACATCTTCGCGGATCTCCGGCGGGAATGACAGCTTATGGTCGAATGGTGCTGCACTGACTGCTGCTGCAGCTGCTGCAAGGACGACGAACACGACGTGCATTACCTGGCAGAGAGCATTTCTTGCGAAGCAATCCATAACAAGACGAAGTCAAAAAAAGTTGATGCACCTTGAATATTTTGCCCTGGTCTAGTTTTTTTTTTTTAACTAGTTTATAAAGGCGTTCCACGCTATGTATTATAGACAGTGGTAGCGATGAATGAATTCATGCAAAGATAAAGAACATCAGGAAAGAACAATCTTTGACTAAAGAGCAACTATGGGAGCGGCAATACCAGATGACGTCAGAAGGAGGGATGAACCGGATATCTTCCTCCCCGGTCCCACTTGCTTATATAGGCGCCCATCGCTATTGACTCCAGCTTGCGTTCCGGAAGATGAACTGAATCAATGCGGAACAGAAGGCAGTTAAGCGATTGATAGAGAGCCATTGTCTGATTCTCTTAATTTCGCGTGCTCTCTCGTTATCTTTGACTCTTTGATTCTCTCGATTGCACACACCCTCACACTCACTCTGATCGACGATAGAGTATGCAATATGGAGAGAGCAAAACAATTGATGGTGAAAGGAAACTCTGAACGGATTGCGTCTAGATTTCATTGATTTGTTCCTCAAATGTGGATGTGATGACGTCAGTTCGTGTTTAGATAGCGGAGAGGAAGAAGGAAGACCGCTCTGTGCGACGAGGAATGATGTTTTCTCTTCCGGAAGAATGAGAGGGTGGGGAAAGTCTTCCGGAAGACTAGTCTCGTAAAACTTGCTATGGTGAAAATCAAGTCAAAATTTCATGCAAATGCATCTTGCCGTATCCTAATACCATAGTTAAACTAGTTCTTCACAAAATGACTATCCGCTCGAAAAACGCTCTAAAACAGCATTTTTCCTGGCCTTGTTCTTCCGGAAGACTCCTCTCGCTCTTCCTCATTCCTCGCTCACTCCCTCGAAAGAGCGGCAGAGTCTTCCTTTCCTCTTCCTCTCCGTACTCTATTCGTGTTGAATTGCGAATACAAAGAAACAGTGATAACAATTAATTATTTACTATTTGGATGTTCTCAGTAATCATTTTCTCCTCACCCGAATATCGAACTTTAACGAATTGCCAAAATATGTAAGTGCAACGTTCAATCCGTAAAATGTGCGCGATCAGCAACTTTTCAAGCTCTATTTTAAACACTTTTAGTGGTATCGTTTTCCGCTAGAATACCGATGAAGGAGTGATCATCCAAATATGTTTCTTGACATTTCAGAGGAACATTTCATTTATTTATCATTTTCGAATGGACTTTAATGGAGGAACGAGTTGCATGTAGTGGAGATGTTACACAAGGCATTATGTATCCTTACCGAGTTTACAACTCGCAATTCATTTCAAAACTTCATTCAAAATTTGACATTACAACAGTAGTGGGTGAACTACTGCAAGTCCAGGCTAGATGTTCGATAGTCAATGAGCATTTCTTGAACCGCAATTGCAAACTTGAAGAGTTTCGTGGACTCGCAGGGACTGAGCGTAGAATTTCGAACTGAAATTCAGTACTTATCATTTTTTAATAGTTTACTTTCACAACCGGTGATGGATATATTTCACAGATTTCATTTTCACATAAGATATTGCATGAAACGATGTTAATTTACCTGTCGACAGTTGCTTCCAACTTCGCTGAACTCTGTTATCCCGCATTCCTTCAAGCATTCCACAATAGATGAGCTCCTCACCGTAACCTCCACAGTACGCCCTCGGGAGTCGGCTGATAGCATCTATAGCAGTCAAAATTGGGTAAATTGCATTTTAAAGAAATTTGCGCGTACTTGTAACACTTCCAGCCAGCCTTCTGATAAAATTTCAATTGGATTTCGATCCAGCTTTAAATTTTTGTGAGTTGCAAGGAGTTTGAAGAATAAATCACTCGAAATCTGCAATTTTGGATTAATTTTCAAATTAAACATCGAAATCGAACTTCACAAATGTATGTCGAGATGGTCAATGTGTCCAGCGGGGGAATCGATAGAAGTTGAGTTTGATCAGGAGTAAATCGTAGGATAATTGAATGGGTGCTGTTCGGAAAGTCGGACAATAACTGGATAGCGCTGGAATACAAAGAGTCAGTTATCATTGGATCTTGAAGCCTTTACCATTGTAAATTCAACGCTGTTTCCACATTGACGATGAGTTTTCTTATTTTTACATTTCTGGTTAACTCGCGAAAGAACTGGATATCAGGACTGCTGTCAGAGAGCTGAAACTGATTGATTTTCTAGATTTCCCTCTATTTGATTTCGTATGGTTTTGAAATTGGCGAAATAAAATATTTTTGAAAATCGAACCTGAAATATGAACTCTCCAATCGAAATTCCGCGAAAAAGACAATTCTTCGCATCGAGAAACTGGCCTTGTTCGGTCGACGGAATGTGCTTGAACGCCTTATCCCCAAGACGAATAACGGTGTAATACTGAAATCTCGTTATTTGGTTTATGTTTAACACAGCCCATTCATGCGCGTTCATTTAATTTCGCCGGTAGTACCAACGCCCAAAGTAGGTTGGGTCAAAATGTGGAATGGGCTCAATCAATTCACTCACATCATTATTGTTGCTTACGGAGTAGGAGTAGACTTGGCCTCTGTCGAAGTGTCCCGCATTCGTCTCGGCCACAAGTTTGGCAAACCTTCTGAAGCCATAATTATTGGTGAATCATAAAGAAATACATTTCAAAACCAACCGACAAGTCAGCCGCATGCTCAGCCGATCAGTAATATCCATCGAAGTCATTATTTCACGAAGAAAAACACCAGGAAGGGCTAGGATGTCCATTTTTGGTTGTGGATTACTCCCTAAAAATATTCAGTGATTACTTTGAAAATGAAAAGAAAAAACACCTGGAAGAAACCCATAATGCTTCATGGAGTCAATAAGATTCCGAAAAATATGAAACGAGAGCATTTCCACTTTCACGAAATTACCTGAAAAAGTCAGAACATTTGAAAGGCCAGTTTAAAATTAACACAGAGAGTTGATGAAATGATTGGGTGCGACGCAGCATTGAAGATTCATAAAATTCCTCTAAGCTGATCGATTGCATGGGGAAAGATGGGAAATCTCAAGATGACGTGGCCAAATGGATTTGATGAAAATTATTCTCGGTTAAAATGCACTACGTGTGTTTGATTGATTCATTGTTCGGGTATGCAGTGACGTGAATTAGAAAAAGTTCGAGGAGGTTTGATCGTGCATCGGTGAGTCACTCGTCTTAGTTGACCATCAGACGGTGATGAATGAAATTCGGCAGATCTGCACCATCCCAACTAATTAGCGCCAAAATATAATTAATTGTATATATTTGCAATCGTGAGGCATGATTCGCTTCGGCAAAGGTAGGAAGGAATTTCAAAGCTACATGAGCCGTATGATGCATTAAGTTTGCCCGATGTTTCGATCAATGCTCTGTGATATCTTATCAACTTCAACCGGGCATGTGTGTACTCTGGCAAGCGGGAAAGTGTGGAGCGCGATATGCAAATAAAGGTTCAATAACTGAACATAGAGATAATGTTCCAAAAATACGTGGAAGTTTTACAGCAGACAAAATATTTCTTCTAGAATAGTTTAGAAGGCGTTTTCGGAACTTTTCTAATAAGTTCGGTTCTTGTCAAGTTAAGTACCGAATGCGCGACGAAAGAACTCCGGCATCAGATGAGTACGTAAAGGACAATTATCATTCCAGAAGGGGACTCTCACTTGTGCGCACGTGCAAAATGGGCCAAGACGTACGCAAACAATGAACGCAACTTTCGAAGACAAGGCGTGCAGGATTTGATAATATAAAAAAACGAATGTGGGGACAGTCACGCACTCTCCAATCTATACACTCTCGCATTGAATTCGTAGTCGCGTTGAATTCGTAATCCTGATATTTATACACATGTAGAAGAAGACAAGGCAATGAATCAGGGAGTGAGAAATATCACGGGCAATGCTTCAAAGTAGCGAGACAAGCAAAATGTGTCCTAAAATTTCGTCGCGTGTTTCGCGCTTGGATAAATTAGCAACCAACCAGTGTTCTGACGATCGGATATAGCTGTGATCAATTAAGCTTCGCAAAATGAGTCAAGGATCGTCCCGATCTCTCACTCACTTTGTCACACCGCACGACGCACTAGACAGCGTGTTTAGAAAAGATTTAGCGGAATTTGAAAATCTCGCAAGCTAGAGAGAGTCCGAGCATAGGCAAATGATGGCATTTGCTGTTATCAAAATGCTGAAATAGAATGATCGAGGGCGCGATTTGTAAACAGTACCGGGTTGAGCACTGATATTAATTCGAAAATACACAACGCCACGCTACTTTGAGATAAAGGGAAGGGACGCGTCCGATCACAAGCGCAGCATGTTATTTGTGACACCCGCTTTGCGAGATTTTTTGGGGGAAATAGGCCAAGTTCTGTTGAAAAGAAGATGCTAGCAAGAGTCTGTCCACTGGTTAGGCATGTCATCATTTATAGCTCGGGCAGAGGTAATGGCCTCAGCCTGAACTATTAGTCAGGGTTAATCATCGATTGATTGTGCAAGTGTGACTCTACGAACATGAGCACCGATAGTAATTCGACTTAGCCTCAATTTTTGCACTCGCGCTTCCGGAAAGGCCAGTGTCAAAACTGTAGGCGTCCTTTCAAAGCGGGCCTTATCACCAACTGCCAACTCAGACATTAAAGCTCATGCGGCTGACTCAAATCCAAGACAGAACTGGAAGAAATTATACATTTATGTCATCCTCTCCTGCCAAGAGTGGAAGAAATCAAAGGTATAGGGGAAACATCGTGATTCCGTTTCCTATTATTTTCGAAAGAGAGAGAATATAAGACAATTAGATGCCCTATGTGGGCGATCTATGCATAGAAACGCTGTTCAGAACATATGATACGGATATTCGAATTTCCCATGAAAATAGTATAAGAATGTCGGGTTTGAGACGGTTTGCAGGAGAGAATGAAATTTTGCGCTAAAAAAAGGTTGGCAGAATTTAGGGGGAAATTCCGAGATAGTTCTGAACAAAGAGGTACAATTGGAGGATATGTGAAGAACTGTGCAGATAAATCAGATACAATCTCTGAGAATCTTCCTGTATCTCTTCATCGGATCTTGATGCAAGATAGATGGGAAGAGCTCGAGAAAACCACCTTTATCTGGCCATTTCACACCGTCTTTCGACAAGGGCATTTATCACGCGTGTCACCTAAGCATCGAATAAAATCGGGCTGTTCTAGGCACAATTGTTGACCCCAACTTCTCTGCACATTTTTGTGGTATATCTCAATTTCTGACCTTATTTAGGTCATCAATTTTTTTAGTTCCAAAAAAATGCAAACTTTGGAGTCTCACAGCTCTTTTTAAAAACAATTGTAACAAACTGAAACCAAGGATTTGTTCCTACCATCCATAAGAGTGTCACTAACCAATTGGGCTGCCAATATTTTAATTAGCATGTTCGTTAATCGATTAAAATAAATCATTTTCACCACAAATCGAAGCCCAGGTTGATTTTATGCTCCAGACCTAAATCTCGGAAAGGCGAATCGAATGATATGCTAAACACCTGTCATAAAGTGGTGTGTTCGTAAGTTAACGCGTTTATTAGCTTTTCAATTCTATTGGGGTGTCCGGAAAGTTCGTATAATTTTTTGTATTTATTTTTTATTCAATGCTTTACAATTCTCAGTGACCAATGCATGCTCCCTTCTTTCTCACTACCTCCCTCCAGCGATTGGGCAGGGTCTCGATTCCTCTCTTCCAGAATGCGGGTTTCTTCGAGACCGCCCAGTTCACGAAAGCCCTCACAACTTCATCTCGATTCTTGAACTTCTTTCCTTTGCAGAAGTCAGAGAGAGAGCTGAAACAGTGGTAGTCGCATGGGGAGAGATCCGGGGAATACGGTGGTTGGGGAATCCTCTCGATCTTCAGCTCGTCCATTTTCTTCTGGGTCATCTTCGCTCGATGTGGGCGAGCATTGTCCATCAGAAGAAGAATTTTGCCCTGGTTCAGGAGTCTGGGAGGGACTCTGATCGCGACATCTTCCAGTTGTTCAGAGAAGAGGTCGGCATTGATGCTGGTGCCAGGGGCGAGGATCTCCCAGTAGATGGGACCGAGCACTGAGAAGAAGAAGCAGAGGAGTTCCTTCTTTCCGTGCTCTTCCTTCTTCGGGACGGGCGTGGGCTTCTCATCTGCATCCACCCATTGCAGTCTCCTCACAGGGTTATCGTACGTGATCCACTTCTCATCTGTAGCGATGATGGAATTGACCCATCGAAGATTGGATCTACGATGGAGTAATTCCCGACAGACTTGAACACGATTTTTCAGCTGTTCGGGGGAGAGGTCATGGGGAATCACTTGTGGGAGTTTCGGCTTCTTCCCAGATCGATGGAGCATATCGGACACCGTTGATCTGGGAGTACCAGTATCCTTCTTCAACTCACGCTCACTGGCCATGGGCTTGCGCTTCAGTGTGCGGAGAACGAGAGGCTGATCGAGGGAGGGAGGGCGTCCAGAGCGGGGTTGATCATCGAGACCAAACTCCCCTTTCTTGAAGCGGGAGAACCACTTATAGCAGAAGGGTATGGAGGGGGCGTCAGCTCCTTCCGACTGGGCCAGGGCAGAGTGGGCCTCCTTCACGGATCGGCCAAGACGGTAGTAATGAAGTAAAACTGCTCGGAGGTAGAGATGGGAGTCCATCACAAGAATCAATGTAGCAACTAGGAGACTGATTAAATCCTCTCACTACTCAACGTCAGAATGATACAATGCATTGTTGACAAACAGATTGCGCAATCACTGCATTTGATCGCGAACTGAATTTTTTTCCGAAGCATTATACGAACTTTCCGGACACCCCAATAGTTTTCAAGAGTGATGAATCATCACTAATCCATTGTTCACCCTCTCATTCTCCGTTTGAGAGCTCGGAATGACAGGGCTGAGCGCCCTGTTCTAGTATGTTTCAGGCGCATTATATAGCTGATGAACTTTGGTTGATGTAGCGTACCTGAAACATATCAATATCAATATCAATATTTTATTCAAGCCTCAGGTCAATAGCCTGTTGAAAGGAACGGCCATTCCATTGGATGGGATCTCTTCTGCAACATAACCAAACCTAAAACAAAAAAAATCCAATAAGAGGTTAGTGATGACTCATCACTCTTGGAAAATAGGAATGAAAAGCTAATAATCGCGTTAACTTACGAACACACCACTTTATGATAGGTGTTTAGCATATCATTCGATTCGCATTTCCGAGATCTAGGTCTGGAGCATACAATCAACCTGGGCTTCGATTTGTGGTGAACATGATTTATTTTAATCGATTAACGAGCATGCTATTTAAAATATTGCCAGCCCAATTGGTTAGGGACACTCTTGTGGATGCTAGGAATAAATCCTTCGTTTCAGTTTGTCATAAAATTGTCTTTGAAATGAGCTGTGAGCCTCAAAAGTTTGCAATTTTGACACATTGAAAACGTTGATGACCTAAATAAGGCCAGAAATAAGAGATATGCCAAAAAGCTCGACGCTATCTTGTGAGGGACCCTATGGACTATCTAAATATGATGTTTGCTCATTTACGACTTTTCCTATGTGATTTGGTTTATTCGATTCTTAGGTGACACGCGTATTATAGAGTGTTTGAAATTGTTGTGATTTGTATTAGTTCGATTCTGCATGAATTTTTGTGAATAATGAAATTGAATAATAACAACGATAGCGTTATTGAAGTATCACGGACCAGCAATAGGCTGGTGTGTGATCAGGCAATATTTCAGTACTCACAATTGATTTGAATAGTATAATATGAAAAAAAGTCAACCCAACGAGTTAATTTCCGTTGTGACTGGATCGTGACATCTATCCAAAGGTGAAAGAGGCTAAACAAGCACTACCAGCACCCGACTAATCAGTTCATTCACTCATGGTACTGGCCAACCTAGATAAGGATTTAAAGCCAGATCGCTTGAGTAAACATCGAGGCGTCGACTCTGGTTCGAGAAACGACCCTGACGGAATATTCGGGAAATAAGGCGGATGTATAAACTTCTATTGTGTAATGACGGCTGCAACATCATCAGAATCATATTTGAATACCGCAAAAACGAAATTGCAGATTTTAACATCGATCTCGATTCAGTGCAATTCCATGCATACGAGCGACAAAAAATGATCATAATTCGTATCACTACCGTCCATCACCGTACCAGTAGTAGCTGATATCCGTATTGTTGTCAACAGTTCAATAGTGAGGGATAAACAAGTAGTACCTGTTCGTACAATCAAGCATACCCCCGAGGGTCCTTGACCAATACCCCCAATTTTATCAGCGCATGGCTAAACACGGGTATGAAAAGAAGCATCTCGAACGCGATGAATTCATGCGATCCATTTCAATGATTCATAGTAATGTTGAGATGATGTGCCGATTTTTTGCAATGTTTCGAGTTAATCATGTTTCAGGTTCCATGAAATTTTGCCTTCTCGTTTGTATTCTCATCCCCGTTTCGATGGCGGTCAAGTGCTGGATTGGCTACGACCACATCAGGAACAATCCCATCACTTGCGCCGACACGGACTACTGCTACTCTATCAGTGTACAATCCCATCATCACAGTACAATAGTATTACAGTAGTCAGCCTCAGCGAACTACACCAGTGTTCGTTCCAAAGATTAAATGCATTAAGCTGCGAAGAACATTTTCCAAGGGATTCATTTCTCGCTACTGAATGCGCCGAATATTCAGTGATCCGTAACTTCACGCTCTTAATTTCCAGAGCGTCTCCACCTCCAACTGCACACATTCGGGCAAATTTACGGAATCTGCAAAAGCTTGCGGCTATACCTGTACGGTACGGTGCAACTGTATTTTTAAACTTTTATTCTGATATTTCTTCTGACAGTTTCGCTGGATGAGACTGCTTAGAAAATGCTTTTCATCCAAAGTCCGAAACTTATCGTTAAGTCGTATTCTAATTTTGCTTAAGATGCACCATCTGCCGGTGCAAGTTACTATTTGCCAATGAAAAGTGCCCATTATTTGCAGATGGAAGGCTGCAGTAACACAACATACGTGGAGGTTGGCGTGAACAGGACGGAAACGGAGTGTTGCTGTAAAGGAGACTACTGCAATACGGCAGGCACCGGCAGCTAGCTGCTGATGACGAAGCAGGATGGATGAAGTCGCATCCGATGGATGCTAAATCCCTGATTATTCTTTTCATTATTTAATTAAACAATTTTTTTACAACATTTGTTTACTTGATTTACAATATTTCTCATATTTGAGTGTTGACAGTTCCGGGTATTTCGATAATAACTTTTCACGTTTCCTTCAGATAAATAATATTTCGCGTTTCGAATTTTTCGAATTTTTAAAACATTGTGAATATTTCGCGAATATTTGAGTAAAGTTGTGGTAATGTAGAACGGGATCGTTTCTCCCACTCTCTGATATCGTGGAGATCGCCAAGGTTGTTATCACGTTATCAAAACAAGATATTACGAGCGAGGTTTGATTTCTAATCAAGTGCCTCATCGTACAGCTGCGCAAACGAAGTCGTTATCAAAACTGTACGAAATCGGTTTAAAACCTGCCACGGAAAACAAGAACTTTCTTCGATAAACACGGTTTCGTCCTCATTTGATTGTAGTACATACTAGTGATGCCAAAACGACGCGCGCTCTCCTCGTTTCACACGCTCTCTCGCTCTGTCTGACCGGCGAGAGAGCGTGTGAAACGAGGAGAGCGCGCGCCGTTTTGACATCACTAGTACATACTCCTAGCAGTCTGTTTCACCGAACCGCCTAGTACGGGCGTCTATTGGCGGCTTCAGCGCTTGGCTTTGTTTCAGGTTCAGGAACGATGCGTCGTATGCTCGTCATTCTGCTACTCATCCCTGCATCTATCGCTCTCAAGTGCTGGGCGGGTGACGGCAGCGCTGACTATGAGTCAGTCTCCTGTCCCACGGGGACCGAATTCTGCTTCAGAGTGAGAAATATATGTTATGTTAAAGCTGGAAGAGGATGAATGGCAAATCAGCGTATAAATTTCACTATGTTTTCAGTTAATTATTTTCAGAATGATATTAAGCTCAACGGCAGGGTGCTAGCATTGAAGACTTGCGGAGGCAGTTGTGAGGTATGTTTTAGGGGAACATGTCATATTGATTGACCGATAATTTTGACTTGGAGTGTGATGGAAACGGTATAACTCCGTTATTCCTGCCTTTAGAAACAAAATGAGTGAATTTCATTGATCATCAAGATAGCTATTCCATTTGATCGTTCCCTTTTAGAAGGAGGGCTGCCGAGAAGTGATGGAGAACGTCCGTGAATGCTGTTGCAAGGGCAACCTTTGCAACAATGCCGCCTCCTCCGGCAGCTCGATGTTTATGACGATACTGGTTGCTGCCGGAGTCGCAGTCTCGAGCATGAACTGATTCTCTATTAGATAATTGTCTAATTTCACCTATTTATCCTCGCCACTGTTACACGTTGTTCAAGATTGGGCTCGTAACAATTTGTAAATACTAGGTTTCCAGGCACTAGTCCGGCTGAGAACTATGACATCATGCCACCTTAGATGTATCAAACGCGAAATGACGTCATAGTTATCATCCGGCGTAGTGCCGGTTTCCACCAGCCCTTTCCATGCGTCTACCTCACTGTTATCCCTCGCATACCCTTCGTTTGCACAATCGTGGGGGAATTTTATTGCAGACTGGACTCGTACTAATGCATGTCAGCTTTACGATCCCTCTCTGATTACCCTTACTCGTTATCACTCACATGGGATGCCACGTAATCATTAGTCATCACTCTCACTACGATTTTTGCATACGGAATACATGAATTCGCCGTGTGCATGAGATACACACTGAAATAACGGAAAGCTCAGCCACCAGGCATTATTGCACGATTCTTGCGTAAACTGTAGCACGCAATGGGTGAAACCCATTCCAAGACTTTCCAATAAAAAAAATAAAATATACGCATTATCCGCAATCGTACGGCACCCTAGGATTTGATTGCCTTTCCCACCTCACACCTTCATGCTCCCATTGTTAGCGATATTTGATCAACGTGCACCGATTCTTTCGCAGAGCTGCCCTGTTTGCAATGATGTGAAATCCGATGGAAAATGGATAACTGCATTTGAGTGATTTTGACTCCATTGTCATTACAATCTGGAAGCATATCTGTTTCGTTCGTCCAGGCCGTGCACATTGAAGAGGGTTTCACTCATAATTAGATCCCTGATTTGAGATATTCTGCTAAATGTAGAACCGATGCACTGCAGCCTATCATGGAGTACATGCGGCTTCTACCCATTAGAGCGCACACATGATGTATGCATTCCCCACACCCTATCGAGCAGTCGAGTTGAGAAAGGGTGTGAGAATGAAAATACTGAATTGCAAAATCTATTACCTACTGGCATCTACAATTCGTCAAAGGGAGGAGCAGGCACCCATTGCAGCACCTGCTGCCACTGCTCTTGAGCGTGAGACAAGGCTGAATGATCAGAAGAAGTCCGCAGTTGAGAAGTTACAGCGGGTCTGCTACTTGCTCCGCGCCTGTAAATATCAGGTTGGCGGGAAAGTCTTTGTGTAGGGATTTGTGTTTACACTGCTCGCCACAACTGCACTTTGGCGCTCCCTCGTTCCTAGTGAATAGCAATCAGTGAAAGGCCGTTATAGTAAACAACTCCCCATCCCCTACCCTTCAGTCAGGCTCTAGTAGAGCAACGATGTATTTCACTAATGCTATCCACTTCCGCCATGTTACAGCTTCACTTCTTCATATCCTGCCCAACCATGAAGGATTCGGAGACCTTACTGAAGCGTGTTTATGACACGCATGTCCCCCACTACAACACTATGAGGATTTGGTTTCATCGCTTCGATGAAGACCTCTTCGTAGAATTTTATTGTTTTTTTTTATTTTTTTCTTCTTTTCGCGTCAGATGGGTTCTACAGGGAGGGGATACATAAATTCAAGGAACGTTGGGCATAGGTTGTCAATAATGTTAACAATTATACTTGAACTCACGATATTTATTCCTCAAGGAAATAACATTTTGAAAAAGTCACAAAGACTTTCCCGCCAACCTATTGGGGTGTCCCAAAAGTTCGTTCCGCAATTTTTTGAAAAATTATTTTTCAACAACCATTTACCTTTTGAGTCATTACTAAGCAGCGCTGGATAGGCCATTGTCTGTACTTCCGTTTCCATACTTCAGGGCATAGAATACTCGCATTTTCGTAAAAATAAAGGATTTAATTCTGATCCGAATGAAATCACATCATCGCAAGTTCTTTGCTGTGAAGATATATAAACCAGATAATCGACTCCTGTGAGTTGGTAGTTCACTATAAGCAAAATGCGCATCATCCTGGTGTCTCAAATTGCAATGCAGAATCACAATGAAAGTGGTGATTTTCCACGCATTATTTTAAAAAGTTGCGAATTTTATTCCAAGCATGGTAATAATCGATTTCTAATAACTTTAAAATAAGAACGATTATTTTTCGAGAAAATTTCGCTTCGGTGAAAGATCATAAAATTGAATAATTTAAAAATTCGGACTTTGAAACATACACGAAAGTTGAAAGTTTTGCTCTATTTCAGCTACCACTAAAGATAGTTGCTGGCTAAATATTTTAAAAATAGCCGTATACCCAGCACCTTATATGGTTTCAATATGGGTCTCCTGGAGGAGTCTCAATTTGAGTTAGAAAATATTTTAGAACGGGTCCGAAAATCAACTATTCAGCGTATTTCATCCTAATGGCATCAGTATTTAAAAGATTTCATAGCGGAATTAAATAGTTTACGTGAGCATGCAATATGTATCAACTAGTATAGCGTATGACGCATTGTGGTTCGAAAGAGAAAAAAATAAGAAAAAAACGGAACGAACTTTTGGGACACCCCAATAATAAATCTGAAAGCATTTGGAAAGCATCTTTTTCGATAGAATCGAAATATCAGCTACGCTACTCAACGCCGCTTCGGCTGTCGCGTAAAGGCGAAAAGCGAGTTGCTATCAATAAAATAGGTCGAAACAATCCGAGAAGGCTGTAAATTCACCTCGGTATTCGTGACTCAGCAGATAAGGTAGTAGAAAATAAGCACGGGTGGAGGAGCTGGTAGGGCATTAGTCACAAATCATGTCGGCTTTGGAATGCAGCTATGCGATTTATCATGCTAGACAATAGCTCAGATGAGGATGGGCAGGTAATCTTCTTAAGTTGCATTCCATGGAATTCCACCAGTGTTGCCAATAGCTCGGGTCAAATCATCTCTCCATCGTACTGGCGTATTAGTGTTGTCAATTCAGATCGGTGATATCTTTACTTCTCGAGTTCTCATTTATCATACAGCTATCGAAATAGATGATGAGAGAGAAGCACTATGAAATAAGACAACATGAATTACGATAGGATGAACCCAAAAGAACAATACACTGGATGTAGCCGTATTGCGAATAGTAAATGCTACAAATTAGAAAACTTGTAGATATTAATCCGATTTGAATGCATCAGCAGAACAAAGGGCTAGTCTTGATGATTCCAATTGGAATTGCTGAGGATGACAGCTCGCCGATTCGGAGTGACACACACTCCAAGCTAACAGAAAACAAAATGAAGCGCGATCATCACACGATCGATTACTCTATTAAATTCAGCACTAGATCGGATGAGAACTGTGACATCAGGCTTCCCTTGGGGGCTTGCCAAGCGCCGTGAATGGTTCCCAGGGAGAAGCCAGTGGATTTCGCAATGACGTCCCTGCAAGCGAGTTACTGCCAAAATCACTGGCTTCACACTGGCAAAGTATAGCCAGGCAGGTACTGTCACTATCCGCGATGCCGAAA
Organism: Pristionchus mayeri; assembly: GCA_036245805.1. Lineage (NCBI taxonomy): Eukaryota > Metazoa > Nematoda > Chromadorea > Rhabditida > Neodiplogasteridae > Pristionchus > Pristionchus mayeri. The sequence continues at coordinate 17,108,221 of BTRK01000003.1, read as the reverse complement.
AATAAGCACACGCTAATGACTCATCGAGATAAGCCTCTCACATTCGTGGACAAAGACCCTGAATCTTGATCTAATCCGTGTGCGTTTCTGTATACAATGGGATCTGAGTTCATCATAAGCCTCTTACACGAATCTCGATAGGCGTTGTGTTCAGTAACGACGATCGATATAAATAAGCTCTAGGATACTATCCATGAACAATATCGGAAGTTTCTGACGAGCGATATCTCAGCTACCACAACAAAGCACGTTCACGCCACAAGTTGTGTGAATATAACAGAGATGTGGTTTAAACTTCATAATTGCCATAGCTCGAAAAATCAAGCCACTGACTCATTGCAAATGCTTATTTCGTAGCCTCAGCGTGTCCTCGTAATGTTAGCGCTGACTCAGAAGGCAGAGAGCGAAGACTGATTCCGTACAACGCTGTTTACACGTTAGAGAGGCGAGATAGCATGTAGAATGAAGAGAGCAAGCGCTTTTCGCAATTCCTCCCGATCCATAAACGGCCTTATCACGTCGTGGGGAAGGGAGAGGCGATAAGCTGATGATGGATGTATTAAAAGCCCGCCTGTCGGTATCACAATACCATTGCATTCCCCTCCTTCTCCTTCCCTTTGTGCAATCGGTACATGGGAAGGCAAGCATTTTTCAATGTATTTTGCCCCAACTTAAGTGTACACACTTCAATATTTCGCTTCCAGAAATAATGAAAGTCGCCATCGTCCTGCTTCTTACCGTTTCGGCCGTTGTTGCTCTCAACTGCTGGGATGGACCTAATACCAAGGGGACCGATGCCAAGCCCCAATACGACGACAGGTCGTGCGGAGAGAAAGTCGTCGCCTGCCTAAGGGTGAGCAGTGTTGAAGATACCTAAACTGATGATCAGGGAGGCCGAATTTAGGGGAAATATGTTAATTCGTATCATACTGGATCATTATAGAGCGACTACCAAGACGACAAGGGTGTCTCTTACGCTAAGAAGAGCTGCGCCGCCCAGGACTACAAGTGCCCGGTGAGGAATAGTAGAGACTTGCTCCATTTTGCACGTACTTAGAGCATGCATACTCTGTGAGATGAATCGAGTAGGATAACTGTTTAAAGGATGCTAGAATTGCTGTCATGGGCGCATAATGGGAGGTGATTTGGAGAATTCCAGGCCAACGATGTCCCGATTTCCGGTGGCTTGACCAAGTGCTGCACGACCGACCACTGCAACTCCGCCTCCGGCAGCTCGCTCGTGATGACCGTTCTCGCTGCAGGTTAGTAGTCATTGCCGATCGATCTAAGAAACTGATGAGGACTACTAAAGACGCTGGAAGGGAGTGTTGAATTCTGAATCAATATTTTACAGGAGCAGCTGCTTTCATGAGACAATAAACTTCTCTCCTTGCCATCCGACCAACTCAGCGATCGTCTCTTAATTATTTTGACTGATTTTAGCAAGATTTGGCATAGTGTTGTAAATGTTCGGGGGGAAATTTACCTTGTGAATAAAGTAAAATATTAATTCTAATCGTCTTTTACGAATGACTCAGGAGTTGCAAAGTCCAGCATAGATAAGGACAGTTATAAACAATCCATGGATATTAGGATTAATATAGCGCAAAAGCACACGCCACAGGCACATCTTGATAAGGATGTTGCTGTCATCAGGATTAAAAAGCGTCTCTTCATATTGCCTGCTTTCTCGCCTCTTTGACGAGGGAGACTAGACGGCACTTGCCGAGAGAAATGATTCATAGTTGTGGACACATAGTGATAACAAACATCGTCGTTATCGGAGCACGCTGGGAATAGCAAACAGAGTATTGAGATTGCTGATAGAGCATGTCAATGATATTGACAAATATCGATTATTTTTGAAAAATCGAATGAAATTTTTTTTTAATTCTAGCCAGATACTCATTTGCCTTCAAAGATTGCGATGATGACATTGCACACTCTTATTCAAAGACTACGTTATGTATATGATGCAGTTCGACGAGGTCTGTTTGGCACTAGCTAGGATGAGAGCTATAACATCATACCGGCATGGCGTCATAGTTCTCATCCGACCTAATGCCGTTTGCTGCTACCAGGACAGTCCATGCTGTCCACAGCACTTCCAGGTTACTGTAGATATGCATTGATTGCATTAAGTTAACTGAGATAAACAATGTGGTGAATGAAGGGAAATCCAGGCATCATGATTAGATCATCATGATTATCTGATGATTTTTTATTTAATTTTCCGAAATTAATTTTAGTTTCCATTGCTAAAACCAACAGCAAGCGCATCAGTCGACACAAATCAGTCAAGATGATAAATTCACATTATAAATGAATCAGCTTCTGACTACATCTTTGGATGTAGCCTCTGCTGACTTAGAGACAAATTTCTCTTCAGGATCCCACTTTATTAGTTTTTTCCCCGAAATATGAACACTACAATCTTCGATAACTTACTACATAACGGTAAATTTCAAGGCGATGTCTAGTAAGTCAAAAGTGCCCCAAACTATTCAAGAAACTAACAAAATTTAGCTATCACTTGCAGCCCGATGATGATTCAGCTCCATGTGCCGATGTGGGTGTAACCTCAGAGACTCAGAAGCGCATTTTTCGGCTGACTCAGAAGCACATTCCCCTTTCTCAAATAACCCACTCTCACCGTTCTGCATCGTCACTCTCTACTATGAGACAGGAGAGATCAGACTGAACGAAAAGGGCAGTTTTCACGATCCCTCTGGAGCCCGCTTATCGATGTGTGAGTAAGCAATCCGTCTGAAGATGGATAAAAGAGCTGCCAGTCTGCCCCTGAATCAGAACTTTCTTCACATTTTCTCTTCCTCGTCGAGGAATGGCTTCTCTTTCCGAGTCATGTTGTGCCACATATCGCATTTCTGCCTATTTTTCCACCAAATCATCTCGTAGTTTCGATTAGATTAATTGTGCAATTCTCCACTTATCTGTTGCTTCAATCATACGAACGATTGTTTTGATTTTTCAGGTTAACAATGAAATTCGCGCTGCTCCTCCTTCTTCTCGTTCCCGCTGCACTCGCCATCAAGTGCTGGGCGGGAGACGGCAAGAGCGACAAGTACGAAGACAAGAAGTGCGATGCCAGCGATTTTTGCTTTTATGTGAGTTGAACATTCCCATTTTTCAGAACATTCTTTCAGAATCAGTTAGTTCAATTTAAGTTTAAAATAATGGAAAATTACAAAAGTGCAAGAACAAATAGTGCAAACGTTAGATCGACCAATTCCAGACGAATAAAGTCGACAATGACGGCGTTCATACTCACCCGAAGGGCTGTGGCGATGCAGCTGCATGTACGGTGAGACTACTCGTTTTGTTTTTTTTTGTTTTTTTGTGTTTGTGTTTTTTGTAAAATCATATTTTATTGATTAGTTAAGTAGAAGATAAAGGTAAAGGTGCTTCCTCGGGGGGAACACTGGTGCCAGGGCGAATTTTGGGCTGTTTTTGAATGAGTAGAGATCATAAGTAGTTTCTACAATAACTGAGTCAACGATGTTCAGAACGAGAACTGCACTCCTCTCTTCGGCGGTGAAATATGCTGCTGCAAGGGCGACCACTGCAACTCTGCAGCAGGCAGCTCGCTGCTGATGACGATGCTCGCTGCAGGTGAGCGCATCTCCTCGAGAAAGGAGTAGGGTCGACAAAGCGGACTCCCAAGTGCATATGCTACCACTACAGAAGTCTATTGATGCGTTTATTTTTGATGATTTCGTCGTAATCCGTTAATTTATTCCGTACCTGCCGCAGGTGAGTTATGGGGGGTTGGAGATGCGTGTAGATTTGACCTAGTGATGGGTATTATGAACTAGTCTAAATTTCACGAATTTCGCATTTCAGGAGCCGCAGCCTGGTTGAGAAATTAAGCCTGCTCACTTCTCATCTCACCTCAGACACGTGTTGAATTGAATTCGCTGAAATTATGGACTGATTTTGAATGTGCACTAATAAATACTCATGTATGTGAATCTAAAGAATGGAGTGTCTGCCACATGTATTAACCGGTGCAAGCCTAAAGTGGGGTGGGATAAACTTGAAAATATGAGCCCGTTCGCGTAAATTCGAACAAATCTTGGCCACCAAATTTTCGAAAAGTTGCGAAAAGGGGTTATCGAAGAAGCTGATCATTGTGGGCAACTTCATTTTGCACCATTTCGACCGGTTAAAAAAATTGATTGTCAAGGTATGGGCAAAAGTCTAGGTGCAGCCCATGTGCAGCCTGGCTTAACCGGTCGAAATGGTGCAACTTGACCACAATGATCAGCTTCTTCGATAACCCCTTTTCGCAGCTTTTCGAAAATTTGGTTTGCCAGACCCTATAACATTTTGTTCGACTCTTACACGAACGGGCTCATATAGCAGGCGATGAAGAATAATCGTATTCTCTCAACTAGAGATCGTCTAACAGCTTATCCCTTTTACGATTGATCAAAATTTAAAATCATTCGCCTCACTCCGTCAATCGACTGACTGGTCAATCGCCTATTTTTCCAATCGACTAATGAAAATAGGCGATTGATAGACGATTGAATTATCCTTTTGGACAATCGGATAAAGGCCGTACAATGGCTTCGATTGAAATCGAGCGGCCACTCGATGAAATGAGAGAGGGGAGAATTAGTCGATTGAGGATTTGATTTCTCAGGTCGTAAATCGACTAACAAAGGATAGGCGATTGGAACATTCGCCTATTCATTTAATTATCCGTTTCGTCAATCCACAGGCGATCTCTACTCTCAACGATGCAAAAAAACTTGATTTATTTTGTTCCGATCTGCTAATTTTTTGAGCGATCAATTCTGAGAAGTGTGACCTACCTGGCGGAAGCAAACTGAACGAAAATTCAATCGCCTAAGCTCGCTGTTGCTGCAGCCGTTGGTCAAGCAGAGAACAGCTCAGCGAGGAATCGGATTCAGAAACTACCTCTAAATTCGATAAAAAAACTCAATAAGTTTTTGATTGTACCAAGAAATTATCGATTTGACCTGAATCTCATACGTGTTTTTATCGCCATGAGCACTGATAAATTGACACTACTCTCAATTCACGCCTCTCTCACTGTCTGTGACCGGCTAAAGATTGTGATTCAAAATTGAGTTATCAGCTCTCTGAGTCGGACGTTTGTCTTATCATGTTAGTCTCAACTTCTACTTCTGCTGTTAGCCTCCATTCCTTCATTAGATCGTGCCATCTGCGTAGAGAGCAGGATGACTGACGAAAACAGAACGAGTCATCACATTCCAGTTCAAAGAAGAACCGGATTCTATAATCCGAGCAAATATAGAATGAGTGAGAGAGTATTTGAAAATGAGGGAGTTTGGTTATTTTCGTTGAATACCCAGCAACAGTAACTGTATTCCAAATAGCGAAATGACGAAAACAAATAGCAAAACAGCCAGGTCAAGGGGATTTCTAAGGGAGACTTCCCATTGGGAAGGGATTGGGTTACGAGAATAGCTGTAGCTAGACTATCCAGGAACACACAATCGCCGATAACCCTCTCGACTCCGGACCTTGGCTGTTCTCTTATCCCCTCTCATTTTCGCATACATACTACTGAGAGCACGCGCTCTCTACAGGGTGTCCAAAAAGTATTGTTACACGGATAAAACCATGTATCTTTCTTTAAAAGCAACATAGACAACTCAAACGGGGCACAGTATTTATCAGTGACCATATGAACATAACAATGCACGATCACTCGATCTGGCCTCCATTGGCCGCGATGACCTCTCTGAGACGACGAGGGACCGAGTCGATGACGGCCCGCAGGTAAGGGACGTCGATCTTCTCCCATGCCTTGAGAAGGGCTGCCTTGAGGGAATCGCGGTTCTTGTGGCGAGTAGAGCAGGCCTCCTTCTCCAACACTGACCAAATGCTGAAGTCCAGAGGGTTGAGATCGGGGGAGTTCGAGGGCCATTCCTCACTCGAGATGAAGTCGGGCAGATGGGCGCGACACCATGCCTGCGTCACTTTTGCCGAGTGAGCAGGCGCTGAATCCTGTTGGAAGGTCCAGCGAGCCCCTTTGAAGTGGGAGCGGGACCAGGGGAGAAGGGCCTTCTGGAGAATTGCCCTGGTGTAGTACTCCTTGTTGATCTTGACCCCGGGATCCACGAACACGAGAGGAGTCTTGCCCGTCGAGCACACACCAGCCCAAACCATCAGTGCCTGGGGGTGGGCAATGCGAGAGATGGTTCTACCTCTGGCGTCAGCTTGCTGAGGAGACTTGGCGATGATCCTGGTGTTCTGACTGTTGTAGACCTCCTCGACTGAGAACAGCTTCTCGTCAGAGTAAACGGTAGTCAAGTGCTCCCCACGATCGGCCCGCTGAAGGAGCAGCTTGCATCTCTCCAGGCGCTTCTGCTTGTGGACATCAGTGAGGCCATGGCCCTTTCTCATCTTGTAGGGGTAGGACTTGAGAAGAGAATGAACGATGGCACACACGGATCCTTTGGAGATCTTGAGATCCTTAGCCATCTTCCTGATGGATCGTTTGGCATTGCGATTCACTCTCTTCTCCACGATTCTCCTGTTCTTCTGAGTGAGAGCGGTCTTGGGTCTTCCTGATCTTGGACGGTCCTTCGCAGTGCCCAACTGCTTGAAACGGGAGATGGTGCGATAGACTGTCATTCGGGAAATACGAAGCTTCCTCCTGATGGAATCTGGGGGGTCGCCGAGGGTCCAAAGGTTGATAATAGTTTGACGATAGCGATTTGGACGAACCATGACTATGGGAAACTAATTAGTAGGTTCCCTCAACGCACCGAAGGGTGGGCTCAAACGTGTTATTACAGGTTTTTGACAACTCGACCTACATGTTAAAAAAATTCGCGTTTCAAAAGTGTAACAATACTTTTTGGACACCCTGTAGTTCAGCCGGATTCGAGAATGTGGTGAAATAGAGCAGATAGTTAGGTAGGGGAGAAGAAAAAGAGAAGATGTTAATCATAGTGAGGTGACTCGTAATTGTACGCAAGTTCTCGCCGTTTTGTTAACGATTGAACGCGTAAGAGTAGATGAACTGTACAGAGCGCGGCCATTTCCCTTTACTCATTCTCTTAAATATATTCCAATTAGCAAAATCATGAAAACAAACAGCAAAACATCCAGGTCAAGTGAATGTCTATGGGAAGGGTAGGTGGGTTGCGAGAACCCGGACGATCTACCACACGCCGTGTGGCACACGGTAGTCAATGTGTTTGTTTTGTTAACCCGACTCCGGACCTTGGCTGTTCTGTTACCTTCTCTCATTCCCGTATACATACGACGGAGAGCAAGCGTTCTCAAGTCCAACTGGATTAGAAGAGTGGACGGGAGGGAGGCAAGGGTATTCGAGAGTTTATGAGACCCTCGGATTGTGTAATCTTTCCTCCAGCTGACTATTTGCTAGATGATTGCATTGTATTAGGGAGCACAACTTATTCTTTCCTAATATAAATGCGAGTGCAATCCATCATTGTGAATTTTGAGGACGGCATTATGGAATACATTTTTTCCGAGCTATTTCATATTCCGGACTGAATCAGCCGACTGAATTCTTAATGATACATTCAGTCTGTTCGAGATTTCGCTCTCACTTGTAATCAATTTCCTCAAAGCGAGCGAAGAAGCGGGGCGATTGATGGAGATTAGAGGCACGCCTCACTCTATTTCACGGATACGTTTCATTCCTGCGTGCCACGTGTTTGTGCACAATACGGTGAACATAGTTGAATTTGAAATAGTTTCAATGTATTAGTTTGTTGATCGAGACAAATCTTCGCAAGTATGCATTGTAGCATTCAAAACAACATAAATGTGTTGCTCATTATCCATACCACGTTTCGCACTGGTGGATGTTTATGGAATGATAGCTTCTCACTTTTTTGGCTCCCTGTTAACAAATAACGGGTAGAATTTATGCATTTACAAATATAATTTGAATGAGACTTCAATTAGGCGGAAATTACTGATACTGATAGTCAAACGGTAGTACGAAGGAGGCTCAGATTCTCATCCAGGCTGCGACTCCTGCAAATAACTTGTCGATAAGCACAGTATTTCTTTATCGGTATAATTCGATATCGTTAGTGCATACCCAACCTGCAGTCAGGATGGCCATAATAAGCGAGTTGCCCTACGGCGGAATTGCAGAAAGTGGAATTACAGCAGTGCCGTTGCCCACCCCAGATCGGGTGCATTCCTGGACCCTGAAGTAAAGGTAAAGGTGCAGCCACATCAAGCGATTTTACAGTCGTAAACGATTACGCTAGGTGGTGTAGTGTGGTGAGGCCGACTCTGGACCCTGGAGTATGCATACCAATAGATATAGCTATACTATCTACCTTGACAACCTGCCGAATCAAAAGATTTGCACATTCCTTGAGTTCTGGAGAATTGTTTCCCGGTACAATCAAAACGATAGCCCAATAACAATTCACCTTAATGCACTTGGTAGCGTTGGTACAGCCCTTGACTACCACGATCGACTTCAAGTCGTTCTCCAGGATGTATTCCTGTATTTATAGTTCAGCATCGATTTTGGATCAAACGATTCCAGCTCATTTTAAAACAGCTATTTCGAAACTCAATACATGATGATTTTCAAATGGTAACTAGTTTGCGCACAGTATCGGCAGACCCCACTTGTGGGGTCTTTTCTGAATCCTCATGAGACGCTCTACAATTTGTACAGACATAATTTTGATATTTTTCCTAGTATTCGAAAAATTTGAGAAAATCCGAAAATTTAGCACCTTTTACGCTGTTTCTCGAATACTAGGAAAAATATCAAAAATCTGTCTATGTAAATTGTAAAGCTGATCATGAGGATTCAGAAAAGTCCCCACAAGTGGGGTCTGCCGATATTGCGCGCAGACTAGTTCCCATTTGAATCTGAAAATTTTTAAATAGAAGTAATTGTGCCAAAGGGGAGCCGGCAAGCGAGATAAAAATCCCAAAATTTAACAGTAGGTTCCTTATTGTTTGAAACCCTTGCTATTCCGGATTACTAAATTTTAATTTCTTAATTAAATTATGGCTTATGTTTCAACTGCTTTCACCCTCACGTCCCCGCTCAGTCGAAGTGAACGGAGAGGAATGGTCCGCCGCGAGAACAAAGGAAATTGTCTGATCTAACAGGCTGTGCATTGTTCAGAAAGGTTAATGAAAAATAAAGTGTTGAAAAGGGGATTTGAAAAGACTAAGGCAGTGTTTGACACTTTTGGAACGAGGAGAGGAAGATCAACGAGTGATTGGGGGACATGTGAATACTACCAATATATAAGTTGTGCCCCTGTTGGTGATTAACCTCCCCTCTTTAATATCGTCATTCTTCATTTTGGCCGATGACGCGACTCACAATTGAGATGATTAAGATGAGCAATGCTTTGATATCGATGAAATGAATTTTACTCGAGGTAATGAAACCGAGATAATGCTCAACCCACGCGCGCCTCATTTTCATACTAATATTTGCACGTACATCTGATTGCGACAGCACTCACATCGCATTTTTCTTTTAGTGTACTGGGGCAACGTACGCAAGATTTTTTCGAGGCGTTGACCCTTGGAATTGTCTCAGAACAGAGTGGATGCTGAGCCATATTCACAAAGTGGAGATATGGCTTGTAATATGGTCGACGATGGAGAAGTGTGATGACGGATACATTTGCAGTTATGAAATCTCGTTTTCTGTAGAAGTGAGCGCGTTACTTCGCAGATCATGTGTCCCTCGAAAGCTGGTCTATAACAGATTTTTGCCCCGTTTCTTGAGGCAATTTCCCTTCTAGATGATCGTATTGAACAAGCCATTATTCGATAATTTAGTGACAGTTTATGCATTACAATTATTGAAGACGGTTTTGATTACAGACTTAACGCGATTACAAAGTGCATCACATTGATACAAAACGGTAAGCCTTGAACGTAGGAACCGAGAACGTAGGCTTAGGTTCTTATCCAAGCTGCTGCGCCTGGAATAACTTTGCGATTACCAAATTATCATGTGAAACTTCGATAAATATCGCTTACCGACGGCCATAATGCCCATCATGATCGATACGGGATAGCCGGAGCTGCTGGTGCTGCAGAGATCGGTCGTGCAGCAGTACATGGGGCGACGTTCCATCGGGAAGCTGTTGTCCTGCAACCAAATTAATTTCTTTTCAATATAACTATTTTATTTTTTCCAACTTCATGTAATTGAAACCTCGCATTTGAGACCAGACTCCGGAGGGGGTCCGCATGACAGCACTTCAAAGGGAGTGTTGCCCTGGTAGGCGGTTCCCTGGAACATTTGTTGCAATGTTTCAACGAACTAGAATGTTTGATGTGGGCTACTGTATTACGCGTACGCAGAATGTAGATCCCTCCATGCAAGTCAGCTCGTTTATGGTAGCTAGGTCGGTCTTTGAGGTTTCCCAGCATTTCAGAGCTGCGGCGGCGGGCAGAGCAAGAAGAACGAGAAGGGCGATTTTCATTGCACCTGGAAGATGAAGACCTGCCTTCGAAATCGAAAACTAGGAAACGAACACGTCATGAACAGGGAAAAACGCTAACGCAATGTCTATCTCCCTCCCCCCATATATAGTGCTCCCTTCCAAATATATCCGTGGTATATTTGGTGTATATTTTGTCTAGCGAAACCCCTTTTTTGATTTCATTTTGAGCTTTATGAAAAACTGCAGTTTTCTTTCATTTCCATAGCATTTTTTCATGCTGCTCCATTTCATATATATAATATTGGCCGACGCGTTGTGTGAGTATTCATCTTAGTGACATCGGCGGCGCAGTCTGCATTTCCCGAAAAAAATCACACCCTCCCACCAACTTCAACGCCTTTCAAGATACCACTTCCATATTTATGAACTAACATCTTTACTTCGAAGAATGGTTCACAAACAAAGAGGTGTGATAAGTGAACAAACAAAATCACAATTCCCTCAGAATAATTGTCATTTACCGAGCGCCAAACTCCCCGTCTGCTTCCTTTGATCCCTTTATTGCCTATTTAGAGAATGTCTCAAATTGCCCTCATCCCTCCATTATTATTGGTGACTTAAACTTCCCTTCTATTGATTGGTATTCGTACTCATCCCCGGTGCAGTCAATCTCCCCTTTTTTGGATTTCATAATTACGAAAAAATTCCAACAATTTATTGATTTTCCGACCCGTGGGACCAATATTCTCGATCTACTTCTGTGCAACTTTCCAATAATATCATCTGTCACTCCTGATGTCCCTCTTTCTGATCATGTAGGGATAAGCTTCTCCATTTCTTTCACTTTGCACCGGGAAATTAGACCTAATTCTTCTAGAAATTATTCAATGGCTAATTGGGAGTTTATTAATTACCTCATCCATACGCACAATTGGACATTAGCATTAAGAAATAAAAATTCTACTGAGGTATAATTATTTTAGCAATTTCATTAATGAGATTTTAGATGCTCACGTCCCTCTCAAACGACCATCCTTGTCCTCTGGATATCCCAAATTCCTTCACAATATGTTCATGAGGCTGCAGAAATTCCACCAATTGGCTCCGAATAGTAACTTAACACACTCTTTACGTGGGCGCTTTGACCATGCTCTTAAAGCTTATGAAATTCAGCGCGAATCGCGGGCAGTTTACTCGGGAAAGCCTAGTTCCTTCTTTAATTATTGCAAGAATAGATTGAAGGTTAATAGCTCAAAACTACCTGGCATTATTGATAGTAATGGAGATATCCTTCTAAGTAATGTCGAAAAAGCTAATGCATTCTCTCAATTTTTTTCTAAGGTTCAAACCCCACCTTTGGATGTAACCCCTCCACAGTTCCCTCCTCCCAAATCTTCATTCGACTTACCCTACATTGGTCCCGAAATGATACTCTCTGCTATTTCACAAATGATCCCTAAGGTAAATGGTTCACCCGATAGGATACCCAACCTAGTGTATTGCAAGTGCAAATCTTCCATAATTACTCCCCTTACCATTATTTTTAACATCTCTCTTTCCTCTCGCACGTCACCCAATCAATGGAAAACTGCTCATGTAAAACCCATCCCAAAAAAGTCTGGAGATGCCTCTATCTCTAATCATCGTCCTATCTCTCTCACGGTCACTGCCTCTAAAATATTCGAAAAAATTCTTATTAACTCCATTGTTGACTTTCTAGACGAATATAACATATTAGATGCTAGACAAGCAGGCTTTCGAAAATGTAGAAGCACTACTTCATCTTTATCTGAAACACATTCATTTTATGCTAAGCAGCTGAGTCTGAAAAAGTCCGTTGACACAATCCTCTTTGATTATAAGAAAGCATTTGACTCGATTGACTTAAGGATGCTTATCCATAAGCTTTCCTCGCTGGGAATATCACCCGCTATCACTCAATGGTTTGAGTCTTATCTGCTGGGTCGCTCGCAACGCGTGTTCATTGGAGATTATTTATCCCCTCCCTCACCTATTCAGTCAGGCGTCCCCCAAGGTTCCTCTATCGGTCCTTTGCTATTCATTATTTACATCAATGATTTGGGCAAATGCATTCCTAAGACGATTCATTACAATATATTTGCTGACGACCTCACGATTTACGCGGTGGTCCCTGATTATAGCAATGACCTTCAAAATGCGATTTGCAAAATATCTGACTGGACTGTCCAATGGAATATGAGTATCAGCTCACCTAAATGTAATGTCCTACACCTTGGGAATCTGAAGAACCGAGCTCAATATATTCTAAATGATCAAATTATAACGAACAAAGAGATAGTGCGAGATCTTGGTGTATTTTTTACTAAAAATCTCCATTTCGGGTACCATATAAATACAATTAGTAAGAAAGCGCAATCAATGTGTAATCTGATGCTGAGATCCTTTCATTCTACATCCCCGACCTTCTTTTAAAAACATATAAAATATACATTCGTCCGCTCTTAGAATCGTCCAGCATAATATGGAATCCAACTTCAGTAGGTCTTGTAAATGAACTCGAATCTGTGCAGAGAGAGTTTACCAGGAGAGTTTTGAGACGATGCTCTGTTCCCCCACTGTCCTATCCCGATAGATTGAAAAAAAAACCCTTGAGTATCGCCGCGCCTTACGGGATATGTTCTATGTGTATGACTCCATTCATAATTACGTTCACCACGACTCTGCTGACTTGTACACAATCACTCCGCTCACTCGTGATTTGCGCTCCTCAAATAGTTTACGCATTTCTACTCCCTTCAGAGTGCCGGTCTCGATTTCAACTTGTGCTAGTAGAGTCCTACCGCTCTGGAACACCCTCCCTGACCCAATAGTTATCTCTCCCCGTCCCATGTTCCGCAGAGAAATCAGTAAATCCCCCGACCTAGCCCTATCAATCTCACGTATTCGATTGTAACATATAACTGCCACATACCACCACCCCATTCCCCCAGCTCGCTGTGATCGAGCCCGAAGACCGACCTGCTCTTCCCTATTCCTTCCTCAACGGCTATTAATGCTGTCGGTGATAAAGATTAAAGATTAAAGATTAAAGATTAAAATCATGTTCATTCAATAATTCGATCATGAACAATTTCTAAAATATCATAATACAAAAACTATTTGAAGATGAGATTATCAGAACCTCATTATGACTGCGGCTCCTGTAATGAGCATTATTGGCTTCGATATCTGGTGTTTCATTAACTATCCCAATGTAACTCATTTGAGAAATAACGGAAGAGAAGTTTAGTGAAAGATAGACTAACCTAATGTAATTACAACCATGATGAGCGTACTGCTCCTGGCTGTTGACTGAACGAGGTCGTCGGAGTTGCAGAGGTCGGAGTCGCAGCACTGCATGCGCCCGCCCGCCATTTGGGAGGAACCGACTTTCTGGAATTATCCGTAAAATTTTTATAAATTTGGATGACTAATCCATGAATCAATGTGAAATGAGTGAAGTGAAATTCTATGTGAAAAAGTAGCATAATCAAGTTGAAAGCATCTTACCAGGCAAACACCACATCGCTTCGTAGCGATCACTTTTCCATCATCGTCGAAGGAGTCTTCCTGAGAATATATCACGGTATTGATCAACAATTCATGCTGAATTTTATCTAAACTTCAACAGACAATTAGACAAATACAGAAATAATTAACTCACCTGAAGACACATTTCGTCCCGTCCGCATGTCTCTAAATTTATAATATTAATTATTCAGCAATAGTATAATTTCTCAATTCTAAAACCAATAAAACAATATTGCCTGATTTCACGCGATTGTCAGAACCATCTCCTCCCACGTAGCACTTGATTGCGAAACATGTAGACGAGGAAATAAGGAGGAGAAGAGCAAGTCTCATCTCGACACTGAAAGATCACAGATCAACAACAAATTGAGATATAAGGAGATAACAGAGGAAACGCGGAGGAGGGGTAAGCTCGCATTCACTATTCGCCTCCCACCCCTATCGATGATGACGCGCTTCCAATAGACGCGATGAGAATGACGAGAAAAGGCGATGAGTAATTCTTTTGTCATTTTCGGAGAGATTTAATCGAAACGAGGATTATTTCGAGGGAGATTACTATATTATTCTTATTTTTGTAAATTTGTTGATGCATTTACAAGTAGCGTGTGAAGTTCACCAATATTTATAGCGAATAAGTACGCTGCTGTAATTACAATTCTTGTTCCATTACAACGGCTTTGCAATTCACAGAGTTTTCACGATACTTCTTTAGTTGCAGGTGATAGTAGTGAGGAACACATTATTGATGCGAATGGTACGGCGATGGCGTGAAAGCATGAGTCACGTGCTCAGTTGTTCATCCATGCAGCGACTGCTACAAGTGTTCTGATTAGGTAACATTTGGCGGATTTACTCTTTCGTTCACCAACCATACTAACCAGATGCAAGGACGGTTATGAGAAGCGTGCTTCCGGTTACTGAGTCGCTCGGGCTGATGATGACCTGATTCGTGGGCGACGTCGACGTAGAGATGGTGCTAGTGGTTGCGGAGGCGGTGTTGACGGCACCTGCATTGCAAAAATGTTTTTCTTCGATCAATTATACACATTACTCGCAGCCACTGTGGTTGTTTTCTGGAATGTGCAGCGATCGGGGTGACCGGGGCCGATTTTATCGGAGCGACAGCAAATACTCCTCACACCATTGTATGCATTGTGTTTAATTACTCCATATTCCTGAAAAATCAATGTGCAAATGATTGCGATAAATAGATATTTTTTCCGACTGCACATGTTTAGATTCATCTGCTATGAGCGCAATAAATAGTGCGTGACAGTGAAAGTTAGATGCACATTTCTTTACCGCTTTCCAGTTCACATTTCAAGGTCTCCGATCCATATAAATATCTCACATTCCGACACACATGGGCAGTTGCACATCCTTTCCAGGCGACACTCGTATCGTTCACTCTATGCCAGTAGTCTATCTTAAAATAGGTCGTATCGTTTCGATATTTTAGTGACATTCGGGAAAGTTTCAAACGCATCGCATAATGCGTGATCTTATCGGTTAGATACGTATACCAGAAACGAACCGAATAATACGAAAAAGTACACTAGAAAATATTTCATACTGGCATTGGGGTAATCCAGTGTTGTAGAGGACAGTCAGGAAATCATAAATTATTTTTGTACAAAATGTCATATGTGCCTCTAATTTGCATGCGCATGCGTGGATAGTACGTTTATATTCCTTCTGCTCATTTATCGCTCTTTCTAGAGGAAAATTCGCTACAGTTCCTAATTTCGGACGCATGTCGTTGTAGGACACATTCATTAGCCCTGCCAGTTTTTAAAGGTACTTGACTTGATGCTTATTATATAATGGTGGATAATTCTAACCGATTCGCAGTATGGGACATCGTAGGGGCACGTAATGTTGTAGTACGAGGGGTTGGCACCGATGCCTTCCCCGGCATAGCAGGTATATCCATCAACCATAGCAATGCCCAACACCGCAAGTAGAATGACTTCCGAAACTCTCATTCAGCAACTGAAGCAACTAACATTAAGATGCACAGATAACCACGCAAGGGATAAGCGTATGGTTCACACCTTCACGCGCAATGATTCACATGCACATTCTTCAAAAAAAGCAAAAAGCGGAGGAAATGCAATATATTGTGGATAGTAACACGTCATTTTGCATTTTTCGGAGAAGGTCGTTTAACGCCCATGGTGCATATGTGTACTCGGGACTCTCTCCTTCGCCTTCGCCCTTGCCGACCATGCATCTCAGAGACGACGAGGTGCTTCCGGAGTTGCACAGGTCATACATGCAGCATGAAGTGAGGTTCTGCTCTATCAGGAAATTAGGGTCCTGCAAACGAAAATCAATTATATGACCTTCCTAAGATGAAATTTGGGGGGGGGGGGGTGACAAAATCAAAAACGACAAAAGCACATCTCGTCGCCGTTCGCTTGCGATTAGATGAAGCGACTTGGGAATTGGTTCATTGTAACCAGTATGTGCTCCCCCACATTTGCATATGCAAGTCTAGCTGCCAGGCGATCTTGAGTTTCACTTCATATCTATGTATAGGGGTTCATGGTCCAAAATTGGCAATTTGACTTGAAAATCATGGTTAGATAAAAACCAAAAGCCGTAACCAATACATATTTCAGTACCCCAGTAACTACTGTAACTAAGTAATATTTGTATCTATCGGTTACGGGTTTTGGTTTTTATCTAACCATGATTTTCAACTCAAATTGCCAATTTTGGACCATGAACCCCTATACATAGACATGGAGTGAAACTCAAGATCGCCTGGCAGCTAGACTTGCATATGAGAGACTTTTCGACTCGGTGAACATATGCTTGGCAAAGTGCAAAAAATCGAAATCGCCCTAAATGTGTCCACGTGTAGTACTTAAAGAGACTAGCTCACCCACCACTTATGGAGTGATCTAGGTCACAGTTAATAAGGATTAAGCACGTTACCGTAATCAGACGAAGTTTCGATTTCGCTATTGATCTGAGCGGCACATATATCAAAAGATGCGCCGTTGCCTGCTCATCAACCTTCCAAGGTTTCATCCTAATTGAATTTAAGACCTTCGAAAAAAATCGAAAAAATCGAATATTATTTCCTATTTTGAATTGTATATTTTTCTGATGGGTGGGTAGCGAGGTTTTTTATTCCTTTATTTTGTAGGTCCGTCTACTGACTGTCCATGCTGAACATACAAACAAAATCAAAAAATAGGTTTTTGAGAAAAAGACAAAAATTGGTCAACAATTTGAAATAAAATCATTTCGTAATACGGAAAAGCTACCGTAAAAAATTTTCGAAATCAATGAAAGCATGGATCTGAAGGGGTGTTCTACACCGCCCCTGCGGCGCAACACGATTGCATGTGACATTTGGTTTCGCAATACTTTAAGAGAGGCATGAGCTCAATCGAAGTGTTTGACTACGGTAGCTTTTTAGTATTACGAACTGATTTTATTTCAAATTGTTGACCAATTTTTGTCTTTTTCCCAAAAACATATTTTTTTATTTTGTTTGTATGTTCAGCATGGACAGTCAGTAGACGGACCTACAAAATAAAGGAATAAAAAACCCCGCTACCCACCCATCAGAAAAATATACAATTAAAAATAGGAAATAATATTCGATTTTTCGATTTTTTTCGAAGGTATTAAATTCAATTAGGATGAAACCTTGGAAGGTTGATGAGCAGGCAACGGCGCATCTTTTGATATATGTGCCGCTCAGATCAATAGCGAAATCTAAACTTCGTCGGATTACGGTAACGTGCTTAATCCTTATTAACTGTGACCTAGATCACTCCATAAGTGGTGGGTGAGCTAGTCTCTTTGAGTACTACACGTGGACACATTTAGGGTGATTTCGATTTTTTGCACTTTGCCAAGGCTCTTCACAAATATGTTCACTGACTCAAAAAGTCTCTCATATGCAAATGTGGGGGAGCACATACTGGTTACAATGAACCAACTCCCAACTCGCGTCGTTCAATCGCAAGCGAACGGCGACGAGTTGTGATTTTGTCGTTTTTGCTTTTGTCACCCCCCCCCCCCCCCCCCGAAATTTCAAATCAAAACAGCAATATTCAAGCAACGCATGTATATTTTCCACCCGATGAATTGTAAAATTATATAATGTAATTTATTTCCAATTGAAAGTATGTTTTTAGAAGTTTCTGTAATTTGAACCATGCAATTGTGTCCATCCTTCTCAAGGGGTCCACACGCCATCGATTGAGCAGCATCATCACCTACGAGTGACGTTCCCTGGAAGATAATCAACAATGTTTCATTATCAATTATTTTGATGGATTTATGCCTACCTAATAGTTCTAATGTAATATGTTGAATATAATATGAAATATCTGCTAAAATGGTATACCGTGATGCAGAAAGAGGATCCTTCCACACACGTTTCCTCTTGTAGAATAGTACGATTTTCCTTGGAGTTGGCCCAGCACTTCCGGGGCTTGGTGGTCAAGAGGAAAGAGTAGATGATGAAAGAGACAAGAAGAAGAGCAAGAAATACGGCAAGAATAACGAAGAGTACTTTCACTTTCCCCTTCATTATATCTGAAGGAAAAATGAGGACGTGAAAGGAGAGCACAGGAAAGCAAAGTGAAGCATAAATTGTTAAACGTATTGTCCATCGCCCACCATCTAGACATAGGAACCAACCCGGAAGGCAAAGCAAGGCGCAATATCTGAAATATATTTTGTATTGTGATGCATGATTCTCTGCCTTCATGGTGTGATGAAAACCGCAAGTATTATTTCATTGTCAACTCCCCCCCCCCCCCCCCCCGGAGAATGTTCGATAAACGTTTGATTTGTTCGTAAATCCATTTTTACAAGAAAATTTAGAGCGGGAAAATGTATTAGTGGACAACTGAAAGAAGGGAAATCAATCAATGAATGCCGATGATCAACCGAAGAGCCGTTCCTGAAATAAAGATTATATTAGGTTGGTAAGAAAGTTCTGTCGCATTTCTCGTATTTTACATTTTGGTTTATCCTGTCCTTCAAAGTTGATCAATCTTCATACGATCTTCAGTAATCTAATAGTGCTTGGTTACTCTTTCGAGAAAACGTTATCACAGTATTCTCCAATTACTAATTCTGGCATAGTCGATTGCCAAATTCAGCGAAATTGATGACCAACCCTATTTTTATTTGCTCATAGTTGAAAGAAGAAATGTGATATGGGCATAACTAACATGCTGTTGTAGAGTACAACAAGTGGGCATGTTTTGTATTGCATAACAATACGAAAGGCCCATTATGCCAACTTGGGATCAGCGCTAATTCTGAAAATTTCACTGAATTGAATTTTGTTGTTAAACATTTCTCATCCCTGAAAATTTAGCGATTGATCTAGTAAGCTCAATTGTAGTGAGTAGTGAAGTACTCGACATGACTAATGTTGACCCTAAATGGGAAAGTGGTGCACCTAACTGTTCGTAAGCTACATTTTTTCAAATGATGAAAGCGGAAATTGTTCTTTGAAATCAGTCTTTTTTTGTAATCTGCAGCTTCCCACACATATCGAATGCCGGATGTTATGCGATAATATGGATGTATAACTCTATGTTTATCACCTTTCAAAGCAGTAGAAGCAATTGGTAGCTCTTATTCAAACGGCTGAGTTCAAAAAATTACACCATAAAATCGTCATTTTCAGAATTTTTGAGATCTTATTTATTTACTCGATTTATATGCGAAATAGAATCGACTTAAACCTGTTGACGTATACTAGTTACATCACTTCACCTTATGTTAAATCGAATTTCCAGGGAATTTATTCAGTCAAGAAAAAATGGAAAAATAGTACGCGACAGAACTTTGTTACCAACCTAATATTATGAGTGTCTACAAGAATCGGCATTGTCAGATCATGCCGATTCTTTCGGTGATCACACTAACCTGCGGCAAGGATGGTTATGAATAGCGAGTTTCCGGAGATGCTGTTGCAGGTGATTACGAATGCGGGCATTTCGGTAACTGCTTTGCAAAGGTCAATCTCGTTTTTCGCACGTATAATTATGAAATGTTCACACTACTTGCAGCCATTGTGGCTGCAGGCTATAGGTCGGATGAGAACTATGACGCCATTCCGCCTTTGATATATCTAGGCACCATAAGCTCCGCCCACTTCCTTCTGACACGATTCCCCCTCGAAAGCAAGATAGAACAAACACAGCGTTCATTCTTAACCAAATTACTTGATCAAAAAAGAATTCGAAAGCTCTACCCGTGTGCTTTCAATATTTTACTATTCAAAAAACAGTTTTGCAGCTGTCGTGTTGAAAAATCGAACTTTGTAACGCGATCCATCGTTTTTCCCAGATTTTTGATATGCGTGAGCAGAGAAATTATGATACAAGGTTTGAATAGTGAAATTATGATAGCCAGCAACTATTCAAACAAGATGGTGAAAAAAAATCGAAAAATATTGATTTTCCTGTTTGTGTTTCTAAGTAAACCAGTCGGTGCCTGTGCTAAAAGATCGACCTCTTCCTCTCTCCCTCTCCTCCCTCTCCTCTCGCCTTTTTCTGACCCGGCCTGAGTAGAGAGCGCGCGCTCTAAAGAAGAGTGCGGCCGCCTCGCTCTCTCGCCTTACCTCACAAGGGTAAGGCGCAACTGGGAAAGGGCGAAGCCCTGCTCAAATTTTTGGCGATTTGACTGGGGAAGGGTCGGAATAGGCTCCGCCCCCTCTCTCCCTCGTCTCGTTTTCCTACCGCTCTCCGTTGACACTTTTTCACAGCCTGTCAGATCAGACAATTTCCTTTGTTCTCGCGGCGGACCATTCCTCTCCGTTCACTTCGACTGAGCGGGGACGTGAGGGTGAAAGCAGTTGAAACATAAGCCATAATTTAATTAAGAAATTAAAATTTAGTAATCCGGAATAGCAAGGGTTTCAAACAATAAGGCATGAACCTACTGTTAAATTTTGGGATTTTTATCTCGCTTGCCGGCTCCCCTTTGACACAATTACTTCTATTTAAAAATTTTCAGATTCAAATGGGAACTAGTCTGCGCGCAATATCGGCAGACCCCACTTGTGGTGACTTTTCTGAATCCTCATGATCAGCTTTACAATTTGTACAGACAGATTTTTGATATTTTTCCTAGTATTCGAGAAACAGCGTAAAAGGTGATAAATTTTCGGATTTTCTCAAGTTTTTCGAATACTAGGAAAAATATCAAATTTCTGTCTATACAAATTGTAGAGCGTCTCATGAGGATTCAGAAAAGACCCCACAAGTGGGGTCTGCCGATACTGTGCGCAAACTAGTTACCATTTGAAAATCATCATGTATTGAGTTTCGAAATAGCTGTTTTAAAATGAGCTGGAATCGTTATATACTGAACCAAATAGGCGAATACTGAACCATTTTCGATTATCAAGGTCGCATTCGATAGGTCTCATCAACTGCTACAACATACTTTTGGAGCACCATGATCGGAGAACATTTACTTAGTAAAAATCGATAAATAAGAAAAGTGATTGTTAAATGAAATAGTTCTAGCGGTCGGACTCTTATGCGCCTTTGCACAGGAGTTTAGACGATTTGTTGATGAATTTCAAAACAAAGAAAAACGAAAATCGGAGGTCTCTACGGTTCGCCGTGCCTTGTCAACGATTTGGGTCGACGGGCTTCACTGGAGCGCGCCTCTCTCCTCTCCCTCTCCCTCTCTCATCGTTTGTTTATGCCCCGGCGTGACTAGAGAGCGCGCGCTCTAGACAGTCGATCCCTTCCGCCCTCTGTATCGAGCTCAGCTCGAGGCGAAGCTCTGCTCGAACTTTTAGAGATCTGCATGAGATTGGGCAGAATGGGCTCCGTCCACTCCCATCTCGTCCCGGTTTCAACTACTTTCACGTTGAACTTGTTTCCAGCTGTTTTTGGCCCATAACTCGGTTCAACGATAAGATATCGACAAGCGGTAAAAAGTATGATCTTATTTGGACCTCGAGACATACATTAGGCTCATAAACGACCCTGAAAGAGCAATTCGGTCAACCTCATTGCGGTCTCTAAATATATCAAAGGCTGCATGACGTCATAGTTCTCATCCTACTTAGGGTAGTGATGGTTTCCAGTGTCGAGCTGCACCGATCGGGGTAACCGGGGCCGATTCGATTGCAGAAGTCGGAACCGCAGCAAAGATCCCTGACTCCATCGTCCTTTTGCCTAATCACACCACATGCCTGGAAAAAAATCGACAATGTTCGAAATACAAAATTGCACAAGTGAAAGACACATGTATTTACCGCTTAATTATATTTCAAGATCGGACATACCCGTGCGATATAAGATAGGAATCGCGATATACTCGAGCATTTAAAGAAGGATTGTCAGCAAAGTTGAAGTTTTGACGCTGTCATAACCATGGCCTAGCTTTTCATAACCATTAGAGATTCTGAAAATTTCAAAATCATATCTTTATTTTGAGCCGAGTTATCACTAGTTGGCAGAGTGCCATGGGCGCTGATAGTCCTTGATAGGGCAGGGACGTGCGGGAATTCAAATATCTCGAAGATTTTTCAAAAATCCTTGGATGGGAATCAAACCCGCAACCTCCCGGCTGCTCTACCACTGAGCTATGGAAACGATGGTTGTCCATCCTCTTAGCTCGCGCTATGATCTTTGTAGGGTTGGCTAGGTCATTGCTATGACAGCGTCAAAAGTTCAACGTTGCTGACACTCCTTCTTTAAGAATCAGGAAAATTCAAAATTGTCCGTTTTACAGCTACTTTTAGTGAGAACTGAATTTAGTGAATTTAGCTAATGTGAATGAAACCCTTTCGAATAGAGTCGACAGAAAAAATGAAATAAATCACATGTCCGCAGTAATCTGCAGTGGCGCATCCTTTCCAGGCAACGCTCGTATTTTTCTCACTATCCCAAGAGTCCATCTGAAAGAAAATTATTGCAGTGTAGGCTTTATGGCGTGAAAAAAAGGAGAACAGGCAATATTTGAATTGACTCAATTCCGTATCTGTCGAGGTATACGGAATTTCGTGAATTCAAATATTTTCTCTTCTCATTGATTTTTCGGAGCCATCATGTACGCTACGTGAGCTTATCAGTTAGTAACGCATCGTAAACCGGACCGAAAGAAATATTTGCTACTGGAATTAGGCAATAATTGTTGCTTATTTAAGAATGATGGAAAATTCTAACCGATATGCAGTATGGGGCCCAGTGGGGACAGGTCTTGTTGAAGTACGAGGGATTGTCACCGATGCCTTTTCCGGCCATACACTCAAATCCATCTACCATGGCAGCACCCAGTAGAGCAAGAAGGACTACACTCGTAAGTGCCATACAGCAACTGAAGCAACAAAGATGGTACTAGGCCGAATGAGAACTATTACTTTACATCGTAATTCTCATCCGATCTAGTGCCAGCAAAGATAAGCATAAAATCATGCGAGAATAACCTAATCGGGTTGAAAAACACGAGCTCGTAGACTCCTTCCCGCTCCATTATTCGTATAAACATTCACAATACGCAAAAATAATATCATGAAAAACGGAGGCGATATATTATGGCGAGGAACACATTGTGTGTGATATTGGAGAGCCCACAATGTGACTCTCTCGTGTTTCTTTGTGCTCCACAACGTGTTTGAATGCATTTCCAATAACAAATTCCTTTATTAATTCAGTTTTTCAAACACGTAGATTGCAAAAATGAGAACGTTCAGATATCGGCACATCGCTGAGTAAGTACTATGAAGAGGACACGCTCATTATCGCATCCAGACTGCGGCTCCTGGAATACAGTCATTCAGTAAAAATAGGAAAAATAGTGCTGAACAACAAGAACATCACAAGTATCATTTAGTGACTATAAAACGGATTTCGCGACCACCTAGAAGTCAGCTAGCGGTGTTCTATCTCTGTTTCACCTAGAGCCAGGAAAGAAGAGCACACCTGCAGCCAGCATCGTCATCAGGAGCGAGCTGCCGGAGGCGGAGTTGCAGTGGTCTCCCTTGCAGCAGCAAATTTCACCACCGGCAATGGGCGAGCATTGGGTGTTCTAAAATTTGCTCTCCTTTTTCATTCCCTGAATTCCATTTTATCTTTATTCTGCATCTTTGGAGCAGAAATTAATGGAGTCTCAGTAGAAAATGCATGCACTAAGTCGGATAAGCACCGTAGGATGATAACCTTCCGAATGACAACCCAAAAATAGACCGTCAGAACTTTCGCAGACGAATTTCTAACACTTTGGGAACCTACTGCGAACATACTGGGAAAGGGTACACCTAATGGTGCTCATCCGGAAGGATATAATCCAAAGGTGATATCAGCCGAACTAGTGCCGCAATGCATAGATCAATATAGTTGCCACTGAATTCCTCACATGGCACAGGCTGGTCGTGTCACAGTTCTTTGGGTAGGCGTGCGAGCCGTCGTTGTACACCTGAGTGGTCTGCAAAGAGATTTGATTACTCGTTGCAAAACAATTGCCGCTGATTAGCGAATTGTGATAAGTTGGTGTTACTCGACGAGGAATTCTATTCCAGTTTTCGGCTCACGAAAACCTAGTTCGTTCATAGTTCGAAAGATCCGAATATCCCAATTTCGAGCTTTACTTCCGAAAGATGCCATAACTCAAATCACTTACGTGGTAGCAATACTCGACGCCATCGCAAGTTCTGTCCTCGTACGAGGGCGAATTTCCCCTTCCATCTCCCACGTAACACTTGATTGCGATGGAGGCAGGAACGACGATGAGGAGGAGAAGCTCGAGTTTCATTGCTGCTGAAAGATCAAAGATCACAGGGGTTTTTAAAATATGCAAATATATGAATAAATATATCAGGCACTTCATTCAAAGTAACAGAGAACGAAAAGGAGCGGGAATAGATTGAGTATAAGGAGGAAAAGCAATATTTGGAGAAAATCAGAGAAAGCTTGAAATGGAATGATTCAAAGGCTCCGATCGCGGGACTTTTATCACCTTTCGCGGGCTTATTCGCTGAGTCACGATATTTGATACGGGCAACAGTTTGCCAAGATGAGAATTGAAGAAAATCGAGCGCTCTTCTCATTATATTTGCTCTTTCGCGTACCTATCAGTCAGAGATAGTGAGTAATGGATGGAATCTCGGAATATTTGGCGCTATTTGCGCGGTTCTGAGTGAGTCAGAAGGCGCGCGGGGTTAGAGCTCCATATGGGGAGTAAGTTGGTGAATCATCCAGTCTGGCAAAAATCGCACATTCGATACTCTATTTAGCGCATAGCTGGCTCGGTATCGGTGAACATAAACTATATTCCATCCATAAATTTGTTCCCAAAAGCTCTCAAACAATAAAGAGAAGGACACGTCAGTTATGCCCATTATGAAACAAGCAGAACACTGTTTATGAATCTTTCTTGACAACATATTATTTTCGTCTGTATCGCATTTAAAAGAATGAAATAAAACAGACATACCAACACTTTGTGCATTATTTATCTCAATTGTAAATCGGGATGCAGTAATCGCAGCCAGAACAGCTGAAGAGAGTGGATAATTTGGGCGGTTGATGAGACTGCTAGTGCCGCAGATGATGAGCGAGCTTCCAGCTGCATTGTTGCTGCCCTTGGGATGACTTGCGAGAACTGGTTCGATTCATGTTGCGTACTCTCCCTTGCACTAGGTCGGATGATTATGGTTTTTAAAAAAAGAACATTTCTGTAGAACTTACACAGTAGGTTACCAAAGTCTCAAAAATAATGCTACAGAACGGTCCATTTGTTGGTTATCATCCAGTATGTTATCTAGTGCCCTCTCACCGTAGAACTCTATTCGCGCTGGTCTTACCGAGCATTTACCAGCTCCGCAAGCTTTGCATGCATTTCAAGTAATCGTTATAACAAAGTGTGAGCAACGTCTGCTTTGGCTGTCACGATACCGAATTTGGTTGCAAGCCACACCGTAAAAACTGGTGCTTTCATGTCCAGTAGCTTATTTGTATAGTCTTTTAGTGAGTGCGTCATGCTTCGAGAAATTTAATCGGCCTGAAACATGTAGTGAAACGGCCGGATTTAAAATTTCCTATGATAATAGTTGGCTTCCGTAGAACGGATCTCCCTAGTTTTCTGAATGACTTTTTGCTGACCTTCACTTTAAAACTACCATTTTAAATTGTTCAACCCAAATTGCCATAAATTTGGTCTATCACTTTTCTATTTTGGTGTTGGCCGAGTATAATTGCTGGCGTGTAGTCCATATTTGGGGGGAGAACATTTGCGCAACGGAATGCCGTTCGATGGGAAGTTGACCTAACAAATTGGGAGTAGTTTAATTGTAACAAGTGTGTGCTACCCTACAATTACATCTACAAATCTTGTTCCTAGGCGGTCATGAGTTTCACTCCTCACCAAAGACCGGGGGTTCATGGTCCAAATTTGAGAATTTGAGGAGAAAATCATGGTTAGACCAACACAGAGTACTGTGACCAATCGATATTCCAGTACCTTAGTAACTACTGTATCCCAGTTATATAGGTGGCGATTGGTTACGGCTTTTGGTATTTATCGAGCCATGATTTTCTACTCAAATTTTCAATTTTGGACCATAAACCTCCGGTCTTTGGCGAGGAGTGAAACTCATGATCGCCTAGCGATAAAATTTGTAGATGTAATTGTAGGGTAGCACACACTTGTTACAATGAAACTACTCCCAAGTTGGTCAACTTCCCATCGAACGGCACTCCGTTGCGCAAATGGTCGTTGAGCAAATGTCCGCCACCCCCCCCCCCCCCCCATATTTGGCCACATATCAAGGCTCGATGTGAGAACACAATACGAAAATATCGAGGCCGTTGCAAACTTTATTCCATTAGGTTGGAATCTAGCAGATCCTAAACTGTTCAGCTTCTGTTTTTTTTTCTCAATTTATTTGCATGATTTGGAATCACTTCATGAAGGAGACTTGGAAACCTCATTGATAGTGAAAGCTCATTGCTCGACAATTCCTGATCTTTTGCAAAGAGGAGGGGCCGTAGACGATTAGTAATATTAGTAATGGAGAAACAAATAACGAAATTTCATTTGTATCGTCACCACATTACTGACGTTATCATACTGGCAATACGAATATTGAAATACAAACACTCATGCTTAGGTGATTTCACCATTTGCAGAATCATGACCATTCAATTCAATCTCGTACCCGCTTGGCAAAAAAATATTACAGTAAAGGAATCTTCGGAACTTTGGTGGATATTGACTTCTAAAAATAGTCAAAATTAAATTTATCAGAGAACACAACAATGTTTCAATCATGAACTGGGGGAAGAAGAAGATCCTTCTTGTCCTTCTGCTGTGGAAGAATGATCTGAAAAAAGCAAACATTGTTGACACGTCGATCAATACTTGCCTCGTATCTGCACTCTCTCCCCATGTAGAGCAGTCCCAGCTGGGAAAGTGCGCAGAGCGACTGAAGACAGAAAATCGCCTGGAAAGAGATGCATGTATTTTTGATAAGACGCATATTGATATTATTCGGATTCGAATCCGAATTCGATATTGATATTTGATAAGATGCATAGATGAAAGATGCACATTTGCATGCGTGTTTGTTGCCTCTGTTGCGCGAAAAGTTGTTATGGGCTTGGCAAGAAATGGCTCGCTTCAATCTGCTCTGGGGCGGTATTCTTTCCTCCATTTCGGCAATGCCGAAATTTTTGGAATGCCGAATTTTTTCGGCAATTGCCGATTTTTTTTCGGCAATTTCGGAAATGTTTAACCCAAGGGTGGCAAAATATCGCGGAATCATTTGGGACCGAACTGGCACCCTCCGTTGACAAAGTGAGCGCAATACCACTCTGCCACGGAGACATGTGCAGCTAATCAGTGAGAGTGAAATGAATGTGGACAATTATTTTCGCTGAGCGATGTCCCTAGTTCTGCTTGACCTACTGAAAGTCTAGAACTTTTAATAAAGCTTCAAATGTTTCACTACATCGACCGAGTCACCTACCATCGAGAGGTCACAGTGGCCATGAGGCTGTACCGTAGCCATAGTGACCGTACTAGTGTTGACCATTAGGGCGTTGCAGCGCCCGTGAGGTCGCCGGCTTCGCAACCTCTGATAGAAGGGAGGGCAGGATTGCAGAACCCGCGATGCGTCAATCTTCCTTACCCGGCCTCCTGTCCTCTATTTCGCGTGATCTAGCTAAAAAGGGTTCGAAAGAGGGTGGGCTAGATATGGTGCTGACTTAACAAGCTCTATTCGATGCAATGCCATTAAGGGGGCCGCAACCTACTCCATCCCTTAGCGGTTTCAGTACGACCGTGATCATTTATTCATCCCAATGATTTTCTATAGAGAGGTTGCAATGTCCTACTGTAATGAAAAAAGAGCCCCACTTCACGAGCGCGAAAATCGAATTCGGAAATACCGAAATCGTTGCCGAAATTCCTTTGTTCTCCTTTCCCAATTTTCGTCGCTCCAAATAGAGTGCCGAATTATTCCCCGTTGATTCGCCCAATTCACCGGTCATTCTGCCGAAATTTTCGGAATTGGCGAGGTCGCTCTCATTTTCGGCAGACCGCTCTATCCTCCAACGTGCGTGCGAAATTAATTTCGGAATGCCGAAATTATTTTCGGAACTTGCCGAAATTGATGAAAGAATACCACCCCTGATAGGCGAAAATTAGTGGAGCGAGCTCTAAAAATGCAGAGAATCAGTTCTTGCGAAGCCATCCTCAGCGACAGGCGGGCTCTTCTTCGATATTTGCCCCTCCCCCCCCTATCTTTGCTCATCCCTTCTCAATTGCTGAAGGGGTTCGAGGCCGAAAATCAGGGAGTAATACCTAGAAATTAGTGGAAAGGGGGTGGGTGGGCCAAATATTGAAGAAGTGTCAAAAGGCGGGTTTCTTTATTTTTACAAACAAGTTTTCTTTCACTACACTTGGTTGTCATTTTATTCATAAAAATTAAATTCTAATTTTCGAAACTAACCGTGCTCGCTCTCATTCTCAAGAAGTACCAGTGACTCGCATCTTCGAAATTCTGAGGCGTTCCATTGTACGCGTAGTGTCTGAGATTTGATTTTTTCCCGCTCTCTTAGTTCTCCTAGGGCCGCAGTTGGCCAATCATACCATGAGTTACTAAGAAATCGTAATCACGATGCCGATCCGAGAAAAAGATTGGGCGAACCTCATGAGTTCACCCTGAAACTACCCTGACACAATGAGATCCCGTACCCGATGCGGAGCGATAGTTGAGATGAAAGAAGGGAACAGGTGGCGAAAAAGACTGCGGCGCCAGCGAGCAGGAGGGCGTGCTCAAATAGACCGGATTAAGTTTTTTTTGTCATTTTTGTCAGTATTCAAAGTTTTTTGTCATTTTTTCCGGTGTGGAAAGCGTCATGAAAATACCGTGGGATAGTTTTGCTAACTCATCTAGTGGGTTTTCATTCGATCTATGATAGCCATTCATTTAAGTTGTTTTTTTAAAACATGAGCTAATAAAACGCACCATTATGGCGACCAACACCAAATGACGAGAGATCCAGTTCTGAAATATCACTTGTCATAGGAAGGCGTGTCATTTCGTTTCAAGGCTTCGTATTCATGCTTGAAATTTGTTCGTTCATTTTTTCCCATGTGTTTATTTACTACTGCGTTAGTGAAAAAAAAACAATGTAGAATTTCGGTAAAAATTATTACCTGGTATCCCCTTGAAATTATGGGCATGGATAATGTAAAAAGGGCAATGGAGGCAGCTAGGAGAGGAGCAGAGAAGAAGACGATCGCGTACTGAGAATCGATGAGGGGCTTCTGATATTGGCATTGATGACAATGGTCAGACAGCTTAACAACGACATGATGATAGGAAATGTTATGAAATATGCTAGGATGTGACGTGACGAAAACGAAATAGTAATTGACCGATTTGCATTTATTTCGACGAGAGTCGACGAAGCTAAAATTATTAGCGACTCCGCAACGCGACTCGCTTTTCGACTCGTCATCACTCATATGCATCGCCTGCTTACCTCGTCGTCGGTTGTGTAGTACAACTTGTTAACGACGACGAAGTCGAAGATGGATGAAGCGATGCAGAGTTGACATACTGATAATACCTGATAATAGCTGATATAATATTAGGTTGTTGCGAAAGTTTTGCTCGGCGTTTGATCTTTCCGATTTTTCTCCCTTCTGAACTCCAGTGCATAATATCTCAGAATTGTTGAAGAGGATGAACCGTTGTTTCACGTGCATAATTGATTTCAATCGCGATTAG
This sequence comes from Pristionchus mayeri, assembly GCA_036245805.1. Classification (NCBI taxonomy): domain Eukaryota; kingdom Metazoa; phylum Nematoda; class Chromadorea; order Rhabditida; family Neodiplogasteridae; genus Pristionchus; species Pristionchus mayeri. The sequence continues at coordinate 17,077,978 of BTRK01000003.1, read as the reverse complement.
AATACAAGCCATGAAATTTGAGATTTCATAAATTTGCAAAAATTTTGCGAAATTTTTGCAACGAAATTTGGTGTGAATTCTGATCTGTCAGATACAAGAGATCGAAGTCCAAATAATATCCATATATACATTGGAAGAGCATAGTGCGCTCGTTAACACCAGCACAAAAGATCGATCATTCAAGCTGCGCAAGAAATAAAACTTGATAGAAATATCAAATTCAGCATTCCAAGAACACTTTCAATGATTTGAATAGCCATATCTTGTCAACACAATTATGAATAATTCCGATTTTTTAAGAAGAACAGAATAAGATAATACTAATTTCGATCGATATTGATCCGTGCGTCTCCTTACCCAAAAATGTGAAGACAAAATCGTATTTAGCTAAAAGATGTTCACTATAAATTCCCAAAATGGGAGAAGTCTAAAGAAGGGATTTTAGCATTGACTTTTAGTAAGTGATCACAAATGATGTACTAACATAGCTGTTTACGCTTGTAATTCAGGTATGGCCATATCTCTATTCTCCATAAAATTATGATGCAAGTTAAAGTCATCTTGATTAACTCATATCGCAAGATTTTAACTATAAGTAAGCATTCCTAAATGAAATGAGAGGTCTGATCTAAGGTGCGCTAGAATGAACATTGATACCCTCATAGTATAAGAAAAACCAGGTGAGTCTGAAATGAATTCGAATGTCAACGCAGACAGAAGTATCAAAATGATAAAATCGAGCAAGACTTTCGCAACAACCTAATACATTGATTATATAATAACTGGCAAACTTTATCGAATGGAGCGTTGCTTGCGCACTCTTTGAGAGTTTTTGCAAAATTAAGAGAGATCAGTATTAGACAGCTGAACAGGAGCAGGGGCATCCCCGTGTATTATTACTGATTTGAAAAATGTTTTTCCGCATTTTCCGAATCCAATCGCATATAATTCCATCCCCGGCGTGTCGCTTTACGTGCGTTTCCATCCCTGACCATTTTTCGACGTCCAATGGGGCCATTACTGATGTTTGCATTTATTTACAGGCATTCCGTATTAAAAATATCCCTGGAAAAGGAGGAAATCCCTTCCTCTTCGTATAGCATTACGTGCGTTTCCGCCCCTACTACTACGGAACTGATCATTCCAACGCTTGTACCCCGATCTCCCTCACTCCCTCTTTTGTATGAAACTGTCACTGATAAGCTAGGATTCGATGCAGCTTGTGTCATCAAACGAGGACAAAATTTGAAAAACAAAGAAACAACTTACGAGCGAAACGAAATTGATGATGTGCACAAATAATGAGGTGTTCATGGCTGAATTCCTGAAGATAATTGCAATTTCGCAAACGATCAATGAATCACGACATCAACATGGCAGATGCAACGAGCCATGGAGCAATAGGAAGTTGAGGATTGTTTTCCGAATATGCATGAGTTATTCGAGAGTAGCACTGATTATGCTGTTCACTTGTGGTGTTAAAAGAGGGTAGCACGAAACATTCTGGAGAGTTCCACCTCGAATAACTTGCATTGGAAAATGATAATTTGATTCAGTGTGAAACAATAGCGAACATGCGAGTAGAGTGTCATGAAACGCTCAGGTGAACATGTTTTGAAATGATCATGAGTTCGATGATATCGCCAATATGAAGTGAAACTTAGCAGTTTGCACTAAGCTATTCTTCGTCCATAACCCTTTATCGTAGATGGAATACAAAGGAATGCCCAAGAGAGAGACGACTTCTCTCCCTTAAAAACAAGTGGTGAATCATACATGCGCAGTGGAGGAACACGGATGTATTACTCACGTGTATATCGTGCTTGCACTAATCACGAGATAATCAAACATATGGTCATCAAACACTTTTAAATGTATGTGTGCTTACAACATTTACCGTTTGAAGTACACGGGGACGAAAGTAAAGAATGAGTGGAGGTGTCGCGCGATCGTAGATATTATAACGACTGCAACTCCTTATCAAGAAAGTCAAACATAGGCCATTTTGCTTGCCTAAAACTGTTTACGCACAGTACAAACTCTCTGCATTGCGAGGTGGCGTTTGTCGCGAAGCAAATACAGGGAAAGCATTGCTGAATTTTGTACCCGATCTTGGCCTTATTCGCAATTTTGAGTAACGAAGAAAATAACCCCGCCTCTAAGATGTGGGGGTATTTTCTTCGTCACTCAATGGAGAGTAACATCTTTGCTAAGGCGACTTGCGAGCGAATGAATATCATACTTTGAAGACACGAAGATAATGGCTTTGTTCATTTAGGAAGTACCATACAATTAAATTCATGCGATAAGCCTTATGAAAAAAGATTTCAATTGTAAAAATGAACCGGGCAAAGGGTACACGAAATATTAGGTTGAGCCTAAAGTTTTGCGCGATTTTGACTAAAGTGCATCCTGATATCTAACATCGTTCGTTGTTGCCCAATCAATTTAGATGTTTTAGTGCTAGATAGGGGCATTTATACTTTCTTTAGCGCACACTATCATAGATCTGTCCGAACAAGGGAAATAAAACAGCGATGCAGCAAACTTCATCAGGCTAACCAACGACATTACTTTTCAAAGTATTATAATTTCTTTTTGAACGGAGATAGGACCCTATGTTAACGACAGTTGTAAAGCGTGACTGGCCTATATTGTACTGGTAATGTTGAGACTGATCAGTCATAAAGGGCCTATTAGAAATATGCGCGGAATCAGAATTTGAGTTTTCGTGACGACTGTCAAGATAAGTTTTAGGGGTACTGTATCTATACCGATAGTTCTTGAGTTTTCAATTATTTATGAATGTGAACTACCTTTATAGTACAAGTCAAAATTCCATTTGGGAGAGAATGCGGATCTCCATTCATGAACAGGGTTTTTCGGAATTTAAAATACACACTTTTGCCTTTTTTGTGCTAGCCACGTGGTTCGAAGGGTGGTTCTTTCGTGCTAAAATTAAAGAACAACCCTTACCCTATCACTCACTAATTAGGAATATTGTGGAGGTAGCTACTTTTTCTAGGATGAACCGTGCCTGAAGGCCCTCCATATCAGCGTTTTCGACATTTTCATTGAAAAATAATTCAGGTGCAAATGCCACTTTTTTAGATGAGAAAGCCAAGTGGGCTCTTAAATATCGTTGCAATAGAGAACCCTGTAAGTAATAATAACACCGCCCGTAGGTAGCTGTCAGTCTCGTTAATCCGCGAAACATGTGATTTGTTCGAGAGAACTCAATTTTGAACTCTGATTCTGATTTTGATTCTGATAGAACTCTGATTTTTTCAAGTATTTCTGATTCTGATAGAACTCTGATTTTTTCAAGTACCTTCATTCATTGACCCATACGAAGCGTATACTGCATTCCACAGCTTTCTCTTTTTGTTACTAGGTAGTGCACGCCTCGGGCTTCTGAATAAACTTCATGAACTTCTATCTAAAAATTTCTCTGCAAATTACAGCAATTTAAAAGAAAATCAATATTTTTCTGAAAAATCCAAAGTTACGCAGACCTTGATTTCTTGCAAAGTATCGTTATTTCCGCTAGTTAAAACATAATATTCGCCCCTATATATCGACTTCAGGACAACAGATGGTTATTTTGGCAAAAGAAACTGCACGAACTCAAAGTTGATCGCCAAAATCGCGCAAAACTTTAGGCTCAACCTAATATATGGACCACATTCAGCGCCGTAAATAATAGGAAGCGAATAGAGAGAAGAAGATCATCCACTGAATTCTTATCTTCACTCTTCCCATTATGATAACGCCTCTTCCGATGCGAATCGTGGTCGATGCCTATCTCTGCCTCGTTCTTCAGTTTGTGTGCTATAGTGTTACCTAATGTGAGTGAACCTTGATCTTTAAATGCTCCATAAATCAGCTTTTTCTCATCTCTTAGTAGCTAAATCGAATAATCACGAGATCATTATATTTATTCATTATAAAGAGATTTTTATAAAATTTTGGATGGACGCTCCCTTGGCTCACCTCCAAAGTGCAAACACAATGTCACTGCTGGATACACTCAGTGCATGAGGGTACCTCTCATTCTCATAATTCCTGGATCATTACAAATAGAATACGAAAGCGTGGTGAACAATGTCAGGCAATCCGGGGATACATCGTTCGGAGCAAAATGTGTGCCTAATTTCAGAACGAAGATGGAGACATTGTCCAAAAGCTGCGCTTAAGATCCCAAATCGACACAAACAACACCTGAGGCTCGGACAGCGACGACTGTTGCAACTCCATACGTAGATACCGCAAGCTCCGCCCACTTAGCTCGGGCACGACTCCTCTCTAAAGCAAGATTTAGGGAGCACGAGCTTCATTCGCAACCCAAATCGATAGCTCTAAACTGATTCATCTAGATCTCCCCTCTTGTTTTAACAGTCCTGATGCAATGAGCGTGTGCGAATTATGTAGTCGAAATGCATTCCCATCTTGTAAATGATAGTAAATTATATCGATCTGCTAACGGTTTACTCCTTCTCTTATCAATAGGCCAGTGTCGCTTCTTATCAAAGAAGCTGCTTCCTTCTCAATCGTACACTCTGCCTCTACAATTGTGCATGCATAAATCATTCGAACATGTAGAATTTGATATTCCTGTTTTTCTTTGCTGACCTCTTTCAACATTTCAGAGAAGCTATGAAACTCCTCCTGCTCGTCCTACTGGCCATCCCTGCCGTTCTCTCCCTCAAGTGCTGGGACGGAACTGGTGTTGGAGGGCCGCCAATGTACAAGGAGATCACGTGCAATGTCACTGCTGGATACGATTAGTGTATGAGGGTGCGTTTCAATTACGCAATTATAAGGCATACAACAAATAACAATCGGTGTGATACTGTTCAGCAAGATAACACAAAAATAGTGTGAGCGTGTAATATTTTGTTCTGTACTCGTTTCCCAATGATAACAGCGCTAATCGGCTCTCGAAAAACTTACCAAAACATGAGGGAATTAATCACAAATTATATACTTAAATTCAGAATGATCATAAGAACAAGGATGGAGAGATGGAACACTATAAAAGTTGCGCTAAAACGGCTGACTGTCCGGTATGTCAAGTACAAATATTTTAAATTCTTTCACAAAATAATCACAATTAAAGCTGCTCTCTCTGCAGGAGAAACATTGTTCGGATGAACTGGACAATGATTTTTGCTGTTGCACCCATGACCATTGTAACGCCGCGGGAAGCTCGTCGCTGATCATGCTCGTAATGACTGCAGGTTCTATCTGTTCAGTATTTACTGCTCATAATAGTACAAGCATGACAAATAGTAATTACTTTGAAAATTTGAACTAAAATGGTTGGTATTATAATATAAATATCTTTTTGCAGGAGCTATTGCGAGGGTGAGATATTGAATCATTTTCGTGCTTTCTGCTGTGAACATAGCTGATTTGTTGAACAATTTCGTCCGATAAAGTTTATAACTGAAGTATTGTTTCTGTGCTGACTAAAAAGTGCACCGCTTTGTGTCATTGATGCCTGTATGGTATCGGATTTGAATATGTATCATGTGACAGAAGTTCTGTTTAAAGGAGGAGTAAACTCAAAATTTAATTGTTGAAGCTATCATATGCACGGCCTAGAGCTCCACAACGATAAGAAGCTCCGAAATTTTCTCATTGATTTCTCCATTCCGAACGGAGTTATAGCTAGTTGGCTGGGAGCCAGATCAGGGAAAGCTCAGGGAAGGGGCGAGATAGCACGCGGCTTGAAGAGGGTGCGTCCCTAGGTGAAACGTATTCCAGCCGGGCGCGCGTTTGCATTTATTCCTCCTTTAATCGTCAAAAATGAGACATATGGATGCATCAGTTTCTCATCAAGGCTGTTGCTGCTGCTGCCAGTCCGATCACCGTCAGCGAGCTGCCGGTGGGCGCAGCATTGCACAAGTCGCCGCTGCAGCAGCACTTCTTCCCCCCGTTGTCCATCTTCCAACAGCCTTTCTCCTGAATTGTTTACGTATTTAGAAGGCGTAACAGTACAACGGGGAACACATCCCCGTGCAACTCAAAAGCTTATTTGCCGATCGTTTTCAAATTCAAAAAGCGATGAAGTTGTTCTTACACGGAATTTTAGATTACTATATGAGAGGAATCGCGAGAGAATCGACCACGCCGCGACGGTAGGATTCAAGTTTGCTCGATTCCGATATAATATTCGTTTTAAGTACTTCAAATGATGCTCTTTCAAACTGCGTCGTCAGAATTTTGATAACTATCGTCATCGTCGGGATTCAGAAGGCCAAAATTGGCACTATCACTTTTCGACAGTTAAATCGCGCTCACTTAAATGATCATATCACCATTTAAAATAAAGATAGAAGGCCGTTCTTTGTTTCAAATGAAAGCTACCATCATGCTCTCGAAAGGGAGTCTTTATCTTATCGTTGAAGCGTGCTACAGAGCCTGGAAGTTGGCGAAAATCGACGAGAGACGTCCGCGGGGAGCGCTAAATAGAGGGGAGGGAAAGGGAGGTCAGAGGGCGAGAGCGCCAGACGGTTAGAGCACGCGCTCTCGGGGGATTCTAGCCGATTTCTGGCGAACTTCCAGGCTCTGTAGCACGCTTCAACGAAAAGATAAAGACTCACTTTCTTCAGATGAGATGTTTAGCTCATCGTGTTCTACATTTCTATCCATGAGCCGAGTCTGTACGTCTATTTTGACCAGCGGCACAGTTTTGTGTTTTTCCTAGGATTCTTAAGGCGAAATATCCTCTTTTCAGTAGCCCTTTTTCTTCGAGCTGTTTCGAAGAATGTAGTTACAATATATAGAACCCATTTTATGCGTTTGGGTCCATAGCGCTGAAATTGGTCAAAATACCGATTTTCAAATTTTCGGTCAGATGACCATTTATGACCAATGGAAGTGTTATAATATGGGGGAAGACACTTATAATGTTGTTTTAGAAGTTTTTGAACGATTTTGAGCCCAAATGAGGGCAATTGAAGTTACGGAAGTACTCTTGTCCTGAACACAGTTTGGGGTCGCCGTACACAAGTGACCCCTTTTTTTGTTCCAACTCCGATTTGCCTTATTTTTGGAGAGAAGTGAGACACATGCATGCTCTACAACTTAAGCATGATAACCCATGATCTTTTTCTGATTTTCAAAGTTACGCCACTTTTGGTCCGCCCGACAGCCCTGCACCATGATGAAGACCAGGAATGATATCGTCTAGATTAGATTGTAGAGCATGATGGTAGCTTTCATTTGAAACAAAGAACGGCCTTCTATCTTTATTTTAAATTGAGATATGATCATTTAAGTGAGCGCGATTTGACTGTCGAAAAGTGATAGTTCAAAGTTTGGCCTTCTGAATCCCGACGATGACGGCAGTTATCAAAATTCTAACGTCGCAGTTTGAAAGAGCATCATTTAAATTACTTAAAACCAAAATTATAGCGGAATCGAGCAAACTTGAATCCTACCGCCGCTGACCCCCTTCAAATGGTCGATTCTCTCGCGATTCGCCTCATATCGAGTTTAGTATTTGTGAAACATATCCGAATTTGGTGTCTAAAGTCATTTTATTTTCATAATGTGCATGAAACACACACGATCCTGATCTGTTTCAGAGCAATGAATTGGCTAATTCAAATATTAGGTTGGAACAAAAGTTTTGCACGATTTCGACCATGAAGTTTGAAATCGCTTAAAAGGCTTCACTTTAAATGGGCCGATCTAACCGGATTGCATATATTTAGGGACTATTTGTACAATATATCCGCTACTTCGAATCGAATCCTGCTCTGAGGGTTTGCGAAAAAAATCATGTTTCGTTAAATGTGAAATGTTCGAGTTACAAAGACATTTGTTTGCCGCGCTCCTATTTTGATAGGAAAACTCATTGTATAATCTCACATAGTGGAGTGAAAAGCCCGTTGGTTGTTCTCTGTAAAACTATGTAGGATCTAGTGCTTACTTCAATTTAGCAAGGTTTACAGGCCATTAAATTCCAAGATTCGCGAGGTAAAGTTGCTGAATGGATCGCTTTTCTTGCCTCGCCAATCAATCATACTGGCTTGATCTTAAGTGCTTTTACATATACTACCGTGGGGCTTTATAACATAATGGAATGCTGGAGCCTACCCTTTTCCACTCCGAGAAAATTTATATTTTCAGAAATTTTGAATCATGGTCATCAAAGCCAAAATTTTGAAATTCGGTGTACATAGTTCGAGTCGATCTCCTCGAAAGGAATCTATCCCCTGACTCGGCCAAGCCATTAAGTGATAGAGTAAGAGTTGCTTGTTCAGTTAACCGTATAAAGTCTGAGCTTCCTTTTATGCTGGAAACATGACATTCATGGAAACATCAATTTCGACTCTCTAATATCAGTATCTGAGTATGCAATATTGCATTTTTAAATAGAAGCATTATATGTCCACACGAAAATAATTGTGAGCTTACCATGTAAGGTACTTAAAGTTTACATGCATTTGAGATCGATAGGCTTACGGCTACGGCTATGCGGTGAAGACAACTAATTCAGACCAAGCTCCTTTTGACGCGAGATTAAAATTTACCTAAGTTTCTGGAACGCCATTTGTGGTAATAACCATTTTCATACTATTTTATGATGTATGTTCATCACACTCTCCAAATACACCTTGATATTTGTATTATCATCGATGCCCATAGAGTGCAGACCCCAAAATTATATAGTTTAGTTCTCAAATGCAGTAACTTTGACTTTAAAATGCCGCCACAGTATGAAATGGTATGTGTAATACTAATGTGTGATAGAAAGAGTATCCAAGCCCTCAACGAATACATGAAACAAAATTAAATAATTTTGCAAATAAAGAACAGGGTATGCCGGAAACGAAAATTTGAAAATCGTGCAAAACTTTTGTTCCAACCTGATATGTCTCATAGAGAATTGAAATTCTAGGCATATTTTTCGGTTTTGCAGAGTGACCCTGCCTGGCGCTTAATATTGTGGCTTGATGGTCAAATCTGAACATCAATAACTACATTCGAACTACCACGCATGCCTCTTCGACTATTTGCAAACGCTCAAAGTTCAATGAAAGCGCATGCTCGCGCCTGTACCTCTCGCTATTCATATTTATCACATGCCGGTGTAAAATGTCCCATTGCGAGCGAAATATTAGGTTTATGGATAATTTTCTTTACGATTTCTAGTTTGATATTAGTGTATGCGTGCTCTTCATAAAGCACTTATGGACATACATGCTCGGCCAGTATATTACAGTAATCTCACTGCAGAATTTTGGAGTGCGAAATTAGTATCGTTGTCCACATAACTATTCTATGAGAAACTATCGATCTAATTTCAAGTGATATATGGAAGCGTACGCCCGCATTCACTACCGACACAAGCGGAAATTGTAATCCATTAGTTTTGTTTTAATGGAGGTTTGAGCATGGAACTAGGGTTGGTCAAATCGGGTCGGGCCAGTCGAGAGCCCGATTCCCAAACTCGACTCGAGCCAAGCTCGACCCGAGCCTGAATGCTCGAGCCGCTCGAAAATGGTTCTAACCCGATCGGGTGGCCCGACTCCGAGAGTGAAGGGTCGAGCGGCTCGACTGGCCCGACTTAGCCCGATTGGCCCGACTCGGCCTGACTCAGCCCGACTCAGCCCGACTCAGCCCGACTCAGCCCGACTTGTCTAGCGAATGCATTAGGGTAATTCCAGTGCCGATCTTTCCATTGTCATTTCGGTGAACAATTTTAAGCTACCGAATAGTGAAGTATTTGTGTTTTGCACCTGTTAGTCATCAGCCGGTGATTCGATCCCACACCATTATGAGGTTAAGTTTTTGTGCTATTTCGTTTCGCTTATTTACATTGTATGTTAGATTTAGAATAAAAAAAATTAATTTAAATGCAATTTTGTTCCTAATGAAGTAGTAAATTTAGGCAAAAGCATAACCTCATAATGCGGGGTCGAACCAGCAGCCTATGTCTAACAGGTGCAAAATACAACCACTTCACCACTCGTTAACTTACAGTGGCCCATTTAAAAGATAATGGAGAGAACGGCGATGGAATTTCCCTAAAGCATTCGCCAGACAAGTCGGGCCGAGTCGGGCTAAGTCGGGCCAAGTCGGGCCGAGTCGGACTAAATCGGGCCAGTCGAGCCGCTCGACTCTTCACTCTCGAAGTCGGGCCACCCGATCGGGTTCGAGCCAACTCGAGCCAAAATGCGCTGTTTTCCAAGTCGGGCCCTCGAATACCGGGCTGGCCCGATTTCACCAACCCTACATGGAACCCACAATACCGATAATTTTCCACTTTTTGAGAAATACTTTTTTCTACTGAACCAATTGAGATCGATTCAATATGAACTTCAGATTGTAGTGCGTCAAATGTGTCCCAAATAATGCCAGTATTATCGAACTCAGGCAGACAATTCTCGAGAACACATCACAAATACCTTGTAAAGAAAATTATGCATCAACCTAATATCTTCGTAGTGGGACTCCCTCGCATTCATATTACCAAAACACAAAATACACATTTCCGGTGCTCTTTGAAGTTCTACGTCACAACTAAATTATCGATCAATTAAGTTACATGGCATTGCGCGTCGCAACCCTTATGCGTCACAAATCCGTTGATGCCCGGAGTGATGTAGTCACTCTGAAAATATGCATTGTTTGATAGCAAGTTCTAAGGTCTTTGGAATGCTTGCGTTGAATCGAACAGGAACGCTGTTATTAATGTTAAATTGGCTTATGTTTTAGTTGTTTTGCACACAATCAATACAACAGTTCGATAAATGAGTCGTTCTCTCGTCATTTCACTCAATTTCTCTTCCAGTGGAGCTGTGAGAGAGCATTGAAAAGAATTTCACGGATTCTAAATCATACCTTGAAGCAGTACTGCTCGCCGAAAATGCAATAGGTCTCAATGAAGTCACTCCTGCCGTCACCCGACCAACATTTGAGCGATAAAACAGAGGAAACGAGAAGAAAAACGAGAAGGCTGGGCCGCATCTCTTGAACAAACTAGGTAACTCCACTTTTTTTCTGGGAACGATACCGAAATAATTAAATTTCAAGACAACTAATATAATGTCTAGACTCAGTCAGAATTGGGCAGTGAAAAAAGTGACATGGAGCCAGAAAGAGCCGTTATCATTGAGCAATCGCGATAAGGGCGCATCGACCGCGAAACTTCAACCAGAAAATCATAAAGCAGTCAGAACTCAAAATCGAGACCATTTCGGTAAAAAACTGCATATTGTGCAAGGGGGAATGTAAGAACTTCTTGATAATTAGTCCATTCCGCTTTTCGATTATCTCCCAGCTCATCATTCTTTGCTGAGGGGTTCATTGATCGAAAATCAAGAGAGAGTTGCACACAATTCAGCTGGATAGGAGGGGGGAATGAGCCATTTATCCAAGTTTCAGAGTTGCTTCTGTTGTGATTACTAGCTTCGACTTGTCTGTCGACTTTCGGCTTGTTCATACAACAGTTACAGAAGAAGCAATCATTATTTTGCCACAGATCCAGAACGAGAAATGGGCTTTGAACGTGAATAAAGTCTGTTTCAAGAAACCGACGCGCTGATGCAGGTGCTCAAACACCCCTCGAACGTTCGCACTCAAACACACTGGATGATCCCCTGAATCCGCACAGTCTCTCGCTCTCCTCTAGAGAGGAATCGGCCAAGGCATCGGCAAAAACAGTTTCGATTTCTGGCTTCGTTTGTTCAAAAGTAGATGTGGATCTCCTCTATTTCCGATTAAACGCGTGGATTTCTGGGGAAATTTGAGAAAATGCAACATCTCCTCGCTACCGTATCCCTTCTCGTGGCGGGAGTCGGCGGACAGTGCACGGGCAGCGATGATCCTGCGTATGTTGCACATACTTTGCTGTTCTATGAATTTTCAACAGAAAATTGAATCATGTTATAATGCGGAATGTATCTACTGAAATTGTAGATGCTCATCCTGGATTAAGAATGGATACTGCACGAACGCAGGATACTCGATGGACATGCGCAAGCTGTATTGTGGAGTGGCGTGAGTGAATTAACGACTGAGCGTTATTTCTCACACTCGCTCTCCGAGCGGTTCGAAATCCGAAAGAAGGGCCACCTATCGCTCGTAGTGTATGCATTAACCTCTGGCCCGGTTGAACATGACATCGCCCCTCAACCGGCCCCAGGGAGTAGCAGAGAGAGATGAGCAAACACGGTAAACTCGCTCTGAACTATTATCGAACTCTACAGTTGCGGCTTCTGCAACAAGGATGGCACGCAGACTGCTGCCGGAGGAGGATCGACTGTCAACGATTGTGTTGACGCTAATGCCAAGTGGGGTTGCACAAGATTGGATGGGTGCGCATGCTGATAATGATCCGGCAACCTCTTCTCACATTCTCACACTTTTATCGTCATACTCGTTGGATAGTTAATGATAGCCTCAACGGTAGACCCTGATTGAGAGTAAGGAGAGCTCAAAATTGCCAACAGGTATTGGATAATTGCAATGGTGCAGTTATCTATTGCAGCTGCGCCAATTGGATCGCCACTCAAAACTTTTGTACGCGTACCGACTACTCGAATGCGATGAAACTCCAGGTGAACTAAAGTGCTCTGACATGATCACAACAATATTGATGAAGCAACATTGACGATTATGACGATTGTGATTGTATTTTTTCTTATTCCAGTACTGCTGCAAGTCTTGCCGCCCTGTGATCTACGCGACAACAACTGCAAAACCTCTTGCTGGTATTAATAATAATAATAATTAATAATATGAGGGGAATCGCGAGAGAATCGACAACGCCGCGGCGGTAGGAATCAAGTATGGCCTGTCTCTCTGGAATTTCAGGACAAGGTACTTTGAATGATGCTCTTTAAAACTGCGTCGTCCGAATTTTGATATCGGTCGTCAACGTCGAGATTCAGAAGTCCAAACTTGGGACATTTAATTTTCGGCATTCAAATCGCGCTCACTTAAATGATCATAAGTCCGTTCAAAATAAAGATAGCAGGCCGTTCTTTGTTTAAAATGAAAGCTGCCATCATGCACTTCAACATTCTGTTGAAATCATCATTCCTAGTGCTCATCCTGGTGCGGGGTGGTCGGGTGGACCAAAACTTTCGTAACTTTGGAAATCGGAAAAACTTTCTGAGTTTTCATGCTTAAGTTGTAGTACATATATGTGCCTCACTTCTCGCCAAAAATTGGAAAAATCGGAGTGGGGATAAAAAAAGGCGCTCACTTTTGATGGCAGCTTTCATTTGAAACAAAGAACGACCTGCTATCTTTATTTTGAACGGACTTATGATCATCTAAGTGAGCGCGATTTGAATGCCGAAATTGAATGTCCCAAGATTGGACTTCTGAATCTCGACGTTGACGACTGATATCAAAATTCGGACGACGCAGTTTTAAAGAGCATCATTCAAAGTACCTTGTCCTGAAATTCCAGAGAGACAGGCCATACTTGATTCCTACCGCCGCGGCGTTGTCGATTCTCTCGCGATTCCCCTCATATGTCTATCGCTCGTGGCGGGGATTCAATTAACCAATGGTACGACCCATGATTATTCATGTCTCACGGTATTTCCAAGGGACGGTTTTGCATGAATGCCTTCAATCTGTGTTTTTTCTCACTTGTGAGACAGAACGCGAAATGACGAGCCTGTTTCATTCGAAACAATTCATTTTCTAGCGTGTCAGTCCTGCTCGCAGTCTCTCATTTCAATCACTGCGGCTGGTGTTGGAGCGCACGCCTTCGCGAGTGACGTCACGACGGCGAAAGACGGATGCTCGGTGCGCACCTTCACGTGCAAGGGCAATGGAGCGGCCATCGAGGTGGGGAATGTTGATCTATTGGGACGCATTTCGTACGAATGAAAAGACACATTAGCAAGAATTTACGAGATCGTTCATAAACTTCATCAAAATGTATTCAGAATTGTTCAATTTCGGGGAAAATAATATGTTTGTTCAGATCAACGCCGGCGACGGAGTGTTCTCGGACGAAGGAGATGGGGTTGTGGACGGGACCGCGACGCTTCAAGTGACGTGCAACGCGGCTGGCACCGCATGGGAGTTTGGCGGTGTGGCCATCACTCAGGTCGAGTGCGCATCTGGATCGTAACCGGACTGTGTTGTGCGAATGTGGGTGGATACTAATAAATTATCATGAATTTGTGAAGGACATACTATACATGAGTTATGCGGAACCCAAATTGTGCGAAGACTTTCTCCGAATTTCCTCTTTTGTAGATCGGAAAAACTTGAGAGCGAAAGAGATCGCGATGAGCAATGCGATTTGGACTGTTTACAATGTAGGATAAAATGTATTACATCAGCGTGCTTTATTATCTGGTCTCGTAGATACTGTTGTTATTATTATTAGGCTGTTGCAAAAGTCTTGTGGTTTTTTGTGTCAGTACTTTGAACGATCATAACTCGCGTGTATCAATTCTCAATGGTCAACAAACGTGGTGTTGTTGAGGGATGCGCTTGAACTTTGCTCACGTATATTTCAATCAAACCGATCATGTAACCAACGCAAGCAATTATGATTCACCCAATTGCAAAAAAAGCACAACATTTAGAAAGCACAATTTATTTATCTAGATATTTGAAGGGAAAATTCATGAAACAACTTCGTAATGTTGAGTGAGAAGTACCATTGATGTTCTTTCAAAAAATACGTTAGACATGTCATATGAGTGGGTATGAACCAAATTACATGATAGCAAAAATATGACCAGACCCAGGCTGCACGTGACTTGTACATGCTTTTCTGAATGGAAGACCAAGCATACAGGCTCCATCATGTGTGCGTTGTATGCACCCATGCAGAGGCTATATTCTCATAAAAAATAGTGGGGCCTGCTTCTTCTCCCTTTCAGAAAATTCGAATTTCTTATTTTTCAGAAACATGAAAAATCAACACAGAAATTCAACAATGTAGTCATTTCCAGATCAACTCATTTCTTGAAAGGATGTAACTTCCAGCATCCATGAAAAAATTATGTATAGGGTAAAGATGGGAGCTTCATATAACCACCAGGAATTGAGCGTTCATGCTTCAGAGGAAACAGAATATTGAAAAATGTTGCGTTTTCGATGGATAAATTTAAGCAATTTTAACTTTGTCGTGCTCTCGCCTCTCCGATTGGGTAATGCTGATAGGGTGCGCATATGAAAGAGTATGTAAGGCCTCATTAGTAATCAATATCCCGAAGTTCATCTATCAATTCAACGGGAAGATGGAAGTCAAAATATCAAAATTCCACAGGACTTTTGCAACAACCTAATAGTTCAGTGCATTGAGTTGAAGATAATTGATCAAAAGGATCATTGCAAAAGGCACAATCCGACTATACGTTATATGAGGAGCACTCGACCTGCGTGATTACCATGCCCCCGAACTCCCAAGCAGTGCCAGCCGCGTTGCACGTCACTTGAAGCGTTGCGGTTCCGTCCACAACCCCATCATGACCGTCCGTAATCATACCAGCGTCATTGTTGATCTGGAAGAGACGGAGATGTAGGGATGGCTTTGC
This sequence comes from Pristionchus mayeri, assembly GCA_036245805.1. Taxonomy (NCBI): domain Eukaryota; kingdom Metazoa; phylum Nematoda; class Chromadorea; order Rhabditida; family Neodiplogasteridae; genus Pristionchus; species Pristionchus mayeri. Next base: position 17,062,445 of record BTRK01000003.1, on the reverse strand, counting down.
TAAAATTTACTTCTTCATTCTGTACATTATCTCACCGAACAGATTGAGAGAATAGGCAAAATTAAGTGAGAAATTTATTGGCAAGACATCCCTACTGTGATGGTTACCACACTTTGTTTGACTAGACCAGGAATCGAATTTCGAACGCTACGGCAATAATGATCGGTATTGCGAGGCAATGGAGTGAGACAGCTACGACTCTCCTTTCTTGGGTTCAGAAGTTCGGAGTGATAATCTCGCTAAATTGCGAATTCACGATTCTATCCCGACCTCAATGCTCGCGCCCGTTCCCTTGCACGTCAAGGTGCGCACGGCGCAGAACCCGGACGTCGAGACGACAGTCGTCGTGACGTCATCTGCGAAGGCGTGCGACTCGATGCCAGTCGTCGAGATCGAGATGAGCGACGGAGAGCACGACTGGCATTCTGAGAAGGGAGGATGAAAAGAACTCGAACGAGCTGGGCACAAGCAGTTGTGTTGGGATGTAACAATTTTTTATTGGAATCGTAATGAGGGGCCCGCACATATGTGTTGTAATTCAAAATGAACTAACCAGCAACGGAAATCATAGTCGTGGTTAGAGGCTCCGTTGTCGTTAAAAATGACGTAGCTGTTGGAAGTTCGGTGGTCATTGTTTGAGTGGTTGTCGTTGGAAGTTTAGTTGTCGTAGTAGTAGAGGTTGTCGTCGAGTAGATGAACGGGCTACACGTCTTGCAGCAGTGCTGAGAATTGTTCGTTTGAATGCAAAATTGTTCAATGCAACAAGTACTGTTTTTAAATCGAATAGTTAATTCTCTAACCCTTAATCGCAGCCGGCCGATGCGTGCTTGAGCAATAGTTGTAAGAATGTTCCCGGTCAGCGCAACTGTAGAAGATTGATTATTTCATTTTCATCTGAGGTCTCATTTTTCTTGAATTACACGATACTCGATAATAGAGTTTATGGAACATGAATCACTTAACAGCAGATCATTTAGAATAGTGAAAAGTCATTCTCAAACAATAACAGACTTTTAAAGAAGGAGTGACACGAATGAATGCTGGGGAGTCCCACCGCGAAGATATTGCGCTCGCAATGGGATACTGTAGGAAATTCACCACGAGAAAAGGTCGAAAGTAATGTGGAGCGAGTGAAACATAAACGAACTAGCCGCAACCCTGCGCTGTCAATAAACTTTGCGCGCATGTAAATAGCCTCAGAGCTGTCCGTGGAACTTCGGATAAATCGAATAATGATCGGGGTGCCGGCTTCTATTGAAAACACATAGTGTATAATTAAACTAATTTTTCGTGTTACTCCTTCTTTAATTCGTGTGTTCTAAATGAGCATTTCTAACTCGATAATCGCTAATTCCAATAATGCAACCCACTCGGAATATTTATCCTCGCAAATGGCGGCCGTCGATGTTTCTCCCGTAGTAGTCTGTGCGACAACGGAAATTGAATCAGTATTGTATTCAATTTACTGGTAATTTATAAATGTTTGCTCTTTCTCAAGCATAATAAGTCTAACCTGTAACAGTATTCATCGTAGTCGTTGAAGGAGGGGTCGTTGTCGGAAGAGACGCCGTCATGTGAGTAGACGTTGCCGCTGGATTCATTTTCTTTGCGCCGATGATCGGCCCACAGGTTTTACAGCATTCCTGGTAGGTATTATTATTTTTAAAATTTTAATAAATATTACATATAATAATAATAATAATATTTGTTTCTAATCCTATTGCGGATTCTCAAACCTTTAGCTTCATATCAATGGCGAAATTATTGTTGGTGCAATAGTTGAAAACGTTGTGCCACTCTTCGCATCTGCAGAAATTTCACATGAAGGTCACATATTTTTCACATATTTTTTTCTTGCATTAATTCCTAGGGTGCATCCTAAGTAGAGTTACACCCTAAGTAGGTGCACCCTAAGTAGAGTCAGTAGAGCTGGCAATTCGAAGTCGAATGCGAATTCGCAACGGATTTCGCATTTTTTGGAGAGGTGATGTTGCGAATTCGCAATTAGACTTCGAATTGACAGCCCTCCTAAGCAGTCGGCTTCTCTGTACTACACTACATAGGTCGTATTTTGACTGCTGAAATTCGGTTTACTTGGCATCGCCAATACATGTGTCTTTTACCCGCACAATTCAAACGTGTAACTGACTTGGCATTAGCATCCTCGCAATCTGTTACAGTAGCTGGTTCTCCTTCAGTAGTAGTTTGGGTGTCACCGAAAATAGGATCGTTGTTAGAGTTGCACAAACTTGTATTTAAGAAAGTGCTCTAACCTGCGACGGAAGTTATCGTTGTCGGTGGAGACTTTGTCGTTGAAGGTTCCATTGTAGTCGTTTGTGGTTCTTCTGTCGTCGATGGAGGCTCCGTTGTTGTCGTTGGAACTTCCGTTGTCGTCATTCGGTTTTCCGTAGGCGAGGTTGGAATTTCCGTTGTCGTGGTCGTAGAAGAGGTCATCGTCGAAGGTTCGTTCGTAGTCATTGTCGTTGGAAGAGACGCAGTTGGTGTAGGAGGAGGGAGTGTTGTTGAACTGGATGTCATCGTCGGAAGTTTCGTTGAAGTTGAACCAGACATCGTCGTGTCAGTAGATCCCCCTCCTTCCGTCGTAGAGTGACGGCCATCTGAAAAGGAATCGGTGCTAGAAGTCCAACAATGTTTACTGTAATTTGTTTTGCCTTTTCTCCAACAAATTAACTCCAACCGCCAGCGGGAATCATAGTGGTAATTGCAGGAGAAGTGGTTGTTGGAGCAGCAGTTGTTGTTGACGTCGTCGTTGTCGGGGCAGAAGTCGTCGTTGGGGGCTGCGTTTTCATCGCCTCGATGATCGAGCGACATGTCACACAGCAGAACTGGGAATATTTGCGTAAAACAATGAAAAACAATCGCATAATTAATCATACGAATCGAGATTTTTTGAATAAATATGTGCCTTCTCTAACCATTAGCTTTCTTTCATCCGAGAAGTCCGTGCGTGTACAAAAGTTCTGAGTGATTGCCCACTTGGGGCAGCTGCAAAATTTGATGAATTTAAATTTGTTTCAGAAATTCGTCACGATCATGTCGTAATTTCAAAATTTCGATAATACATCTCGCTTCCATAACTGTGCACACACGCGATAGATGATAAATAGTTTCACTCTTAATTTACTCCACTTTCCCATTATCATCTACATATGGTATTACCATGGTACTAATCTCCAAGTGTCATTTATTCGACCATCCTTTTGCAGAAGGTGTGAGAAATGAGCATTGCTGCACTAATTAATTTGAGTAACTCACTTCGCATTTTCGCATTTAGGTCGTCCTTCTCCAGCAGGCGGAGGCGGAGGCTCCCTTCTGCACAACCCGCAGCTTCAATGAGCAAATTTCGATATTGAAAAAAAATCCAATATATTTTTCGCCAGAATTGGGAGAGGGGCACCACAATATCGAAGTCGGTATACTCGTCAATAAACTCACCCCACACCACAAGTCTGCTTGCGCATTTCCAGTGAGTAGGCTGCGTTAGCGCAGTAACCATTGCCGATCCAAATACCACAACTGAAATATGTTTGAACGTCATGTCTAGAACAGTTATCATACCTATAAGGGTTATTCCGGGTCACAGAGCACTAAAGTTATTTGTGAGTTTCTTATTGCGCCAAAAACATTGATAAAATCTATACAATAACATACCGATGATGATCATTGAATGTGCATTGCCCACCGACTCCCACCACGAGAAAGGATACGGTAGCCGTGAGGAGGAATACTGTAGCAAGACGAGATTTCATTTGGAATAATGCATTATTCTAGCGATAATCTGGTTTGAACTGGGAGAAGTCAGATGGCGAAAGAGCGATGACAACTGAATCATCCATGGAATGCAATGCTGTTCACATCTCGAAGAGAAGCTGCTCTATCTCAGTTCCTCTTTCAAGCATTTTTGAGATCTTGCCGCATTCTCCTCCTCCAGTGTGACCATCAGAATACGCTTATTACTCAGTTTCCCCATTTCAATGGCACACGTTTTCACACAATTCCCATTCACTTGTTGTGTGGAACTGAGAAAGGGCAGAAATCTCGAGTGCTAGCTAAGAACAATGCATTCAATAGATGATTCAGGAGTCATTGCTCATTCGACACCTGACTTTTCCCTGCTAAAACCTGACCATCGCCAGAAAAATCCATTCTTCGGAATGATATCTCCCCTCTCTACCGTTTCCTTCCTCGTGGCTACCGTATACTTCTTCGTAGCGGGAGTCGAAGGCTTGCACATAGACAACGAACACTCCAAGTACGTCATACTATTATTTTGTCTACGCTCGCAGGCGCAATGTGTGTCACGCATTAATGTGACTTTCATCTGTTATCAATTATTGCGTAACATTACACTGAATTAATTAACTTAGCATGAACTGAACATGACAGAAATGTTTTTTCCCAAAACATGGATCTGTGAGAAAAGAATACAATATATGTTCCCTCATTTTTCCTTTTGTAGAGTGGACCGTTACAACGAAGGAGACCTCTGCAATTCGGGGTCTACGAAGATGTGCTGCTTTGTCGGAAGGGGACTGGGAAACAATCCTTTCCCGCCTAGGGAGTGCGGCGAGAGCGAGAGCTTCTGTTGTGCGGTGAGTGTTTACTCCTAGAAAACGACTAGAATGGAGACATGAGGTCGTACCTATTATCAGTAGATCGCAAAAATTCTGGTGTACGAGAACACTACCAGGAGAGAAAACAACGATTCAATATATCATAAATTAATTATTGCTTCACTGTTTAAATTTTCCCACCTTTCACATAATCTAAAAGTGTTCGAGACGGTGATTTCCCCTATAATCAATAATTGTTTAGGAGCACATCACAATCAACGGAAAGCGGACTGCAAAGAGGGGCTGCGGAAACAATAAATGCTCGGTGCGGCACTTTTTTACTTCAACAATAATGAATACTATACGATTGGTCCAGTTGGGTTGATTTGAATATAATTTCAAAAATCAAAAAAGTATTATAACATCTAATGGTGTTTGGGCTGCAAAATGGTGAGCAGTCCAGACTCCTAATGAACCCTAATAGGTCTCCTAATAGGCGGGAATGTCCAGAAGGAACCTAGCCGCCAGTGCTGTGAAACTATGTGAACTGATTTTTCTTCAGGAAGAAGGTGTCAAGGATGTGGCGGGCGGCAAGCGATGGTGCTGCAAAGGCAGGCTGTGCAATGTAGTACCCCGCACGTTCACTGACAAGAATGCTGCTGCGACTGCAGGTCTGATGTAGTTGCAGCTACATCAACCTGGCTCAACGTTTGAATACCGAGAATAATCCGATTCATTGTTCGAAACTAAATTTTTTGTGACATTTGCCGAATAAATAATGCTTAATTCCGGACTGTAATTGGTCTGTTCACAATCATGCACTCTGTCGATAATTGAATTTACAATATGTAGACTCTTGACAAAGTAGGGGGGTATGGGCTTTACCAAGAGTCCTACTTTTAGGGTCGGTCGTACCTTAAGCGAACTGTACGAATTATTTCCTTGCACGTATGCTTTTCTCCCGAAAAAAAGCGTTTTCCTCATACTAGGAAAATCGAGAAAGGAATGGAGGAGGCGGGTGAGTAATGTCATGGCGCGTGAATCATCGACGGAATGCATTATTCAGTTGATTTACAGAAGAATAAGGCGTTTTCAGAGATATTTCCCTCATATTGTAATCGTATTATGTACCACCGCGTGTGCACGTTATAAATCAACGCTCAAACTTCGTTCCTTTATGTTCCTACATTTGCCCACGCGATTCCAAGTCTCGGGAGAACAGTTAAAATTTAAGGAGTCATGCGATACATTATTCTCGTCGTTCTGATGTGCCCTTTCACTTTCACACTTAAGTGCTGGGAGATAAACCAGACAACTGTAGACTACTACGAAAAACAATGCGAAGAGGGAGTGGAGTTCTGTGTTAAGGTGAACTATTTGATGCCGATTTCATTTCCCCGAAAATAAAAAAATAGCAAACTATGATGTGGTTTGATGCCGTTCGAATAAAGTTTTTTTCATATTTTTCCTGAACAAAAAGTGAATCAATAATATTTGCGCACTGTAAAATGATGCGATCGAACCAATTCGCCATGCTCGGTTAGTGATTCGTTAGCAGATCGTCAAATAAATTTATGTAAAATCGTCGGAGTGATCACAAAAAAACCACAATTTTCACATTGTTTCAGTTGTATAAAATTTTCACAAATTACATATCTAAGACCTGCGTAGTTTCAGGTGCATTTGTTTGATAAAAAACCGAACTAACAGCCGTATTTTTTCTTGTTCTTATTTCGTCATATTTTAACTTAATTAAGTTATGCACATTTATCATAAAATTGGGATCATTTGAATTGAAATGTCCGTGTTCGGATAATGAGATTGTTGAGTCCCACTACTTCTAAACAGCTGCTCCACTCTGACCCTCGCCGAGTATTCAAATTCAAAATGGGTATAGAGAATCGCCTAATCTCGCAATTTCGCACAGTAGTTCGCTAATAGTTTCTGCATAAAGTGACAAGAAATCGTATTTTTCGCTGAACCCGATTGGGTGGTTTCATGTGGCTGAAAATTGTTGAACAAAATTTTTCGATTTTTGTAATTTTCACTCCATTCGCTATTAAACTTGGCATATTGTTGCTCCATCACGGCAGTATGACACCTGTGAAATTTTGATCCATTATCTCAATTTGTTACGAAGATATAACCAAAAAACAAAATGTGTGATGTCTCAGAAAATCGATATACCTACTCTCATCGAGAAGCACCAAACACGCTGGATAGTGGATTCGCATCATTGGGGAGGTACTCTCACCAAAATGAATTTGACTTCATAGCGTAGTTCGGCTGAGGTTTAAAAAAATCAAATCGAAAGAACTCCTGGGAAATAAATTTTGTAACCCGCGACATTTAGGTTTCAGAACATCATCGATATGCCGATAATATCCTGGGGTGTATCTCTCGAATGCTCCAAACCGTAAATCGTTATCTCAATTTTGAAAGAAGTTATGATCATTTGAAATTTGGTGCTAACTTTTGTCCGCAACTGTAAATTGACTTTGTTTTTAATAAGGATTAGAGTCGGCGTTCAGTTCGGTGTTCTTGTGGCAGTTTCCGAATTTATATTAAATCTATCCGATGCTCAGATATATGATACAAACACTGCAAGTTTTGTTGTGATCGAACCGATTTTAGCGTGTTGTCAATGGGTTCGATTGCATGCCTTCTCATGGAACACATGGACATAAATAATTGTAAATATTTACAGAAGGAGGGGTGCGGCAAGTATAACAATGGAATTGAATGTTGCTGCAAAGGGATCTGTGCAATGGAGAAAGTAGAAAGTTTTGCTATTCCGGGAGCGGATTCGGAAAGGAATCGTATACTCCGATAGAGTGCAAAGACAACATGGAAAACATCTGCTATACTGTACGTGTAAAATATGCTTAGATATAGTGGCATGTTCGTGGTTTCACTACAAAAAATAACTTCTCTTAAAATTGTTAAAATTGCCCAATCATCATATTAATTGTTAAAAATGTAAATAACTCACCTCTCGAGTATGACTAATATGGCACCATTCAGGAGGACGTCACAATCAATGGTGGGCGAAATGTAACAAAGGGATGCGGATTCACTAGATACATGGTGAGAACGTATATTAAATTGTATTGTAGCAAATATCATCCAATATAAAATAAAATAATGAATCTTATATAATGAAACAATAATTCAAATAGGAGCTTCATTTCATAATCTAGATACTTCTAGCAAGAAGGATGCAATAACGTCGAGGGCGGAACGTATTGCAACTGCAAAGGAAGGCTGTGCAACAAGCTAATGGAGGTACGGATGGCTGTCTACACAATTTATGAATATTTCCCACAGTTGGAGGCGGTTCCTGTACACCCTACCACGGCGACGAACCAGCCGAAGGATTAAGCTACAATTACGATTCAACCGGATGGTCACATTTCACCGGATCTTAAAGGGGAGGATGATGCCACAACGGCGAATCCGAAGGGAGAGGAAGCCATTCCTACTACACAACATAATGCCTCTGAGTGGGGAGATGGAGTCACGACGACGACCAAACAGCCGGATGCTGCGCATGTCTCTTCGAGTATGATGTCTGTGCAGACTGCGACCGCGGTGCTGTTGATGAGGATCTAAGTCGATTCGAAATGTTCCTAATCTTTATGAATGAAGAAATTTTTTTTCACGTTTGTATAAAATTACAATGTGGTTTCTAATCGTAATATTGTTCAGTAACTGAGGATTTTAAAAAAAAACTGGAATTTGTATTTTAAAAGTGATCATAAGGAAGCATTCATTCGCAACACCATTCGATAATCAGTAATTACATGAAATTCCATGAAATTCCGTAAATCAAATTGAATTCACGAGAAGATCAGGTCAGTCAAATCTTTAGATCTAATCATTTGTCGATCGATTTATCACTTGATGATGCGTCCGAATAATTAGTTTAGAATGTCAGGATGTGGAATTAATGGAGACAGCACAGAAAGAAGCATCGACAATGAAGTCATATTATTGTAGGAAGCAGGATAAACTCTACCCCATAGATATGTACTCAATTGTTCTTGCCAAGTTCTCGAAAATCATAATGTATGCGCATTTATATAATATTGAGGATACATTGCTTTATCACGGATCTTCTGTAAAAACGTAGGAAAATGTGATCCTTTTATGATAGAAAAAAAATTATTTGTGAAAGTTTCAGCTGGAACTACTAGGGTAGGGCATAATGAGGGCGAAGATAACGCTAATTCGCTAGGTTTTGCGAAGTTTGTATGTTGACGAGTAGATCTGACCTGCCACTTCAAATGGCTGTGTCTTTGTCAGTTTTTGACATATTGCGTGCGAATTTTTTTTCAATCGATGCCAAATCGGATGATCTAAAAATACCTCAACTGGAGATATTGTCTAAAATTATGTTTTTCATGCTTAAAGGAGGACGGAAGGCAAAGTTGAACTTTGGACCCTTTCATATCCATGACCCAGCTCCTCTTAACGACTAAAGGCTCCAAAAAATTAAATTTACATCTCTACTCTCAACAAAGTTATGATTAGTTGGCTGACTGCCATGGACGCTTGTGGGACAGGGAAGTGCGCGAATTCAAATATCTTGAAGAATTGTCCAAAACTGGTCGGGATCGAACCCGCAACCTTCCGATTACGAAACGGCTGCTGTACCACTGAGCTATGCTACCGCTGTTTTTTGCCTACCTCCTAGCTCGCGCTATTATCTTTGAAGGGTGGAAACTCCGTTACAATTTTTTTTCTATCGATGTGGCACTTTGCCGAGAGTCCTCCTTTAATTTTCAAAAAAAAATCATTCGATCTATCTCGAAATTTTTCTTCTAATGATACGAATTGTATTACAGAATCTGATTCTACTAGTCGAATTGAGGTGCGTACATATTTCATTAGGCATAACTCTGTCCCCCAACACCGATCCTCAGTAGGGATATCCCGGACATTTTTTCTGAATAAAATATGTTTTCCATCGTATCTCTGTTCAAACTTATGCAAATGACCATTTTTAAAAAATCGATAGCTCTCAACGAGACTAGGCTTGACTTGAAGCAATTTAGGTTTGTTTTAGGCTTAGGCTTAGGCCCGAGTCGCTAAAGTTGACAGTTTTTTTTAGATGTTTCTGATCTTATTGTGATTTTTCGATTATTGCTTTATAAACGTGTATTATCAATTCATCGCACTATTTGTTTGCCTTATATCAATATTTACTCATCGATAATTTCCGAATCGGGATCAATTTCACGCTTAATGTTAGGCATCTGTCACAAAAACCGTTATCTCTGTCTCTATCAATTCACATTTTTGCTCTCGCTGTCTATTTGTTCCCATCACTTTCGATTTCACTCCCCCATGGCACGTTCGTTCTATTTACCACTACGTAATCTATAGTTGTCACCAAATGACCAATTGGTTTTTACACTATTCTCGCGTCATCTTTTCTTAACCTGCCTCAATAAATTCGCGCAAGTGAAGTAATCAAATGTATGGCTGGAGGTTCCTCCTCACAAATATCGTCATGAAGCTCCGGTGAAGTTGCTACACTAAATAAATTGAAAAGAGGAATATATTCACTCTTGCAGATTCACTTTGGTACAAGAGTAGGGAGAGTAGATCAATGGAGAAACACAAGAAACGAATGTCAGAAATTGAGTGTTGGACACATATCTTTTGTTTGTTTCATAAAACATAAAATGGAAGGAAATCTAGAGGCGATCGAATTATAGCGATTGCGTGAAAATGGAAATGGAATGTGCCTAAGAATTGCATGGACGGAGATCGATTGCTCTGTGTGGACAAGAGGGAGGAAAGTGACAAAAAAATACCATGTACGATGGCATAGATGGCATCCAAATTCGAATCCATGTGATTGCTTCACTTGCGCGAATTTATTTGGACAGGTTAAGAAACAATGACGCGAGAATATTGTAAAGAACACATTGGTCATGTGGTGACAAATATAGACTGCATAGTGCTAACAGAACGAACGTGCTATGGAGAAGAGAAATCGAAAGTGATGGAACAAGTAGGCAGCGAGAGCAACAATGTGAATTGATAGAGACAGAGATAACGGTTTTTGGGGCAGATAGCGTGAAATTGATTCCGATTTTGGAAATGATTGATTGAGGCGAATTTGTCTGGGTTCAGACACTATACAAATGCAATTACGGATGAGAATCATTAGAAGTCTCAAATGAAATACACTCTATATTTCCCATCCTAAAACGCCACGTTAACGGCTAAGAGCCTGTGAACAGTATATACCCCCATTACTTGGCAACAATTATATTATCCAAATGACCATCGATACACCCTCATCAAATCATACGACTCTCACGTTTCGTCCAATTTCCTCGCAATCCATGATTACACTTCCAATTCCCATCACAATAGAACTCTGTTGTCTCTGTTGTCAACTTGGAAGAGTATTTTCCCATTCGGCGAGTGTTTGTCTCAAAAGATAGTTCATCAATTCATATAGTGACCAGTGAGTGTACATTTCTACATTTGACTCGTGATATCGATATATAATTATCATGTAACGCATATTCAGCAATATTATGGAATGTTCTTTCTAATTAACGAATATAATCCCTAAGTTCTATCGTTTTACAATTCATCCAATAGCATTTACCATGTCTCTAAATGCAATACATTTCAGGATGTATCATTTGTTTACTTTATTCGTCATCGCAATTACATCGGGTCTCTCGCTGGCATTCCGAGACGTAATCAAGTACACCATCAATGGGAAGGAGTACACCGAGACGGTGGAGCAACCGTGGTTCAGAGTACACCATGAGCGTCATAGAAAGGTATGATATCTTCTTCGTCTCTTGTTTCCCGTACACCATTTGGCACTTGGGTAATGGGGGGGGGGGTGACAAAAGCGCAACTCGTTACCTTTCGCTTGAGAGTTGGCCTAGCAACATGGGATTTATTTCATTGAAACCAATATGAGGTCCCCTACATTCGACTATATCATTCTTGTTTCCAGGCGATCATGAGTTTCACTCTCCACGAACGACTCGGGGTTCATGGTTCAAAATTGAGAATTTGAGCGGAAAATCATGGTTAGCTAAATAAATAATACAGCAATTGATATTCCTGTACCCCAGTAACTTCTGGAACCCAATAGTATTAGAATCGATATATTACGGTATTTGGTGTTTATTTAACCATGATTTTCTACTCAAATTATCAATTTTCGGCCATGAACCCCGGGTCGTTCTTGGAGAGTGAAACTCAAGATCGCCTGGAAACAAGAATGATATATGCAAATGTAGGGGGGGCATCTGGTTACAATGAAATAACTCCCATGTTACTGGGCCAACTCTCAAGCGTACGGTGACGAGTGCTTTCACCTTTTTGCTTTTGTCACCCCCCCCCCCCCCCCCCGGGTAAATGCATTCCCATTTACCCCCACTCGTTCAACACTAAACTGTTCGAGAGAGTGCAGAGATAAGAGGCGAACCATTTATCTGGCTCTACAAGTGAGCCAAATGTTTTGCAGATTCCATTTCACCTGAAGAACCACACCTTATTGGACAAACATGCGCACATTCCAGAATGGGCTCAGAATAAGATCGATCCTTATTGGACTGAGGTTAGCGAATTATGTGAACCAAAAATGCCGTGATCGAGAGCATAAGGAAAATCGATGCGACAGATTCCATAACGGCGAACCATGCATTGTTTGATACAACTATTTAGTTATTTGATAAAAATGTTTTTAAAAGCGCAATTTAGATTGAGAAGAGAGTATTTCCCTGCGTGACACGAGCGTGCGTCTGCGAATACTTCAGCGGGTGTGAGTGTAGAGTGTGAGAATGCCCTCTGTGTAGCCAAGAGATCCTAGCGCGAGAGTCGAGGTAGAAGAGCATGAGGGGTATAGCTGAGTGGTAAAGCATCTGTATCATGATCAGAAGCTCGGTGGTTCCAATCCCCCTGATTCCAAAAGTATTTCCCGGTCCAAACTTACATGAGTTATGATTATCATTGCATATTTTTTCTCTCTCTCTCATGCTTCATTTTTTAAATTCCTGTCGAAGAACACTTTTCGGCTACTTTTCTGCAGATCCAATTACCTTCACATTTAAATATCCGTAATCGAAACGAACGCATAATTATTTTTTTTCATTTTTTGTTGTAAATTTTGGAATTTTCCAGCAAACTCTTCACTATCATTCGAACCACTTCCTTCCAATAACACTTGCCGATTGAAAGATGGAAATCTGCTGAAACGGGCCATTAGGAAAGAAATTCGAATGTTGACGGATGAGGAGAGGCTTAATATTGAGGTTTGGCAATATGAGATTTTATTTCTGAAAAAAAACACTGGTCGGAATGACATGTAAAAACATGTGTTTTTATGCTTAGTGATAGGGCAATTGATCATAACGTTGGCCAAACATATTGACGCCAAGAGCAATGATCTAACTCTCTTCCGTTTGCACGCTCTCTCGCCGGTCAGAGAGACGAGAGAGCATACACACTGAAGAGAGTCAGACGAATGCTCGACGCCAAAGCACACGCAAATTTCAGAAGGCGCTGAACGAGATCAAGAGCGATGGCACGTACAACCGATTCGGCAGGGTGCACAAGTAGGATGTTTAAAATATTTTAAACTTAGTAAGATTAAATTGTCTCGTTTTCATGCACTACGGAGTCCACTCTGGACCTTCTTTCATGCTATGGCATCGCGAGTTTCTCAAGAGGTGAGACGAAGAGGGAACGGAATGCAGGTAGGCTAGGGATGGTTTTACAAACAAATGATGATCTTCACTAGGGTTGGCAATTTGTGTCCGAAAATGTATCTCAGACAATTATGTGTCCCAACTTTTCAAATACAAAAAGTTCAGGCTAGAGTTATCTTGTTGGAAATGAAGCGTTATTGGAAATGACCCCCTCTCCTTCTCATTTTCAAAAGCGTTCGATAATGTGGCGATCGCCAATTGGACATGAGACTCTTATTGGAATTTCCAAAATTTTGAGGAAATAGACAGATTGGAGGAGGTATGTTGATGAAACTGTTGATGAAACTCAATTGAATTGTAACTCATTAGAATGATCGATTGAAAAAAAATCATTTTGTGATCACCCTTATTGGAATTTCCAAAACATTTTGGAAATGATCAGGCCGATCGAGTGGAAATATTGGAAATGAAATAAAGAGGGAGAACCCTTTGTTCTCGTTATTGGAGTTCCGGAATTATTTCCAACAAGATAACTCTAGTTCAGACACAGTCGTCATTCCGACTCGCTAGTGTCCGAACGCGCGCGATCGAGCGGCTTTCTTCACACACAAATTGACAACCCTAATCTTCACCCTGCGGGCGCTTTCGCTTCTTTGATCGCCAAGAGAGCTAACTGAAGAGTCAAAATGAGATTCTTATAAATACTTCCGTAATTTGGCCTCTCATTGTCCCAATAGTGGCTACATATTTATGAATCGCTACTACTCAAACAAAAAAACAATATTATAATGATATGTATCTGCATTGCAGGTTCGAGCTAATATTGCGGAAATATGAGCCCGCTCCTCACTCCCTTGGCATCCCCTATTGGGACTCTTCTCTCGACTCGCATCTGCCCCAACCAAAGGTCACTATTATTGCATTTATTTTTCGTGACTACTCATCGAGAATCGGTGTCAAAACTTCGTTATTCTCTCGTAGTGATCAAGCCTAGATAATGTTAGATATTGCGCTCTATTCAGGACTCCATCATGTTTACGCCCATATTTCTCGGTAATACCGATGAAAATGGGTACGTTGTTACTGGACCCTACGCGAACTGGACCACCATGGAGGCGAGTAATGAGCTAAAAACATTAATTTATTTTTTTTAATGTGAACCCGCATACCAATTAATTTCAGGAAACAACATGGGAAATATCGTCATAATGTGAAGCATAGTACCTTTCTGATAAAATGGGAAAAAAATGGGCAAAAAATGAAAAAAAGCTTTTCAATCATTACGATTTTCATCGTTTTTTTGTAAATTAAAATGGTAATCACAATTTTTCAGAATACACTTTTCAGGGCATTCCTTACATCACGCGGGCAGTCGGGTCAGATGTGCAGGGTGAATTCTTCACCCCAGGTACTAATGAATTGTGATAGTCAATCTTCGACTTGACTGTTGCAGTCTTTGACATGCCTGTCGAATATCAAATATCGAAATTTGAATTTATTATCTATTTCTGGTACTTTGTCCGGATAAGAATTATTGTGCCATGCCGCTTGTATAATATTATTACGTTATATCAACGCCTGGAAGACATAATATTTCTTATTCGCCCTAGTACACTATTTCCATCATTATGCTTGATCTTTGATCTCCAGCCCGAATCGATTTCGCGATCGACCAGAAGGATGTGAACGACGTACTTGCTGCAACGCGCCCGCTTTCGGTAGTCCCTTGTATGAATATTCTTTTGATTTGTGAAAAGAATAATGATGACAAAAGTTTAGGGACCCTCTGTTAGAAGGGTCCCTAAAAGTATGGGCCACTCTTTTCACTGGACCCCTCTTTTACCAGTTTTGGGACCCCTAAAAAAGCAGAGCCACGATTTCATTCAAATGGCTTAAAAAATTGTTCGTGGCTTCCTCTGACTCGTGATACATGTGTTACTATATTTGTGAATATTAATGAAAACAATTTCGGACATGCTTGACGCACGTCTTGGACGACCGCTTGCTCGAATTCTCGCACGACTATGTGCACTACTACATCGGAGGAGACATGAAACCGGAAGTGTTTGACCATTGTTTCGAGTGGATTCTTTTGAGCATTTCTCTCTGTATGTCACTGTTTGCAGATCCTGGAGCAGCACCAACGACATCATATTCTTCCTGCATCATTCGATGGTCGACCACATCTTCGAGTTGTTCCGACAGCACTCGCAGGTACTTCCGAATGTGGTAGTTTGAAGAATATATACCGTCATTCCCATCACCTCGAGTATGCATGAATTGTTATTCTACTCAGAATCGAACACAACGAGAGAGGGCCTATCCCAAGTCTGACGCTAACTGCTTTTCACCCGTACATAATATCGACTCAATCATGCGTTTCCTTGAGCCGACCACTAACAGGGATGGTGGGATTCTTATCACTTCAATATTTGGAATTCCGAAGAAGTCTTGCTCGTAAAGATGCGAAATTCAAAAGTTTTAACTGGTGAAAGTATTAACGATTTCATAAACTGCGCAGATACGCTGGTTGCTAGCAATAGCAATAGTTCTGTAGAACATCGAATAGAGAAGCGATAGAGCATGCAAATCGAAGAGAGTCAGACCATTACTCCAGGTTGCAGGTCTCTCGAATGCCTACACGGACAACATGTACGAGTACGCGCCGAGGCCGATCTGTGAGATAACGAGGAGAGACTGCGGATCCAAGTTGGTCATGATTACGGTTCTCTTGCTGGAATTGGACATCCAATAACTATTGGAATTCCATTAATAAGAGAGGTCAATTTTCGGGGAAACTCAACCGATTTGAGTGATTTTTTAACAGATAGGTTCAAAATGATTGGATGAAAAATCGTCTCTCATTGGCATTCCAATAACTAGTGGAATTCCGGAATCAATTCCATCAAGAGTACTCTAGTTATGATGCAACATTATTTTTAAAATAAGTCATCAACGTGTTTTTATTTATGTTTTCAGTTAGTGATCATAACATCGGAGACACATCCGGTCGTATTTACAAAAAAAACATATCGTGTATTTGGCACTAAGTCCGATGAGAACCGTCGGATGATAACCTAATGGATGATAACCAAAAAAGGACCCTTCTGTAGAACTTTTACAGTAGGTTCCCCAATTGTCAAACATTGTTCTGTGAACGTTCTACAGAAGGGTCAGTTTTTTTGGTTATCATCCGGTAGGTTACCATCCGACCTAGTGCTCTGGTTTTTGCCTTTTTTTCAGATATCTCTACTGCGATGTCAGACACAACAGCGAGCCGATGTGCATGAGCAAAGTAAAGATTACAAGTGTAACACTATGTTTAGCGAAATAGTGAGCGAATTGTGGCTGTTGATCCCGGAACTGATTGTTTTGTGCAATCTGATCTCACTTTTTCATGGAATTGATAATTTGCCAAAATTCACTCAAAAGTTGGCTTTGCTTACAAAGGCAGGATATGCCACCTTCCCACAAAGTTGGATTATGAATTGTATTTAGATTCGAGCAGGCGGCAATTGCACTGGATTTGAAGGCACGGAAGTGTGTTTTGGAGCAGAATGCGTGAAGGGAATGTAAGTTATTCTTGTTGATAAGAAATATTTTATCTGGTGAAAAAAAGCGAAACCAATTTAGATGCCAACCTACCGTTCCCGGCCAAAGTGAGCTCAAAGGAAGGAAAACGGATTTAGTACGATTCTCTCCCTTCTCTTCCTTCACATCCTATCCCTTACTAAATAATGAAGTGCTGAACATGTAAAAAAGTAAACAATATTTCATCAGCACAGTGTAGTAGTTATACTATGCCCTTATTGTTTGTGATACACAGCGTGTCAAAGCTTGTGTGTCGCGGCGCTCGGTCGATCTTGAAACATAACATTTTGGCTGAAATAAATGAATAAAATGTGAACCAAAATAGGTGAAAAATATATCATAGCTCAGCTAGAACAAGTAAATATACATTTCTAATGCAATAGAGCTCCCAGGATTGTAACCAGTGTGCCTCCCTATAATTGTTGATAATTTTCATAAAATTTAAAAATTGTTACATGAATTTTTCAATTTTTTACGTATAAATCGAAAAAGTTGAGAATCCACAGCAATATGGTACCCCACATATATAGAACCTTTTCATAACTACGTGAAGAGCTCTACAATTTGTAGAACTTCGATTTTTTCGAAAATGTTGAAATATTTTGAGAAACTTCCAATTTAAGACTTATTTTTAAAATATCTCGAAATTTTTCAACATTTTCGAAAAAATCGAAGTTCTACAAATTGTAGAGCTCTTAACGTAGATATGAAAAGGTTCTACATATGTGGGGTACCATATTGCTGTGGATTCTCAACTTTTTCGATTTATACCTAAACATTTGAAAAATTCATGTAACAAATTTTAAATTTTATGAAAATTATCAACAATTATAGGGAGGCACACTGGTTACAATCCTGGGAGCTCTATTGCATTAGAAATGTATATTTACTTTTTCTAGCTGAGCTATGATATATTTTTCACCTATCTTGGTTCACATTTTATTCATTGATTTCAGCCAAAATGTTATGTTTCAAAATCGACCGAGCGCCGCGGCAAACAAAGGAAACCATCGCTTTGACACGCTGTGTGATAAAGCAATGGAAACAGTCACCGGTATACAAAGTGCAGAGATCTCTCAGAATTCAACCAGGCGATGCGTGTTACTAACTACTCCCAGCGCGAAGCGTCGGATTCGCGCCGTCAACTTTTTTTTGAGTTAGCGGCGCGTGCGTCGTAGAGAGACGCATCGATGCGATGTTGTTCAAGCTCCTTTGGCACGTTGCTTATTCGCTTGAATATCGCAAACATTGTTTCTAGAAAGATTTCTTCTCGTGGATTACAGAGATTAGTAATCAGTTAGTTTTAATCTTTGTGCTCATGACATATCGATAACATTCAACCAGAAAATTGAGATATTTACCATGACAAGGGAAGCGATGTTCGCTCTACTGAGAAGATGAAAACAATCCACCACTCCCAATAGTCTCTTTCCATCACCAAGATAATGGAAGTACAAATTGAAAAAGGAGAATTGCAAGTGTATTCCGGCCAATTTTTATCGGATTTGTACGTGCAGTAAACAATATTCGATCGAAAAGGGTGAAATAAAATGGTAAAATTCAGTAAGTGATCGTCCACAAAACGGCGGTGGACTTTGAACGTATACGTTTTTGCCATCAAACTTTTTTATCCTGCGTCAAAATGAAACTGCACAATTCAAAGGCAACATGGTAAGCCAATTAATGTTCAGTGATAAATCGAATTTTGATTCTGGGAGCTATTTTTCAACGTGGATAAGCAGACAGCGTAAGCGATGCATGTGGATATGCCCGATCGTTATCTGCCTCCCGAATGAGATCCCGAATGGCCTGAAACCAACTTTGATTACTTGTCGATAGGTAATTTCCTTACCCCCATATCTCTTTACTCTTACTCTCACTGCTGGTTCTGCAAAAATAATTCATTATTGTCGTAATCATAAATGTTTCGACTATCTTTAAACCTACCCTGCTCGCCATTTACGATGCTCCCACTGAATCGTTCTCCTGGAAATATCGTTGTCAATCTGATTGCGGTAAATGAGGAGATACCTTGGGCAACATTGAGGAAGGCCAGAAAGACGAATAGCATAAAGAAGATTCCAACGCCAATTTTCATCGTTGTTTTGTGGACGATTATTTACTGATAAATTTCACCATTTTATATCCTACTTTTCGAACGAATATTGTTTACTGCACGCACAAATCCGACAAAAAATGGCCGGAATACACTTGCAATTATCCTTTTTCAATTTGTACTTCCATTATCTTGGTGATGGAAAGAGACTATTGGGAGTGGTGGATTGTTTTCATCTTCTCAGTAGAGCGAACATCGCTTCCGTTGTCATGGTAAATATCTCAATTTTCTGGTTGAATGTTATCGATATGTCATGAGCACAAAGATTAAAACTTACTGATTACGAATCCTTGTAATCCACGAGAGAAAAGCTTTCTAGAAACAATGTCTGCGATATCCAAGCGAATAAGCAACGTGTTGTCAAACGAACTTGTGAAACTACGATTCATTGATTTATTATGGTGGGCGTCCAAAAACCAAAGGAAATTGAACAACATTTCCATCGATGCGAATTTGTTCATACGAAGTTGTTTGAAATACAAAAAGCAAACACTAAAATTCTTCAAAAACACAGCTTCAGTGAACGAAATTGAAGCAACGATCACTAATCCACGGTGCTTGTCTACACGTTAAGACCATTTGAAGTGTAGTGAAGCTTCTTCGTATAATTAGCCAATTATGAGTGCTTATTGGATCACCATATCTGAAGTTGTTGTGCCCGTTGAAGGTAAAGTGAGCAGTACGTTCACCAATGAGAATGTCACAATTTAGGTCTCGTCGGGATGGTTCTCAGTGTTATGTTGATTGTTCTGCTCATACATTCTGAAGTCAGCAGCAGTGCAACTCTCTACTTCTATTCGTGTACAATCTCGTCGGTTCTCTCTTTCTATACGGTATATACGGTATTCTATACTATACGGTATTCTATACGGTATACGGTATAGAATATACCGCCTTCTGGACCTCCATATATGTTAATGTAATGTTTTTTGGTGATTTCATTACCCGCGGAGGAGTCTCAAAATGAGATGGCATCTATTGTTCATAGATTTCACGAGACTAATCTCAGTGACCTCCACGTCTATGGATTGATGTTCATTGTTTTGAGGATTGTTTTCATCTTCTCAGTAGAGCGAACAACGAACTTTTTGCAATGTGATCTTGCGTTATCATGGGTAAATATCTCAATTTTCTGGTTGAATGTTATCGATATGTCATGAGCACACAGATTAAAACTGACTGATTACGAATCGTTGTAATCCACGAGAGAAAAGCTTTCTAGAAACAATGTCTGCGATATCCAAGCGAATAAGCAACGTGTTGTCAAACGAACTTGTGAAACTACGATTCATTGATTTATTATGGTGGGCGTCCAAAAACCAAAGGAAATTGAACAACATTTCCATCGATGCGAATTTGTTCATACGAAGTTGTTTGAAATACAAAAAGCAAACACTAAAATTCTTCAAAAACACAGCTTCAGTGAACGAAATTGAAGCAACGATCACTAATCCACGGTGCTTGTCTACACGTTAAGACCATTTGAAGTGTAGTGAAGCTTCTTCGTATAATTAGCCAATTATGAGTGCTTATTGGATCACCATATCTGAAGTTGTTGTGCCCGTTGAAGGTAAAGTGAGCAGTACGTTCACCAATGAGAATGTCACAATTTAGGTCTCGTCGGGATGGTTCTCAGTGTTATGTTGATTGTTCTGCTCATACATTCTGAAGTCAGCAGCAGTGCAACTCTCTACTTCTATTCGTGTACAATCTCGTCGGTTCTCTCTTTCTATACGGTATATACGGTATTCTATACTATACGGTATTCTATACGGTATACGGTATAGAATATACCGCCTTCTGGACCTCCATATATGTTAATGTAATGTTTTTTGGTGATTTCATTACCCGCGGAGGAGTCTCAAAATGAGATGGCATCTATTGTTCATAGATTTCACGAGACTAATCTCAGTGACCTCCACGTCTATGGATTGATGTTTATTGTTTTGAGGATTGTTTTCATCTTCTCAGTAGAGCGAACAACGAACTTTTTGCAATGTGATCTTGCGTTATCATGGGTAAATATCTCAATTTTCTGGTTGAATGTTATCGATATGTCATGAGCACACAGATTAAAACTGACTGATTACGAATCGTTGTAATCCACGAGAGAAAAGCTTTCTAGAAACAATGTCTGCGATATCCAAGCGAATAAGCAACATGTTGTCAAACGAACTTGTGAAACTATCTACGATTCATTGATTTGTTATGGTGGGCGTCCAAAAACCAAAGGAAATTGAACAACATTTCCATCGATGCGAATTTGTTCGTACGAAGTTGTTTGAAATACAAAAAGCAAACACTAAAATTCTTCAAAAACACAGCTTCAGTGAACGAAATTGAAGCAACGATCACTAATCCACGGTGCTTGTCTACACGTTAAGACCAGTTGAAGTGTAGTGAAGCTTGTTCGTATAATTAGCCAATTATGAGTGCTTATTGGATCACCATATCTGAAGTTGTTGTGCCCGTTGAAGGTAAAGTGAGCAGTAAAGAGATGGCATCTATTGTTCATAGAATCCACGAGACTAATCTCAGTGACTTCCACGTCTATGGATTGCTGTTTATGGACAAGGTAAATAATGGATCTCTAAAAAAGTGTTCACTTGAGCCAAGAATGCAACGCAGGCAAAATCTACAATCCATTGCAGACATTGTTTCTAGAAAGCTTTTCTCCCGTGGATTACACAGATTCGTAATATTCGATCGAAAAGGGGGATATATTAGGTTGGTAAGAAAGTTCTGTCGCGTTTCTCGTATTTTACATTTTGGTTTAGCCTGCCTTTCAAAGTTGATCAATCTTCATACGATCTTCAGTAGTCTAATAGTGCTTGGTTACTATTTCGAGAAAACGTTATCACAGTACTCTCCTATTACTAATTCTGGCATAGCCGATTGCCAAATTCAGCGAAATTGATGACTAACCCTATTTTTTATTTGCTCATGGTCGAAAGAAGAAATGTGATATGGGCATAACTAATATGCTATTGTAGAGTGCAACAAGTGGGCATGTTTTTTTATTGCATAACAATAAGAACGCACCATTATGCGCACCATGGGATCAACGCTAATTCTGAAAATTTCACTGAATTTAATTTTGTGTTTAAGCATTTCTCATCACTGAAGATTTAGCAATTGATCCAGTAAGCTCAATTGTAGTGAGTAGTGAAGTACTCGACATGACTAATGTTGACCCTAAATTGAAAAGTGGTGCACCAAACTGTTCGTAAGCTACAGTTTTTCAAATGATGAAACCGATAATTGTTCTTTGAAATCAGCCTTTTTTGCAATCTGCAGCTTCCCACACATATCGAATGCCGGATGTTATGTGAAGATATGGATGTTCAGCTCTAGTGTTATCACCCTTCAAAACAGTATAAGGAATTGATAGCTCTTATTCAAACGGCTGAGTTCAAAAAAATAACACCATAAAATCGTCATTTTCAGAATTTTTGAGATTTTATTTATTTACCCGCTTTATATGCGAAATAGAATCGACTTAAACTGTTGATTTATACTACTTACATCACTTGAGCTTATGTTAAATTGAATTTCCAGACGATTTATTGAGTCAAGAAAAAAAGGAAAAATAGTACGCGACAGAACTTTCTTACCAACCTAATAAAATGGTGAAATTTATCAGTAAATGATCGTCCACAAAACAACGATGAAAATTGGCGTTGGAATCTTCTTTATGCTATTCGTCTTTCTGGCCTTCCTCAATGTTGCCCAAGGTATCTCCTCATTTACCGCAATCAGATTGACAACGATATTTCCAGGAGAACGATTCAGTGGGAGCATCGTAAATGGCGAGCAGGGTAGGTTTAAAGATAGTCGAAACATTTATGATTACGACAATAATGAATTATTTTTGCAGAACCAGCAGTGAGAGTAAGAGTAAAGAGATATGGGGTAAGAAAATTACCTATCGAAAAGTAATCGAAGTTTGTTTCAGGCCATTCGGGATCTAATTCGGGAGGCAGATAACGATCGGGAATATCCACATATATATCGCTTACTCTGTCTGTTTAGCAATATCCACGTTGAAAAACAGCTTCCATTATCACTATTCGATGTATTACTGAATATTATGTGTGCTTACCATGTTGTATTTGAATTGTGCTGTTTCATTTTGACGCAGGATAAAGAAATTTGATGGCAAAAGGTATACCTTTAAAGTTAACCTTGTACGATAAGTACTTCCTTGCGGTCACTAATGAAGTACGTCAACTATGTATCAGGCTGGTCCATACTATTGTCGTATTTTTGTTTTTAATCAAATTTACCACAAAAATATTACAATTTATCATGGCTTCTAGAAGTAATCACCATTCGTATCAATGGTCATTTGAGATCTACCAGGTAGTATATAGGAGAGACTTTTTTAACTCAGTAAACATATTTGTGTAGACCCTTGGTATTAGGACAAAAATCGATTTCTTCCAAAACGTGCCCACATGTAGTACTCGGTGAATGTAGCCCAGCGGTGGCATATTTAGCGATCTAGGTCAAGCGCTGAGAAAAGCGCCCAACTTTATCTGAAAAATTGAAGTATCCATGCTTTCCTAGTTCGTTATCGATCGAAACTGCGCATGTCTAGATATATGCGCCGTAGCCTGCTCATAATCCGACCCAATTTTCATCTCAAACGGATTCAAAGCAATCGACGGCAAGATACAACTCGACTATTTTTGAATTTTAGCTCTTTCGGGTGCAAGGTATTAACCGATTTCATTTCAAATTGTAATTGGGCAAGCTGATACATATTGGGGTGTCCGGAAAGTTCGTATAATTTTTTGTTTTTATTTTTTATTCAATGCT
Organism: Pristionchus mayeri; assembly: GCA_036245805.1. Lineage (NCBI taxonomy): Eukaryota > Metazoa > Nematoda > Chromadorea > Rhabditida > Neodiplogasteridae > Pristionchus > Pristionchus mayeri. Next base: position 17,038,650 of record BTRK01000003.1, on the reverse strand, counting down.
TTACAATTCTCAGTGACCAATGTATGCCCCCTTCTTTCTCACTACCTCCCTCCAGCGATTGGGCAGGGTCTCGATTCCTCTCTTCCAGAATGCGGGTTTCTTCGAGACCGCCCAGTTCACGAAAGTACCACACAACTTCATCTCGATTCTTGAACTTCTTTCCTTTGCAGAAGTCAGAGAGAGAGCGGAAGCAGTGATACTCGCATGGGGAAAGATCCGGGGAATACGGTGGATGGGGAATCCTCTCGATCTTCAGCTCGTCCATTTTCTTCTGGGTCATCTTCGCTCGATGTGGGCGAGCATTGTCCATCAGAAGAAGAATTTTGCCCTGGTTCAGGAGTCTGAGAGGGACTCTGATCGCGACATCTTCCAGTTGTTCAGAGAAGAGGTCGGCATTGATGCTGGTGCCAGGGGCGAGGATCTCCCAGTAGATGGGACCGAGCACTGAGAAGAAGAAGCAGAGGAGTTCCTTCTTTCCGTGCTCTTCCTTCTTCGGGACGGGCGTGGGCTTCTCATCTGCATCCACCCATTGCAGTCTCCTCACAGGGTTATCGTACGTGATCCACTTCTCATCTGTAGCGATGATGGAATTGACCCATCGAAGATTGGATCTACGATGGAGTAATTCCCGACAGACTTGAACACGATTTTTCAGCTGTTCGGGGGAGAGGTCATGGGGAATCACTTGTGGGAGTTTCGGCTTCTTCCCAGATCGATGGAGGATATCGGACACCCTTGATCTGGGAGTACCAGTATCCTTCTTCAACTCACGCACACTGGCCATGGGCTTGCGCTTCAGTGTGCGGAGAACGAGAGGCTGATCGAGGGAGGGAGGGCGTCCAGAGCGGGGTTGATAATCGAGACCAAACTCCCCTTTCTTGAAGCGGGAGAACCACTTATAGCAGAAGGGTATGGAGGGGGCGTCAGCTCCTTCCGACTGGGCCAGGGCAGAGTGGGCCTCCTTCACGGATCGGCCAAGACGGTAGTAATGAAGTAAAACTGCTCGGAGGTAGAGATGGGAGTCCATCACAAGAATCAATGTAGCAACTAGGAGACTGATTAAATCCTCTCACTACTCAACGTCAGAATGATACAATACATTGTTGACAAACAGATTGCGCAATCACTGCATTTGATCGCGAACTGACTTTTTCCGAAGCATTATACGAACTTTCCGGACACCCCAATATATCACGGGTATCACGAGTCAGTGGAGGAAAAAACCACCCCTCGGGAACAATTTCCAACTTTTATTTTTCGTTTGCCTTCATATTATAGTGGTAGCATAAACTAGGTCCAACTTCTTGAAAAAAATAGGCCAGAGTTCCCAGAGCCGTCATTTAGGAATTTTCCGGTTTTACAACCGGCCCTACTGTTCAGCTTCCAGATGTGCTACAGAGTTGGCAGTGGGCTGAAATTATTTTGAACAACTTTTATGTTGAAAGTGAAACCGTTGAACTACAATTTCAGATAATATGAACGAAAATATGAAATTACGAGTACAATTAAAATCATAGCATCTCGGTGATTAGCAAACACAGTGAATTTTATTGAAGATTATGGAAGATTAACTCCATACGCATATAGAAAAAAATAGTAATCGGCAGTTTTAGGGTGGACCCTTTAAGCAGTATAGCTCCGAATGTCGAAAAAATGATGTGTCAAATTTTGAAAAATTCTCATTTCGCAGATTTAGCATTCCATTCGATCAGTTCAATCATTTCCTCATATTTCTTGATCAAAGAAGCTAGATGACGTTGAAAGTGCACGCAAATTACTCACTTTAAAAAATTCGATTTTCAACCCTCCTAATTTTCCATGTTCGTGAGCTCAGGATTTACCCAGCTGCGGGATTGAACTCCAATTGTAATCAACAGTGGCGACTGACTTGAGTACATTCTGCTATTATTGGCCCTCCAGTCGGTTCCATGCCCTTGATTTACATGCTCGAACTTGATGAATCGCGTTGATCCAAAAACAACATAATGATATTTTGGCTAGATTACTATTTTTTTATATATGCGTATGGAGTTAATCTTCCATAATCTTCAATAAAATTCACTGTGTTTGCTACTCACCGAGATGCTATGATTTTAATTGTACTCGTAATTTCATATTTTCGTGCATATTATCTGAAATTGAAGTCCAATGGTTTCACTTTCAACATAAAAGTTGTTCAAAATATTTTTCCGCTCATTTTGAGCCAACTGCCAACTCTGTAGCACATCTGGAAGCTGAAATACAGTAGGGCCGGTTGTAAAACCGGAAAATTCCTAAATGACGGCTCTGGGACCTGCGACCTAGATTTTTCAAGAAGTTGGACCTAGAATATGCTACCACTATAATATGAAGGCAAACAAAAAATAAAAGTTGGAAATTGTTCCCACACACCTCCACTGACTCGTGATACCTGTGATATAATGTAACATTATGAAAAAAATTAAACTACCATCTTGCGAGTAATTTATATATTTCTTCGAGATCCTTTGATTTTTAGGCGCACACCATAATCAATGTATGAATCTTAGGTATTAGGTTGATGCATAAGTTTTGTCGCATTTCCGGCATATAATTTGATCTACCATAAAATGCTTCCAACAAATTATATCCGCCTATCCTTATAAACTTAAATGTGGGTGACGGGAAAAATGTTATTTGATGAAATTGAAAAATGTCATAAAAATGTCAACAATTTTCAATCATCTCGTTTTCAAGGGACACGTTTCCATACATAGTCTTTTATACATCATTGAGATGCCCGTTGGATGCCCTTTCAGATATTATGTATTATCAGGCTACTGATTCTTTTGAAGAGGAGACGGATCCCCTCTTAATCATCGATTATCTGTGAATTTTATTAAGCAATAATCTCAATTTATATAATGGTTTTCAATAACCACTACAGTGTTTCGGATTTAATCGTTCCGCTCGTATTAGCAGTACACATACTTAATTTACTGTCTAGTAGGCCGTACTAGTATATTCTTTGTTTTCGAAATATTTTAGGCGGTTGCCTCTTCTTGCTTGTTTTTCCCGTAAATTGATTGTTGTTTTTTGCCTTTGTTTTTATATAAATCTTTCGATTAATTAATTGCATCGTCTTGAATATTGAAACGGTTTGGAGCCGTAGATTTATCTTGACTCTGTCTTTATTTCTTGTGCCGTCTTGTTCAAATCGGACTGCTGTGTGATCTGTCCGTCGGAGCACCCGCTGTGTGCCGTGCTTCGTTATTTCCTACCGGCGTGTTGCTACTGTGTGTGGCGGCTAGATCCGAGACCTGAATTGTAATTGCGTTGGGTCCGCCGAAGGCTATCGTCAATTATTTTTCTGCAGCTCGGGTCGCCGGGTATCAAGCAGGCGCGAGGATGGTTCACTCAGAAGAGCTTCGGGAAACACGCTTCTCTCAAGTCCAAGAGGATCAGCCGATCGCAAACGGTTGGTTCAGCTTGACGAAATCGATTTATTGAGAGCTTGGGTGGAAGAAGGGAGTAACTCTGAGCGACCCGGAAGGCGTATACTGTTTATGGGGGCCAAGTAGTGTCGAATATACGGACAAGAAAGTATTGATAAGCAATTGTTAATCGCAGGTACAATGGCGGACATGAATGAGCAACAACTGCTCGAGAGAGAACCCAACGAGCCCGTGCTCCCGATCGAGCAGATCGATGAAGATGGTCTGCTGGGAGACAAGGGGAAGAAGAAAGAGGGAGAGAAGATGGATATGGACGAGAATGAAGAAGAGAAAGGGGAGGAGCGTAGATGACTGGCGGCAGATGCGAGTGCGCGGGCAGTGCTTCGAGGTCCGCAGGTTGCGCAGGTTGTAGTTTCACAAGTTCGTTTGACAACACGTTGCTTATTCGCTTGGATATCGCAGACATTGTTTCTAGAAAGCTTTTCTCTCGTGGATTACACCGATTCGTAATCAGTCAGTTTTAATCTGTGTGCTCATGACATATCGATAACATTCAACCAGAAAATTGAGATATTTACCCATGATAACGCAAGATCACATTGCAAAAAGTTCGTTGTTCGCTCTACTGAGAAGATGAAAACAATCCTCAAAACAATAAACATCAATCCATAGACGTGGAGGTCACTGAGATTAGTCTCGTGAAATCTATGAACAATAGATGCCATCTCATTTTGAGACTCCTCCGCGGGTAATGAAATCACCAAAAAACATTACATTAACATATATGGAGGTCCAGAAGGCGGTATATTCTATACCGTATACCGTATAGAATACCGTATAGTATAGAATACCGTATATACCGTATAGAAAGAGAGAACCGACGAGATTGTACACGGATAGAAGTAGAGAGTTGCACTGCTGCTGATTTCAGAATGTATGAGCAGAACAATCAACATAACACTGAGAACCATCCCGACGAGACCTAAATTGTGACATTCTCATTGGTGAACGTACTGCTCACTTTACCTTCAACGGGCACCACAACTTCAGATATGGTGATCCAATAAGCACTCATAATTGGCTAATTATACGAACAAGCTTCACTACACTTCAACTGGTCTTAACGTGTAGACAAGCACCGTGGATTAGTGATCGTTGCTTCAATTTCGTTCACTGAAGCTGTGTTTTTGAAGAATTTTAGTGTTTGCTTTTTGTATTTCAAACAACTTCGTACGAACAAATTCGCATCGATGGAAATGTTGTTCAATTTCCTTTGGTTTTTGGACGCCCACCATAATAAATCAATGAATCGTAGATAGTTTCACAAGTTCGTTTGACAACATGTTGCTTATTCGCTTGGATATCGCAGACATTGTTTCTAGAAAGCTTTTCTCTCGTGGATTACAACGATTCGTAATCAGTCAGTTTTAATCTGTGTGCTCATGACATATCGATAACATTCAACCAGAAAATTGAGATATTTACCCATGATAACGCAAGATCACATTGCAAAAAGTTCGTTGTTCGCTCTACTGAGAAGATGAAAACAATCCTCCTCACCCCTCTCTTTTCATCACCATAAATATGGAATGTGCAAATTAAAACATAAGAATTGCAAGTGTATCTCGGCCATTTGTGTTATTGGATTTGCACGCGCAGTAAACAATATTCGATAGAAAAGGGGGATATAAATAGTGACTATTATCGGTAAGTGATCATCCACAAAACAACGGTGGACTTTGAACGTATACCTTTTTGCCATCAAATTTCTTTATCCTGCGTCAAAATGAAACTGCACAATTCAAAGGCAACATGGTAAGCACAAATAATATTCAGCAAACAATCGAATATTGATTCTGGAAGCTACTTTTCAACGTGGATCAGCAGGCAGCGTAAGCGATGTATGTGGATATTCCCGATTGTTATCTGCCTCCCGAATGAGATCCCGAATGGCCTGAAACCAACTTTGATTACTTGTCGATAGATAATTTACTTACCCCCATATCTTTTTACTCTTACTCTCACTGCTGGTTCTGCAAAAATAATTCATGATTGTCGTAATCATGTATGCTTCGTCTATCTTTAAACATACCCTGCTCGCCGTTGACGATGTTCCCACTGTATCGTTCTCCTGGAAATACATTTGTCAATCTGATTGCGGTAAATGAGGAGATACCTTGGGCAACATTGAGGAAGGCCAGAAAGACGAATAGCATAAAGAAGATTCCAACGCCAATTTTCATCGTTGTTTTGTGGAAGATCATTTACTGATAAATTTCACCATTTTATATCCCCCTTTTCACTCGAATATTGTTTACTGCACGTACAAATCCGTTAAAAAATGGCCGCAATACACTTGCAATTCTCCTTTTTCAATTTTTAATTCCATTATCTTGGCGATGAAAAGAGATTATTGGGAGTGGTGGATTGTTTTCATCTTCTCAGTAGAGCGAACATCGCTTGCGTTGTCATGATAAATATCTCAATTTGCTGTTTGAATGTCATCGATATGTCTTGAGCACATAGATTACAACTGACTGATTACGAATTCTGGTAATCCATGAGAAAAGCTTTCTAGAAACAATGTCTGCAATGGATTGTAGATTTTGCCTGCGTTGCATTCTTGGCTCAAGTGAACACTTTTTTAGAGATCCATTACTTACCTTGTCCATAAACAGCAATCCATAGACGTGGAAGTCACTGAGATTAGTCTCGTGGATTCTATGAACAATAGATGCCATCTCTTTACTGCTCACTTTACCTTCACCGGGCACAAAAACTTCAGCTATGGTGATCCAATAAACACTCATAATTGACTAATTATACGAACAAGCTTCACTACACTTCAACTGGTCTTAACGTGTAGACAAGCACTGTGGATTAGTGATCGTTGCTTCAATTTCGTTCACTGAAGCTGTTTTTTTGAAGAATTTTAGTGTTTGCTTTTTGTATTTCAAACAACTTCGTACGAACAAATTCGCATCGATGGAAATGTTGTTCAATTTCCTTTGGTTTTTGGACGCCCACCATAATAAATCAATAATCTTTGTGCTCATGACATATCGATAACATTCAACCAGAAAATTGAGATATTTACCATGACAACGGAAGCGATGTTCGCTCTACTGAGAAGATGAAAACAATCCACCACTCCCAATAGTCTCTTTCCATCACCAAGATAATGGAAGTACAAATTGAAAAAGGATAATTGCAAGTGTATTCCGGCCATTTTTTGTCGGATTTGTGCGTGCAGTAAACAATATTCGAAAAGTAGGATATAAAATGGTGAAATTTATCAGTAAATGATCGTCCACAAAACAACGATGAAAATTGGCGTTGGAATCTTCTTTATGCTATTCGTCTTTCTGGCCTTCCTCAATGTTGCCCAAGGTATCTCCTCATTTACCGCAATCAGATTGACAACGATATTTCCAGGAGAACGATTCAGTGGGAGCATCGTAAATGGCGAGCAGGGTAGGTTTAAAGATAGTCGAAACATTTATGATTACGACAATAATGAATTATTTTTGCAGAACCAGCAGTGAGAGTAAGAGTAAAGAGATATGGTGGTAAGGAAATTATCTATCGACAAGTAATCAAAGTTGGTTTCAGGCCATTCGGGATCTCATTCGGGAGGCAGATAACGATCGGGCATATCCACATGCATCGCTTACGCTGTCTGCTTATCCACGTTGAAAAATAGCTCCCAGAATCAAAATTCGATTTATCACTGAACATTAATTGGCTTACCATGTTGCCTTTGAATTGTGCAGTTTCATTTTGACGCAGGATAAAAAAGTTTGATGGCAAAAACGTATACGTTCAAAGTCCACCGCCGTTTTGTGGACGATCACTTACTGAATTTCACCATTTTATTTCACCCTTTTCGATCGAATATTGTTTACTGCACGTACAAATCCGATAAAAATTGGCCGGAATACACTTGCAATTCTCCTTTTTCAATTTGTACTTCCATTATCTTGGTGATGGAAAGAGACTATTGGGAGTGGTGGATTGTTTTCATCTTCTCAGTAGAGCGAACATCGCTTCCCTTGTCATGGTAAATATCTCAATTTTCTGGTTGAATGTTATCGATATGTCATGAGCACAAAGATTAAAACTAACTGATTACTAATCGGTTACAATCCTGGGAGCTCTATTGCATTAGAAATGTATATTTACTTTTTCTAGCTGAGCTATGATATATTTTTCACCTATCTTGGTTCACATTTTATTCATTGATTTCAGCCAAAATGTTATGTTTCAAAATCGACCGAGCGCCGCGGCAAACAAAGGAAACCATCGCTTTGACACGCTGTGTGATAAAGCAATGGAAACAGTCACCGGTATACAAAGTGCAGAGATCTCTCAGAATTCAACCAGGCGATGCGTGTTACTAACTACTCCCAGCGCGAAGCGTCGGATTCGCGCCGTCAACTTTTTTTTGAGTTAGCGGCGCGTGCGTCGTAGAGAGACGCATCGATGCGATGTTGTTCAAGCTCCTTTGGCACGTTGCTTATTCGTGCGGATGGAGTACTAGACGGAAATCAATATAGGGAATTAGGGCTCGTGGTTGTTGAAAAAGATCTGCACTGATTGGTGCGATAAACTCCATGCTCCCACTGTGGTCTGCCCAGTCACAGCGCAACTTATACCCGGGATCTTGAGCGTTGGTCAGATCAGTCTCTTCAGTAAAACCAGCCATTGCAAGTTGTGTTCGCTTGAAATCTGGCGTGTTTGAGAAGACGGACTGAATGTACGCACGGTATGGGTAGAGCACTCCACTGTCAAACACTTGAATTCCCGAGATGAAAATCTGAACCTGACGGAACATTGTTTGACCAAACAGGTTAATGGGTGCGTAGTCATCTACGTTAGGATCTGTGATCTTTTTCCCGTTCTCATCACAAATTGAGCACCTAACAAGCAAGTAACTACGTTGGAGATCGATACAATTTTTCGTATTATTGATGCGGAATTCGTATGGCACCGTCTGCACGCTATTACTGCTCGATACCTCTACCACCCTGCTATTCTCAATGCCGACCGATGTAATTGGGACTGTGAAGTAGTCAATTTCTTGCGGAATTGATTTATTGGTATTATCACCAATTTTGAACATGACCACTCTTTATCACGGCAAATGTGAAGAATGATTCGATCTGGGGAACACTTTTTCGAACATTGACTCTTTAAACAGACACAGCAGAGAACACGGAATGAGGAGTACGAGCAAGATTATGCAAGGGGGTAGGATGTCTTCTCGGAATAAAGGGGATATTGCTCTTGTTCCGGTACACAACACTTCCATCCACAATGACATTTCCGCTCTTTGATAGATAAATTAGCATAAAGTCAGTCACCTCTACAGGGTGTCCAAAAAGTATTGTTACACTTTTGAAACGCGAATTTTTTTAACATGTAGGTCGAGTTGTCAAAACCTGTAATAACACGTTTGAGCCCACCCTTCGGTGCGTTGAGGGAACCTACTAATTAGTTTCCCATAGTCATGGTTCGTCCAAATCGCTATCGTCAAACTATTATCAACCTTTGGACCCTCGGCGACCCCCCAGATTCCATCAGGAGGAAGCTTCGTATTTCCCGAATGACAGTCTATCGCACCATCTCCCGTTTCAAGCAGTTGGGCACTGCGAAGGACCGTCCAAGATCAGGAAGAACCAAGACCGCTCTCACTCAGAAGAACAGGAGAATCGTGGAGAAGAGAGTGAATCGCAATGCCAAACGATCCATCAGGAAGATGGCTAAGGATCTCAAGATCTCCAAAGGATCCGTGTGTGCCATCGTTCATTCTCTTCTCAAGTCCTACCCCTACAAGATGAGAAAGGGCCATGGCCTCACTGATGTCCACAAGCAGAAGCGCCTGGAGAGATGCAAGCTGCTCCTTCAGCGGGCCGATCGTGGGGAGCACTTGACTACCGTTTACTCTGACGAGAAGCTGTTCTCAGTCGAGGAGGTCTACAACAGTCAGAACACCAGGATCATCGCCAAGTCTCCTCAGCAAGCTGACGCCAGAGGTAGAACCATCTCTCGCATTGCCCACCCCCAGGCACTGATGGTTTGGGCTGGTGTGTGCTCGACGGGCAAGACTCCTCTCGTGTTCGTGGATCCCGGGGTCAAGATCAACAAGGAGTACTACACCAGGGCAATTCTCCAGAAGGCCCTTCTCCCCTGGTCCCGCTCCCACTTCAAAGGGGCTCGCTGGACCTTCCAACAGGATTCAGCGCCTGCTCACTCGGCAAAAGTGACGCAGGCATGGTGTCGCGCCCATCTGCCCGACTTCATCTCGAGTGAGGAATGGCCCTCGAACTCCCCCGATCTCAACCCTCTGGACTTCAGCATTTGGTCAGTGTTGGAGAAGGAGGCCTGCTCTACTCGCCACAAGAACCGCGATTCCCTCAAGGCAGCCCTTCTCAAGGCATGGGAGAAGATCGACGTCCCTTACCTGCGGGCCGTCATCGACTCGGTCCCTCGTCGTCTCAGAGAGGTCATCGCGGCCAATGGAGGCCAGATCGAGTGATCGTGCATTGTTATGTTCATATGGTCACTGATAAATACTGTGCCCCGTTTGAGTTGTCTATGTTGCTTTTAAAGAAAGATACATGGTTTTATCCGTGTAACAATACTTTTTGGACACCCTGTAGCTCGGCACACTCTTCACCAAAATGAGCAACCACATGCCCATCCCAACTCACTACATCCAACCCCTGATTTCAATACAATCGATCAGAAAGCCAATCATACGAGAAACACGAGACATTGTCAGCAATTTGAGTTGACGTCCTTCCGATAAAGTAGTGGAAAAGCTGATCCTGAGCAGTGTAATATCCCTGATAAGGAGAGACTACGTCAATGACGTTATGCTCGGGCACTTCACCCTTAAACTCTCCATCCCAATAAAGTGAATTGTTGCTGAAAACAACATATCTTGAGATCTGGCCATTGCTTGCTCGTCTAACTCGCTCTCCTGGATGACATGGAGCAGTCAGTGAACATTTATTAGTCATATAAATCAGAGTAAAAAACAAGCAACCGAACATTGCGGTAGAAATGAATCAATCTGAATTGGGAAATATCAAGTCTCTCTGAACGAGAGACAATTAGTATTGCTTGCATTACAGGGTGCTGAGCGGTTGGACAATGGTTCACTCTCAAGATGCCGAAAAATACAACCCTAGACAGCGAGATGGATTTTCTCGCTTTCTTGAGCTAATCATTAACGGTGATATGTCCATCAGTCGTCTTCTAGACATTGTCGAACTGTTCTCTGCGGAAGTGCACGTGTACCAGCCCCGAGATCTTTGTGAGTTCATCATTCGTGAAATTGATCATGCCCACATCTATGTCCACAACCAAATGCTTCGTGTCAGTGTAAATTGATCGATAAATTGATTTACTAATGCTGGTGTTCAGCAAATGAAAAGAGAAAAAAAGGGGGGGGATGGGGAAGGGAATAAAAGAAGAAGGAAACCCTAGGGCCTAGGGGTAGGGCCCCCCTCCTCCCCCTCCCCCTACATTTCCGCTGCTCGCAGCGGAAAATGTAGGGCTCAAGACTTTGACTTTGGGATGTACACTGTTGGACAGCCCGAGAATATATCGGTCAGAATTCGACAACGATCATCGTTCCGCGCATGAAGATCTAATAGAATATATTCAAACGGCTGTCTCGTTGCATCTTCGTAGGCCTCGATGAATGTTTTGAAAAGATCTGTCTTCCAAGTGTATGAAGAAAGTTTAGATCACTCGTCGTTTTTAGAATGCAAATATAGCTGGAATTTAGTCGTGCCGTGCGGGGAACACTGAAGAGATTCTGAATTATGGAGACAACCGAAATGCAGCGATGATGTGAGATGCGCATGTATAGGTTGGCGAATAGAACGGGATCTTGTTTCAGTTCGGATGCTAGGTCGTCAAGCACACACATGCACCCTGGTCCGTAACTTTCGTAAATTTGATCAATCACGCTAACATCGGGTAGGCCACTGTGAAGAATGAAAAGGCTGTCTTTTTCCAGTTCTTTATGCCGATCTGTTGAGATGCCGTAGCACCACAGTACCTTGGGTAGTGGTTTATCGAGTAGGACATCTGCATTATCGATTAGACGAAGCAACCACTCACTCTTCCCCGATCCGGTACTTCCGGTAATCATCATGGTTGCTGGAACACGAATTTTGAAACCACACTCTTCCATTGACGAACAGGTATGAAATGAGTCCATTTGCATTTATTGTATGAACAACGAGCGGTCTGTTTTTCTAGTACAGGTCATAACTCTTATTATTGTTATCACTGTTGCGAGTGTAAATCTTACGGTTGGTCCCGGTCAATACTTTGACACTTGGCTTAACATCCTTACCAGCTGCCTTGCTCTTATCATTCCCTTCCCTATCAATGTCAATCGCAGAGTCTGACGAGTACTACCTTACCCTTCCATCGAATGTGACAGGCCCGAACAATAGTATTAGCAGTTGGGAAACACACTTGCCTACGGCTCTTCACCTCGTGGGCGAATGGGAAGTTGGGCTCACTCAGCTTATTTACGTCAATAGCTCGGATACTGTCCCGGATGACCTACCCTTCGAGGTCCACCTAAAAGATGGAACCAAGCGAACCCTTACCCTACATGCGGGCAACTATGAAACACCTCTAGAAATCGTTGCTGCAATGACAAATCAAATTAGTAAGATCAACCAGTTGCCTGCGGAAGCTTCAGATGAGCCAGCTGATATGAAGAAACGTGTCAAGCGAAAGGCACAAGTTCTTGAAGATGAAGATGGAGGTATACTCGTCAATGTTTACCCAGAGGTTAGAGTGCCTGAAGTAAAGACTGAAGAACCAACTCCTACTATTTTTGGTCCTACTATTGGACGTAAGCCCCCTGAGGTCAAATTACTTGCAAAGTTCCACGAGCTTATGGAAAAGGGCGATGCACCTCCCAAGAAGACGAAACAGTCGGAGAAGACAGTCGAAGCCGGGAAAAAGGAGACAGAAAAGAAAACTACTGTAGGGGAGAAAAGCGATCCTAAACTTGTAGAGGACGAATAATTTGTCCCCACCATTCCGCCACCACCTGCTGATGGAAATACAAGTACAGATTCTACAAAGAAATCAGAGCCCAACACAATTCCACCTAAAGAAACAACGTCTAAAGGTGAGAAAGCGGGGGATAAACCGGTAAATTCTAAGCCTGTCTCCGGAATAATTCCATCAGAAAAGAAGACCTGCGAAGCCGGAGGTTATTGAAAAATGAAGAGTTTGTACCCACCGTAGCACCTGAAGTTAAGCCTTCTGTGGATAAACCAGCAGGTCAAGAACCCTCCACAATTCAACCTAAAGAAACAACGTCTAAAGGTGAAAAAGCGGGTGATAAACCGGTAGTTTCTAAGCCTGTTCCCGGGTAAATTCCATCGGAAAAGAAGACTTCTGCGAAGCCGGAGCTTATTGACAATGCAGAGTTTGTCCCCGCCATAGCACCTGAATTTAAGCCTTCTGAACAAGCGGGTCAAGACTCCAAGAAAATAGATTCGCAGAAGGATAAGACTGAAGATAAAAAGGGTGGGAGAGAAATGGAGGTGGATTCCAAAAAGAAACCAGTGCTTGTTGAAGATGAAGAGTTTGCCCCCACTCTTCCGAAGGGGACTGCTGATCCAAAACCGCGGAATGAAGAATTTGTTGATTTAATTCCAATTGATAAATTTCTTAAAGGTGGAAACTTCACTGTTCTTGTCTCCTATGATTCAACGAAAAAGCTAGTGCGACTTAATCTAAATAGCGCAATTGTACGCAAGGTTGTTCTCTCGAGAGGTGTAGGCTATGTGCTTGGATTTGATAAGGAAGTGATTACTGAGTCATACTGGAGTTCCTACGCACCCACACCGCAAATTGGTTCGAGCACATTGTACGTTTACAGTGATATTGCAAGCTACTCAATTCTGGGTGATACAACTGCGAATCAACTAAGAATTGTCCCTGTGACAGGACCATATGGAAGTGTATGTGATGCAGTGTTTAATCCAACGAGATACTACAAATGTCGAACTGGTTTAATTACCAGTATTCAAATCGATATTCGAAATGAATATGGCGATAAGGTCAAGTTTCACTTTGGAACCGCTGTCGCTGTGCTACATCTCCGCAGAAAACCCTAATCATTCTCTCATTTATCTTTCTTCTTGAGCGGCTGTATTATTATGAAGTACACGTACTTTGAACCCGATAAAGAAGATTGGTTAGCATTAATGGACTCGCAATATGGCGGAGGAGAGATTGCATTTTATCAGGGGAAAAGATATCAGAGGGGTGGATCGCTGGGGAGTATTGTTTCAACAATCTGGCGATCAATTCCCAAATTTCTGGATAACCCTATTGGAAAAGCTGTATTAGGCGGGCTGACAGGCATTGTTTCTGACGTTAAGCAAGGAGTTCCTCTCAAAGAAGCAGCAAAGACACACGGAAGAACTCAAGTTCGAAATTGACTGGTCTTGGAAAGAGAAAAAGAAAGAGAGCAGCTGGAGTAAGACGATATTATGTTTGATTGCTATCGAGGTTTTACCTATCAAACGTTCAGTCAGGGAGTGCGGATGGCCGAGTGGTCAAAGGCGGTGGACTTAAGCTCCAACATCCGTCAAGGATACGTGGGTTCGAATCCCACTCCGCGCACTATATTTTCTTGAATCACGTCTATTTGCGAGATGGATGAAAAGTATACCAACGAACGCTTCTTGAGACTACTTGCTTCAGCAAAAGGTAATAAAAGTTGTTACGTGATGATTCAATGTATTTTCAGAGAGAAACTACACTTTCGATCGAATTCGATGGGGAAAGTCAAACGATGAAAGGGCTAAGAAATATTATGGATCGATAATTGTGGAGGGTTTCAGAATGTTGAACCCATTTCTCGGGAAGGGCAATGGATCATTTGAAATCACATTTCAACGATTTGTCGATACATTATTTCTTCTTTTTCCTCCTGGACTCGCTATTCTCTCATGGTTGTGCATCCAATGATTAGCTATAGTGATCTTGGAATGTTTGTAAATAGAGTAGACCAGCATATTGGAGTTGGAAAACAGGTTGGGCATACAATTTATTGCAATACCCAATCTGGAAAGAATGTTAACTTTAATGACCCTTTTGATATTCACGTGCCACTCAACGGTGATCCAAAGTATTGATTGTACTAAAATTTACGATAAACCCTTGATATATTATTGATTGTAGAGAAAGCCTTGAAATTGTTCAGCGGTGGGGGTAAAGTTGACTGAACACTATGGAAATTGACTGGAAATCATAGTTTATTGATCCCGGAAGTTGACGGGCTAGGGTAGGTTGATGTGCCGGGAGAACTGTGGAGTGTCCAGAAAACCCGGGTGTTCCGGCGGGTCCGGGTGTTCCCACGGGACCGGGTGTTCCGGCGGGCTGGCGCGCTAGCTCGGGGGGGGGGGGGTAATAATAGTGATCAATAGATCGATTGGTGGGTCCGCAATCGATAAGGAGCGCGCAATCGATGAGTAGCGCCCAATTGATTGGGGGCGCGCATACCGTAGTTCGTGGTGAAAAGAGGACTACCGTATGCCCGCACACACTACCGTATACCGAACAGCTGACGTGGTAAAAAGTTAACGTCCTATTCTACTAACTCAATCGAAATAGTGATTTTTGTTCAGACCGATCTTTGATCAAAATGATCGGAATGAAAAATAGTCTCTTATTGGAATTCCAATAACGAATGGAATTACGGAATCAATTCCATCGAGAGAACCCTAGTAACGTTCCCTAGAAGTACTTTAGACGGCAGGGATATGCAGTCCTAGCAGCAGTCAGACTCACCGCACTGCACCACATTGCGTAATCGTCTCTTGACTACTGAAAAATTTCTTGACGCACCTTCATACCGTTTTTTTCTGTGCGACCACTACTTCATACGTACAACTACTGCATTTATAATACGTTTAACTATTCCGAAGCATCTTTCACATATTTTATAGGCTCTTATTATGTGATCATTGTCACTTGAATTGAACAAAAAAAGTACATTTTCTTGCGCAAAGTCGCCTGGGCACGGCGGGTCGCATTAGTTCGAGTTACTCACAGAGATAGTCAATGTTTTTTTCCATTGTGAATTATGTTCACAACCTACGATCGATCTGTGAAATCTGTTCTTCAAAATATTCAGTTCGAGATTATTTTTTGCATGTAATCATTGAAGTCCCCTCTCATCCCCTCCCATAATTTCCTTATGGCACAGCTCACTAGCCATAATAATTAAGAATGATATTGTCTTGAAATGAGGATGGGGTGATGGCGAATCCAAAAATGGCCCATCAACACAATGGTTCTGAATATTTTGAGACGAATATTTCGCAGATCGATCGATAGTTAGTAGTTATCAGAAGAATCCAGACAGGAAAATTTAAGGAAAAATATACACTTAAAAGAGTGATGCGACCTAAGGAGAGTCGCATCAACCGTATTAGGGAAGACCGTGCGGTACTGGATTTTTGCTTATTTTTGTTGAAAAAATATGACTAATCCCTCGCCAACAAATAATCCACATAATACGTCATAATACGTTCACGCTGCAGAATGTCGCAATTTTTATAGAGATCTGAAACGATGCTTTCTTTCTTTTATAACATAATATAACGGTAATATATGTCATGCAGATATATATCAGTCCAGTACCATTTCAGGAATGAGCTTCATGGTGATTACTACGGTTGCGAAAGATTCCGCTCAATCGATTGTGCAATTATTTTCAAAACATTCCAAAGAATTTGCTGTTTCCCAGTGTAAGCAATATGTACTCTTCTATTAGGTTGGTCCAAAAGTTTCTGACTATTTATTGAAAATCTAAGATCAATACATTAGTTGAAAATATGTCTGAAAAAAGAGTGAATATCACATTACAACGATCAATTATTGCAAAATAGTTATTTTAATATAAATGCATATACAGTCGCGCCGGAAAGTGAGTAGACGATTTTTATTTTTGATATAACTTTTGTTGTAGCTGATTTTGTAATTTGGATGTTGTGGCACTATATACCAAATCCATCGAGGAATACGATGCGTGCATTGCGTCATCAATTGCTTCATCGCTGATTGCGTAGTGATGACGCAATCGAACAACACTTTTCAAGCATCCATTATTCTTACATAGATTTTTGCATACTCGCCAAACTATCTGAGGTTGGAGATATGCCCAAGGCCTTCCCAGAAAAATATTTAGAAGTTGCTGCGGGTTCGCACCTTTGCTGCAGACTTTCTGCAAAAACAGGGTCGCAAATTCACAACTCAGCTTCTACGCAAGCTAGAGACCTGTTCAAACCGTAAAAATGATTGGCATCGTGAGTAAAGTTCACCCTGAGAATATGAAAACAAAATATCTTAATTTGCCCTCAGGGCATGAAAAAATCACTTTTTTGCATGACCATTATTTGACCATTCATAACTTTTAGGAAAATGTATATAAAAATCTGGTTTTGCTTAAGCATGTTCACAATGTATTAAAGATATGATTCCCAACTTTTTAGAGCGACTGGATAACTTTTCTGCCCGCGGCGATCGGTTTTCGGAGGTATACTTGGGACCGGAAACAGCTTGTTTACGCCTGTACTCTCTCGCTCATAGGGGTAAACAGAGTGTTTCTCGACACCAGTATACCTCCGAAAAACGTTCGCCGCGGGCAGGAAAGGTATCCAATCGCTCTTAAAATTTGTGACTAATATCTTTAATACATCGTGAACATGCATAAGCAAAAACCAGATTTTTATATACATTTTCCTAAAAGTTATGAATGGTCAAATAATGGTCATGCAAAAAAGGGATTTTTTCATGCCGTGAGGGCAAATTAAGAGATTTTGTTTTCATATTCTCAGGGTGAACTTTTCTCACGATTCCGATCATTTGGACGGTTTGAACAGGTCTCTAGCTTTCGTAGAAGCTGAGTTGTGAATTTGCGACCCTGTTTTTGCAGCAAGTCTGCAGCAAAGATGCGAACCCGCAGCAACTTCTAAATTTTTTATGGGTAGGCCTCGGGCATATCTCCAACCTCAGAAAATTTGGCGAGTATGAAAAAATCTATGTAAGAATAATGGATGTTTGAAAAAATGCTGTTCGATTGCGTCATCACTACGCAATCAGCGATGATGCAATTGATGACGCAATGCACGCATCGTATTCCTCGATGGATTTGGTATATAGTGCCACAACATACAAATTACAGAATCAACTACAACAAAAGTTATATCAAAAATAAAAATCGTCTACTCACTTTCCGGCGCGACTGTATATTGTTTTCAAATTGCAAGTGATTCTGCAGTTATCAATATGAAAAATTGTAAATATAAAATTCACAAGATAAAAATTGAGCGCACTCAATCATTCTACTCTGATTTCATCCAGATCTCCCTCGACAATGTCTTTCGGAATTTAACCCCCCCAGAATCCCTTCAAGAGTTCACTCGCTCATTTCTTCCCCCCATACGGCCCCTCGCATTTCTCGACTACTTCACATGTTCATCTAACCATTTCTGTCCCTCAGATTCAGAATGATCCCTCTTTCCCTGAATTCGAGATCCACCTTCAGAAGTAGGAACCGATCAGTCACCCCCTCCCTCATCAGTGATCCGCAATCCAACTCAATTCAAGATCCAATTCAATAGACCAGGAGAGAGGCCGATCTCGTGGAAGGCATCCTTTTCCCGCTCTCCGCACTTTGCAGCAGTAAGCAGCAGTGAGGTGAGTCCAATTCTCAATCCACCCCCCCCCCCCGTCTCCCCTCTAACCATTCGCAAGTTCCCACTAAATGCTCTGCCCATCTTGTTAATTTCGAGTCTCCCTCCCCCATCGATCGCCGCTCGTTACCTGTCCCATTAGCACACGATGGATGTCATAATCTCCTTCCTTATGCGAACCTTCCATACAAAACGTTATGGATTCACACCCCCTACTATCGTAACTCGCGAGCCAACTACCGTAACTCCCTACTGTCCCTCCGACATAAGTTCACCAGACGCCCTATTCACCCCGCACCCACTTCGCCGGCTCTATCGCTGTCTCAATCATTGCACGTGTAACGCTCTCCCTCTAGCCTCCTCCCTCCTAACGCTCTCTCTCTATCTCTGCTCCCTCCTCTTTCCCCGATATCGCTTGATCTCTTCTCACCTCTCCTCCCCCTATCGCTGTCTCTGTACACTCCCCTCCCCCCGCTCTCACTCCATCTGCTCTCTCCCTTCTTTTCGCTGCCTACTCGAACTTTTTAAAAACGAGTGATTCAGAAAAGGGACCCATTGAGAGAAGGGATGTTGTTCTTACAACATTTTCGAACCCGTCCTTCCTACCCCAATCCTATCTAATGTGTAGAAGAGCAATGGTGATGGATCGAGCAAAAGAACAGATCAACGTGGATATACGAATCGATAGCGGATGGTCGTTAATCGATCAAGAATTAGTTATTAAATTGGACCCCGAATTCCCAATGAGAATAGCGGTTTTCGGAACCTAATCATCCCCTCATCCCAAAATTCTCCGAAAATTTTCGGTCGACCTTCTATTCACTGACCTCGAGAGTTTGGTTCACTCCTCCCCACACAGCCAAATGCCCGATTCATCACAACATTTTCTCGTCATGTGCCAAAGAAAACACATTAATTCGAGACACAATGATGTTCTCTACTATTCTCTCTTCTTTCAAAAGAGTAAAACAATGAAATTCTCGCCCGACACTTTCCATTGTACTATCCTTATCGTCTCATCTATCTACTCTCTAAAATTACACCTAGAGATATTCTGATTCACCCCCTCCCCCCTATTCCCTCTCTTTTGAATATCCGTTTCTTTCCACACCTATGAGTCGGACCTGAGGCCGAACTTGAGGCCCCATCTGGCACCAAACATTAGCATAACTTTTCCCTTTCCGTTCCATCGCACCCCCCTCACAACATCCTTTGTCTCCTTCGAATATGCCGCGTTCAAAAGGATTCCACAAACTCGAAAGGACGACACCCCCCCCCCCCCCTTACTGCCTATCATCCCCTCCTCTTCTGTAGAGAAGGTCAATTGAGGGACCAATAAATGTAACAAGGAAAAACATATATTAATTAACCCCCTTTTTGAAAAGAAAGTCATTTCGCATTAATCGGGGGCTACGCTAAGTTACGGTAGCGGTATACGGTATGTAGGTGTACTGTACAATCCGTACTTGACCTACCATGACTTACCGATTTTGACCATGATCTGTGAGGACCTGCGCAGCACTTCCTCGCCGCCGGCGTGGACACTTATGGATATCTCTATATTTATGAGAGACTTTTTGATTCAGTGAATTTGGCTTTCGATTTTTGCCCTAGTGACAAGGCTATCTACAAATATCTTCACCGAGTCGAAAAGTCTCAGTTATCCATTTTCCTATCCATTCTTACTCCCCTCTTGTCCTTCTCCTCCAACTTCTCATTCTCGCTACACTCTTCCATTGTTTCCACCTATTCATCCCCTCTCCATTCTTCACCATTTCATAATAGTCTCCCTCTGTGCAGCCCCTAGGCCATCCCAAAACAATATATTATCTAATAGTCTTATATATCGTATATGGTATATCTTATAGTTCCGCTTGTGTTAAGCAGAACTCCTACTGGAAATAACACGAGCCCGCGAATTAACTGACCTTTTTTTGCCCCACTCTTGTATTTGTTAATTTTCGCAGTTTATTAGAAATTTAGCATCAGAATTAATCCCCTGCTTCCAATGTACGTTTCCCATATTTAATGTTGTTTTCATGCAGATAGGACATCTACAATGGCTTACGACAACGCGCGCATTCGAGTTGGCGAAGAGCATCAAGTAAGCGGGATATAATTTATGCATGAGAGCCTGTGAGAGCCCTGCCCAGTTCAAATTTGCTTCTGCATTCTGAAATGGTAGTTCGCAAATCAATTTCAAATGATTACATAGCTCATGGCGTCATTCAGAAGATCAAATTTCGAAGCAATAATCCCGAATCCTTGCAATATTATTTGCAAAAGTTTCTCTCCAGGCTGTCCTTCCATGTTATGAAGACAGATCGGATAGAGAAGAGCTACTCTGGGAGCCGGCAGAATCGATGAAGAACAGTTGGAGAAGTACCTACAGTGAGTGAATGTCAACAAATGTGATACCGTTCACCTAATAATAATGTAGATCCGTGTCATGAGAGTTCCAAAAATAAGTTCGAATATAGGTACACGGGAAAGCAGTGCGCTTAAAATGGACCTTCCGAAATATGTGGCCATTACTGTTTCATTTAGCCTATGAAGCAGGACTGTTGGAAAAAAAATCATCGTATTCCGGTTACGATAAATCTGTTAATGCAAAACGTTATATCGGAATTCAAGAAATTTGAATATAAGAATCTAAATATAGATTATTTCAGGGCTTCATCTCCCTTCACAAAAAAGGAAGTAGCTAAGAGGAGGAAAGCAAGGTAATTATTTAGAGATTAGGCTAACGAAATTCGTGGTGAAAAAAAAAACTTGTGTTTACAGAATGTCTAAAAAGAAAATACTCTACACGGCGAGATACCAACCGCTCATGAAAAACCCGCGCTGGGACAAAGACATTATCGAAGCCATGACCAATCTCCATAAGAATGGCTATTCATGGCCTCCCAGAACGGTCAGCATTCAAATATTCACAACAATGTAGCATTATTGCTAATCTGACAGGTGCAAATATTGTTTGAATGTGTCTGACACGCGAATTTACAAAATACTTGTCCATCAAAGTAATTTCAAATTAATTAAAATGTCGTTGTCGATTTCAGAACGATGATGTTGCAAATGACGAGCAGATAGTGTATGCTGAGGAGATGCCAGATGAGGCACGCCATGTACGAGTTGCAGACACCAAACTAAAGGTTTTCCACCACAGAATGATCTACGTTTTCCATATCTGCTGAGGGCATCTGTGGATGGCTGGGTGGTAGTGGAATTTCGGTACATAGTCTGAGAAATTAACGGTTTTACACCTCTCCCCACTACGAGCCCATACATCCACAGAAGTCCTCAGCAGATATGGAAAACGTAGCAGTTCTTAGAATTTGATCCTCTTTCGATCCCGCTATGTCTGATCCAAGAACTCCACCTTACCCTCGCGGCCCTTTCCTTGTTAATGCGAAATGGGTGTATTCTGGGACGACCTGAAATAATAATGTCATTTCGCATATTAATTTCCTGTAATATGCATGTCGTAAGAATTTCCTCAATACTCATCGACATATTTCCCACTGACAAATGCAAAGTTAGTCTATTTCAGGAGGATGCTGCTGCAAATGAAGAGCCGATAGTGCATGAGGAGGAAATTCAAGCTGGGGTATGTCATGTACGAGTTGCAGACACCAAAACTAGACGTTATGAGTTTTTCACACAAAGGATGATGTTTGGGTCTTTCTAGGTGCGAAACGTTGTAATCTCGGACAACTATAGATACTTTTAATTTAGCACGTATTCATTGAGTTTCAAATTTTGATGATTATAAGGATATTTGTTCAGAACGAGCTCACTACCAATGGGGAGCAGATCATTGTTGGTATGGAGGCACTTCAAGTTGGGGTATGTTGCGTATTTAAGTTCCCCGCTATAAAATAAGCTTGGAGGGGGAGGGATCGAGGAAATGTTTGCGCGGGAATTTTTTTAAAGGTACTAGCACTTTCATATGAAAACCATTCCTTTCGAAATCATTGTACTAGGAGTGTACATTTTAGACTGCAAATGGGGAGAAGGAATTAGATTTTCCATTGAAAGAAATCTATTGCGCTTCCAGGAACTGAAGATGAAAGATGTGGACGTGATTGTGAAGGCTCCGAAGAAAGTTGCAGAGTTGGAGCAAGTCATGCCTCATAAAATCGCAAGTGAGCTACTTTATTAGTTCTCCTGCTATACTTTCGGTACCTCTCCGTCCATCACATCTTCAATTGTTTCAGCGATTCGCAATGAGTTGAAGGAGTACACTCGGCATAAAACTTCTCGACGAAATTCGTGCTCGAACGGGTCGAAAAACGAGATTCGTCAGGGAAATAGCGTTCAACTTCGTCATTCTCGTGAGTTCGATCAATGGTCTGACTCTTTTCAGTTTGCACGCTCTCTCGCCGGTCAGAGAGACGAGAGAGCGTGCAAACTGAAGAAAGTCAGACGATTGCTCATGAGTTCTGTTGTGCCTTAAAGATGGAAATTCAGCTGGCTTAAGACACCGTTTGTTTGTCTTTTTGGAAAACGTCCCGGGTAAAATTGGCATGTTTGCAGATCAGAGTTGCTGAATGAGCGCCGAATGAATCAGCTACTGGTCCACATCCAGATTCCCTCTGTAATTACATTCATCCCTTTTCTCTTCCCCATATACTTTCTCATTCAGCATTATTCGAAATGCATGTGTAAAGTCTCTGTGAAAGTTCAGATGGAGTCAACCATGATAAATTTTTTTCTTCATCGCTTGTTTCTGCCGATATCTCACGGGAATCGAACGATGAGCGAAACGCATATCCCAACCTCTCACCCACCTAGTTAGTTTGTTTATCTGTAATAATTGTCCTTATTGTGATGGAATAAATGAATGAATGCATGCGATCTGATTAATGACACAACTGAAATATTTGAGAATCACCAAACTATAATTTTTATGGAGGAATCCTTTTTTTCCGCCATGAACCGTGCGCAGTCACTACATTCTCTCATGGGCGGTCGTATTTTCGTGGGCGGTTCAGGTCGGAGCCAATTAATGTTCAAGGTTGAACAAATCAAAGCGCAGTCCCTCTGATCTCGAACCACATTTACGTGGTCAGTTTGACGAGTTCCCATCACATTATGCGATTAGAACGGATTAGGTGCTCCCTTTAAAGAACGAATTCGCCCCGTCGAAGTAGCCCATTTCGACACGCTGATTTAGTGACTTACAAACTTTCCCATTATGCGAATTCTCCTTGCTTCGCTGATAGCAATGGTAAGTGTTTTTCGTTACTCTCTATGTCCAGAAATCAGAATAGCTTATTCCAATGACATTTCTGAATATTATGCCATAACTTTCCAAAATGGCATTGGTAGTGTCCTTCTCCAAGAATCCTCCCATTTGGCTTGTCTCAATGATGATATTTCATTATAATTGAGGTAGTGAGCCTCGTAGCATCGCAAGACTCCTCCCAAGCGGACTGCCAACGGAATGAAAGCTTCGTTTCCTGTGGACACTGTGAAGGCACCTGCGCCAATCCTACAGTGGTTAGTTCTTCCCTACACTTTCGTAATTGATTTGACTACCCATCAGCAAGGCAATTTTTTTTTGCAATAAATATATGCAAGTTTGTTACTCATAGATAGTTGGTTATGATAGGCCCACTACCTGGATACAATTTACTTCTCATTAGAAAGGGATAGAAATTGAAATAATGCCGTGTGAAAGTGATCATTTTCGATGGAGCCCGCAAAAAATAACATTGCTACAGCCAAACTGCGAGAGGACGTGCCGTTGGGCCGCTGTGAGTGCGTGGCTGCGATGGGATTCGTGAGGGCGAGAGACGGCGGGTGCATACGGTTCGTGTATCTTCCTCCTACACCATTGAATGGTCTTCACAAAGAGATATGAATTATGCAAATGGGATAGAAGCCACTGTGTACGAGGCGCTTACGGATTAGCGAAGATATGATGCTTATAGAACAATACATCTTTAGGAAAGAAAGGAATGCACTTTTCAGCATTTATCATTGTAGTATTAGACTCCTTGCAGACTTGCCCGACTGTCCAGGACCAGGAATCTATGCAGAAGATCCATTCAAATTGATGCGACCAACGAGTTAAAGTCAAACAGTATTCTCCGAACTCATTTTTCGATTAAATAACTTATTTAGGCCTCAACGAAAATCTCTGCTCGGAAAGTCATAAAGCCCAAGAAGAAGATATGTACGGATTTGTGATAAATCGGGCTAGATTGAACCATGCATGGATCCTTAAGTTAATTGCTCAAAAATCGGTCGCTTTTGGTGAATAGAGTGTACAGGGTGCTCATTAAATATTGTCCCACTTTTGATTCTTAATCATCTCCACTCTCAGCAGGGCGCCATGTCCCCCAATTTTGTAAATATGTAGCTAAGCACAGAAGTAAATAGTTGCATAAATATCAGCGAAATATTTCTAATCTTTCAAGATTAAAAATTGCAATGATGTTTTTTGTAAAACAATAGGCCTTTTTTGAGCATATGAACCAGTACAAGACTTTATGTCGCCTGTCAAGCAGAAATTGTATTGAGAGTCCATATTTTTTTCCTATGAGGCATAACCATTCACAAGTCTAAATATGTGTTCAATTATATTCTCAGACTACGGAACTGTTTCAGAAATATTTGTACATGATACCATTCGAACGGCGCTCGAAAAATATGCTTACGATTTAGAAACTGTATTAATTGAATTCGTTCGCTATTGAAATCATTACGTTTTTTGCATTATACCCCATCATTATTGATTACGAAAATGTGTTCAATTCGGTGGAGTATGCAGATTCAGGTCAGAATATGTTGAATAAGCTGAAAAGTGGCGATATGAGTGATATTTTGGAGTCCCTATTTCGGTCATTAATTCAACGTTCCCATTCGATCTAATGCAAGGAAATACGACAACTTGGCTTGGTTGAAAGATATGCAAGGTTATATGGCGGTATCAACATTCGAACAAAAAATCTCGAAACATGATTTTTGAGCATGATCATGACTATAGGTCTTCAAGTGCGTGTTTCATGTCAACCAGAAATCCTACATAATAATAGACGCTATATCTAAATAGTGGAAAAGTTGCTCTTCATATTAATCTCAATAGTAACATCCGTTGCTTTTGGAATAGCTTTTTACATCTAAAAATATGAGCGGCGCAAGCGAACAAAATTTCTGATTAATTTTTTGCCTTCATTCTAAAAGACCAGGCGTACGTATGAAGCCTATGATTAACATGTTAAATGTCATGCACTGAGATATATTTAGGAGTAATTAGGAATCTTGGTTCTGACGTGTTCGCGAGATACAACATGAAATGATGGGACAATATTTAATGAGCACCCTGTACATAATGTGGCCAATAATAATTCGATAATAATGGCTTGGTTGAAAGATATGCAAGGTTATATGGCGGTATCAACATTCCACGGTTCTTTGCGAGGGTGACGGGCGGTCGCTCGCTCCGTTCTCCCTCCCATTCCCGGCCCTCCCCACGAAACCGGTGGTGCGGTAGGGGAGGTACACCAAGATGGATAGTCACAAACGCCAATTCGTCATTGGAACCCTAAACGTGAGGACCCTGTCATCGAAATCTCGCCTTCTGGAGTTCGATCGTGCAATGTCAAAAATCAACTATGATGTTATCGGACTAACTGAATCGCGTGTTGCTGGTCATGGTTCCGTGAGTCTACTCACTTGCCAATCTGTTATGTTCCACTCGGGTGGAGTCTTCGCTCATCGAGGAGTTGCGTTTCTGGTCAAATCAAAACTAGCAAATGAATCCAAATTCAGAGGAATTAATGACAGACTAGCGATTCTTACTATTCCATCGAAGAAGCTCCACCTAGTCCCTCGTTTATGCTCCGACAAGTGCTTCAACAGATGACGTTTACGATCAATGCCTCGATGAAGTGGAGTCCGCAGTCAAGAAAGCGCCCGATGGATACACGCCTTTGGTACTGGGAGATTTGAATGGAAGAGTGAAGAGAGAACCTGGGAATTGAAAGCATCGTCGGTCATTATACCTATGCCGAGATGAATGATCGTGGAAGAAGGATAGTCGAATTGTGCTCAAGACTCGAGATGAGAGTATGGAATACGTGGCATGCATCCCGCATGAACAAAAGATGGACATGGAGGGGTCCTGGAGGAGACGTCAAACATCAACTAGACTTTCTCATTGGCCCTCCCTCTGCACCTATCGTCAAATCAACGGTAGTCAATCGACTCGAATACGAC